>OX453071.1:20000-1220000 GCA_949699795.1 Spicauda simplicius | reverse complement strand
ACGTGAATAAATAAATTCAGTATGTGTGTTGTTTCCTCATTGTCTCACAAACAAACAGAATAGAAGACAAAGTAAATAGTTCGATAAATATTTTTCGTTTATTTGTTATTGTATTTAATACTCGTACATTTCTGTTATTGACTTCCAAGAGGTATAAACTATCATTATGATGTCATTATATTAAGTATCAGGTCCGTACATTAATGAATCTATATTTCTTGAATCTTAGTTGATACAATAAATTATAGGGCTGTTGAATTTTTCAAAAACTAAATAATGGTATAAATTAAGTTTTCGGGTCTTTTTATTATTTTTGATATTGATATAGAGCAAATGAGTTTGCATTTCTAAATTCCTTATTCACGAATTGTTTCTATTGGGTCCACTAAAGTTAAATATATTGCAGAAATATATTAAGTAGTATATATACTAGGTTATGTTTAGATCTGTAATAACTACTTAAAAGCAATGGTAGCTTCATTAAACGGATTGAATATTTATTTCAATTTGACAAAATTTTCAAACATGGAAGCTGTTATTACATTTTATTGTACGCTTGCTACAATAACGTCCACGTATATTTCGGGATATTACGACTATTCCCGACAATATTCCCGCTTCCAGCTCACACATGAAATATCCGTATAGATATTCGCACAGAACTATTCAGGCAGCTATATCCATTTCTTTTGATTTGGCTCCGCGGCACTATTTTTTGTCTGTACTGCCTGTAGGCTTTTGTTAGTTTTCGAGCTTTACTCCTAGCAAAAAATAATGACGACTTAAGTGACGAGGGACAAATGGCCGTGAAAAAATAATCAGGTTCGATCTCTGGCCAGGCAAATAAATAAACGACACACGTACTGTAAGTTCTTGTTAAACGTTGTAAATATTTTCAATAATAAAAACAAAAATAAAGTAGTTCAGGAGATTTATATTTATTTTAGGAAGTCCCTAAAAAGTTAGATGTGAACGAAATGACGTGTCAGAGACTAGTGAACTGAATAAACTTTAGTTGTCTTCTACAACTAGAAGAGGCTGTTCATGCAACTATGCATCAGAGTATTAGAGGTACGAATTATGTTATAAGCTATCCTTAGTCCTATATCACAGTCCCTGTAGCCTCGGGGTCAGAATAGGGCTACGGTATCCCCTGCCTGTCGTAAGAGGCGACTAAAAGGGGCTTCCGGGGTTGCAGACGGCTAGAGTGGGAGCTCGAACCGTTCGGTCAGGCAATCCCGGGAAGGACGGCGGTATGTGTGGTCGCATACCGTCGTAAAGACTAGACGGAGCGGTGGGCCCAGCCGCCCATCTGGGAGGTTCGTGAAGTCGGGGTAAATACGTAACACAAAATAAAATGTAGCTCTCATACATAGTACATAGTCTTACTATTCCACACTCTTTTTTAATAGTATAGAGTAGTAAGGCTACGATATCCATAATATAGAGATTGTGTGATGCAGCTGGCACTCAATAGAAATAAAATTGAAGAGATTTGAAAACCGCGTAACTCAGAGTTTGCGTAAGTCGAGGTATTACTGTATTTGTAGTATCGCATGCAAGGCAGGTGCATATATTAATCCCCAACATGATCATTTGAATAGCCTCAAGCCATTATACATTATAATATGCAGTCCTGCCACGGACAGCATTAGACCGATGTTATTTATTGTTTGATTAATTAATTTCGATTAATAGTTAAGTGCTGGCTTGTTTACCAGGAAATTGGGAAACATAATCGAACGGACACCTAACTGGTGATTATTACGTGGTACATACGTATTGTCGCAGTTACCTTTCGTATTTTATGCTATAATCGGTGTTTTTAGTTCGAGTTCATTGCGTTTTCACAAAACACAGTTTACTGTTTCATTTTACGTTTAACAGGTGCGTTCAAAATAACTTGAAAATTATTACAATTTATTTGAATTTGAGAAATATTCGTGCTACTTTGGACAATATGAAGTTTAGTTTTTTTATTTAAATTACAGTCGAATTTCGACCGTTGCAACGGGTGACTAGTTATATTGTAAAGTAAAAAATGTAAACGGTGTTTGTTTTAACGGAGCGTAATGACCTTGTCCTAAAGGTGCAAAGACCCTTTAAAAGCTTCTAATAATGTTGTTAGTTGAGGTGAGCCGTTGATGATAATATGGAAGTACACGAGCAGTCCATCCGATGGTAAGTAGCCACTGGCTCCCACAGACATTCGTGAAACCCGATAAGTTCAGGCCATAAGTTGGCCACGTGGTAAAACCAGTGTAGTTCGACCGGAGAGGTACCACCGCCACACCTATTTCTGGCGTGAAACATCTCTTGCGTTTCGATGGAAGGGTGTGGTTGCCAGCGTACTTTTATATGAGGTGACCATCTCAGTCCTCGGAAGTAGCAACGCATCTGTGATTGACTTCAGATAGAACAGATAGAACTTATGTTCTAAAGTTGCTTAGATATCTATAGCGGCATTGACCACTCACCATCAGGTGGATTGCATGCTCGTTTGCTACTTCAATCAGATAACAAATAAAATAAAATACTTTTGTGTAGTCGGTCTTGAATTGCATTATTCTCGTTCCCCTTTCTTTCTCTCTTTCCATTGATGTTGTCGGCGGCAAATAAGCAACAATATTGTGGAGAAGCATTGTCTTCCTGTGTAACACCAAGGTCTAGTGCCGTTGTCAACACGCATGCCAGACTTAGACTATTTTCGAAAAGTTCATTAGGACCCCTATCTACGCCCAGCAGTAGATTTCAAAAACATGATCGTCGCTTTATGATATTAAAGGATTTATTATTGACATTTATAAAACTTTCTTAAACTGAAAGCGAAAACGCGAAGTTGGAACGTTCGTCAAATTAATTTTCGATAAACACGACGTAGCTTGGAAATGGATTTAAACTTTATAATTGCTATATTCACATACCCATTAAATTATTCCGTATTCCGAGAATATCGCACTAATGGACCTCATATCTCTATAAATTGTAATTCTTTTTTAATGATATGAAAGTAGAAGTCCATTGTATCTATCTGATGACCATATCCATCCATCCCCCTAGATCAGAGTCTTACCTGGGTTGCTATCACAAAAAGACTAAGTTGAAATTCTTCGATTGGTTTCTATTACGTGCAGGTATTCAAGCGATTTACAGAACATACCACCGATAGTACAGAACTGCGGTCAATCAGAGTTGCGACCATGAATATCAATTTGATTTGATTTACATTATTATCTCTGCATCACCATACAATTTCTATGATATTATGATAAGTTACTCGTACCACGAGGACTTACGTATTTACGTACGACCTTTAAGTAAAGTATCGCAAAATTATGATCCCGTAATCTCATAGGATGTCAGGAATTTCTACAAGCGATCACCGATACTACCTGCGGTCGATCAGAGTTGCGTGCATGAATACCAATTTGATTTGATTTGAGGAGGTCTACGAGCTTTAAGTACAGTATCTCAAAAATCAAACTCGTAATCTTATAGGTTGTCATAAAGCCTTTTACTTAGCAGTTCTACAGGAGGTTTTTATCTGATTGAAGCAAACGAGCATGCATTCCACCTGATGGTAAGTGGTCACTGCCGCCCATGGACATCTGTAATCAACTTCGTACAGAACATGGGTTCTACCTGAAGTCAATCACAGGTGTGTTGCTACTCCCGAGGACTATGATGGTCGCCTCATATAAAAGTGTGTCGGCAACCACACCCTTCTATTGAAACGCAATAAATGCTTGACGCCAGAAAAAAGTGTGTTATTTCTGTGTGTGTATATTAAATTTGTGTATTAGGTTACGTAATAATCCATAAAATGAAAGCCCAGCGGACGATAAACGTACGTGTAACATACGGTTAAAGTATAATTATGAAGCCGCGTGACGTCGCCTGCTTGCGAACATGTGCTGAGATTACGCAACGGGGAACTTCTCGCGTATCGACTAACCTTAACGCTTCAATTCAGTTTTACAGTATTATAAAGTAGGATATTATTGTTATACTCTGTAGTAGGTCATTCGATGCCTAATCTGACCTTTTTGTACTTTACGAAGCGCTGGCGAAGTAGTTTAATAAATAAAATACATTAACTCTTTATAATTTACATTCAATTTGAACAGCCACTCAATGACATCTTTTTTTTATTGTTCTCGAGGGGGAAACCTTCAAAAGGTACCCAAAGCCGTGGGAGCGACGCAGGGTTATGTGGGATTTTTACCGCACTAAGCCCCCCGGTGGCCGTCCTATAATAGTAATGGTATAATTTGTGCGCGTACGTGTAATATCGCCTTAATGTAAATTTCTTGTTTCTGTCATAGCAAGGAGCGCGTGTATTTATCACTGTCTGTCCGTGCACTGCTCTATTTCACATTACGTACACTTCCTTATATGAGACAGCAAACAAGCTACTCCTTATCTATTTAATTCGACACTAATACTCTGTCACCATCACGGTGATACAATGTGGTGGAAGAATGTACTGGTTAGTCAATCTGTGTGGAATAAATTTTCAAGTTGTTAGAACGAGTATGGTAGTCTATGTTTGGACATCTGGTCATTTTTTTTTAAATAATGAAGTAGCAAACGAGCATGCAGTCCACCTGGCGGTAAGTCACCGCCGCCCATAAACATCTGTAAGCAACTTCACATAGAACATAGGTTCTATCTGAAGTCAATCACAGATGCGTTGCTACTCCCGAGGACTAGGATGGTCGCCTCATATAAAAGTGTGCCAGCAACCACACCTTTCCATCGAAAGTCCAAACGCAAGGAATGCTTCACGTTTGAAATAGGTGTGGCGGTGGTATCTCCTCGGTCGAACTACATTGGTTCTAACACCTTAAACTGCAAGCAAACACGTTTGCCACTTCATTCCCATGAAATATAATGTAAGCTCACCTCTGGCTGTAAATCTCGCTAACTGCCGCCAGTAATATACGATGCCGCTGCTCCACTGCTGGAACGATCTCCGAACTAGGGATATTATTTTAACCATAATTTAAGGTTTAAGAATATTTTATTTCTCATAAGAATACATAATTCACTTACATGAGAAACATTATAAATTGAGCTGTTAAATAAACAAGGGCATTACGTATCATTAAGTTACTTCTTATATTGAGGGTACTTACATAAAAAAAACAATGACGATAACATAGATAGTGCCGAGTATGCGAAACTGGATGTGGCTTTGAGCGTAGTATGTCCCATTTGATTGTGATGTGTTTTAGTTATTTTTTAATATGTGAAATTTAAGTAATTTTTTAAAAGCTATCATGGATTTTGCTTGTTTTATATCTGTTGGTAATTTATTATATAATTTAGCTCCTTCATACATGATATTTCGTTTGCCGTAATTAGTTCGAGGTGTATATAGTATAATATTATCGGCATTTCTCAGTCTTGTTTTTTGTGTTTGATTTTTTTTTGTGAAAGTTATATGTGTATGTATGTCTTTATTCAAAATTTTCCTAATTAAAATGCATGTGTTATATGTGTAAGTCTGTGAGATGTTCATTATTTTAGTCTGATTGTAAATTTTTTCGGTCGAAGTCAGAAAGTCATAATTAAATAATACTTTTAGAAGTTTATTTTGAGCTATCTGTAAAGAAACTAAATTACTCTTCGCCGCCGTGCCCCATATTTCGATAAGGTAGTCGATATGCGGTTTGACAAGAGAGTTATAAATATTATACCTCACTTTACGTGGAATGCAACGTACCACACCACGTAATGCACCTGTAAGGGAAGTTAATTTTGTTTTTATCTTTGCGATATGTCGCTTCCAAGTAACACGGCTATCTAAAACCAATCCCAGATATTTTTCATGATCTACTTTGTTTAAAATTTGATTATTAATTTTCAAGGGTGGATAGTCAGATATTTTTTTGTTCTTCGCGATAAATAGCATGTAATTTGTTTTAGATATATTAATAGTAAGCAAATAATTTTCTAAAGTAATGCTTCAGAACAGGAATTGAATCACATATTATTCATTTTAAATTAAAATTCCACTGGCCTACAAACCCTCACTGGACTTATTTGACCTCAAGTAGATTAATGTATTATCGAGTACTGCTTACATCGGGTTATAAAAATATTTATCATTCAAGTTCCATTTCATTTTTGGGTCATAGGACGCCAATGTCGCTTTCATTAAAATTAATTAATAGCACCGCAATAATGTGCTGCTTTCATTTCTTATTTTATTTGATTTTACGTAATACAAGTAAAGAGTCGCATAGTCCACTTATAAAATAAACAACTTGTAGGTAAAATTTATTAAGATCTATAAGAACTCGGAACGCTTCAGAAAGTTCGGTTGGCCTAACACTCCAAAGAAGAAAATCTTTTGTATCGTATCACTAAATCAAAGACCCAGCAACGCTCCTCTGCTCATAAGACAGATTGTAATAATGATGTCCCCTACGGCGAATAACGCTTGTACCAGATTTATAGAAGATTAAAGTTATGAACCACATTTTTAATTTTGAAACCAATACAGTTTAATGTTGTTTACGAGTGAGTACACCACTTAACTGCAGCGACGCGCACAGGCCATTGAGTCCGCAGTTTACGGCAGATAGTGACTGCACACGTTATACTGGACGGACCATATATTCTAAAGTTACTATCTTTTCAATATAATGTTCCATTTATGAAGCCAGAACCATAAACGGTTCATGGCACCATACATGGAAGTCGGATGTAATGTGGAAATATAATGTTTTTCTTAAAATGATTCACTAAATTATGTTTAACAGTCAGCAAATAAATACCTACTACATTTTTAAATTATTGGTCGCCAACACGTTGCGATTGGTTATGGCCGTGAAGTTCTTCTTGTGGCCCGCGGACTTTTCTAAAACCTCTGGAGTCACAAAAGACCACCAGGGGCTTTTAGACGATGACTGGCTGTTTATTAGCGATGATATTGTTTTGTTACACCAACAAATTTCAGAGATAAATAATATTCCAGTTGCAGTCAGCTATATTACCTTTTGTAGCTACTAAGTGGCCCGTGTTACCAATATGGTTGCAAGATTGATATATCTTTATACCTAATATAGTGCTTAACCAAATGCGGCCATCTAAAACGTATTAATAACTTAAAGTTATTACGAGTGCAAGTATTCCTATAAACACATAATGTATTAGTGACGTCGGAGCGCGCGCTGGCCCCGCGCCAGCTCAAATCATTACTTACATCAATTGCAGCTGCAGTTTAGTTCGGATTGCAGTAAGAAGTAAAGGAAATGAAGTGTAAATATGTATGTTTTTTATCTGACTGAAGTAGCAAACGAGCATTCAGTTCACCTGATGGTAAGTGGTCACTGCCGCTCATGGACATCTGAAGTGAACTTCATATAGAACGTGGGTTCTATCTGAAGTCAATCACGGATGCCTTGCTACTCCCGAGGACTACGATCGTTGCTTCAAGTGAAAGTGTGCCGGAAACCACACCCTTCCATCGAAACGCAAGAAATGCTTCACGGTAGAAATAAGTATGGCGGTGGTGTTTCCCCGGTCGAACTACACTGTTTCTATTACCTTGGATATGTAATTATTGACCACTCTATACTAGTGTCTGCCAGTTTATATAAAATAACAACAAACAATAAATTTAATCTTAATATGGTTTATACTAATCATTACTTGAACCCAAAATAAATAAAGCCGGAAAAACCTTAGACCAAATTTGATAATCTCCGTAGTTAATTAAACTAAACAAAGGACTTAGGCTAAGAAATTAAGACCCGTATAAAAGTTGTTCTAGCTTTATTGAACAGTTTAAGGAAAGCATAAATATAACCATTTATGCCTAAACTGAGCACTAGAGCAGTGATAGTCTAATGGTTGAAATTTGCCCTCTCAATCGGGAGATCCGAGGCTCAAACCAAGGCACACACCACTAATTTATGTGCGTATTAGAAATTAAATATCACTGCTTTTCGGTAAAGGAAAATATCGTGAGGAAACCTTCACACCCGAAAGTTCTTTAAAAAAAAGTTCTCGGAGGTGTGTGAAGTCCACCAACACGCACTTGGCCAGCGCGGTGGACTATGGCCTAAAACTCTCTCATTGAGAGAAAAGACCCGTGCCCAGCAGTGGGACAATAATGGGTTGTACCCCAAGCCTAAACTGATATGTATGAGAAAATTTTAAATTCACTAAAACCAGTCTAAAACCATGGTCACCTCTGACATAAATCTCATCCACCACTCTCCTGTAAACGCAGCGCAAACCAAACTAGTCATCGAATTGGAAATTATCACCTGGCTTCGAAACGCGATGGCAGCGTCGGAATAGCGTAGTGCGGGCGACGCGCCAGAGAGCGTCATAATTTACTACACGAGCGCTGGAGTTTGATTTATGTTTGCAACTGGATAGATCCCTGCTATGAAACAATAACGGTAATGTAGGATACGCGTCCGCCAAGGGGTGGACGGCTTTATTCCCACTTCTGGGACTGGCGGAAGTTAGAGGGAGTATCTAAAGACGATGTTCTTTTGATAGGCCACAACAGCTAAGACAAGTACGGCACGCACCTATGGCTGCGTACAGCCTCGGTGATCTCCACCTTCGCGTAATCCAAGAGTTCGGGACGATGTAGGTTCAGGTCTCCCGTTGAGACAGCTAGATGATGATACAGACACTGGCGAATGTTCTTAAAACGGTTAATATTCGAAATTTGCTTTGATTAGCAGCGCACGCGTCCGTTCCGTGGTCCGTTAACGATCGAAGGTAGTACGTCTTAAGTGATGACGTACGTTCGTGCTTGACAGATGCAGCTTGCTGTCATTCATTGTGGCCAATCAGTAGGCGGGATCAGAGCATCGACAATGTTCTATAGATTTATTTTACGTTTTACGGTAACGAAATAGGTAAGTTACAAATCCTACTCAATACGGTAATCGAGTAATAAAACCCCTAAAAGAAATGCTCATGCTTTGCCAGTGTGCAACCAATTTATAAGAGAATTTCCTTAGCTTAAATCAACTTAAGTCACTCAGGTAGTTTCTACGAAGCCGACCTACTTTAAATAAAATTTTATTCTATTTGAGGTTGGTTACGTCTATCGAAGGTAGAGGTGAACAATTATCATTAAGTTGCCCGCATACCTATTCCATTTCTCAATAAGAACCATTAGAATTGAATCAATTTAGGTACTATCCAATTGTGAATTAATTAAACCATAAATCTGCTCTTAGATTGTTAGACGGGTATTTGTATTACTCTTCATTTAGAGCAGTGCGCCCAAGAAGTTTCAATTAAGTGCAAAGTTTTTCAATTTGAACCGCACCTGGCGAGTTCTGTTGCTTTTATACTTTACAGCCATTTCAAGTGGCTAAGCGCTGAACTTGCTATCGGCAAGTATTCGCTTTAATATATGATAACATTAAAATATTCTTTGGATCTGGAACTATTTGCATATAAATTTATACGAGCAGAGATAGCCTGATGGTTGGAACTCACCCTTACCATCCAGGGTCCTAATTTCAATACTACCTTTGATGTTTCTAAAATTTATCAATTAGTGTGGACGTTTAAATGGTGGATGATTTTCATTTAAATGCTGTAAATCTCTTCATAGTTTAATCGGAGCGTATTATTACCAAGCTTTGTATCTGTATGGTATGATATGGTACCTCTCGCTTGTTCAATTTGTTTGACATCAAATATTTCACACGTAACGTAAATTTTCCTCGGAAACTATATTTTCCCAAATCCCAGTTAGAACCCTTTAAGCGGGCCGGCTTACACCCACACTGCGGGATTACACTAATTCAATATTAAACCTTATCACTGGTTACTAGTTACACGTATACGCTTAGAATAGCCCCAAAATGTTACTACAATCTACTTAAAATAAACCTATGTAGACAAAGAGCTCTGACATTTTCATGCTTCTACTAAGTAAAAGATCGCTTTTAATAAAATGGGTATGAACAAACAACCCTTAAATCAGTGCACAACATTGTCCCCGAGCACCCCGTGGACGGTACTTTAAATCGTACATAGAAATTAAACATTCTCTGACTAAAATGCAATTTAATCTCCTTTAAGAATATTTTCTCCAGCTTTTGGTTCATATTATTACGTCATGGAACATCAAAAAACCAATTTTGATTTACTAACGTATTGTAATGCCCTAAAACAGAGCTAGATTAGGACTAAAAGGAGACGTGTCCTCAAGAGAAGGGCATTAATGTATGTAAAGAATAAAAAACTAAATTCAATATTTTAATATATGCTACGTTTTGCTTAAAACATAATGTTTCCATAAAAATAATAGTCAATGATACTTTTGTTCACATACACATTGTTCTTTACACATTTACAAATCACCTGGTGATTTGTAAATGTGTAAAGAACAATATATACAATGTAAACAGAATAAATCCGACGGGTCCACAACATAGTGAGCGAATGTCAAAAAGCTTCATGGTACGACTTCTGCTTCGTCTACATTTCGGAGATTTATTAAATATTGGGATAAACTCTGTCTGCGGGATTGGGCGGGCGAAATATAACGTATTGCGACAAATTTCGGTGGAAACGCGCCGGTTTATATCTGCCGGAGCGTAAAATATGAGGCGGTTGGAGCGTGTGTCGGGGACTAACTTTTTTAAATACGGCCAAAGCATGGGAACACTGAATAATGTCGTCAATATATTATAGTTCTATCTGCTGTATTCTATAGTTTCTATAGTATTAGTATTCTATAGTTCAATATATTATACTTTAAGTAATAATCGCCCATGTTGGCCAAGTGCGGATTGGTTACATATCATCATCAGCTTTTTTATAAAACCGTCAGTTGTGCAGGTTTCGGTATGTTTTCTTATCCATAAAGCAGCGATAGTCTATACATTGATATATACGTGAAGCAAAATCTTGTGATCCCTTTTTAAGATACTGCCGCAGACGGAGGAGTATAAAATTACGCACGGTTATAGTTGATATAGAGAAGGATTACGCAATCCTATTTTTTTCTTTCAAATAATTCATAAAACATACATAAAATCAATTATAAAACACATTACACACACTACCTTGCATTTGTCACAAACCCATACATAATAAACGAAATAGAACATGCAATGCCTTACTATGAAAACACATACGTAGCGTCAAAAATGTCAGATGTCTTTCGCTTTCGCCTTTGGGGAGTGAATTCCGAGCAACGTCCCCCACATGAAATAGACTGTAAAATTAACCTTTCTACAGTCAATGTCAGTGTGACATCACTAAATGATCCTGTTAATTGCTGGAAGCTCGTAGCGCTCATCAGCTGCGGTCGCTGTGAACGAGGCCGCTCGTGTACAACTTGTCCAGACTAAAACTAATATGTATCATTTGAATAGGCGTGGGCCAAGCAAAGCAAAGTTTTTTGTTAAATTTGACAGTAAATATTACTAATTTTGTGTATAAATTTCGGAATAATCGATCTTGTTTTGTTGAAATGAAAAGTTTCCCCGAAAATTAGTTATTCCGAAAATTGCGCGTTACGTATGTTGTCAGATTTCAAATAGATAGGTGCAAAGTTTATCAATTATTACAGCGACTATCTTTATTTAATAAGTATATTATAGTTTGCGGTTAAAAGCAAGACAACGCGATCTTAAGAGATATGCCGTTTACATCGCATTACATATGCGATATAAACGGCAAATGTACGTGAAAAACCATTTAGGATACTTCTTCTTGACATAAAATCATTAAAGTTCGCAAGAAGCAATGTCGCACATATTGAGATAAAAACCCTTCAAACCGTAAATTATGTTGTGTAATATTGTATAAATTGAGGTGTGTAATACTTAATAGTGAACTTAGTTGTAGTTTATTACGTTTCCTCTAAACGATCATCACTACATAGCATAAAACAAAGTAGCTTCGCGTTGTATGTCCCTATGTATGCTTAGATCTTTAAAACCATGCTACGGATTTTAATGCAAATTTTTTCAATAGATAGAGTGATTCAAGGGAAAAGTTTTTATGTATAATACATGCACAATATAGTGGAGAAACACTTATAATTTTAGATTTTTCACTTTTAGGCGGAACGAAGTTCAACCGGGTCGATTAGTTATATTTTCAACCATACATTGCGATGTACTCGTAAGTAGGTTTAAGAACATAGTCCCTGTAGCCTCGGGGTCAGAATAGGGCTACGGTATCCCCTGTCTGTCGTAAGAGGCGACTAAAAGGGGCTTCCGGGGTTGCAGACGGCTAGAGTGGGAGCTCGAACCGTTCGGTCAGGTATTCCCGGGAAGGACGGCGGTATGTGTGGTCGCATACCGTCGTAAAGACTAGACGGAGCGGTGGGCCCAGCCGCCCATCTGGGAGGAGCCCGATGGGGCAGCGCGCTCGGAGGATTCCGGTTGAAGTCGTTTCGAGATCCCGGAGTCCTCCTTTTCAGCGCCGAGGACGGCCACCGGGGGGATTTTAGTGCAGTAAAAATCCAACATAACCCTGCGTCGCTCCCACGGCGTCGGGTACCTTTGGAAGGTTTCCCCCTCGAAAACAAAAAAAAAAGGTTTAAGAACATAAAATATATAACACATACGAAACATGTAAGGAAATACAAGATATAAATACAGAAGGTATCTGGTATACAATTCAATTATTACCTTCAGTGAGTTCAGTTTTGCGGTGAAAATAAACGGTTGCAATTTCGTCTAAAACCATAATTATTGGTCCGTGTGCGGGCGCTAATTAGCGGTCGCTTTGAGCTGCAGCAGCTGTATTGTTCGATATCCCGCGTTATCTAAGGCTATTTACTATTGCCACAAATTTAGCCAGCAACAAATGAGTTTATTTTACGGTAGGGAGAAACGTACTGTATATTGTGTCCTTACTTATAATATACATTTTTTCGTTAAATAGAAGGCCACAGCCTCCATAGATATCATACTTCATACTAATATTATAAAGGCGGACGTTTGTGAGTGTGTATGTTTGTTACTCCTTCATGTCTAAACGGCTGAAGCTATTTTCATAAGATTTGGTAGGGAGTTAGCTGACACTCTGGATTAACATATAAGCTATCTTTTACTGTGGAAAAATATCTTACTCCCACGGGACAATTGACAGATCGATTTTTAGTGGGAGTTTTTGTGGGAGAATAATATAATAAACTGACTACTATATTTTGCTCTAAAATTATATTCAAGTATGCCAGAAATAACAATCTGAAAAAAAAACATCAAACGTTTATTTGTTTATGATGTGTGTGTGTGTCATAGACGATTCTAATGGAAACTCATGATATTGATATTGATGACCTGCACATGAAAATGTAACGATTTGGCATTTCATAACTTTTCAATATTGTGTGCTGCGTATTGTGAAATATATTTCGCAAACGAGAAATGAAATATAACATAAATTCAGCATACAGAAGCAATATGACATCAGATATTTTTATAATGTTCTAGCATTGGGAGATTGAGTTTTTTCTGCTAGATCTCATCTATATATATGAAAGAGAGTCGTATTAGTTAAACCAACCAAAAACTAAATTTATATTCATCGGAAATAGAATAATAAGTATTAGAATAAAAAAAAATAAAAAAAATCTATCGTTCATTAGCTTTAACAGGTATAAAATAAAATATAAACCGATTTCAATTTTCAGTTTTTATTTAATATGAAATTTTATTACGTAATTTTCTATTTGTGAACTTCGAGTTAATGGTTGGTACCATCTCTTCTTCTGTTTGTTACATAATTTAGGACAACTCATATTTCAACCCTTCGTCAAACCAAAACGTACGAGATACAAAACCATGCAGAATAAATAGACAATTATTTACATAGCTATTGGAGTTTAATCATTCTCTACGCATCGCTATGAATATTCAAAAAGCCATGTTGAAGTTTGCTCTCCGCAATGTGCTGCGGCCGCGGCTCAAATGGAAATGAAAATGTATTTTAGTGTGAAATTCATTGTCTAACGGTGAGCATTTTAGGCACGATATCTACCTGTATATGGTAAACACGTCTAACCCCTGTAAACGTTTTATCTAAAAATAAAATGTTATTTGCTAACCAAGGCATGCCTGGTAGGATTAATGCGTGTACCTGTTTCGATTCATATTATGTAAATATTCTTTATAATTATAAAAATGAAAATATATTACCATCTTAAATTTTATGTGATCTCTTAAATTTTGACGTCACTTTTCTTAAAATGCACGTAGCATTACCTACTTTTCATATTGACCTTTAACTGTAACCTAGTAAACAAATCGAAAAAAATATAAATGTTCAAAATCCAATGTAAAGCCAAACCAATTAGTTGTTCTACATGGCATTCTACAATAGACGAATAAATCGATAAAGTGTTAATCAACACTTACCGGAATCACGGGCTGTCAATTGCAGTTCATTAGAGACGTCACCGCAGCGAGCGAGCGGGACCCAGCGCCGCCGCTACTTCCCGGTTGCGGGACTTCACTGTATTTATTATTCAGATATAGTGCGTAATTGTATAATTACAAAACTTTTAAGGGCCGAAGGTGATCCGCGACGGAGAGTGGACATCATAGATTCACAATCAGATATAAAAATGATTCAAGAAGTTTTCTTTTCGGGCCTGGTTGAATGTGTCCTCGTTTACAATTTGAAATATCTTAGGCTCACACCAAAATATTTCATAAGATGTAGAGATAAGTTTAAATTATGATACCTGACATATCATTTCTACCGGCAATCGACCTGCGGCAACTAAGACTAAAAAGAGAAGACACATAGTAAATAGGACGCTATTGATCTAAGGGTATTGATTGATCAAGCCGGAAAAAACATTTTTTCATCCGATTGAACTAACAAACGAGCTTACAGTCCAGTTTTTTTTTTATCTGATCGAAGTAAGAAACGAGCATGCAGTCCACCTGATGGTAAGTGGCTACTGCCGCTCAAGGACAACTGTCATCAACTTCATATAGAACATGGGTTGCAATCTGAAGTCAATCTAACAGATGCGTTGCTACTCCCGAGGACTATGATGGTCGCTTCATGTGAAAGTGTGCCGGCAACCACACCCTTCCATCAAAACGCAAGAAATGCTTTAAGCAAAAAAAGGTGTATCTAAATGTAGTTAACATTTACGAGTACCTCACTGTACTATTCTAATATTACTCAACTGACAAAATGGACTACGTGCTGCTAAACCAACTATAAATCTGGGAATAAGCTTTGACGGAGCTGTAAGCTGGCGTTATGGAGAGACCAGTAAATCGCTTAGAAACAATGATGACGCTGCGCTAACAAGTTGGGACGACAACATTTCACATAAGATACTTAATTTCAAAACAGTGATCAGCTATAGTAAGCTTTATTGCAACTCTGCAAAATTTAATTTCGTACGGTTATATGAAATGTGTGCGACTTTATGGATGCATGCCGTAAATATCCCGCGCGGAGCGGAGAATCCAGTAAACCCTGCAACAATGGTGACGATGCAGTAACTACTCGCAGCGCTGTAATTTCAGAGCTACATGCAGCGCTTTACGCTTAATGATTAGCGAATTTCGAGATGTACGCACGGGTAATAACTTTACCTGAATTTAAAGGAATTTAAGTGTCTCTTCTTGTTATTTTAATATGAATCTTAAAATAAGAACACTATGTTGCCTTTCAAATTACTTTATGAAACGATTTATGCGTTTTGAAAATGTCACTGTACATTACCAAAGACATGTCGTGGGTGTTAAGGCAAATATTTGTAAAGAACTCAAAATATGCTTCAAAATGGACACTTGCAAAATATTTGTTAAACGAAGCATACGAAGTTCAGAGTTGTTTCTTATTTGTGAAACAATATTTATTTTGTAAGAAACAACTGAATATTAATAAATAAGCATTTCTCAACAAGTAGAAGTAGTTTTAAGAAGTCACTATAATTACAAAGTAAAATCCAATAAAAATTTGGTACAATTTAGTTATTGTAATACTCACGCCTTTTCTAGTGTGATTGAGTACCAAACATCCATTCATGCACTCCACAAACTTTCATTTTTAAGTGTTAAAAAAGATATTAGCATATCTATAGCTCTGAGTCAATATCAATATTTATAAAAATATGTAGATTCAATAATAAAGTAAAATAAAAGTGATAAAATATGTTTGAAATAATAACTTAAAAGTCGGTCGGACGTAGACGGCGCAGACCCTCACTTGAAGTTTGTGATAATGTAGTCTTAAATCGCTGACGGGAGCCGAGTTTTACTACTTTATAATCCGCGTTATAAAGTATTCACAGAATTCGTCGGGGGCGCGCTCTGCCGCTGAAAGAAATGTTGCCCTCAGAAGGTGAATTCAAGTTATCGAAGTAAATATTTGAACAAGTCTAAAATCGAAGCCAAAGTATGATTTTGGCCGAACGTTATTATTATATATAAATCTTCAATTACATTGCCTTGTAAAATGTTAAACATTCAAAAATATATCGACATAATTTCAACTTATTTGGGGCCAATTTGAATTACCTATATACCTTTATATCAAATCAAATGCCTTTTCAAGGATGAAAGGTACATATAACTGTAGCAGGAGAGCTGATGTAATTCAGATGATCTGAGGATGCAGGTGCTTGTCAGCAAATAACCGAAAGGCATTTTTGTCAAAACGTGGTACCACGGTTGTAGGCTCATAAGTAAGTCATAGATTTCCGTCACGTTAAATTGTTTTACATCAATCATGCCGTCAGCTGTTTTTTTCGAGGAAATGAAAGATGGCGTCTTGTTTCGTTGCTGAAGGCTGTAATACTGTAATAAGGCGTACAATTTTATTACAAATTAGTTTGAGGTAATATTGGTAACGGATCCTGGAGTTTCCTGTCGGTATAAGATAGTGTAATTCCCTCGGTGTACGCGGATGTGGTAAAAAGCGAATATGAAAAAGTGAATACAATAAATCTATGAAGACTCTTTTACTTTCACTTCCCAAAAAAAAAATATTTTACTGTCAACAATATGTCAAGCTTTGTGACTACTGCATTTCACGCTAGATAGGTTAATTTTATAATACTTAACGGGTACTCACGATATGCGGTTTATGAATTCTTATAGAATTCTTTTTGCCGATATTTCGACCCAGTTGCATGGATCGTGGTCACGGCCAAACTGCGGTAGCGGGGAGAAACCGTTGACAAGCACTAGTGGTAAATTAACCTATCTACCCTACGTCTAGTTCGTTTTTCTTTTTTAGGTTCCATATCACGACACACAACACTAACTGTATCCTTACGCACCACACTTTGCACTATTTGCGATTTACATAAACTAACCACCGGATTCCACGCTTGTGCAAGTTTAAAACCATCTTCTCTGTTAAAATTCTTAGGATGTTTTTTGATCTCTATAGCTTCTCTTACTAAACGTGGGAAGTAATGACGCTCAGCGGAGATCACCTGAGGTTTATGCAGTTCGATCCAGTGGTTAGAGCCGGAATTAAGGATGTGTTCAGCTACCGCAGATTTTTTCGGGTCATTCTTTTTGACTGCGCTGATGTGTTCTTTAATCCGTTGGGATATGGCTCGTTTAGTCTGTCCAATGTAGGAGTTGCCACAGCTACAGTCAACCTTATAAACCCCGGGACATTGGTACGGGATGATGTCTTTAGGTGTACGTAGGTAGGCCGCAAGTTTTTTAAAGGGCGTAAATACAGATTTTATATTAAATCTTCTATCCAAAATTCTACCTATCTTATCCGTTACACCTTTTACATATGGGAAGTACGCGCAATGTCGCTCAACTCTACTGGTAGTGTAATGTTTTCTGTCCTTTTGTGTGGTCCTAGGTATGTGGCCATTACGGCGCAGGACATCATCTATGTGTTTTAATTCCTGTGGCAGGTGTTCATCGTCACATAATGCGTGTGCACGGTTTGTGAGTGACCTTGCAACCGATGCTAGGTGTCGAGGATGATGGTGTGAAGTGCCATGTAGGTATCTATCCGTGTGAGTAAGTTTCCGGTATACTGCATGACTAAATGTACCATCTGGGCGAGTGTTTAATGCAACATCCAAGAATGCCAGCCTCCCGTTGTCTTCCATTTCATAAGTAAATTTAATATTAGTGTGTACCGAGTTCAAGTGACATAAATACGTTTCGACTTGTCCCCTTCCTCCCTTCAATATGGCAAAAACATCATCCACGTATCTTCTCCAAATTTTAATACAATTAGGGCCAGTAGTGATGGCTTTTTTCTCAAAATACTCCATCCATATGTTAGCAACTACTGGGGCAACCGGACTACCCATCGCCACACCATTAATTTGAAGAAAATATTGACCATTATATAGAAAGTAACCAGAACGGAGACAGTGTTCTAACAATTTAACGTAATCTAAGTGGATATTATTATCAACAAGAACATCAGTAACTACTTTTAAACATTCGGTGATAGGGACGTTAGTAAATAAAGATTCTACGTCAAAACTCACCATACAATCACCGTCTTGTAACTGAATGTCTTTTATAATACTAATGAAATGTCGGGAGTCCTTTATGTAAGATGTTGTCCTACCTACCAGGGGCTGTAATACTCCGGCTACATGTTTAGCTAATTCATAAGTTGGTGAATCAATTTGACTAACTATAGGTCTTAACGGAACCCCTTGTTTGTGTACTTTAGGTAGGCCATAAAGTTTCGGTGGTTGTATAATACGGGGTTTAAGTAAGTATTTGTAGGTTTCTTCCCCTATTGTGGCTTGACATTCTTGAATAATTTTGTGTGTCTGACGTGTCACTCTTGCAGTCGGGTCATAATTGACTGCCTTGTAGGTGGAGGTATCACTTAAAAGTGTTGTAATCTTATTTTCGTAATCTGTGACGTCCAAAACAACCGTTGCATTGCCCTTATCTGACTTTAAAATTATTATGTTCTTATTATCCCGCAAATCCCTAATCACAGACCGCTCTTCCGGTGTAATGTTGGATAAAGGTGGTTTCGACTTCCTTAATATGATGGAAACATCTTGCCTGAGAGACTCGGCGTCATTTGGTGGTATTTTATTTCTACTAATAGTCTCCTCAATATTTCCAATAATCTTTTCATACGGTATGTGTTTAGGTGTCGGTGCGAAATTGAGCCCTTTGCTTAATACATTTAAAGCGTCGGTAGATAAAACTTCGTGTGACAAGTTAATAACATTCTTATTAATGTCAACTTTTTCGCGGGTACTATAATCTTGGTGTTTACAAAGTACCTTCAACTTATGATTATGTTTTTGTTGACATAATTCTGCGGTACGTTTAGCTTGTAGAAATGTTATACGATCTATCAGGTCGAACACATCCTTGTCAAACACTGCACTGCAATCCAAATGTACGCGGAACAACTCACACTGAACACGGTCTAACACGTAACGATTATTTCGGATTTGTTTCCGTAACAGTTTCTCACTCGCGGTGCGTAGAATGGATTCGGAACCCCGTATATCATTACGCGACTTTATTCTAACACATTTCGGTATAACATTTAAGTCCCGACATTTTGTTAAGAACGTTATAGACGCGCACGTAACTTCACGTTTTTTCCGAATACGTTCAAGATCTCGTATTTTATTTACAAATTCCGGCCCGTACCGGTTTGCAATATATGATTTTAGACTAGTATTATCGCGGAATTGATACATTATAATACTTAACGGGTACTCACGATATGCGGTTTATGAATTCTTATAGAATTCTTTTTGCCGATATTTCGACCCAGTTGCATGGATCGTGGTCACGGTGGTTGCGCGTACTTCCCATATGTAAAAGGTGTAACGGATAAGATAGGTAGAATTTTGGATAGAAGATTTAATATAAAATCTGTATTTACGCCCTTTAAAAAACTTGCGGCCTACCTACGTACACCTAAAGACATCATCCCGTACCAATGTCCCGGGGTTTATAAGGTTGACTGTAGCTGTGGCAACTCCTACATTGGACAGACTAAACGAGCCATATCCCAACGGATTAAAGAACACATCAGCGCAGTCAAAAAGAATGACCCGAAAAAATCTGCGGTAGCTGAACACATCCTTAATTCCGGCTCTAACCACTGGATCGAACTGCATAAACCTCAGGTGATCTCCGCTGAGCGTCATTACTTCCCACGTTTAGTAAGAGAAGCTATAGAGATCAAAAAACATCCTAAGAATTTTAACAGAGAAGATGGTTTTAAACTTGCACAAGCGTGGAATCCGGTGGTTAGTTTATGTAAATCGCAAATAGTGCAAAGTGTGGTGCGTAAGGATACAGTTAGTGTTGTGTGTCGTGATATGGAACCTAAAAAAGAAAAACGAACTAGACGTAGGGTAGATAGGTTAATTTACCACTAGTGCTTGTCAACGGTTTCTCCCCGCTACCGCAGTTTGGCCGTGACCACGATCCATGCAACTGGGTCGAAATATCGGCAAAAAGAATTCTATAAGAATTCATAAACCGCATATCGTGAGTACCCGTTAAGTATTATAATGTATCAATTCCGCGATAATACTAGTCTAAAATCATAGATAGGTTAAGTTTAACTAAAGTAAAATTCGAAGTATTTAGTTAAAAAGTTTTAAAATAGTATTGTCGTATCTGAAGTATCTTGTAAACAAATTGACGACGGTTAATCATCCGGCTGACGTTGAAAAATTAGCAGTAATTAAAGAGAATGACTGTGAATATTATTATGAAAAAGTTCAAATAATATGGCAAAAGTATTTTATAATCGTAATATTAATCATCTCCTTAACATGTAGGATGAAACTTTGTATAGTAAATTAATTATCTATAAGGTAGAAAATTACTTAGAAACTTTTATTCAGTAAAATTAAATACCAACTAAAACCATTATTTATCTGCGAGGACGATACATGTATAAAAAACGAACATTGCAATGTAGGTAACAAATTAAAGGACTCGTCACAAGAATTTAAAAATATGTATTGTCTTTTTAAGCATTTTTTATTGTAAACATTACATTATTTTGTACGTAATCGAGCTGTTTCTATTATACAATACTAATTGTATTGTATAATATTTAAAATGATTATTAATAATTTTAAATGTTTATACAATACTGTGTATTTAGTGTTCAGTAATCTTTAAGATCTTCACATACATTTTTTTTTAATTTTTAATTTTTATTTAACTGCTTACAAAGATAATTTTATTTTGGCTTGTTATGTTCGCCTGTAAGAGATTATTCATTTATTGTTATCATCATTAGCTTATAAGAAAACGTGTCATACTGAAATGTAATAATCGTAGGTGAACTTTACAAATAAATAAATAAATAAATAAATAAAATAAACGTGAAGTAAACTGTACAAAAAATATTGAATCTCGAAGTTGAAATACGACTGCGGTCGCTGCGAGCGCTCGCCACTCGAGTATCGCTTGAACATAAATATAGTAGTAATGGTCCGTCTTAATACTGAAGAGGTTCCTGTTTGTGTGTATTATATATTCGTATATAATATATAATGCTTATACAACGCCTTTCTATTAGGACATTACGATCAACCGCCTGGGTTGATTGCTAGGATTGAGTAATTGCTGGCTTGGCTGATTAATTAATCGAGGCGTCAAGCTCGCGTTTATACATGGAAAATTTAAGGAAATTAATAAATACAAGAGCACAAAACATAATAAGGCGACATTAAAATATACTTTGTAATAGACTAAGTAGCTTTTGTGTATTCCTAACTAAAGAAAATATTTTAACCGAATGGAAGTAATAAACAGACACGCAATTCACCTAATTTGCAACGAAGTAGTACAAGAGTAACCACAAGGCGAATGCAGAATCATCGCCGTCCTGAGGGCCAAGTTATAATGCTTACAACAGGCTTCTAAAATTTGAAACACGTTCACGAGAGTGAAATGCGGACGCCATTTCACTTAAAAATAAACTTTACTAAAAGGTAAACGAACGTTGTTTTCTCGGGACTCGCGGGACCTTCATTTGGATGAATGGCTGTAATACTTCGTACAGATATTATGCTGTGGAAATTCGTTTATATTCAACAAACAATTCGGATTAAATTGCGAGTTGTTATACTCTCGCTTGGCTCTCTGGCAGCTGATAGCAAAATTGTAAGTTTAATTAGTGAATTTATTTCTTAGTTAACTTTAGCAATTGTTTTTAACGTATCAAATTAACTATTGAAAACGAAAATTGTAAATGTAATATTATTTTAGCCTATCAAAATAAAATAAAGCCTATTAAAAAGGTGGTAGAACCAGTGTAGTTCGACCGGGGAAGTACACCGCCACACCTATTTCTAGCGTAAAGCATTTCTTGCGTTTCGATGGCAGGGTGTGGTTGCCGACACACTTTCAAATGCGCCTCATCATAGTCCTCGTGAGTAGCAACACATCAGTGATTGACTTCAGATGGAATCCATGTTCTGTATGAAGTTGATTACAGACGTCCATGGGTGATGGTGGCTACTTACCATCTGGACTGCATGCTCGTTTGCTGCTTCAGTCAGATAAAAAATGTAGTGTATGTATGATGTGATTGTTCACGAGTCGTTCAGTTTGAAAAAGAAACGCGTTGACGTCACTGACGTCCGAACGATATTGAAAAATTCATCGACACGTTTACTTTTCGTATATTATAGGAATCCAATTTGACGGCAATCGTGATATTTCTGCGTACTGAATGTTACTTTTTGCCGTATATTTTTGTACAAAAATCTTTGTAGAAATTTTTTATTGCAAATAAAAATGTTTTTTTTTTACTTTTAACTTCGCTTTTTTCAAGAGTTAATTTATAGAACGTATATTTAAAAACCTCGTTTATTATATTCAGGCTTTAAATTTAATAAACACGGAAATTGTAATAAGGATCAAGGGTGTCTTTAACGATGCTTGGACATCTAATTTTTGTACCTAATAGACACCCAAGTTAATGCAACTCAAAAAAGAGCAGGTGTTCGTAATACCTTTTAATTAATCCAATTGAAGTAGCAAACTAGCATATGGTCCACCTGTATAGTATCCATGTTCTGTAAGCTATTTCATACAGAACATGGGTTCTATACAGAGTCATTCACAGACTGGTAGTATAAAAATTGGTATCTAATATTATTTCATATAAGATATATATCGCGGCATGGTTGAATTAACACTACACAAATAACGTTAATTTAGCAGGAGATGGGTAAAAAATAAGCAATCCTTTTTATTTTGTTCCTTAGGTAATTAATCCTTTAATACTTAAAATATATAAAATACTAACAGCAATGTAATTAAAAAAAACAAATTTTCTATTTTAGGCCTTTTAAAAATAGGACTGTATATTTATCTTAAATTTGATGTATTCAAAATAAAGGTTATTCGTGCAAAACAGTGATATATAGTTAAAGATATATTGTGGCAAAACAATAGCATTAGTAAATATACTAAATTGAACCAAGTACAAAATCTCCAGATTCTACATAAAGAGATCTGCACTTAAAATACAGTGCACGTACAATTTACTGCACCGTTTGAGCATTAAAGTACAAAGGTTTCGTGTCTCACAATCCGCGTGGCGCGCGGTGAGCTGTAAAAGTTTAATTGTAAAGTCCTGCGCGTTTTCCGCGTGCCACCGTGTTGACAGCCGCAGTTGTTTCTATTTTAGAATAGTATATTTTATGTAAACGTTTTTGTAAATAGATCTAGAGCTATAGTAGAATTGACGATAAGAGAAAATTTGTCGTGGATGCCATGGATTATAAAAATATATCATCTTGTAATGGTAGAAAGTAGGGGTTGAAAGTTTTTTTAAAAAGTCACGACTATCCTCGCTTTTAACACAATTTTTCTACGGATTTTGTATAAAACCTAAACTAAGTGCAGTGGAGCAGCCCAGTGGGTCGCGCGCGGCGTGAATTCGCTATTATAGTTCCCGCCAGCCTCTGTCATGGCACGTAGGGTTTTAGTTCGTTTAACTTACAATGTCATTTGTTCAAACAATGTTTCTAGAATACCTAATATTCCTTTTCTTTCTATAGTTTATTCGGCATTATAATGTTAAGTATAGATATTCGCCAAGTATGTGAACTGGTCATTTCTCAAGACCCATATGCGCGACCCATATACCCACTACGCGCTACGTTTTCAAGATAAAACTATATAAATAACAGTGTCCAGCAGCTAATATTTTTTATTTTAATAATTATAATACTTGTTTTTTCAATTACAGGTAATGTAAGGAGGGGTGTGTAGAGTTTGACTGGTAAGTCTGTATGTGTGTCTGTCATGGCGTCGTGGCGGGGGATACCGCTAAGTTTTAGAGAGAAAAGACTACGTCATAATCATCACGTTCACAGGCTTAACAATTTAACTTCATTATCTGATTTAAGATAAGCGGTACACCCCGCCGTGACGTTGTAGTACAATTGTAATGAGCAAATTTTTATTTATATAACTAAAATATAAGTGTAACTCGTTAGTACTTAGTAGCTTGTCTATTATATTATTTTAGACATTTTAAATGTTTGCTTATTTATTTTTCTTGACAGAGTTAGTTTTTTTATTTTAAATTTAATTATATTTTAAAATTTTATCTATGATAAAATTGGCTTCCGTTGTAAACCGTTTTTACGACTTCTCAATCTACTGAAAATGTAGCTATACCTCCTAAGTAGCGAAACTGAAATGGGTTAATGATGGCGATGTTTACAATTTGTAAAATTGTTATTCACCTACAAGTACCTTACATTAAGTACGTTAGCTTTTGCGGTGAAACATTCAATGGATTGTTTTTACCTGTTACTGAAATATCGAACGAACCCGAATACATTTAATAAGTATGTATGTATGTTGAAAAAAGGTGTGCGCGCCGAGAGCCGGCAATATCTCTGGTTGACGGAGCGGCGTCCGGAGTGAAGTTAGTGTTATCTGATTTATTGCCGTGCGTGCAGGGGACACACGGTCATGAAAGATACCTAACATTCAAAGAAAATTTGAGTGCTTAGAATTATGGTAGCCAAATTTTTTATTAAGTACAAAATACGGGCTGTTGAACGGGCACTTTTAAATTGTTCAAAGTAAAAATCATTTTTCTTTCGATTTTTTTACTGAGAAACGTGTAAGTTTTAACATATTTTTGTTTTATTTAACATATTAGAGTAAGTCTTTACAATCTATTTAAGTTGAAGGTTTTGCTTTGTGAACTCAGTCTCAGTAACATGTGGGTTTTAGTTTTGTGTGTATTCTCGCACCTATCACTATTTTCTAATGTCTATATCTATAGATGCATGTAAATATGTGCATAGTTCTTTTGTGCACATATATCATTTGAAAAGCATTAAATAGTACCTAATCAGGTACAAAAACGTTGTCACCTCCAGTTCACTTTAACCTGCAATACATCTTAAAAAAGGGAGGATTGGAAATGGTATTAGGCAAAAATGTCGCTATGGAATGTTTTATCCCTGTACCTTCTAAATGCTAAGAAAAAATCAATAGCGTGTGGTTCAGGGTATATGTAACACCAAAGTTACGGTTGACGATCTTCAATACAATGTGTCGCAGTACCCATCCGCAGGGTCAGGGAGAACTCCCGACTTCGTTACGTTTTGTTTGTAGACCCTCTTATCATCTGATTACCTGAACCTATCTACTTATCTTGCTTAGATAAAAAGTGATCATCGCAATTATGTGTGGGAAAAGGGGATTCTATATTAAATAAGTCTTTAAAGTTTTAACTCATATACATTTTAAATTTTGGAGCATATTGTAATATAAGCTTAAATGTGAATCATGGTGTTATTATCCTTTGGTGTTATTATATAATCTCAGTATCTCATCCCTCATTATACTGTGATATTATTATATTTCCACCGATTAAGTAGTAATTGATGTGTACCTGATGATTACTAGTGCGAGTAGCTTGAATAATTACAACCACATGTTCGATACAATAATACGTATTAATTAGCACACAGCTATTGAAGCACAGTGTTTCGAAAGGACGGTTCGGCTAGCAGAACTCGGAGTGGCACGCGTCGTGGCGGAGATCCGCAGGTTGGGCCTCGAGATAGCGTCCCAGAAGACCGAGGCGATGTGGTTCCACGGCCGAAGGCCGAGAGTCGAGCCAGCTGAGACCTCAGTGCGCGTCGGTAGAGCGGACATCCGGATAGGCAGGTATATGAAGTACCTCGGCCTAACACTGGACGGCCGTTGGTGCTTCGATGAGCACTTCGACCGTCTCGTCTCCCGGATATTAAAGGTTGCGGGTGCAATGCACCGTCTGTTGCCGAATCTAGGGGGACCAAGGGAAGAAGTCCGCCGCCTCTATGCGGGGGTGGTGCGCTCGATTGCGCTCTACGGGGCGCCGGTGTGGTCGGACAAGGTGTCTGGCAGCCGGCGGCCGATCGCAATTCGGGTCGCCCGCGGTTATTGTACTATTTCGTACGAGGCGGCGTTTGTCCTGGGGCGGCTTTCGCCTCTGGTAGTAAGAAATTTGCATAGTTATAAAAAATATAATTCCAAAAAAACATGATGTACTCGTAGTGAACAAAAACACCGAGCAAAGCTCGGTCATCCAGGTACTCTTATTTAATTCCGTAAAGTACGAGCAGCTGCAAAACACACACACATACAAATATACACACACTCACACATACACATATATATATATATATACACACACTTTATTGTATACCTCAGTGGCAGTTTAACAGTGCTTACTTAAAAAATGTAAATGCGTAATGGGCTATAAGTGTTATACATAAGCTATCTAATATTTACTACTAAGAGTTGTGGATTTTGTTAAAATAAATAAATATACTCTTAAACAGAAACAATAATACTGTATGTCATTGCCTTTCATTAGCGTTTCCACGAAAATAAATAAGAACTCATTAAGAATTGTAATTTATGGTCAGAGAAGTGGTTTTTAAGTTCCATTGGCCTCGCGCCATCTCCCAGGGTGCACATATTGTAGAGCGTTGCTTGAGAGGTTTTGTCTTAAGTCGCTTACTTACCTCGACTGAGCTCCAAAATGATGTAGCACTTGAAATATTTAGCTTACGCTCGTTGGAAGTGAAAATTATTGTACCCCGGCGTCCATAGCTTATATTAAGGCTTGTATTTTGCATACACTAGCTTCAGATACTAAAATTTGGTGTATAATTATGTAACGTCTCATTACAATGGATGAACTCTAATTTACTTTTACTTAAAACAGAATTTACGGCCTAGTTTTAATATATTATTATGTATAGGTAGTGTCTGGCGAGATGGTAGAATCAGTGTAGTGGGACCGGGTTCCACCGCCACAATTTTATATGAGACAACCATCTTAGTTCTCGGGAGTAGCAACTCATCTGTTTGTGACTAGGTAAAATATGTTCTATATAAAGTTCCTTATATATAAATGTCCACGGGCGGCAGTGCCTTACCGTTAGGTGGACTGCATGCTCGTTTGCTACTGCAATCTAATAAAATACCGCAACTATATTTATATGAAAAATATCATCAAGTTCCTTAAATCCAGTTCGTAAGTACATACGAGTACACATGAAGACAGCGCAGCTTTCGTCTCCATTAGAAAGAAGGGCCGCCCCACTAACCCGATTGCTGTATAATGACGACTCAGCGTCTACCTACCAGATATACCAGTTGATTAATTAATGTTTCCATATACGTATGCACCATGTAAACTCATTAATATTATTGTGATACTAGTAAAAGTGAGTTTATCAACACTAAAAAGGGTGAAACAAAAATAAACAAAAATACAACCGACTTCCATGCCACAAAAAAGTAAAAAATAATTTCAATGAATTATAATATATAATATTAAAATACAATTAATATTATACACCGTTACACAATTATAAAAAATGTAGGCCGTATGTTGAAGGTGATATTTCAATCTGACCGGTCCCGGAGTCGGGCGGATGTTTCCCGCGGGCGCGCGTGATGAGTTTTCCCGTTATTGCGTTACGCGTCACGTAGATCCTCTTCAATCATGTCAGGGTTAATAAACTAGGCTGTTAAATCTTTGTTGTATTTTGTACATATGCACAGATTTTAGTCATTAAATAGTGAAATGAACATGATTAATAAATGATGACGTAATGACTTTTATGGGGCAATGTATACGCTTTTATAATAAACTACCACTTGTAATCAGAAATATGACAATCTATAAGTTTAAAGCATTTATTAAAATCAAGCTTAGTCGTAAAGCATATTATATAATTTTTGATACATGATTATAAAACAGCTTGGGACTGAACAATACGTAATTAATAAAATGTCAAAGTGTAGCGTATCCTACCAAACATGGTTCTTGTGAAGCCAAATGTAAGGCATGATACTGGAGCTAACTTTTATTACCCATGTAAAAACAAGAGGGCAAATTAGAAAAAAGATATACAAATAAAAAAGACAAATCGACCGAGTTTCTTGCCGG
Organism: Spicauda simplicius; assembly: GCA_949699795.1. Classification (NCBI taxonomy): domain Eukaryota; kingdom Metazoa; phylum Arthropoda; class Insecta; order Lepidoptera; family Hesperiidae; genus Spicauda; species Spicauda simplicius. The sequence goes on along the minus strand of OX453071.1, from coordinate 1,191,587 downwards.
ATCTTCTCAGTTGAGGTTTTGTTCCGATCCGGTGGTAGTATAAAAAATACGAGTATGTACCTGACAATTTAATTCCTCATTAGTATGATACCCAAACTTCGGTCAGGTTTACAGGAAAAATAATATATCGTAGTAGTAACTGTACGTAAGTAAAATACAAGACAAAGTTAACTAGCATTTAACAGATGTGAAGAACACGGAATACGGTTACGGAAGAACAGTTTACGAAGCTACGGAGAAGTTGAGCCACACTCGGACACGATGCGCGCACCTTGTTCCTGAACATGCTTCTTGAATAAATAAATAAATAAAGTCACTGTAAATAAATTGTCCCATGAAGAAGTTCTAAAAACAAAGGATCGTTACCTCACTCGAGTTTTACTGCATACCTACTTCTTTTAAAATCAGTCGTACTGTCAAAGGACAAAGGATTATTTTCCCGCCTTTTAATTATGTCCAGTGTGGCTGGTTATATTTCCGTAAAAAGCAAGTTTACATTAAAAATGGAGCGCAAACCTCGAGAAGCTTTAGTGTAATCGGTTGAAAGTGGTTACTCTTTCGATATTATATGGCGGGTGCAATTAGAAATAACTTAGACTAGAGAGCTGGATGTTTTTTTTTCGCAGCTCCATTTAACCCATTCGTGCGACTGGAGCGGCGGCGTGCAGTGCTGAATGGTTTTCAGATACTTGAGAAATGAAATTGAATTGTTCAATGTAGCGAAATGTCGTTTGAGGTAGCTTTTTCTACTTCCCTTCGACGTATGCTGTAATGGATTCGGAGTGAATGCGTTGTGGGAGCGTTAATGACGCCAGAACTTGTGACTTTTGTATTTCTTTTCATATATGTTTACAGTAGTATTAATGTTTAAAATGAATTTTTGCTTTCTTGTTAAAATTGTAGTAAATGTAATATATATATATATATATATATATATATATATATATATATATATATATATTATTTTAAAGGATGTAAAGTTTACTTTCACAACTCGCTGAGCAGCGTTTGGGAAATTTCGTAGTATGGGCCCACCGCTCTGTCTAGTCTTAACGACGGTATGCGACCACACATACCGCCGTCCTTCCCGGGATTGCCTGACCGAACGGTTCGAGCTCCCACTCTAGCCGCCTGCAACCCCGGAAGCCCCTTTTAGTCGCCTCTTACGTCACGCAGGGTATGCCGTAGCCCTATTCTGATCCCGGACCTACAGGGACGATTCCTCAGTGCCTGAAGTCGAAATTGTTCGAGCAATGTATGTTGCCAGTGATGCTCTATGGCGTCGAAACGAATGCTGTCCTCGGAATTTATGTAATGTGCTAATTTATGTAAAATTTGCTCACATAATTACTCTACAAATGGAATGTTTTTAAATCTACACTATTTATTTCAATGAGCCACTAATTTTCACGTATTTTATTAAAGATAAGCGAGAATGTTATTATAATGTACGTTAATTTAATGAGGTCTACACCGTATTTTTTTAGAAAATAATGGGCATTTTCTGTTTTATTTTTTTGCAGCAGTACATTAACGAAAAATCTGAACATAATGAGAGGCCGAGTCTTAATTGTATGTAATAAACCAGCTTCAATTAATTTAATATTAATAAAAATACTGAACAATTGTAAGAACTCTTATTAATGTTATAAATGCGAAAGTGTATGTGGATGTATGTAAGAGGATGTGTTTGTGAAAAAGTTTTCATGCAAAAACTGTAAACCTGTGCGATTTTATTTTGGTACGCCTAAGTGTTATGGAACGTTTATGCATTTGACGACCCGCGTGGCGAAGCGGTTGCCATACCGGTCTGACGCACAATGGGTTCGATTCCCGTTCAGACAGGTATCTGAATGATGAGTTTAGATTCATGTTCTGGGTCCGGATGTTCGTGTATTCCTCTTGTATGTGTCTGTGGTACCCACGACACGGGAGAAAAGAGCGTGTTTTTTTAATTTATTATTTACTAGTTGACCCGGCGAACTTCGTGCCGGCTAAAAGTCAAATATTTAACATTATTTATTTTCTTGGCAATCCAACAGCGTTACACTTAATGATAAGAAGAATATGATACAATGTTTTGCGTACAATATGGCCAAAAATGAATTACGCAACTAACAATTATAAGTTCAACGTAATAAAAAGTTATTATATTATGCATAATTATGTATTATACATAAAACCTTTCTCAAAAAATATTCTATATGTTAAAAAAAACTGCATTAAAATCTGTAGCGTAGTTTTAATGATCTAAGCATAAATAGGGACAGACAGCGGAAAGCGACTTTGTTTTATACTATGTAGAGATTAGATGGTATAGATAAAATGAAATGGTAAAAGGGAAAGTAGTTACCGTTTGGCTACTTAAACGGCCTCCCGACAAAACCCCGGAACCGTGTAGATACAGCCTACAATTTATTATGTTTTTCTTTAGAATTTTTCCTTCGTTAGTTGATGTCTGGAGACATGATTTCCTGAGAACCCTCAACCTCAATTTGGAAGCCCTTTTAGAGGACCGTGGTGAATTTGTTGAAGCGATAGTAACCAGGCAGAGGAAGGCAGAGGTAATATAATAATCCTGCGTATTTGGCGTAACTTTTATTAAAATCATAAATTTAACGTCGCAAAGGAGACAAATATTAAAGGTATTCTTTCGCTGTCATGCTACCTAGTAACTTAATATTATCTTAGCTGACAATTCAATTTCTTCCAATTGTTTGTACCAATATTGGATTTACACTTTCAGAATTAGTTTTCCCTTCCTATATTGGTGTTAGATAGACTATGTGGAAATGTATACCAACCACAGCTTAACAATTATGACTCTGCAATCATCCATCCATCAGCCCTTTGAGATCCACTGCTGGACATAGGCCTCCTCTAAATGACGCCACTCCAAAAGGTCCTGTGCCTTCTGAAACCATTGGTTTCAGTTGGCTGTTGGAGTCAGTTGGTCTCTTCAGGTCATCGGTCCACCTGGTTGGGGGCAACCAGTGCTCCTTTTGCCTAGACGTGGTCTAGACCACGACTAGACTCTGCAATATTACAGCAAAACTTTCAATACAATAACCTCCTATAAAATATTTTTTATAGTCACATATAGTATACTTTATCTAACAAACCTACTGCACACAGAATATATTTGCTTTGCTTTAACAGAAATACCAAACGTCCATCTTGATAGTTGTCATGTCATTCGTTATTGTGTTAGCAGAATGGGCACAGAGCTGTCCTACATTTCGACAATACAATGTAATGATATTATACGAGTAGGTGTCCGGGCTCGAACGAAGGCATAATAGGCATAACTAATGAATGGCTTTTCAGAGGGTTCTCGACTTGCCTCGTCCATTATTGCTTGTAAGGCCGTTTGCGTACGAAGATTTTAACAAACATTAACTTTTAATCGAGGTGCCATTCACGTTTTGGGGTGCCGTGACACGCATTGTGCGTTGCACCCCATTCCTGTGCTACAAGTATTCGTAGCATAACAGTAGGAGCCGCACCTAAGATATAACATATGTATTGTTTTTCCTTTATGCATAATTTAAATTATAACAAATAATAATTATATTTAAATTATTTCATCTTAATTTAGAGTATGTTTGGTATCTTTCTTAACAGAAAATTTCACCAATACCTATCAAGGTGAACGAAATTAAATTTACCAAATAGATGGCTATTTTATCATTTAGTATGAAGCAAACGATAAAATATTCTATTACGTAAATTACTTCAAAAGTAGACTTTTGGTTCAATGTCAAGTGTGTCATCATCCATTGTTCGTTTGTCATTGTCCGTTGCCTATGTCATTATCCATCAGCTCCTTTTTTGAAGTGAAACTTCTTTAGGCGCATGAGGGTAAAATTTTTACAGATGAAACGTCACGCCGGTATGCAACGGAAGTGTCGGAAAAGAGAGAGAGAGTGATCGAGACCGATTGAGAGAGAGTAAGACAGGGCGAACGTAGCATGAGCAACTAGCCGTGGAGTGAGAGTAGGGAGCAAGCGAGTGAGAAAGATTGAGAGAAAAAGTGAGACAGAGCGAACGTCGTATCACGCCTTTTTCCCTTCCTCTTAATCTTGGAAATTTAAAGTTTTAGATTTGTATAAATATAAACAAGATTTATAAATTAGTTTGCCAAAGAAGTTTCACTTCTGACATGTGTACTTTGTACGCACGCATGTTTTTTTTTGTTATCGAGGAGGATACCTTCAAAAGGTACCCGCAGCCGTGGGAGCAACGCTGAGTTATATGGGATTTTCACCTCCCCGGTGGCCGTCAGCGCTACGTGGTAGACTCCGGGATGTCCAACGGAACACAGCCGGAGTACTACTGGGCGATTCTAAATGAACTGACCTCAGTTAATATTTTAATGATATTTAAGACATTACTATCCCCCACTTGGGTTTTGTTCCTACGTATGTACGTATACGGGACGTCTTACCCTCCGGGACTCTCATATACTAAGGCAATGTCAACATAAGGGCGGTGGGTAGGGAATTTCGGGCCTCGAGGGGTACCCTCTTTACCCGGGCAATTCTCTAGGAAGTAGAATACCTCCCGGATCTTTAACATTTATATATAATATTAAAATGTTAATAAAAACATTATAATTTTATATACAAGTGTAAAGGATATTTACCATCCCCACTGTTTAGTGGGTGGTTCGGTGTACTATGGCGTCGCTTACGAGCCGACGGTCGTCCTCCCGCGGAAGCGGCCGCCCCCCAGGTGGTCGATCGTGTAGAGGCGCCTTTAGGTGTGTATGTGAACCCCTTTAGGTGTGTATGTGGTCCAGCCTCCGCCCGCTCATACATTGAACGAGCTAGGCGGACCACAAACTCCTCGACCGTCAAAAAACCGTTTGTTCCTGACTCGCCTCTTACGTTACCACCGGGAGACGGGAAGGGGCAGTGGTGCTATTTAACACAGCATATTCCTACCACACAGCACACGGTCTCATGAATCAAAATATAATAAAACACATCATAAAACTTCTTGTATTTACAATCGATGTACAAACTAAAAATCAGTGGAGATTGTTCATTGCCTTCCCGCTCCTTTAAATAAAACATAGAATAAAGTAGAACACCGTATAATTCCTTGGTGGTTATGTTGAAACGTTTACACCACATATATCAACGTGAACACATTGCGCAGATTTCCCGTTATTGTTCTTTAATCCTTGTTGTTTTACGCCGCCTCTGTACGCTGCTATCGCCGCGATTTATAGTAGTCAAATTTATCCTTCACATACACCGCGCTTGAGTGACGGGCTGCTGCAGAACACACTCAGCTGATTGTACCTGTCGTACTTATCCTGATATATCTATTAGTTGAAAATGTTATGCAGCCAACCTCACTCGACGACATCAATTTTTTACATAAATTAGGAATAATAGCATAGTACTTATAAGTAGATGATACATTAGAAAATTAAGATGAATATGTCGTACGAAATAGACTAATTAAACTAAACCCGCGTGGCGCAGCTATTACCATACCGAATGAATGAATTTAGATTCATGGTCTGGGTCTGGGTGTTTGTGTATTCGTCTTCTGCGTGTCCATGGTACCCACGACACAGGAGAAAATCCTAGTGTGGGGCTATGAGTGTAGAGAGCGTGTGTCTTTGTATTTAAATGTTATTCATTTTCCGTACTATAAAAAATTAAGGCATTATAAGCTATATTTATAAACACAAAAAAGTAAGATTTTTTTCGAGTTTAATGAGTAAAACGTAACACAGTGTCAGAAACACAAAATACGAAAGCGAAAGCAGAGAATTCCAAGAAGTGCGGTACAGCTCACTATAATTTCAAATTACTGTTGACTTCCGGCGAGCACGGCGACCCGAGCACTAATGTTTAATTTACAAAACTGTGCCGCCAGTGTCGCGACAATTTCATAACAAATCCAACAAAGCTGCTTTTTTCTCTCAAAATTTTGTTTCACAACTGTAGTGAGCTTAAAAGCTGTCTCGCAGATTCTTTATGTTTCCTACGTTGTATAACTTTGCTGATTGAATTTACTTAAATTGTAGTAGACTAACTTGTTGTGACGGGTGCCTAGTTAAATTAATTCTTCAAACTATTACAAATTTTGGTGCTTGAAATAAAACAGCGAAGTAATTAACAGTATTATGAATTATGCTGTTCATTATGGCATGAATTCAATGTTGTTAAGCTAAACAGTACCCGAGGCGGCGGCCTCGCGGCACTTTCCAGGTGAGCGGACACAAACAGTCCCGGAGGGATGCACCGTCGTTACTATTTTATTATATTTGGTGAGTAAAATGAAAAGCTAACGACTCACAGTACAAATTTCGGTTTTAATATCATCTAAAACATCTAAAAACAAAGAATCGACAATCAAATGTTCATGCTTTAGTATTATTATTAATTTGAATCGTGTGTTATACATTACACACATATAGGTCATGGTTTCACAAAACTATTCTATATTATTAAATTGGATTAATTAACCAATTTCTTTAAAACGTCATTTTAGCAATAGATCCACTTATTGACACAGTGAAAGTGGCTCCCTCTTAAAACTAAACTTAGAAACATTCTAATAACACTGTCAAGTGTCAACACAACGCGATATATTACAAAAATACGTTTTGAAGAACTTTTGACAAAAATGTTTTCTTTCCAAACGAAGTCCAAAGATCAAATATTTTATTTACACAAAAGACTTTGTTTCTCCGTTTAAATTTTAAGTATCCTAACATGACTTCACATCAAATGACTGATACCAACTTAGTTGTTTTGGTCGTTTTGTGTCTCTGTGTTGTCTGTTTATGAGAACAAATTACAAATCAGTGTTATCGTTTCTTTATTCGCCGTCGATGAGAAGAAAATTTTGCTTGCGAATAATATTGTGCGGCATCCACACGCTGATGGATAAAGAATGATGGAGATAGATTTTTCGACTTTTCTACAATTGTATACGTCACGGTTAAAAACAGAACCTGGTTAACTAAAGTTGCATTTAAACTCACTACTGTTAACCCTCAATGAGTGGGGAACTTCACAACTACCAAAACTCTGAACACGTTCTTTACTTTGGCACTAAATTTAAAATTTTTCGCTCAAAATAAATGGGTTTTCATGGATTTTGATGGATGGAGCTTCAACTCGTTTAAAGTTTGTAGCCTGTGATCCCTCTGATCCCTATTAGACATTGTTCGACAGTTTGGATTTTAATTTTCAACTACTTCTACTCCATCCAAGCATTGCTAAGGACTAAGTTCGAACGCTTCGAATAAGTATGTTTTCCTTATCACACGCCAAAAACCCGGAATACAGCAGCTGTTTACACTGTTATTTAGGGTAGAAATAGGGGAGTTGGTAATAATTTCGGAATAGAACCAAAAAAAGTTTTTAAAAAGAGTCCCATGATTAGTAACAATAACCTCTTATCATTTGTGTAATTAAAATGCTAAAAATAGTTTTTAATACAGGTTTGTAATACACAAATTAATGTCCTTTCGCCTAGTATTAGAAATGAATATATATTCAGAGAAATTACATTGATGAGAGGATAAAATCTCAGTGCTGCAATTCAAAGATATCAGACATACCTACTTGAGTTTCAGTAATAATAATTCTCAGCTCGTGCATATCATGAAAGCGTATCTAACGAGCTATCGAGAAAAAATAGAAAAGTTGGAAGATTTACGAGTGATATAAGTGAACAAAGCAAACAAATCTATCACTGGCAGCTTCAATAACTCATTAGGGTCGCCGCCGGATAACTTTCCATGATCTAATTTATTTGTCGTCGAGTATGTGCAGTGGAGGAGGGAGACATGAGAGAGCAGCGGGGGAAAGATAGGAGAGGGTGTTGGTCATAATAGTTTATTTTATATAGAATTAAATGCATTTTGACAATTTTTATCACGAAATAATTATGTTTTAATGAGTAAGTTGTGCTCGCGATACACAGTATTAAAAATTTTACTGCAGATTTTTCGATGCACTTGCATGTATTATGGTAAACGCATTGTATTTTTTTACTTAATTTTTTCTGGCTTATTACCATTAAAACATAGGCACAGCTGAATATTAAAAATAATCGTTTGAACCTTCAAGCGGTTATTTTTAATATTCAGCTGTGCGTACGTTTACGTTTACGTATCACTTGATAGCAGTAAGATAATAATTTAAAACACTAAAATTAATGTGTTATGATTTTCATTGAGTCCAATCATTTTGTATTCATATTTAGTGAGCAATTGTATATGTATGTTAAACCTTAGCTCATCACTCGATCCTGTACATAATATCTGCCACTATACACCCACTATGCAAATACCCCAACGCTACTCTCAGCCAATAGCGCACTTTATTAATTTTATTGTATTTCCTCTTCGCTTGCACACTTTTAAATGTTAAATATATAGCAAAAATGTACATAATAATCTTTATATTTTTAATAGATTACAGCGAATGCTGATGCAATAAACATTAATACTTAAAAAAAATCCAAGTCTCGCAACTCAGTTTTTCTACCGAAAAAAGTTGTGAGATCCATGTATACCAAGTCGATTATTAATTTATTCAGTTCCTGCTTAAGGGACTTTCTGTCTTAACTTGTTACGCAATATTATAACCTAACAGCATCTTATAGTGACCATATCAATATTAAAAATCTTTAACGTTTTAAATAAAAAGGTTGACTCGGCAATCGCCTGGAAACACAGTGTATTGTATCTCACGAGTAATACATATATTAATTAGATTGTTTAATGCGACTGCCAAGTCAATCTACTTATTTAAAACGTTAATGATTTTAATTTTGATTCGGTGATTGGCTATTAAAAATTTGATCTTCTACTTTTATCCAGAACGAAGTTATAGGGAGTTGAAAGTGGCCGGAATTGCTTCGAGAAAAGTATGGTACGGCCGTGCCGCTTTTTTGCTCGACTTGGCGGGGGCACTGCCGTGCCCCCAGATCACATATCTATTTGCAATGCAGGCTGAGTTTGCTGAGGGCGGAAATAATCGCCTCACGTGTAAGTCAGTAGTACCCAAAAACATATAGTATGAGACGAAGAAATAACCTCTACCTTCTGGGAAGTCGGTGAAAAATAAAAAAATGGCGTCATTGGAAGTACGAAGTTACTATATATTTAACTTGGTACGGGCTATAATTTGTGCTCGTACGTAATATTGCTCTATGTAATTTACCTGTTCCTGTGTAAGCGAGAAGCAAGTATATTTATCGCTGTCCATGCACTACTCTATTTTCACATATGATGACGTACGCTTCCTCTCCTAAGACATTGAAACAAGCTCTTCTTTAGGAAATAATAAATTAACCGCCACTTACAAATTGCCTAATCAAAAAAAATACGTATTAACAAATTAAATTATGCTCGCCATTTCATCCACATGTTTAATTATGTATGGTGCACAAAATATTCTAATCTATCGAACCATCATCGTCTTTAAGTATATTATTGATTATTTTTCTATCGTTAAGCCCCAAGATGGATCGAGGGCGAGCGGAACTTGCTAATTAGCGAAATGGGTCCACTCATTATATATGATTCGTTTAATATCGTGATGAGAATCTTAATAATCAGAACTTAAAGTTGTATCTCTTTATCTCTTTGATTAACTTCTGCTCGATGGAAAAAACCTGCAAGATTATTGTTATATTATTATAATATTTTGTGTTTATTAATTACATACGCTGCAGTTTTCCAATTAAAAATGCATTAAAATTCGACTGCAAAACGTTTTAGTTCGTAAGCCTCACAGGTCGTAACAGATATTTATGGGGAAATAAAATTTACAGATATAGTGTAAAACTGCGGTCCCCGGCCATAACTTACAGCTAGTGGTCATAAATCGCGGAAGTGGCCTGCGAGTGACGCCCGAGCGCAGGTCACTGCGGCCGCTGCCGGTATAAATCACAATGCGTGACGTCGGGGGACAATGAATTGAATGCAGATGAATGTTTCCTCCCTATAAAATATATATAAAACCTCTCTCCTCTATATAAAATTGAATATTGCGGATTTTTAAATGTTTTCTAACCTTCTTAACACACTCGTGCAAAGCACAACTTTTCTTCGACGGGTGTACTTACTGAAACTCCAATAAATTAGGTTAGATTACATATGTGCCTTAGCGGCAGTAACTACTTACCGTCAGTAGCTCGACTCCATGTTACGAAACTTGAAAGTGCGACTATTTAAATAGATTACACTTATATATAAGACAAAAGTAACCAGGTACACTGGATTTCATGCAAAGGTTTTAGGGTGTTTATAAATCAAGCCGCCGAGCCACCGGCAAGAACACCGCATATTACGTGTCGCGGCAAACATATTGTGTTTCTTACAGCGCTGGGTCAAAACCCAACTCAGTTCAAAGGTCCTTTGTACCAAAGGAATTCCCAAAATAGATTCCTAACACAGCGTAATTTTAACCAACTTCCCAAAGAAAAGAGTTATCTATTCGTCACATATATTGTTTTTTATGTAGGTATGTTCGGCAGTCTTGGCCAGATTTCGCCGACCTACCGACAAGATTCATACGACATTGCATGCGGTTAGTTTCACAGGTGGTTCCATATTATGGAAAATAAAAATCTTTCAGCAGTTTTCCCGGAAAATTGGAAAATGTTATTTACTTAAAATCTTGAGTAACTTGGATGTTTCTGAATCGATTTCAATTTTATTCTATTACCCATTATTACCAGAAGGCTTTAAAAAATCAGTTGGGTTGTTTAATTCTTGTTATTTGTACCCAATGTGTAAGCGCACCAAACGCTGAGCCGCGATTTAATTCAGAAGCGGTTTTATCCTCAGATTTGTTTCGCAAATAAAACAATAATTACTTTTCTCTTAAAGAGTAATTTATTCCGTCATTAACGTAACGAACATTACGCGCACATGTAATGAAGAGAGTAATGTAGTGCTGTATAATACAAGCGCGTAATGAGAAATACGAAGTTGTAGCCAATTACGGACACTTGTGGGACACAGAACATTTTCTGGATCTCTCATTCTCGACGTTGACTCGTAGATTGCCGTCGGGAAAACCGTGTTTTCTTTTTAAGTAGACCTTTCCCTAGTCATATTTCTATTAAAAATGTATACAGTTAATTTACTTTTAATACATGTAATAAAAGTTAATTGATTGGACATTCATATTTCTTAACGGTATGCTGTTGCTAATTACTGAACTACGAACGTAGCTGAGAGCTCTTTACAAATTTCTGAAAGATATCATAACCACCCTTAACCAGCGTTTTGGATCCAAAATCCTAAAGCAATAATTTTATTAAAGTGAGAAAACGGATTTCATATAGCTGCTCTTTCGTCTGAACCTGAGCCTGAATGTATGTAACCCTGGTTGGATTGCAAAAGCACAATGCAACACCCATTTCTGCGTAATACATAACAACAATATGCAGTAATAGCCTAATGGTTTAAAACCCAGGCACGTACCACTGATTTTTCTAAAATTATATGCGTATTAGAAATTAATTATCACTGCTTTTCGGCGAAGGAAATCACCGTGAGGAAACCAACCAACCCAAAAGTTCTTAAAAAAAAAGTTCTCGAAGGTGTGTGAAGTCCACCAATTCGTACTTGGCCACCGCGGTGGACTATGGCTTAAAACTCTCTCATTCCGAGAGAGGACCCGTGCCCAGCAGTGGGACAATAATGGGTTGACGACGACTCGCAATGGCTGATTACCAGCAGATGAATTATATGATCGTTCCCTACTTCTAAATTTTAAAATAATGTTATGTTTATCAATCTTTTAAAGGATCCATAACAAAACTTTCTAAGCTTGAATGTTCCAATGAAGATATATAGAAGCGTTCGATCCGATATCAGAAGACTGCACGTCGTTCCTCTTTCACTCCGTGATCGATGACGCCGCGACGATGTTCTCGCGCGGAGAGCTCCGGGATCTCACTAATGGACACATCAACACTCTCCTTGTTTATTTCCTGGAGATAAAAATAAATTGGCTTGTTTTTCACAAGCACCGAACGAGGTAGGGAAAACAACTTATATTTAACTGCTTGTATTACGATATTCCCATTCTGCACTCAACACAGTCAGCAATGGTCCCAACATTTATTCATCTGTTTCCATTATCACTAGACAACTAATCCTAGTTTACTTTCCGCGAGATGAAGTTGGTTAGTTAAGTTTATTTTTATGACATAAATGTCGCGAGAATATCGCGACAACTTATCGCGACTTTTATGTGATCATAGACCTTCATCTGAGTTCGTGAAGTCATAGATCTAGATCTAGATCTAGATCTGAGTAAATCTAATGTGGACAATCTCGCGACAATTGATAGAAAATTATGGGTTTGACTAATACATTTTTTTTTCTATTTAGTGCATTGTAATAGAATCTTGTTTTATATTTTTCATATTATTTTGTAACTACTTATATTTTAAAATTAAAGACTAAAAATATAATTCCGCCTGAAATTATGTGTATAATAATTTGTCTCCGTTTCTATAGGTCTCTGGAGTCCTTATAATTTAAAGTCACTGTCCTCATATCGTTTGTTTAGAACCTATGAAATTTATAACATGTTTCTAAGGGCCCCGAGGACACTGTGTACGCATTTCAATTATAAATGAAGAGGGTTAAGCCGATCTTACATATATGAGACAGGTATTCCTTACATTAAATAATAAATCATTGCTAACTTAAGATAATAAATTTCTAATACGCTTATAATTTTAAGAAATAAGAAAAGCATTTCTGGGATTGAACTTGGACCTCCAAAGTAGAGTCCTTGCACTTCAGACACCGTGTCAAAGGCGAAAAATATTTGAAGAAACTCAGATTAAGATATTGCCGTGATGCCTGTGACCCTCCATCGATGTAATCGCTAAGGGCACATACGAGTAATACGAACACGTCCGCTTGAGAATCGCATGTAATTCATCGCTGCTACAGATTAACACACGAACGAACGGCGGTGTTTATTGAAGTAATATAATGATTATTTTTTTCGACTCGAAAATATAGTCTACCATAGATGTGAAAAATAAAAACACTCATTATTTTCCTATAATGTGAAGTTTAATTAAAAGCTAGTTAGAAATTGAAATAATCATGATTAAAAGAGCTAATAACATACTAAAATTATCATATTTCTTTGCTTAAATGTAAGAGTGCGTTACATTGAAGCATATAATGTCCAAAATGTAGCTTTAATATTAATATTCCTTACGGTTTTTCATTCCTTATCTTTTAAACAATCTCAAATCGTCACAAATTATGTACTACGAAAGGTACAAAACAAATCCATGCGAAATCTCAAATCGCTCGTATGTGCAACCGTTCTCAAATAAATATAACACTGAAATATAAATTATGATCCCGCACCGCGCGCAGACGCGGCTCGCATTACACGCGTGACATGCTCGTTGTCACACATGCTTGTACATTAGCGTGGTGGGGGAATTGTGATGTCAGTCATGTCATAAAACGTTGCGCAATATATTTTAGTACAATCAAGATGGTGATTACCAATGCCATAATGCTATACTGGAGTTTCCAATCAAACCGTTTAATTTTTTTATTCAAAATTATCAAGTTTACAAATAATACGTAAATATAGATAAACTTACAATATAAATTAATTCCAAAAAAGAATTTCACAATATTTCTTTATGTTTATGTTTTCTTTTATATTTTGACTACTAAATTTTGGCTTACAATATCTTTATACCAACCCTAGTATGATTAAATTTATGTAGTCGGGTCAATAATAAAATAAACAAAGGTTTACGATAATTCGTTGTACTACTATATCCTAACATTTTACGGGCGCTTTGCGAATATATCCCGCCAAGGTTGTAGCGAGCACATAATGTAGAGTCACACGATCACGAGGATCAAGTCTATGTTCCAGCTCGTAATGGTCTTTTATTACTCATAATACATGAGAAAATATTTCTTTGTTTGTGCATTGTAAATTGTTCAGTTTTTTTCATTGATTATCAGCCGCTAATATTTGACATTTACTGCTTACTTTCAATGTAACGATTAAGTACGGTTTCTTATGAAATTGGTGTTTACCCACAGCCAAGTGTTAATGATTAACCAAGCTAACATCAATACATATATAAAACAAAGTCGCTGCTCGCTGTATGCCCTATATATGCTTAGATCTTTAAACCTACACAACGGATTTTAATTCATTTTTTTAATAGGTACAGTGATAAAAAGGTTTTTATGCATTATATAATAGAGAAACACTGATAATTTTAGATTTTTGACTTTTAGACGGAACGAAGATCGCTTGGTCAACTAGTGTTACATATATTGGCCATTACAAAATAGGCAACATAATAGATATGATCATTTTAGTCCTCTAGTAGCGATATTTTCTAATTTTACATAGATATTTTATAATATTACATAGTACGTTTCGGTACGAAATTGCGTACAGATGCCCATGGGCTGCAGTTGACACTTACGATTAGGTGGATTGCATGCTCGTTCGCTGCTTTAATTTAGAAAAAAAAACTTAATATTTACTAAATAATTATATTGACAACTTTTAGTCGTCAATATTGACCAAATCGTTTATTAGATGAAATTTAAATAATCCAATGATAAATAACTATAGCGTACTAATATTAATATCGACTGTTTCAGTGCAGATAACTGATCTCTGCGGAAAATAGCCGATAAGCTCGGTATCAGCGCGACCGCTGACCATCATCCCGTTACCATTGAATGTAATGTGATACCAATCATATCTGCTATTGTTGTAAAATATAATTGGCTTTTGTGTGGTTATTTAAAATAATTATTTGCTTTATATTGAACAGCAAATCTATATATTAATACGTGAAGCACAAACCTGTGATTCGTTTTTAAGATACTTGCCGTGGACGGTGGAGTATGAAGCTACACATGGTTATAATTGATATAGAGAAGGAGTACCAAATGCTAATATTTTTTTTAATAATTCATAATACAAACATAAAATCAACTAAAACATTACACATTACACATTCCTTGCATTTAACACAAACACTTAGGTATATAATAACGAAAGAAAACATTCAATATCTTACTATGAAAACACATAACGTCAAAAATGTCAGATGACTGTGTCAAAATACCCGCTATTCCTTTTAAATGCAGCTTAGTTAATTGAAACTCTTTTTGCCTATTACGGGTGTATTTAAAATAACTTGCATATTAATACAATTTAATTGAATTTGAGAAATAATCGTGCTACTTAAGACAAGTTTAGTTTTTGAGTTAAATTATGGTCGAATTTCGACCGTTGTGACTGGTGACTAGGGTTTAATATTTCATGACGCAAAACAGAGGGAATCATACAACGAATTAAGAATATATACACGTATAGAAAATACCAAACCTTTTTTATTTAGTATGAGGTTATGAGTTCCCTTCAATATTGTTCAGGTTATGAGAACAAATTATTGCCCTCCGATTGCATACTCCGGGAAAATTTCAATTCAATATTACGCTGAGTGGCTGGCAAGGTCGCGGAAACCTTTGAATATAACTGGCAACAAAAATTTACTGCATACGTTTCATAGTAACTACCCCATAAACTTGATCGCTTAAACTTTAACTTTAAAACCTTAGCGATATGTTCACTGAGTTACTACTATATTGGACATTAAACGAGTATAGTTTATCGGAAAGTTTTAAGAAAAACTTACAGAACAAGATATTTGTGAAGGTTTTGTTTCATGTTATGAGGGGTTAACGCAAATCGAATGTTTAACTCCGATAATTTTTGGATTTAGAGATTCTTTTATATATAAAAACATCAAATAGCCAAACAAACAATAAGATTAGGCGTAATGACTAGATTTCAAAACAACGGTTATCCGTCCGTAGACTAACATTTTAATATTTAACCTGCATCTTCCTTATAATTTATTTTATATATGGTCAAGGCCCATAAATAAACTCATTCTTATGTAAGTATGAGTTTCTTTATGGGCCTCGACCATATATGTATGATGTCATAAAGTTTAAAGTTACATGATAAAGTACATATATGATAAATTCACCGACATTGACCTTTTACATCCGACGTCCTTTTACAGCAGTACAATATCGCAGACAGCGGGTTAATAAGGCGTGAACTTTATAGCTGATCGCAAAGTTTTGCTTTTGTTACGCTAAATGACTTCAGGTCACATAAAGTACTGACCTTGATATAACCGAATGAAGACCTCCTGAACAAAAATATCTAACAATATTAAATGTAAATCTCATTACAGTCTTAAACGCAGCTGTGATATGATTAGACAAAAACTCAAAATTAATAATTCTTTTATGGGTCAATGTATACGCTTTTATAATAAACTTCCTGTTGAAATCAGAAATTTGTCAATGAATAAGTTCAAAGCATTGATTAAGATTAAACTCTGCCGTAAAGCGTATTATAAAATTTCTGATTACGTAGAAGACATAACAGCTTGGGACTGAGCAATAATATACATTATATTATTATATTTAATAAATGTCAAAGTGTAGCGTATCTTGCCAAACGGGTTCTCTTTTACTGAACTGTAAGGCAAGATATCGGAGCTAACTTTCATTGCCATGTAAAAACATGATTGTAATTATATAAAAAAAAAAAAATGGATATAAATAAGAAAAAAGACAAACCCGCTGAGTTTCTTACCGGATCTTCTCAGTTGAGGTCGTATTCCGATCCGGTGGTAGTGTAAGAAAAAAATGTAACTGACAATTTGTAAGTGCCCCCGTAGGCCTATACAAAATAAAGACATTTTATTTCATTTCATTTCATTAGAAGTGTGTAGGTAATGAGGCCACCCACAGACATTAACATTGTGCATGTAAACTCTAACGGATTTCAAGTGCAACTCCAGTACCTACTCCTTACTTATATTGATTACAGATCATAATACAGATTTATGAGCAAAAATCAAACGAGTAGGCGAAGATATTGAAGTCCATCAGTAAATCTTTGCACTTGTCCTTAGTTAAACAATAACAGAGCAGTGATAGCCTAATGGTTGAAACTTGCCCTCTCAATCGGGAGTTCTGGGGTTCAAGCCCAGGCCAGCACCACTATTTTTTAGAAATGAATTGTCACTGCTTTTCGGTGAAGGAAAACAGCGTGAGGTAACCTACACACCGGAGCGTTCTTTAAAAAAAAGTTGTCGGAGATGTGTGAAGTCCACCAATTCGCACTTGGCCAGCGCGGTGGACTATGGCCTCAAACTCTCTCATTCTGCGAGAAGATCCGTGCCCAGCAGCGAGACAATAATGGGTTGTACCCCCCAAACAATAACACACTACAAAACACAGCAATTGAAACTACCAAAACCAGTAAAGTGATTCAGTGACAATTCAAGGCGACATTGTAATCACCAGC
Source organism: Spicauda simplicius (assembly GCA_949699795.1). NCBI lineage: Eukaryota > Metazoa > Arthropoda > Insecta > Lepidoptera > Hesperiidae > Spicauda > Spicauda simplicius. The sequence goes on along the minus strand of OX453071.1, from coordinate 1,174,176 downwards.
ACCCATCCCAGCAACATAGTTATAAGTTCTTAATTAACGCCGGTGTATGAATCCTGAAATAGCTTTTTGCTCGCCCATAATTTATGCGATACACCGTCCCTCGAGCTAAATGCGTTATGTAACTTAGTATGGGATAGTTAAACTCCAAACAAAGTAAATTCCCAGGAAGCGACCAAAACATGAATTTATCGGCTGCAATTTTTCATTCTCACGCCTAATAACGATGAACGTTATTGGAGTTGCGATTTTTCGATCTATACTAAAATCAAACCATTATTATTAGTATTAGAAATTATTTATCACTGCTTTTCGGTAAAGGAAAACATCGTGAGGAAACGTACAAATCCGAGACTTCTTTAAAAAAAAAACTCGGAGGTGTGTGAAGTCCACAAATTCGCACTCGGCCAGCGCGGTGGACTATGGCCTAAAACTCTCTCACTCTGAGAGAAGACCCGTGCCCAGCAGTGGGACAATAATATTGGGTTGTACCTCCAACTGCAGACTAACTAGAAATCAGAGCAGGCAACTAAACTTGATACTTTTGAATCTTAAATAATTTACAATAAAAATTTGGAGATAAGATTTTACAGCTACCTATTGAAATAAACCGAAACATCGTCCACACCTATTTTAATTTTAATAGTAGCTGTACGACGATTAAGCTCTTAAAGCAATATAATTGAAGCAGCTGGCCGGTTAACGGCGAGTGGTTAAGTCGCTGAGCAGCGCCGCGGCACCGAGGACCACTTGACCCGCTCCGATCAAAGCCACCGCACTATCAAGACACTCCAGGATATCGACAACCTACTTACTGGGTAGAAACTTGATTCGTGTGTTCGAGCAATAAGGGCTTTTAGTAACTATTAATAGGTATACAACAAATTACAAATTGGTGGTATATCGAAAACGAATAAAACGGTGTATCGAAAACCAATAAAATTGACTACCATGCTTTGTCACTATTGAAACATAATCTGTTACTGCTAAGTGATAAATACGTAATGGTACGGCCAGACTTGATAGCGAAGATTCGTGTTCGCGTTGTCACGATAAAAGTTCGTGTTCGATCTATGACGAAGTGCTTGGCCACATTAAAAAATAAACTTCACGGCGTCGCGATAGTCAAGAACGTCGCGATAATTAATTCATTCATAATTTTGTATGAATTCTAATGCGCGCGACGTGTAGCCAACCGCACAAACTTTGTAGCGACAAAACTCTTTGATGTGTTGCAATTTACCGACAGCGGCGCGAAGGGCATTCGTATTCGCGAAGATGATTCGCGATAGGGCGAAAACTTTGGCCAGACGTGTCGCGACAACGCAAATCTTCGCGTTATCGCGATAGTGTGGCCCCAGCATAAGTAAGAGACTAATCCACCGTGTTAATTCAATGTCGTTCTTATATAGATTTGTGTACTGTAGCAACGCCATGTTGGTTTTTGCATAGAACATGTGTGCGTATGCTCCAGCATGTATATTGGTACGGCCAGACTTGATAGCGAAGATTCGTGTTCGCGTTGTCACGATAAAAGTTCGTGTTCGATCTATGACGAAGTGCTTGGCCACATTAAAAAATAAACTTCACCGCGTCGCGATAGTCAAGAGCGTCGCGATAATTAATTCATTCATAATTTTGTACGAATTCTAATGCTCGCGACGTGTAGCCAACTGCACGAACTTTGTCGCGACAAAACTCTTTGATGTGTTGCAATTTACCGACAGCAGCGCGAAGGGCATTCGTATTCGCGAAGATGATTTGCGATAGGACGAAACTTTGGTCAGACGTGTCGCGACAACGCAAATCTTCGCGTTATCGCGATAGTGTGGCCCCAGCATATCAGTGTAAAACGTTGCTTTATCTTTAAAAGCCTCTAATAGGCAAGGAAAGCAGTAACTACTTACTATCTAGCAAGCTATTGACTCATCAGCTTGTTAAATTTCTTGATAAAAAAATAAGTATTTCATAACTCATTACTGTGCCGTCTCAGATTAGAGAAGGAGTGTTATGAGACTTATTTGTCGGTATGATTTTACAATGGGGTTAAAGAAAAATTATTAGCCTCCTTACGCAATCGGGTAAAATTGGTCGGTTTACATATTTACTTTCCAAAGTACTTACGTAGTCTATTTACGAGTGGGTAAGGTCTATCTTTGGCTCTGATCTAGGCCCTCGACCTCATATTAACAAGGCATGGCTAAGATGCCTCACTCACTTCAAGATGACAGTTTAGTACCTCTTGGGAGGGAAGTGGGCCTCGGTCGGCTGTTTAACTTTATCACTCGGAACATTTTATATTAAACTGGCTATCCGTGCTATACTGTAGCTGTCGTATAAAATAATTAACACGTAATGGGAGCAGTGATAGCCTAATGGTTGAAACTTGCCCTCTCAATCGGGAGGTCCGAGGTTCAAACCCAGGCACGCACCACTGATTTATGTGCGTATTATACATTAATTATCACTGCTTTTCGAGAGTTCTTTAAAAAAAAAGTTCTCGGAGGTGTGTGAAGTCTACCAATTCGCACTTGGCCAGCGCGGTGGCCTATGGCCTAAACTCTCCCATTCTGAGGGAAGATCCGAGCCCAGCAGTGGGACAATAATGGGTTGACGACGAAAGGAGAATGCCCAAGTGACCATGGAACTCAGTATCGCTATAAAATCCGTAGTCCTAATGTACTTGAGCTTAATTTTAAGTTTGATTTGCGTACTTTCAATTGCAATAAAAAATATTTATAATATCGACACTCAGCAGCTATATGGTAATGAAGGGCCACAAAAATTAGAATTTTTGAAATTGTTAACAAGTTAGTTAAGTGTTATTTTACATTTTTCTGTAAAAGCATAACTGTTCAATAAATACTATTTATTAATCGTATAAAGGAAGTAAACGAGCATGCAGTCCACCTGCATCATCTCCAAATACGACTGAATCATACTTAAATTTGATCACCGATGCATTGAGGACTGAGATGTTGGCCTTGTGTATAAGTAGGTATACCAAGCCACTCCAAACCGAAACACAATAGTTGCTGCGTGGAGGAAAATGAGGGCTAATATAAACATTTAAATGTCTCTTATAATGCATCATTAGTACTATACGACCCTCTTTGTCTTATATATCTTGTTATGATTCAAGATACTGTTATTGCATAAGCAGAGTTCGGCTGACTCCAGGGCACACAATTGTACAACCTCGGGTAACAGTTTGAGCTAATGTTTAGTTCACAATTTTTCTTAGATAGTCATCAATGCTAAGTTGGTGCTAATAGGACATGAACTAATAGAGCAAAAGCCCGATTGTCAAAATAAAGATATAAAATGGCAAACAAAGTTTTAAAAACAATAACCGATTTACTAAAATAAGGTATTTGTAATATAAAATAGAGTAAGTACATAATTATAATAAAATAGATGTTGTGAGTTTTAAATTCAAACCGTTCTCAAGTTATACTCATAAAGCAATAAAAGTTGGAGCTTTTTATATTTTCTTACGTATGTAGATTACATACAATTCTAAAGTCTATTATAATAGGAAAAGGCTAAAATCAAAAGTGCAATACAAATGCAATTGAAAAACTTGAAAGCCAAACAATCAATTCAGGTCTTAATTTCAGTTGAATCCAAAACCGCCATAACTCAGTCATCTTCGTTGCGGTTTCATTAAGGTCAAACCACACTACATTATTTATATTAAATCTCTTTTTACTCGTTTACAAATAAATCAACATAAAATTGCGAATGGATATTTTGTATTCACTGTTTTATGTTTTATAATAGACCCTACACGAAACGTCTCATGAAGCAACGAAAAAATAATTATTAAAGTTAAATTTGTACAATTAGTAAACTATAATATTAAATCAATATGATCTATTACTTGCCTAAACGATACTTGTGTTTTATATATGCTTACGCTGCTCGAATATTATTTTATTAAAGCAGACTTTTGAGAAGTAATAGAGATATTTGAAGTGTACAGAAGGTGTTTATTAAATTGATGATTTGCTAGGGGCGCTATCCGGGGTTGCAGACGGCTAGAGTGGGAGCTCGAACCGTTCGGTCAGGCAATCCCGGGAAGGACGGTGGTATGTGTGGTCGCATACCGTCGTAAAGACTAGACGGAGCGGTGGGCCCAGCCGCCCATTTGGGAGGAGCCCGATGGGGCAACGCGCTCGGAGGATTCCGGTTGAAGTCGTTTAGAGATCCCGGAGTCCTCCTTTTCAGCGCCGAGGACGGCCACCGGGGGGTTTTAGTTTGGTAAAAATCCCACATAACCCTGCGTCGGGTACCTTTTGAAGGTTTCCCCCTCGAAAATAAAAAAAAGGGGCGCTAGTATGTTTTAATCATAAAAATATCTGTCTTTTTTCTATTTCTTTAACTTTAGCCAAAAGCTAATAATTAGAAAAAAAAACAATTCGAATATGAATTATTGAATAAAAATTCGAACAACAGTGGGAATAAGCCAGCAATGTGGCATAATGAAACGAATTAAAAAATCGGCATCGTAGCGCGCTAACGAGCAAATTGTATAGAGAGCAGTTTACAAACAACGACTACGATACGTCCTTAAGCGTTGTCGCAAAATATTGTCTTGAAGCACAATACTACTGCACTTATGCGCGTAAAGGCTTTCTTCACATATAAAAATTACTTAAACTGCCGCTTCGAAAAGAGTTTAATATCTATATTGATATTTAAAGATAAAAATAAGGATGAGTAATGTATTGTAATACATAATAATACCTATTATAATTCAGTTTAAAATATTATTTAAAGTAGAAAATTACATTTATTCAAAACCATGAATATAAAAACCGAAAGGCGTCGCATCGTAAGATATGAAAACGCTCTTTTCTTTTAACTGTTTTAAAGCGAATGCTTTTATGCAAAATTTTTCAACGTTGAGTTTGAATTATTCCACATTTACTACACCGACTAGTTTATAAGTATATTATGTTTTTACAATCTTTTCAAATGTGATAACACCTAGTCACGAATGTAAGTGCGACAAAAAATAAAGTATAACTATAAATTACATTATAAACCACTAGTAAAAATGTTATTGTAGATAATTCGAAAACTTTTTAAATAACTGTTAGAAGCACAAAATAATATCTACAATGTTAGTGAAAATGTTAAAGGAAATGGTTCTCAAAAGGCCAAAGACGTCTTTGTTGCTTGAAGAATAAAAAAGAGATAAAATCTTTTAAATTTCAAACTTAACACGAACAAAATGTAACAAGACAATGTGCGCTTCCTTTAGGACCGAAATCGCTTGTAGACGGCACAATCTTGTGAAGGCAATTTGACGCAATGTTATCTCATAATGGTGTGGGAAAACTGGCTCTTGGGTTTTATGAAAAGTGGCAGTGATGCGAGCATTATAGTATCATTTTGCAGACGCATTAGAACAAATCCGTGTGGTATATAACCTTATCTGAATGTCACATCTTCATTTAATTCATCGACCTGTTATTGTCGCACGGCTGAGCGCAGGTCTCATATCAAGATGAGAAAGGTTTAAGCCATAGTTTACCGCGCTGGCTAAATACTATTAGTCGACTGCACACATCTTTGAGATTTTTTTGCTTGCAGGTCAATAAATTTTCTCAAAATATCTTCTTTATTTCAAGCAATTATATTATATGACTTTTTAATTGCACTGAAGTGTTCTAATGCAAACCGGAATCCAATCACGGGTAGAAAGTGCCTGCGTCGACTGATCAGCGACGGGTTAATTACAGACGATCGAAGTGTTGGAAGTGACTGGAAATCAAAGGGCACTCAGTCTTTCCCTAGACGGTTATAAAATGAAAAGGAGGCGATTTATTCATACAATCTACAATACAGGCTTAATTCACTGGCTAATGACTACTTTTCATTACATTTTGTGATGAAATTGGTTCTTTAATAAAAATATTACGTGTACAATATGCTCGGAATACACGAATACACGAAATAAATGCAGACAAAATAAACATTAGATAGTGTTTATTTGTACCTAAGAGAAAATACTCACCGTATATATTATACCTATAGATTTATGCAACATATAAATTTAAAGTAAAATATAAGTACTTTATGTACTACATTTTGAATAATAATATTTATTCGGAATATATCGGGACTACAAAGAAGGACAAGGAAGGCTGTAACGTATAAATAAATAATCTATGTATTCTCAAAGTATGATAAATATTATACTAACGAAAGAAGAAATCGTAAATAATACGACGTATCCTGAAATATGGCCGGCATGTGGAGCAACAGTAGACATAAACATAAACACGGAAATCTAACTACGATGAGAACAAACCATTATACAAAGCCCATAAAAAAGATATGGAAATAATTTATGGAGTCTAATAAAGTCCATACGGCGGCCGTTCAAACGGATACGATACAAAATATTATGTAAATATTTTCTCCGCCTTAAGACAAAAACTTCTGACAAATAGAATTCGCTAACGTTACAGAAACACAAATACATTAAAGCACACAAATCAAATCTTTTTTTATCGAAGTAGATTATTTTCAGAACTCCTTTAGAAACACAAACACCAAGACCAGACCCAGAACATGAATCTAAACTCATCATTCATATACCTTTCTTGCCGGGAATTGAACCTGGGACCCATTACGCGACAGACTTGTATTGTAACCGCTCCGCCACGTGGGTCGTCATTATTTATTTCATATTACGGGTTTTTATAACATTTGTTGAATGAGAATTTCAGTGAGACACGAATCCACATAGTAGCTTGGTGGAGTCTAATTCTCCGTGCCAGCTGTGGGCCAAGTGGTGTCAAACAATTGCTCAGTATCAGAACGTTTTGGAAATACCTGTTGACAGTTGAGAGTTACTTTTATAAGATTTAAATAGCAAACAAATATGAAGTCCACCTAATGGTACTGGTAACTACTCCAATGGACACCAGTAAGCAACTTTATGCAAGGCTTCTATTTGAAGTTAATCACAGATACAATCTGTATAACATTATCATTGTAATACTTTCAAGGCATGTCATATAGGTATGGACTACGAGACTACAGAGTACGAGTACATTTATGAGCGATAAAAGACAACGTGAAATGAAGCATAATCAATTTGTTGGGAGCGCGCTGCGGCTCATCATCACATTACCCGCATACCCACTCTGCTATTCATCGCAATTTAAAATATTTCCCGTTTTATTTTCCGACATATTGCTACCAACAATAAAACCGCAAGGATATTAGAACAACAAAGGGGCAGGAGATCAGTCTTGTTTTGAGTGTGCAAATGATTCCAAGCTGTTACTTGATTTCGCGTGAGGCAGTCTACGTGGTGGTACCAACCAATTATTGTCCCAGTACTGGGCACTGAACTTCTCTCAGAATGAGAGAGTTTTAAATCAAAGTCCACCGCGCTGGCCAAGTGCGAATTGGTGGACTTCACACACCTCCGAGAACTTTTTTTTAAAGAACACTCGGGTGTGTAGGTTTCCTTACGATGTTTTCTTTCACCGAAAATCTACGTAACGTTAGTTATTTGACTTGAAATATGAAAGGGAGAGTCGTCGGCCCTCGCTTCGCTTTTTCAGTAGCGTGATAACGCGCGCCGATTCTGGAATGTCGCCATGAACGCGCTGCGTTGAGCGGCGTTCTGCCTATAATAGGGACAAAGTATGATTCCCATACCCTTGCCACGCGCTTCCAACCAGCACAGATTAGCGTTACTGTTGTTCGGCATGACGGTAATGTTTGCTGAATAAAACTAGAAAATATTCTACCATTTTTCTAATTTTACTTTTACTGGACAAATATGCAAGACACATATTTGTCCAGTAAAAGTAAAATTTTCGATTAAATAAAATATCCATTGAAAATTGAGCCACTAACCAAATAATTATTAAACCTAAGCACGGTGAATACCTTCACAGTGTCTCTTACACATTCCCAAAAGCCGGTACACATCGCTGGCGACACTAAGCACCTCCGGGGCTTGAAATTGAGACCCGTTTCTCAGCTAATTGCCACAGCTCTATTCCGCCTTTGTTATACTAGTTACATTGTTTATTACGCTGGCCGTCTAGTTCAACATGAGAGCGCAGTTTGAACACGAATACCTAACTAGGTTTCACCTTGCATACATAATTATAATGAACGTATTTTCCAACTGACGTGAATGTGAAATATATAACGATTACCCAAGAGGAAAAGTGAGTAGAGGTATTGCCGTAGCAGCTTCGGGTTCGATCCTCAACCGTAAATACTTCTAAAAGACTAATTTAATTTTATATAAAGGAAACTTGCTTCATTCGTACTTGCACCTAAATCGTACCTCGGCTAAATTTCGGTTTAAGTAATAGTAACCACCTCCTCTAGTAGCCAAATAAAAAGAGTACCTAAAATAAAAATAAGTGCTTTTACTAATTTCCAAAACATTAAAGGTTTTCCTTAGGGGGACGAATTTGGCAAGTTTACCCTACTTGTATTACAGATACGTCACTTATACTCACGATACTAGGACATTATTTAAATTCAACATTCAGTTTTTTATAAACCTAAGGTTCACTTTAGTAAACCTAAGAGTGAAACTTTACCCATTATCACATTCATTAAGCAGCCGCTATCGCTAGCAGTAGCAGCGGCCTACATAGCGCAGACTCGGCCGGCAATGTTTAATCTTATAGTGGATACCAGAGTTCCAAAAATCATTTTATTAGGTTCACCTGTTTAACCTATAAACCTTTGAAAAATAAAGTTTATTATTATTTATTATGATTATTATTAATGTTTGTGGGGCTTTTCTCGCTCACGGCCCATTTTACCTTATCTTGATCTAATTTCTCACCTTTCACTCTGGTCTACGTGAATTGTATACTTATTATCTCTCACTTAAAGGCTTTTCACATGATACTCCTCTAAGCTCATATTAATTTTATCATTCATCGCTCAACAAAAATACAAAATTATATAAAACAAAAAAGTAGCATCCAGATGTTAAAATGCAAAGGAAGAGTTTAGAGATTTACAAAATGCTAACAGTTTTGCAACAAATATTGCACTCAGGATTCTAGTTTTCAATTATTCAGTTATAACAAAAAACAAATGACTAGCATTTTATAAGAAAAGCGATATAGTTCGTTAACAAGAACACCATATTTGGGAAATATCGCACTAAAACGTACCCTTTCTGTTCTCATCAATCAGCCTTCAGCAGCGAAACAAGACGCCATCATTCATTTCCTCAGAAAAACTGGCGACGGCGTGATTGATGTCAATTAATTTAACGCGAAGAAAATCTGTGGCTTCTGAGGCTTTAGTTGTTATACCACATTTAAAAAGAACTTTCGATAATATGCCAATAAGCTCAGGTGATGTTCATCTCTCATCGCATCACAAAAAAAAATACAAATTCACATTATTTTATTATTCTCAACACTCGATTTGCACTACTGCCACGCCCCTTACCAGAATACGTTCATTAACAATATTTATTTGTTTAATGATTTCCCAAAAATATGTTTATTGAGCAGTGATTGATAATGGTTGAAACTCGGTCTCTCAATTGAGGGTCCGAGGTTCTGATCTCAGGTCGGCATTACTGATTTGTCTACAAATGTGCGCGTATTAGTAATTTGCTTTACAAGAAGAAGAAGAGTATTGTGAGAAAATCTACACATCTCACAGTTCTTTTTTAAAAAGTTAACAAATGCTTGATGAGTCTTCCAACTTGCACTGGGCCAGCACGGTAGACTACGGTATAAAAGTAACTCATTGTCAGGAAAGGCCCAGCAGAGGAAAAATAATGAGTTAACTATAGAGACGTATGTATATTTATGAATGTTTAAATTGGCCCAGGTAATCCAAGTAAGCCATTGCCAGTATTTGACTTTTCAACCATTAAAATTACGTTCAGCTAAAATCATACTTTGCCCTCAAATTTATACTTGTTCAAATATTTACTTCGACAATTTGAATTCACCGTCGGAGGGCAACATTTCATTTAGCGGCAGAGCGGAGCCCCGATGACGAATACTTTATAATGCGGATTATAAAGTAATCAAACTCGGTCCTTGTCAGCGGTTTGAGACTACATTATCTCATACTGAGAGTGAGAGTCTGTGCCGTCTACGACCGATCATCTTTCAAGTTATCGAGATGGTCAGGTATGTTTTAATTTTTATTCAAAACTGATTCGTCAATTCTAACATATTATTTTGTAAAGAGGATAAAGTCAAATATGCGGAGGCTTCCCATATCAATCCTTATGTAAAAAAAAATTATTTGTGTAAAAATTTTACAATCCTGAACGTTTTCTACACTTATACTTCTACAATCTTGACTGGTTATTATGTGCTATGTACGTTTGATACATAAAGTGAGGCAACCGGGAAGTAACGCCGGCGCTGGATCCCGCTCGCTCGCTGCGGCGACGGCACTAATGAACGGTAATTAACAGCCTGCGATCCCGGTAAGTGCTGACTAACATTACCGCTAACTGACACCGTCAACTGAATACTCTATAGCCTTTTACCTGTGGTAAAATATTACTGTATTGGTAATGTTTTTAAAAGCGGTAAACTGTAAGAGTTAAAGTGCAAGTATATATGGCGACAGCATGTCGTAAACTTTATATCACGATGAATGATGAACAAGGCTAGGTTTGTAATAAGATTTTTTTTTAATTTTATAAGGGGTTTTTTGACTTGATTTTCAGGTACTTAGGTGTGACAGATGTACAAATAAATAATGAATCTTACTAATATTGTAAAGGCAAACAGTGAGGATAATTATTGTTACTCTTTACGGAAAAAGTATGAATTGCGTTTGGATGATACTTGGCTCACTTGTTTATGACATGGATAAACGCATAGGATATTTATCACCCTAGCGGGCGAGGCCATGCAAAGAGGCTTGTCAAATAATAAAACATTTTCATTTCCATTGGAGCTGCGGCCGCAACAAATTGTGGAAGAGCAAACTTCAACACTGCTTTTTGAATATTCATAGGAAATGCGTAGAGGAATAATTAAAATCCAACTGCTATGTAAACAATACTTTATTTTGCACCGTTTTGCAACTCTATACGTACTTTCGTTTGATGAGCGCTTCAAATATAGTATTACATCGAATAATAAACATGCTATCATCAAGTGTAAGGATTTTCAAACCAAAATTTTAAAGGAACATTAAAAAACAATACGACAATATCTAAGATCTAAACTAGAACGTTTGTTGTTTCAACGTTACTAATATAGCATTTATGTGGTTTCGTTCTTTCATGTCGCTATTTCCTTTTCAGCAAAATTTATTTTACCGTATGCAGAACACAATTTTGAAAGTTTCGAAATGCAAAATCGTTACGTGCACGTAACATGTTCCTATGTAGAACATCAATATTCATGTATTCACGTCAGAATCGCGCATGATAACTCGACACACAAGGATTATTTGACGCGAACGGGATGAAAAAGTTTTTTTAGGTTTTTCATTAATGTCTAAATTCCGGTACGGCATGTACTATTGATGTGTAAAGTTTGTTGCATGAGTAAGTTTATACTACGTATGGAATTACTCTTTATGACTTGAAACTGTAATGGTTATGTGGTATAATATAATAGCAATGTGTCAAACTGATAAGTTCACTTAAGACTATACGTTCCTTTGTTACTCATGTTAAAATATCTACGTGTGTAAAAACAGCAGTGTAAACAAAAATATCTGACGCGATAAAAATGCCAATAAGTCTTAACACACGGTAATTTATAACCATTAATTTCTGAGTAAGGGCGCGTTCCAGAAGACGCTCATAAAGCCCAAAACGCCCAAAACGTCGTTCCAAAAGACGACCGCGGTCGTTATGGTCGCGGCGAATACGTTACTCATGACGTCATGACTTACGCCCATGTCAAGCTCACGACGACCCATCTAATAAGGTGGGTCAAAGTGATCGTTCCCCTAGAGATTATGTCAGTAACGCTCACATGCTAGTGGTACAGGAAATACTGCGATAGTGAGCGTGAACTTTGTAAACGTCTAATGGAACGCACTTTAAACGTTCCAATGGCGTCATAGCAACAGTAAACAACGGTCGCCTCAGAGCCGCTGCGGGATTTTCAACCACACCGCCGCTGCAGCTCAAAGCGACCGCTAATTAGCACCCGCACACAGACGATTTAAGTTATTAAGTGCGATTTAAGTTAACGAAGTTATTAAGTGAATAACTTTTTATTTGTATTAAGCTTTTAATACGTTAAGAATAAATATATAAGGCGTTAGAACGAGCGTGGTTTGACAGGAGAGGTGTCATCGTACATGTATTTCAACCATGAACCAGTTCATACTTTCGTCGGAAGGTTGTGGTTACAGGCTCACTTTAGAACGAGCCGACTATTTTAGTTATCGGCAGAAGCAACGCATCTGTGATTGACTTCAGATAGAAACCCTGTTCTATATAAATTTGATAACAACTGTCCATTGGCGGTAGACCCTTCTGCAGCGACGGCCGAGGGAGGTTTTAGTACGGTAAAAATCCCACATAACCCGAAGTCACTCTCACGGAGACGGGTACCTATTGAAGGTTTCCCTTTCGATAATAAAAAACGTAGGTACTTAGGTATTCAATGTTGTTATTCCGTGAAGTTTTCGGGCCGGCAATCTCGAGAGGGATCCCAGGTGAGGTCCCAAAACTCTCTGGGAAGGATGCATCGACGTTACTATTATATTAATACTGTGTTACTACATAACCCAGCACCTTTTGAAGGTTTCCGGTTCAATCACCGGCCAGACAGATCTGAATGAAATGTAATGTCTTTATTTTGTGTAGCCTACGGGGGTGATTACAAATTGTCAGTTACACATTTTTTTTTCACTCCCACCGGATCGGATCACGACCTCGGAATGATACATTCATGTTTCTATTTCTGTTCTGGTGTGACTTTCACGTCTCTTTCTTTTTCAAGTATGTTCAGTTTATCCATGATATAGGAAAAATCCTACGGTGGTACTGTGAGTTCAAATAGCGTTATCCTTATTATTATCATTTCATAGTTCTGTATTCCTATTCCGATCACATCAAAATAATACAATCGAATAGATTTCATAATAACTGTTACATAATTTTATTATCAAAAATAAACATGATAACTCGTTCTCAGCATATCAAATAACTAGTGTTTGATACGCAAAATATTTTTTATGTAAGTTTTTTTATGTAGTAAAAGTAAGCGAAAACTTGTTAGAGAACATTTATTTCATGTATGTACTCGTAAGTACGCGATACGATAAAAACATCGTTACAGGATCATTCAACCCGTTTTATTTGGAAAATATAATAAGAAACCTCCACGTCATTTATAGTGGCGGTGACAAATAAATCCCAAATATGATATCACGTACTTTCATATGAATATGATGGAAACTTCGTAAGTCTTCGTACATTGACACTACAAGGATAAATCTAGTGCTGTAGATAACAAGGCAGGTGTACAATGTACAGTGTGATTATTTTCTTCGGGTTTGCGCAGAGTGTGGCAAATAATTCATTTTCTACAATAATGAGTTTCAATTTTACTGTTCAAATAGCTTTTTTAGGCTTCATGTTCAGTTGTTGAAAGCGTTGTTTTTGAAATTAATTAATTTTGGTAAGAAAAAATAAATAATTGTCGTAAAATAGTGTTATATTTGTTAACAAGTATAAGAAGTGTGTTTCCAGACTTAAGCTCCTTTGAAAATTAAGGGAACATAGAATGGGTATGAAAGCAATGATCGAGTTTAATGGAGCGAGTAACGTGAATGGACTCCAATGAACACTGTAGGGTCAGTTAACCTGAACTGGATTATTGTAGTCATTTTCCGGCGAAAATCATCAAGTAATTAATTTAAAGAAAATATATTTTTAGTAAGCATGCGATTTACTTTTTTCCTGAAAATGAATAAGCTCTTTTAAAGTGACTTGAGCATGCAGTCCTCCTAAATGGTTAGAATTAAATACAGATTATTTAATTTTATATAGAAAAGGATTTTACCCAAAGTCAATCCCAGGTCCGTTGCTTATCCTGAGGACTAAAATGATCATGTCGTAATCATGTCAATACCTACAGCTTCCCGCAAAACGTAGAGCTAGTACAGAGGCTAGAAATAGGATTGAATTAAGTACTTTCACGGTCAAACGATATTGATTTATTTCAAAGTTTTCTTTTCAGCATAACAACTGTAAACTTATAAACTGCTTGACGTCATAGTTATACTTAGAACATGCTCATGCTCTCCGTAACAAAAATAAGATGGTGTAAAAAATAATGCGATTACAAAGAACTGAGGCAACCCCACTGAGTTGTTGTTCTTCTTAGTTGACACTATATTCCGATCCTGTATCAGTGTAAGAAAAAATATGGTAAGCGAAAATTTGTAATCGCCACTGAAGGTCTATACAAAATAAATACATTTTATTTCATTTCCTTACATTTTATTTGTCACGTTCTGAGGCATTTTTTGTCTTTTACTATATACAAAATCTTATCAAAACACTGTATAAAATGTGAAACCGTGCTACATGTAATTGTAAAATAATAACCTACAAGATGTGGTTTTAGTTGAGAACCCATTTGTATTCAGAGCATGTTTCAGACTGTATTAGAGACCGAAATGGAACTGTACGGAAATCTCTAAAGTACTCCCTCGCGCAATCTTATAACTGTGCGTCTTATTTTCACGAAATTAAATATTGGTAACTCGGCGAATTTTGATTTTAATTTACATACACATGATATCCTATAATTTATAATTTTACGTAAGTATAAGTGTCTTCCCTATTAACTCTGTTGAAGGGAATTGTGGGTTATTATTAGTACAGAATACAGATGAGATATAAATGTACGTAATGGCTCGTTATCCCTTTAATATTATGTTAATCCGGTGTCGGTGTAAACCAACCCTCCCCGTCTCTCGCGAACCGGATCGTACAATACATTGCTAATATATTTACTGAGGGATTAATATACTCACTGTACATGCTGTTTTACGTTTATTCAACTAATTAAACGTTGCGTCCTTTTCATTAAATGGATATTAGTTATTAAGGAGTCAGAGTTAGAAAGCTAAATATTTTGCTAAAGACTGTAAGTAGGATTGGTTAAGTCTTTCTAGTACTTGTTTAAGAAATTATGACAAATTCTATTTATATTAAAATGGAGCCGTTAATTATCAAGAATATAATTTGTAAGAAATATCAATTTCTTATTTGGATTTCTTTGCTAACGATCATCTTCCAGACTTGCTAGTAATGATGACTATCTTTCGTGAATGTACAGTCGACTACATAAATTTACGGAAAGTTTAGTGGCAAATTCATCATTTATTTGACAACATTATGGAAAATATGTCATGTATCGTTCGTTAAAACACCACCCAAACAACCAACAATCTGAATATTGGCCGATCTGAATACAATTTTTATGAGTATCGAACCATTTTCCACAACGCTGCTTCAACACGTATAGGCAAAAAAGCTTAAATTGAATAAACATCCCATCGCATAGATGACAGTAATCCTCTTATATGATAACCTATAATTTACTCCCAAGGGAATATAGAATGTATTTACTAAATAAAATTTGTAGAACGTACTTTTTAATATTTAACAAGTATTATTATTATTATTTATTTCGCTCCTGAAAAATAGTTTGTAAATAATATATTTTGTAGGGAACTGTACATACGAGTATAAGGCGTTAGCGGCTACTGAAGGTGGTTCATGTAGCTGATACGGGTCGTATGATTAATTGATTAAGGCAAGGGATATCAAGCTCAGAACTTAGGGTAATTCTAAAGGTGTAGAATATTTATATATCTTCTATCTACATTATATAATTTGTATAAATAAGAATTTAAATAATGGTGTAATGTACCTGTTTTTTCCGTGAAGCAGATCTTCATGGAAAGGTATGACTGTCGGCTCATTTTTACATGAGGCGACTATCTTAGTCTTCGGGAGTAGCATACATCTGCGATTGACTTCAGATATAACACTTGCTCTGTATGAAGTTGCTTATAGATGTCCCTGGGGAGCCATGATTACTTGCCTTCAGGTGTATTGCAACATGCTCATTCATTCATACATTCAATCATATAAAGAAAATCTTTAAATTCCTTTACTTATTTATTATTTTTTTAGACACGACTTGTCATATATTATTCATTGATTGTAACATAACACTTTTTAAAGTAACAAAGTTATTTAAATAAGAATATTATTATTATATTAATACGTGAAGCAAAAATATGTGACGGATTTTTAAGTAATATGCCGCGGACGGATTAGTATGAAATTTTGCACGGTTATAGTGGACGTAGAGAAGGAGTGCAGAATGTTAATATTTTTTTCAAATAATGCATTTTTCATACATAAAATCAACTAAAAACACATTACACACACTGCCTTGCATTTGTCACAAACACATACATAGTAAACGAAATAGAACATTCAATGTCTTACTATGAAAATACGTAACGTCAAAAATGTCAGATGTCTTTGTCAAAATACCGCTATTGCTTTTAAATGCGGCTTAGATAATTAAACCTCTTTTTATATTAAATGGGCGCGTTCAAAATTACTTGAAAATTTAAAAATACTGGAATTTGAGAAATGTACTACTTTGGACAATGAAGTTTAGTTTTTTAATTTAAATTACGGTCGAATTTCGACCGATGCTACGGGCGACTAGTTTAAATAATTTTGTTACTCTAAACAGAAACTCCTTTGTATATATTTACATAGTCATTTATGATGCATGCGAATTATTTATGATGTTTTAAGGCGAATTAAACTTTTTTTATCCGATTAAAGGTACAAAGAAGCATGCAATTCACCTGATGATAAGTGGCAACCGTTGCCCATGGAAAACTGTAAGTTATTTCATTTTTAGCTAAAATCAATCACTAATGCGTTACTACTCCTAAGGATTAAGATGGTGTCCTCTCATAAAAGTAAATCAGTAAACACACCGTTCCACCGAAAGGCGAGAATTACTTCATTTAGAAGATGATGTGGCGGTGGTAGTTCCTCGGACGAACCACGTCCCTTCTAGCACCTTGCAAGAATTCAATAGTTACTTGTTAGTTAATTTGTCTCATCATAATAAAAGTAAGTAGAGCAGTGATAGCCTAATGGTTGAAACTTGCCCTCTCGATCGGGAGGTCCGAGGTTCAAACCCAGGCACGCACCAATGATTTATGTGCGTATTAAAAATTAATTATCACTGCTTTTCGGTGAAGGAAAACATCGTGAAACACCCGAGAGTTCTTAAAAAAAAAAAGTTCTCGGTGGTGTGTGAAGTCCACCAATTCGCCTAAACTTTCTCATTCTGGGAGAAGACCTGTGCCCAGCAGTGGGCCAATAATGGGTTGATGCAAATAAAAGTAATATTCCATTTGTGACACTGGCAGCCACCCCGCGTCTAAGAGGGAAAACCAATATTGACGTGACAAGTGGCGCGCCGCGGACGAGTTCCTGCCTTTCCTCCACTTTTATCAAATTCTCGTTAAAAGGAAATCATGTTTCCCTTGCTCCAATTTTTCGGGCTGCATATTTTCATTTCCTTACTTTTAATCTAAACCGGAGAATTGATTCAATGTAGATTTTTCCAATTTTGGTTGGAACGAACTTCAGTATTTTTTGAATAGTTAGAAGTAAGAGCAAAAAGAGCGAAAGACATGTATGTATGTCCATATGTTTATGTCCAGTTGTGGGCTTCTACAGACTAATAATAATTAATGAATTTATTAGTTATGCTAAATTATGTTAACTTAAAGCAACGAATACATTGCGAAATTTAAACTAGTGTTTAAACGAGACTGCTAGAAATTTAATTAATTCTATTGAACGGAGCCACTTATGGTTTGCAACAAATAGAGACAGCCACTTACTCAACGGTTCAGTGACCTTATGGGCTGAGTATAAAGTATTTCACATAAGATTAGACTCACGTATATAGAATGCTTAATAAAAAGAATATTAAGTACGTACTTCTTAAAGAAATCCCACAGTGTATATTCTGAATCGGGGATGTTTAAAAAAAATACAACAGAGACGAATACATAACAATCAGTTTCTAGATAAAACCCAAAGTTATTAGGATAAGTTAGACTGCGGATCGAACCTGGAGTCACTTACATATCAGATCGACAGCAATGTTTCGCGGCTCATCAGTTCCTGAAATGAGCCGCACAGTGACCACTCATCAATCTTTTCTTAGAACTTATCAGTGAACAATGTTGAACAGCGCTCCTTGTTCTTAACAAGCAGCGCCGAGAGCTGAATATAGAAAAGACCTCTACTACTAAAGTTACTTTATGCCAGGCGCAAGGAGTGTTGGCATCTTTCCTCATTAGGTGAGAGCTGTATGCAGCATCCTTTGCAAAAAGGCTAATGGGTGGATGGATGGAATCAAGGCCAACTTCCATGAATTCAAATTGTTTTTAATTATCTTAATTACGTAATATTTCGAACTTAGTAGTAATTTAGTAAGAACAATAGCTCAACACAAAGTCATTGGTATCACGAACCGTCAAAATTGGTGTGTAGTGGCGCCGGCGCCGCCTCATAAAGCAACGTTAATAAATTACAAAGTTTGCTTTCAAATCACCATCATCATTACAATATGCATCATTACAATACAATTAAAAACTAATTCACAAATCACGGGCCACAAAAAAAATAACAAATTCATATAAATTTATTTGTAAGACTTTCTCTACCGAATGAATTCGTCATAAACGCCGCGCGCCACAAAACGCAATTTTCGGCTCACTTTGCGTCGATTCGTTTCTAACCATATTCAAAAATGCATTTAAGATAAAGAAACAATAAACAACGCTTCAATATATTTTCATCTAAGGCAAGCAAATTACATGCTACTAGCGGTTGTTAAATACAATAATTAAATGAGCTCGCAAAACTCTTCACCGTCAGTCACGTCACACAAAATTAAACTTAAGGGTATAATGGTGACGTAACTTCGTCATAAAACAACACTGTATAATTATATAGTTTGGCTCAAATCACCCACATAGCCTCAAAGTGGCACATAAACTTATTATTGGTCGTAAGGTTCAGTCAATACGGCCCACACGCCGCACCACACTACGACTCGATAAATAACGTTTTATATAAGTCGAGTACGGCACACTTGCGATTTCGCGGATCATTTGAGTGATTTTGAAGTGTAATATAAGTTTCACCATTTATCAGTCGTTAGTACTTTTGACGTACAAATATATGATAGAATAACATTGAAATTTATAATTATTATTCCTCAGATGTATGTGGTTGTAACACATTCGGAAAATTGAATACGTAGTGGCATTCTGTACTACTAAACCCTTGGTTGATAATAATAATAAATATAAAATTAAATAATAATAATACAAATCGCAAGTTTGTCAAACATTTATTTTCTATCAAACTTCAGCCTCCCATAATAAATAAACATACCTAGATTGCTTGCGGACACTGTATGAATAGAATTAGACCATTGTAACTGAAGTTTTGCTCTTTATAAATTATTATTACACTCATTTGTCGTACATGTTATATTATATAGAATGTAATATTATATGTCAGCTTGTGTATAAATAAGGACTTATTTTCGTGTTTTTGGGCATAGTAAAAATAAGACATCATTTTCCTGTTATATTATTTTCTTTCAGTGTTAGTGGCTTGAAGATGAACATAATGTCACACATTGTGTACGAGTAAATGAAATGAAATGTCTTTATTTTGTATAGGCCTACGGAGGGAACTTACAAATTGTCAGTTACATATTTTTTTTACACTACCACCGGATCGGAACTCGACCTCAACTGAGAAGATCCGGCAAGAAACTCAGCGGGTTTGTCTTTTTTGATATGTTGTATTATTTTTTTTAATCATGTTTTTTTTACGTTGTAATGAAAGTTAAAATTTTATATATAGTGTTATTGGATTGTGGAAGATTTGTTGTTCCTTCTAAAATACTTTTGTTCTTCTTTGGCGAAAAGGATAAGGAAAGTGCATGCTGGTGGTTATCATACCAACAGTCTGCTATATAATGA
Organism: Spicauda simplicius; assembly: GCA_949699795.1. Taxonomy (NCBI): domain Eukaryota; kingdom Metazoa; phylum Arthropoda; class Insecta; order Lepidoptera; family Hesperiidae; genus Spicauda; species Spicauda simplicius. Next base: position 1,154,094 of record OX453071.1, on the reverse strand, counting down.
TCTTGGTTCAAGAGTTATATAAATGATGAAATAATAAGAACTTCATTAAATGTCATACAAATTAATCAAGTTGTAGTATGTGGGTCCATAACATTCATATTTAGCAAAAATAAATAACATTATTCTTCTTCAATTCAATGATTTCTTTTTTTCAGTTATGAAAAAAAGATAGTAGCTTTCAAATACATTGAATGTAAGAATTGATAATTAAAATCTTAAATGAAACAAGGCAGTACAATATGATATGAGACAAAGGATTTTCAAGAAACTTCTTAAATTAGTATAGTATTTGTAACGAAATACATTACACACACAGACGCTTTCTACACTCATAGCTCCACAGTAGGATTTTCTCCTGTGTCGTAGGTACCATGGACACACACAAGACGAACACACAAACACCCATACCCAGAACAGGAATCTAAACTCATCATTCAGATACCTGTTTGGCCGGGAATCGAACCCGGGACCCATTGCGCGTCAGACCGGTATGGTAACCGCTGCGCCACGCGGGTCGTCAATACAGGAATGATTTATTCAAATTATAATACAAAGCGAACACTGTCGGTGTTCACTTTGTATTTAATGTATTCCACTTAAAGTGCATATGAGGTCGACGCTATTCTTTGCTAAAAGCTTCAAGTGAAATTATTCTCGAACAGTTTACATTATAGCATAGATGTGGAGTCAAATTGTTAACTCTGTTAACTCTAATACATATTTAACGTATAACTAACATAACTAGAATTTAATGAGTTTTAAGAACAAGAATATAAGGGCGAAACCTTTAAATGACAATGTTAAGGTAAATTAGCTCCGATAACAATGGCCGAGCTCTCGCTTGCCGACACTAACTGTACTAATCTACGCGAGTTTATGTTCTCCGGAGCTTAGCGGGGTTAGTCGCAGACTCAGGGAGCTTTAAGGATATTAATATATTTTATACAATATAATATCCTATAGTGAGTATTGGGGATTACAAAGATAATGTTAGATTCCTTACTGCAATATTGTATGTAATGGATTTTATTCAAAAACATTTGCGATGACAATATTATTAACAATTCAAATGATTAATTGCTACAGTTTTCTAATAACCCTACATTTTGTTTAAGATTTATTAACTGCATATTGTGTTTTTTCTTACTTTGCCAACGTTGTTGTTGTCGTAAACCCATTATTGCCCCACTGCTAGGCACGGATTTTCTCGGCCATAATCCACCGCGCTTGCCCAGTGCGAATTAGTAGACTCCTCACACCTTTGAAACCTTTTCATTAAATAATTCTCAGGTGTATACGTTTCTAAACGATGTTTTCTTTAACATTTAAGCAGTGATAATTAATTTGTTATAGGCACATAATGTTTGAATAATCAGTTGTGCTTGGGATTTCAACCTTGGACCTTCCGATCGAAAGAGGGGATATTCACTGTCAAACGTATGGCCTAGTTTGTATCTATGCCACATTAGAAGCCATTCTTTCATCTAAACTTTAGTGCTAGTACTTAGGTCAGGTCTTGTCCAGTAATCAGGCCTCTCGTATGAATATGAACAAAGAACGCAATTAGAAAGGGGGGTGGGGAGAAGGAGCGAATGTACTAGGGTAAGGGGTAACCACAGAGCTCATGTCTACTAGAAATGTTTACTAGACTATTTTGTATCTATAAATTAACTATTTATTACTAGACTAGATTGTATCTATAAATTAAGGGTGATAGAAAGACTACTCGAGGGAGAAGCTACTCGAGCGAAATTTTGCACTTATCAATGTTTTTATAAATATAATTCATATAATATCAACCCCTTCTTACTTAATATACATTTATCGATTTTCACGTTAAAACAAAAGTGACTCAACTAGATTACTACTCTATGTTAGTAATAGTTAAGTATGTAAAGGAAGAAGTCGATTGGAGTTGCCTTTGTTGTATGCTAATGAAACAGCTGTGCGCCAAACATCGAATTATTGTAGAGTATCTATGGTAATTTGCTTTACAAATGGAAATTAATAGGGATACACAACATTGCTAACTGAATACAGGAACATACTACAGAAGAAAAAATATGATACTTTTTATGATTTGTATTATCACTACATAAAACAAAAACGCTTCCCGCTTTCTGTCCCTATGTATGCTTAGATCTTTAAAACTACGGTACGGATTTTATGCAGTTTTTTTAGTTGACAGTTGATAGTCACAGATGGATATAGTACCTCTTAGGACTAAGTTGGAATGCCTCAGATACGTATGTTTCCCTTTTTTATAATAATAAAGTAGCAAACAAGCATGCAGTCCACCTGATGATAAGTGATCACTTCCGCCCAACCGGAAATTCAAGCTAGAAATAGGTGTGGCGGTGGTACCTTCCCGGTAGAACTACACTGGTTCTACCACCTTTTAAAACTCTTACTCCACATCCTTCAAATTAGAATACAGCATGCTCGCTTCGACCTTCTGTATTAAAGGAACAAGTTATACATAACCAAATAGTACAATTTTATACTATGTTTAAAGATAATACATAGCAACATTTAAAGAAGAAATACGGTATTTATTAACAGTGTGTGTGTTAACAAATACATACAGTACAAGAATTGACAAAGAAGCAAACATTATTGGCATTATTCCGGTTTTAGCAAAGAGCTTTTTTCAATATTAAATAAAAATAACTTTTACTTGATATCGAATATGCTGATACCATCTGAATATCGCTCGGGATACGTTGCCGGCTCTGGAAATCTTTTTAGGCTTAATAAAAAGAAGCCTAGTCGGTGTCGGTGTGTCGTTGGGGACGTTACGAAAGAGAATTTAGGCGAATGATTCTTAGCACTTACAAAGTTGTTGACGAACATATTAAGGGATACTCGTTTTGGTTACACATACCAGCATAAATACTTTAAAGTTAAGGTTAGATAATTTCTAGTTTATTAAATACGTAGGGCGCCTATTGTTTATTGTGTATTACACGCTACTTAACAAATACAAGCTAAGCATACATTGATTGATCAATTCTTCGACTTCATGTAAATCACATAGAGTTCAAAGTTCGGTTCGTAAGGATACAGTTAGTGTAGTGTGTTGTGATATGGAACCTAAAAAGAAAAACGAACTAGACGTAGGGTACATAGGTTACTCTATCACTACTGCTTGTCAACGGTTTTCCCCGCAACCGCAGTTTCGCCGTGACCACAATCCATGCAACTGGGTCGAAATATTGGCAAAAAGAATTCAAAAACCGCATATCGTGAGTACCCGTTAAGTATTAAAACGATCACTTCGTCCTCCAAAGAACTCTTATTGACTCTAAATAATTTATGTTATACTGTGGTTACCGAGAACTAGTTTTATTTATTCTAGTAACTCTCATCCACATCAGTCGAATCGTAATATGACTCAGCAGACAAGGTCTTTAAAAAATGAAGGGTGTCTGTGAACTAGACCGATATATCTCATGTGTTTTTGCTGAAAAATACACAGCAACCATAGTTGCAAGAAATTAATCATGTCGTGGATAACAATTGTCATAACTTCAAATCGTGATAATTAAAAAAATATATATAGAAATAACTAACTGCATATAAGCTGAAATGTTGAGTTGCGGCTTGAACAGCTGAAGTGTATGACGGCATAATATTTGATGTACCAAACTCGTAGCTGTTTGATCTGTCGGATGCTAACGCCTGGTTAGTTATTCATGCGCTCTACGTATGTGGTTTGCGAACTCAAAGTACATTATTCAGGTATCCACACTATACATATTCAACAATCCCTCTTGGGCCATATTTACTCGAATATACATGAAGCAGTAATTGATTATCTGAACATGGTGTACAACCCATTATTGTCTCACTGCTGGGCACGGGTCTTCTCTCAGAATGAGAGAGTTTTAGGCCATAGCCCACCGCGCTGACCAAGTTCGAATTGTTGGACTTCACACACCGCCGAGAATTTTTTTTTAAAAGAACTCTCAGATGTGTAGTTTTCCTCACGATGTTTTCTTTTACCGAAAAACAGTGACAATAAATTTCTAATACGTACATAAACTAGTGGTGCGTGCCTGGGTATGAAACTCGGCCCTCCCGATTTTTTATTTTTTTTTATTTTGATGAAGTAGCAAACGAGCATACAGTCCACCTGATGGTAAGTGGTCACTGCCGCTTATGGACATCTGTAATGAACTTCATACACCCTTCCATCGAGACGCTAGAAATGCTTCACACTAGAAATAGGTGTGGCGGTGGTACTTCCCCGGTCGAACTACACTGGTTCTACCACCTTAAAGTATATCTGTACTATATATCTGTACATAAATAATACTTTATAAACTCTACGCTAAATCTAACTTCTATGCTATAATCTTCTCTTGTAGCTAAACGTGTATAGAACGCCGAATCCACTTTGATCGGCATCGTGACCGTCTTTAGTTTCAATTACTTGTTTTTTGGCAGTCAGGTTTATTGTTTTACTATAGTAAATTTAACGTTTCTGCCTTTTGGGCTATAACGCCAGAAAAAAAAATACTTACACATATCTATATTTATACATTCTTCTAATGCAGTCGGGTAAATTACATTCTAAGGGATAACATCTCAAACTAACATTTATTATTCTGTCTGAACCATGTTCCAAGTGCTTTGAACAAAACATTTAAGCTTTATATAAAACCATTTACAATCGTCAAAAGCAAAATAGCTCAAATATTTTTGATGACTCGCTAATGTTGTAAGGGTCGTTGATACATTCGGGTTAAAGGATTTTATATTTACTTTAAACTTAATTTCTCCCTGTGGGAGCTAAGTGATAAGTGACTTGTTCCCTGACGACAGACGCAGCTGTCAGCGATGACATAAAACAACAACCATCAACGGTCAGCGACGGTTGTCTAACCTTATTTCCGCTCGTGTGTAAGTTTCTTGTAATTCCTCCGACTTTGGCGGCACAACAGCTACACCTATTTCTACTCCAACGTTTATTAAAATTTACAGTCTATCAATGACTTATGAGTTGATTTATGGACTGGATTCACTCGTCAAAGAGACATCGAGGATGCAAGGGGCAATTACGTAAGACATCTTTCAGGGTTGAATGACTTCTGGTGAACCTTCGGAAGTGATGAATAAGCTATTGAATATTCAGACATTGATGGTGGAAGTGGCACCATTTATCAAAGTTAATGAAAGACGCAATGTAAAAAAACATAAGGTTGGAACGTGACTGAGTAATTATTTCTTGAGAATAATGTTCAAAAACATATACATTAAACTCAGTGAATTGCGAAATGATCTTTAAAAGTACACAAAAGTCATACGAGGTTAAAGATTTACATTTCAGGTGGATTGTCTTTTTTGCTTTGTTCACAAAAGAAATTAATTATCATAATTTATATCTTTTATACTAGCTCATTACCGTGGTTATGCCCGCTTCGGTCAAGTATGGTACGGTAATGAATATCCTGTCTGTTAATCTCAGTCATAAACTATGTATGTAATACGAATATTTTTTGCGAATTCCGCGAGTTAGTTTTGTGCGCGTAGACCGTCGATGGAAAACAAAAAAATACATTGTAACAAACTCGCGCATTTGTAATAATAGTAAGATATACTTTGATAGTTGGTTTGTTTGTCCATTCTGACTCCGTAAGCTAAATGGGTCGATAATGGTATTTAATGAAACATGTCCCTTTGACGTGAGTTATAGCTTTGTTACCAACAAAGGAACCCTTTATCAAAATGTTAATTATCTTAAGATCCCAACGTTCCTGCTCGTTACCGCATATGTGAGATACACGTATCAACCGATCCCTTGTCAAGGAATTTATTAATTTTGTTATAAAAGTACCAAACACTATTTTGTACATTGTTAACAACTCGACGATACGTACGATTATAAGTTCTTCTAGAATTAGTAATTATACAGGTATTCGTGACTGAACGAACTATTAACACTTGGACTATTTCGTTTCAACGGTAAGGTTATGTGATGTAACTCTACATGCGTTGTCTGGAAGTACCTCCACAGATCAGAGTATGTACGAGTTTATTAGGTTTTAATGACAATGTCAATATGACATAGTTATTGAACTAGAGTTACAAAAGACATATAATTAGTTCCACTGTTCATAATTTTCTAAATTTAACATATATTTTCATATAGAGCTGAAGCAACAGAAGTTCGTAATTCAATTGGCTGGTAAATTGTTACCGCCATTCATAAACATGCGTAAACAATTTCGAATAGGATTGAAGTCTTACGTGAAATTGGAAAAAAATAGTTTTGATGTTATTGACCTGTGAGGAACACCTGTACTTGGTATAATTCATAAATACATAGGTGTAGCGGTTATATCAATATTATAATTTATAAAGTTCCCAAAAGGACAAACATCTTATTGAAATTATAAATGCGAAAGTTTGTAAGGATGTATGTAGTTTAGAGCACGTGGCAGGTCTACCACGCGATAGACCGACCAAATCAAATCTGCTGTGGGCGGCCCATTGAATGAGTGTACCAGGTTGTCTGCTAACCGTGAAAAATGGCGAGACATCGTGAGGCACGTTACATCAGCCAACCAAAGAAGAACCTCTTGATGAGCACGACTGCTCTGCCAAGAGCGTAACGACTAAGAAGAAGATGTAGTTTATTCCTCTTTTACGCAAAAACTATAGATCGCATTTCTTAGAAATTTAGCACATAGACAGTTTATTACGTATACGAGATGCTTACTGCCTGGGTTAACGTGGTCAAAGCGGGCGGAGTGGCGGGAATAAACTAGTTGCTATTTAATATTAGAATGAAGATGAAATAAATGTTAAATAAATATTCAATAGCCTCAGAAAATATTTCTAATGAAGTTTTACGGATTATGTTCATAATTTAAAAGCATTACCACTAGAGGGAATAAGTTACTTAACACAGTAAAAGTTAAATAAACTATGACTTGAACTTTTCATTCGAAAGAAAGCTATTTCAGAAAGTATTTTTCGCGAAAAAACATGTTTTTATGGATGTTGAAGAAACTATCGTGAAGCTGCGAGGAAAGTTGGCGAGGAAGGTTGTCGAGGTACAACTTCATATAATAAGTCGTAAATGGGTGTGAGAACCGCATACTGTAGTTTTATTTCAGTAGGTATTTTTTCGTTTAATAATAATATAATAATAATAATAACGTTTATTTGCTCTCACAAAAGGTCTAATGTACTAGGCTACAACTAGGCTTATATTTTAGGGCAATACAATAACCTTCCTTAGTGAGAGCCTGGTGCCTGTTGTAGGATTTACAAGCCTGTGGTACAAGTCACCAGTGCCCTTCCACGGACAGTTTGTGATTGTATAGAAAGTACCTAGTTAAGTAATTGCAGCGTACACAAAATTTAATTTAACTAGCTTGTTTGTAGCTCGTTTGTAGCTGCTTAACATAATACGATTTTTTTTTGTGAATTCTATTTAAACCACGTTTTTATTTAATTTCAATGGGCTTATGGAATGAGTTTATTATTTGATATATTTTTCGTGCGTAGAATTTTACATTCATTTATTTAGATTTGTTTCAGTCGAACCGTACAACATTATGCTACCTTCATTCTACACCATAGTTTTAATGATAAATTATTATTATTATCGTTTATACCTCAAATTCAAGTTTAATATTCATACTATTAGACTAAATTAAATATTTGACTTATTATTTTACTTGAGTAAAAGAACGATTAACATGGCGGCATGCGTAATTACTATAAGTGGCCACGTGGGTCCTACTTCTACTACTTTTTTGTATTTATGGTTTTCTTAGATTAATCAAGAACGGATCGTACCAGATTACCATTCAGTATGTTTCCTTATCCCGTCAGAAGTTAGCTCCAATCTTACATCCAATTTCAATATAAATCCCGTGTCTGATCCGTCACACTGGACCTTTTGTTGAATGGAGCGTGGGCGAACTTCGCATAGAGATAGTTTCCCCTCGTGGGTATTCCTGGCTGTCGGCAAACCTGATCGATACAGATAGCGCAGAGCACTCAGTATCCATTACACAGTTTCAAATATCGTCGTTAGCTGAGTTTTAGTTACAGCTTAGCTAAAACGATACTTTTTTTATGTTTTGTGTAAGTAACTAGCAGTGTATAGTATAGCATTATTTTTAACAGAAAGCATGTTTGTCTCCGCTGTCATAATTAGGTTCAAAACGGTCGGATCTCGTATCGTCTGCACGAAGGCTGCTCCGCCGGAGTCTCCTCTAAGCCGCATCCGCTCGGTACAATAACGTCCACGGGCGCTTTAAAGTATGTACGCTTGACTGGAGATGAATGGAAATGCTGTGTTCTTGCTAGCTTTCTAGAATTTAGTTTATTTAAGCTGTGTAGTTCGAAAAAAGTATTCTTTAATTTTTCATTAAAAGTTTAAATACTCCTGTTTTTGTCCGGATAGTTACACTCAAGAATGCCTGTTACAAAGTCTTTAGATGCACAAAAACAAAAAAAAAAAAAAAACTATACTTAGAATAGATATTTGAATTTGGTTCGAGTGGTGGGAGGATGAGAGAGAATTTAATCACGAAGAAGGGTTGTGATTACAATACCGTATGAATCTTGTTAACGCAATTTTATATGTAAAATAACATGTGATTAATTACTGCAAGTCTTTTTAAACTTTTAAAAGAAATAATACAAATTCACTGTCGTAAAAAATCCCTGTAGTGCCATCCCTATGACTGCTTGAATAAAGTTTAGATCGGTTATGTATATAGTTGGTATATTAGCATGCAGAATTAACTGCAAGTGATATTAGAGCAACCGCGTTACACAGCACGGCCACAGAGCAGAGCTCCCCAGAGGTTGCATCATGTATAATGTAAGCCACAGCTGCGCGCTGCTGCGAATGCCAATTGAATGTATAATGAAGCTCTCGATAGTGGATCATTGAACTCGTACACACCGCCGTTCAATTCTGAATGTGGAACACCGCTCCAAGCTTTGCAGAGATGTCGTAATTGGTATCCTAGTAGTGTTTTACGACCGCAGTATTAATCTATGCTTTGTCCTAATCAGGTTGCGGTGAGCACAGTATTTAAAGCTACGTAATTTAGCCTTTATGGGAACAAAGTGTTATTGGCACTCCCATACGGATTCATTTATACCACCCTATGTAAACGCGGTTATGCCTTAGTTAAACATTTGGTCTAAGGTTCGATTCTCAGGTACCTTTATTATCTTTTTAGTAACGTGCATATTAAAATATACTATCTATTGTTTAAAATTGTGAACAAACATATTTTGAGGAAGCTTACGTACCTACAAAAGAAATAAATTTAAAGGCGTGTGAAGTGGTAGCCTTCACATACGTTTAAATTTATTTTTTAAATACGTACTTGGGCAGCGTGGAGGACTACAACTAACTCCTTCTAAACCTGGGGAGGCGTTTTCCCAGTTATGAGGTTGTAAACAGTCCAAGTTGACATAAAGTCGTGGCCAATAGAGGCCACTTAATGTAGCAAAACTAGATAAAGCATATTTATCCTATTACAGATTTAAGCAGGTTGACTAATAATATCGCTAATTAGAATATGGGCGATGTAGAAGCTTGTCACAAAATTATTTTCAGAATAAGGTATTAACTCATACATTATTTTTACGTTTTCTTTTGTTATTCAGTTATGTTCAGATATGTTTAACATGGTACATGTTGATCTTCTCAGCCTAATGAGGCCCGGAACGTATAGTAGCGACTGCAAACAGCCGGGAGTTGTACTCGTGTCATTGTTGTACATGTTGCTGAGATATATAATTAGGCAAATATTTTACATATTTGAACGGTTTAATAAATGTTATCACGCCCTTTTAACGTTAGCGTTAAAGTTCTTTGTTTGTGCCTCTGTAATTAAATAGGTACTAGGTGAGAGACGAATATTGCAATTAGCAGAGCTAATAGTTTTGAAAACTCTATGGGAACCTTTAGACATGTTTTACTTCACCGTGAAAGTACATAATCAGTTTCTTAGACATAATGTTCTAATAGTCTTGATGCGGGTTCAGATCTCAGCTCGGTTCCTAATAAAATGTGAGATTTCAGTGCCGTGCGCAGCCTTTGCTGTAATCTAAAGACTGCGATAGAGAAGTGCAGCTCTTCTCAAAGCGTCGCGACGTCTTGCGTGAACGTAGTTCGTTGACCTCAATGTTACTTTATATTTCAAACTAATAAGAATGGAGTACCCATTGTTATTAGTGCAAATTAAAAAATGAGAAATTCTTGCATCTATGTAATTTTTAATCTAGGCACTGTCTTGTCAGTCAAAATCGATTACATTTCCGACTTCATACATTTAATAGATTAATCCGTTCTAGGTAATTTAAACTTTAAATTACTTAATCTAAATTCTAATGTCATATACGTTTGTTTCTTAGTACACAAAAAAAGTATTCATCACAAAGATTAAGAAAGGCAAATCAGCATCTTTAAAGGAAAATAGGACTCGAAAAGTCCTGCAGTCGCCTCTATTTAACCCAGTCAAAGCGAAATGAGGGTTAAAGGGATCTCGGGAAATAAAATCAGTGTAAATGGTACTTTGTACCGGCCATTGGTGTTGCGGAGGGTGGCTGCCGCAGAGTCAAAGCAAAGGGCTTTGTTGTTGACCTGTCTCATTATGGCACAGGCTACTTGAATGACGAGTTGTCATGTGTCAGGGCATTTATATTTATGGTCGTTGTTATTAAATGTATAATTATATCACGATGATATATATTCTTTTGGTTTTGTATTACAATACAGATTTGTCGAATAATATATTTTATCGCAAAACTTGCGTGGATTGTGGAGACGGAACGCCTTAGCGTAACAATATTTACCAATTGTCTGGAATCATGTGACAAGACCTGTTTGAGTAAGTTTAATTGATTTACATTGATTTCGACTTCAAAGGCTAAAAATTGCAAATAAGTTACTGCTGTTTTATGGTTTGAAGGATATCTTAAGGGAAACTTAATTAACCAAGACGTTCTCAATTAGTCCTTGAGGATATCAATTCACCTACGTACGGTGTACGTCAGGTAGGATTTTAATATTATTTATCAGAGGTTGATCATAGGTGTCCATGTCCGGCAGTAGCCATTATCAGGAGGATAACATTCTCGTTTGCCATAACACAAAAAATACATTTACTTTATATCAATAAATGGAACAACTTTTCATCGAGTGAAGATATTGACCGTTAAGTCTTTACTTGACTGCTCTTCAACAAATACAATCGTCCACAAAGCGAGCACGCCTTCACAATACGCTCCGATCCGATCTCTAAAAGAGCGCTGCAGCCTTTGAGCTTCCATTTTGAACAAATATTTTTGATTTTAACTTGTTAAGCTGTCGATCCGGGCGGTTTGCAGACGATTTTCAGAAACGTTCAACTTTTGATAAAGAGTTACGGTTAAGAACTATAACTTCTTCATGTATTTGATTCAGAAGACATAAATATACGAGGCTTTACTAGATATAAATACGTGTGGCGGAGGGGCCTCCTTAGTCGAACCACGAAGGGTTGAACCAACTATTAACTGATAATTTTGCTAAAATTTACTTGTCTGGAAACTTTCTCGATTATTGAATAGGATAAATTGATTTGAAAGCGTATAGTCGCACCGCTTCACTGAAGGAACGACGCCACAAAGAACGTTCGTTATCTTAATAAGATTCACACGATCGCCGAAGATGGCTTTTACAAAATGTAACTTTATAGAAGTCTTGCTATCAATAGTTTTATAGTTGTGCGAATAATACGATTTATTAAAAAATATGAAATGAAACGCAACCATATATAGTATTCAGGCACTGTCGCTTATTTGGTTGTTACTTGTTATAATATTACTAAGTTCCTAAAGAAATAACATTATAGTAAAAGTTACGAGCTTAAAACTGGCTACAACCTGAATAAATTAATACTCGACATATATCCTAAGAAATCGAAAGTAGTATGTAACGTATCATGGGCCTACTTACTAAGGTATTTTTTTCTGTCTTTCCTGTAGTTCAATGTACTTTTTATAAGACTAAAGCAAACAAATATGCAGTCTATTTGATGAAAACTGAACACGGAAGCCCACGGACGTCAGTATAACTCCGTGAAGATCAGAAGTTCGATATAAAGTTAATCACAGGTGCGTTTCCATTTTAGAGGACTAAAAAAATCACTTTTAAAAGTGAGCTGACATCCATATCGTTTGTACCACCAAAACGCAAGAACTTCTTTCTTCTTCTCGGTGGAGATAGGTATTGCGATGGTACTTCTTTTTAAATAACAATTGTATTGTATAAATTATTTGTGTATCAAGTCCCTTGTTCATATTATTCGAGTCAGCATAATCGTAGATGAACTTGTGTTTTAACTTCTCCAACTGCATAGATAAAGAAGTTTTCTCACTACGTTTTCTTTGGGCCATATGAAGAACAAGAAAGCAAAAGATATGCAAGATAATTAAACTTACCACAACTTTACGATTAAACAAGATTCGAAATTTCATCATTTGGCGTAATAATAACTTATGGAGCATTTTGCCACTTCACCCTCCGGGTACAAAGGGACGGCGCCGCAAAGAAGAGCGTTTGACGTCACAATACGCTGTCGCCGCGATCTCAAAAGTACTTTGATAAATAATTCCAAGTTGTAAGAACGAAATGAATTCGGCGAGATAACGCTGACCGGTTCGTGTAATTGCGTTGATTAAAGTAATTAATGCTTTGTAAGTCTTGGGAGTTGAACGACTTACTTGTTGGTAAATTCTGTTCAGCTACGGTGGACGAAATTATATGAGACAGTTTTAGCATTGAGCATTTATATTTTCATTAATTTCTTTAATGGATAAAGGTTCTGAAAGAAACAAACGCTTTGGTTTACATTTTTGAGTAAATGGTTCAATAATTCTAAGTAAGCTTTAAATAAAGCCCTTTAAGATAAAATGGTGAGAAACGTCTTTGCAGATTAATGGCTTATTAGGAAGATTATTATGAAGATTGATTGAAAAAAATAAATTAGATTTATTTTACATAACGGCGATTAAAAAATTGAACAACCTGTGTAGAATAATACTAGTAAAAGAAATGTATCTTCGCAAACGCATACTTATTTATGCATATACTCGTATGTAGCAGATTGTCTACTAGTGAAATTCTGTATGTAATTACCGTTTGCGTTAATAAATTTATATTTAATCGCAGGTCCACGAAATCGTTTACTAGATTAAAAATACTTACAAAGTTTGCGAAACTTTTGGTTTTGTATAATTATCATTAGTAGGTTAGTTTATCTGTTTATTAAGTACGTTAAATGTTTCGGGAAAATAAAGAAGAAGACCGTTATCATCGTTATCATCTTTCACGATATCACAGTTATTTTATATTTGCAATATTTAACGTTTTACACTCATAAGCCATAATTACGATATTTTCTGTACATGGCCCAGGCAACTAGACCCAGAACAAAAATGTAATTCCATATAGTGTGCATAGTCTGGCCGGGGATAGAACACGGATCCCACGGAGTTTCCGACCGGTACGGTGACCGTTCCGCCACGCTGCCCATGAATACGGCGGCATTGATACAGTTATTATTATTTCCATATTAAAACTTTAACTCTTGTTTGAAATGTTTAAAACGGGAGTAACGAAGCGTTTAAAATATCAAGAAACTAATTAAGCGTTAGTTGTTAAACTAAATTTCCATTTATTGTTAGTTGTTGGAAAGTAGATGAACTAAGGCCGCTTGAATATTCGCAAACTGACTGTAAACTGATTCCAACAATCAAGTATTAAATTGGGCTTGTTAAAACGTGTTATTCCATATTAAAAAGTGGAGAAGCTGAGATGTTGTAAAGTAATATTAGATTTTTAAATTTCTTTTGATTTCTAGAATTGTAAAATATTGGAATATAATCGAAAATAATATTGATGTTTACGTAAAATCTAAGAAGTAAAATGTTTAAAAAATATTAGCGAGAGCTTCAGCTGATAACATAGCGTTTTTATTTGACTGAAATAGCAAACGAGCATGCAGTCCACCTGATGGTAAGTGGTCACTGCCGCCCATGGTTTCCATCTGAAGTCAATCAGAGATGCGTTGCTACTCTCGAGGACTATGATGATTGCCTCATGTGAAAGTGTACCGGCAACCACACACTTCTGTCGAAACGCAAGAAATGCTTCACGGTAGAAATAGGCGTGGCGGTGGTTCTTCCCCGGTTGAACTACACTGGTTCTAACACCTTTAAAGCTGCAGAGAATCACGTGGACGTAGCTAGAGTTTTGTTAAGGGGGAGGGGTTCTAAGTGGCTGTTCGTCAAAAGGAAAGTCACGTAGTGTTTTACTTTTAATTTTACCCTGTGCTAAGGTGTGGTCCAGTATAAATAAACAATATTTAAAGGTTAAGTGAGACGGAGAGGCTTTTGAGAGCGACGTATAATATGGAATTTAATTTTGTTTCTTTTATGTCACGGGTGCAGTCTATTAAGAAATAATTTATTGAAACAGCAAAGAAAAATGAAGTCCACTTGACTGTATGTGGTCAATGCTGCCCGTGGACATAATACATATCTATATGAGCTGTTTTAACCCCCTTTAATCGGTACGGGAAACTTAATAGTAAATCGAATCAATTATCTTAATTGTAAATTCTATCATTGTATTGTAATGTATCACAATAATTTCAAGTAATCAATCCATTATTTGATCTTATCTCTTCTGTTAAATTTATATTCTGCAGTTTGTACAAGGAAATAGTTGTGATAAGCCTAACAACTACAAAAGTACTTAAACATAATACTGAATCCAGTAAATTGACGACAAATATATTTTCAAGGGGCTTGTTAAACATAATTACATTTGAGCCCACTTTCCCGACTGCTTTCACAGATTCGCCGCTGTTATTACAGGCGCCCTCGCTGTATAGAGCACTAAGGCGGCTTCCGCACTCACGGTAGTTGAGCAAATAGACCATACCATACAAATGACAATCTTTTCCATTCGACAGAAAATATCCCTTAAAACCGATTATATACCTAGACAAATAATCGCTAAAACGACTAAGATATTGCCTTCATACGTAATTCAGAATGTTTCCACTGGAACATAAATACTGCTCACGTTAGAAATAGATATGTCAGGTGAAGTCTGAAATGCATAATCATATTTCAAATTAAGGTTAATACACATACAATTCTGAATTCATAGATATTTGGTAAAGATTCCACGATCATAAGTTTCGCTGTTCCAATTGACTAACCGAGCGCATAAAATAGCCTCATAGCTCGTTGGGTAATCTCACTATCTAAATCGAATTTGGAGCATATCCCTAGCCTGACGTTATTGTTAGTTCGTAAGGTTAAATGTTCTTGTTTTTTCTCTTTTTCCATAAATCACAACAATAATTGAATAATAATATTCAAGTGGTAGCGTGACTTCATAACCTGGTACCGGTTGCGTGCAAGTTTTCTTACTAAAACAAATAACTTTGGAAATATTTTTTCGAATCGTACATTGCTCTCTATATAAACGGTTTTTCAGATGTGTTCCTTAACATGAAGTAATGGAATGCTACGACAGAAGATATCTCATCCTGATTGTAAATGCTCTGGTGAGTGTGGGCAAGGAGTCCTCCAAGGTCGTGACCTCGGTACATTTGTTGTGTAATGAATTTCTCGATCGTAACTTTTCATAACATTAATCTTCACTTGGACTGTCGAGTCCACTTGATCCTTAACCCAGGTCAGGCCTGCGGACGACAGCTTGATGATTTACTAAAATATAGCATAAAACACTGCCTTCATAAATTTGGTTTGTGGCTACTTTCCTTGAGACAGTGAAGTGGGTTATGATTCAATTTATGTGATTGAGAGGTGTTTGAAATGCGAACAAGTGTTATAGGAGTCTCGTAGCAGATCGTAGCAGTACTACGATCTGCTACGAGACTGTGATAGAAAATTGTACCATGCAATGAAATGACGGGTTTGACTACTACAAATATTTATTTTTTCCTTTTCAGTGCATTGAATAAAAGCTTGTTTTAAAAATATTTTTCTAATATTGTTTTATTTAATTTCTATTTAGGCGTTAACCACAAAGACTACGACAGACTTATAATTTTTAATTTCAACGCTTGAAAACTACATTTTATTTAATGATAGGCATTGTAAGCAAAATAAGTTTTTGTTTTTGATGCATATTGTAGACATTTTGTACTGTGTTGTAATATGTTATTTCTCATGGATAACGTAATAAACGATCCTTATATTGAAAATTTGATTAATTTGAATACAGAGAAGTTTAATGAGCGTCTAATATAGAAAAGAATTTCATTATCTATTTCACCGGCCCCGTGGCGCAAGGGTAGCGCGTCTGACTCCAGATCAGAAGGTTGCGTGTTCGAATCACGTCGGGGTCAACGTTTTGTATTTCTTGAAGATTCGGTTGTCTTTAAATTCACTAGTTTTCTAAAGATATAGAAAATTATAAGATTTTGGCAATATAATGTGTATAAATTATGTGTATGTGTATAAATTATTTTCCTTTCAATAAGTTACTGACCCATCTTCCGTATACGGATAAATGGATACTATGAACGAAACGGAAAGGAAACGGGATAGATACTGTTTTAGTCCCTGCTTCCGGTATGCATTCCGCAATACGCACACCACAATAAATGTAGACGTTGCACTGGAAGACGCAGCTGCCCGTAATAAGTAGAAGTAGGTGACGAAGAGGCTATACTCTTCGTCGCCTCCTACTATATCTATATGAAGTATTATTAATAAGTTGAGTTGAGAAGTATTATTAATTAGTAGTGTCACGCGAGACAGTGAAATTCTCAGAAATTAATACAAAACTGTTTTTTGTAATTAATACAAATAATATACAAAGTTAATAAAAATACATATTAATAATGTTAGGGATTAATCCAATTAAAATTTTATGTAGGAAGGCAGGCATTATTTTGTTTGATAAGATGATTAGTATTCCGTTCTAAATAATCACAAATACTTCAATTTCAAGAAAACTCTTACCTGTTTTATTACATTTACAGATTAATTTTATTGGTGTATCGTTATCCTACCGAGTTCCGTTGTTGCTACGATGCTTTTGAGTTATTTTTCGTTTTGGCAATATGGCCGCCTCGGGGGAAATTTAAAGAGTTGGCGGCGTTGTTGTTGAAGACGTATTTCTGGATATTTTGATTTATGATTACATTAACTGATTTGCTATCACGTTTTTTATATGTTTAACTCGTTGGATTCTTATGTGGTAAAGTAATTAGTTTTTGAAGATGACGTATGAAAACTGTTTATTCTTTAACAGTGTTAAAATTTGGAAGTGTCCATGACAGTGACTCACTACAAACTTTTGACTGATGACTGGTTCCTGATATAAATATATATTAAAAATAAATGTGTAAATGCGTATTTCCTGACTCCGTCAATGCCATGCAAGTTACTTGTTCTGTACATTTATATTAAATTTTAGTTAAAAATTATCTTGCAATCAATCAAATGGAACGCCCACTCGTGCTAATTTCTCCGTCAATCAAAAAGAGTCAAAAAGAGATTATGTGACCTCTATAGTGGGGTTTTTACCAATAGTCACCGCGCGTGGCTTTTTTTCTTTCTTTCTTTCAAAACAATGAAAACGAGGAAATAATGCTGTTCATCTTCCGAATTTACAGTGCTACAGTCACCTCCTATATCATCCACGTGAAGAGGGGATAGAAAGAGAAGTGATATCAAGATAGACCAATCAGAACTCTTCGTCGATTGATGCTAATGTCATATTGAAATAATAAGTGTCTTTCTGGATGGTACTTACTATTGGTATCGACCACTATGAATCTACCGCATAACAGGCAATTATACAAATTAATAAAACTCTTCGTAAATTTGAAAACAAAAGCATGCCGCATCAGTTTTAAAAAACGGAGTAAATAGAGCCGAGTCTCTAAAAGAGTTTTTAGGGAATAATATCCCATTATTCCTGCAGCTTTGTTTTCCGGTGATTTGGCACAATTACTGCGATCCCGGAGCTCCGAGCAGCGCGGACACTGCAAATGGCTTGGATTTTTCTTTCATCTTCCTTTAAGTAGCGTGCAGTTAATGATAATCATTTTATTTTGTCTAGTCTTTACAATGCATACAATTCAACAAGTCTGTGGCTGATCTTACCTAAAATTCTAATCCTATTTGGGGTTGATTTAAAATATCTATGAATGGTAGTTACCATGTAGACGACACTATACATCAAATATTGCATGCTTGTTTATTGCTATATATAAAAAGCAAATTTAGAATAAATGTAAATTATTTTTTATTTTTTAGTTTCATTTCAACAATATTATAGTACTGTCTGTAAGGCTGTTGCACAACTGCAATCTAAATTTAAATAAATATTTATACTTAAAATATCCTTGGAACGACAGTAACGTGCTGAAATATTTATATATCCTATATAAATGTGATGAACATCATGTTCATCACATTACGCATGTCCTTAGTTCAATCTCCTCAAACTGCTTGCTCGCTTGAAACCTAAACAAGTTCGCCACAAATCAAATGTAAACGTTTGATTTGGGAAACATATTCATATTTGCGCGCACAGTTTTAAATACACATATATGTGCAATGTACATATATTCATAAATGTTTTGACTGTGATTCTATTTCAATAGACGTCTTCCGTATATTTTCATTACAATCCAATAAGTGTTCGTTACAGCTCTCTTTTTAGAAAAAATAAAGAGTTCTTATTCTATAGTTGTAGCTCCATATTATGCAGGTTTAAAACTGAAAATCAAATACACTTTTGTAAACAATATGAAGAACTGTCATATTAAGTTTCTTCATTATGTTTTCGTGTCGATCAAACCAGTAATTTCTAATAAGCACACTATTTGTGATATCCGGAGCTCAAACCGAGTCTTACAGTTGACAGTTCTGTATCATACTCCTATTTATTAGTACGCGCAGACGTTTTTCTGACCCAAAAATGAAATGAACTACATCAACAGTGAATGTCGGAACCAAGCATAAGAATACACTTACAAAATTGCGTTGCAGAAGCTGTTTCTAAGATTAACGTGTACGAACTTGGTGGCACGTGATTTATATATTAAGTTTCTTATATTTTATGTGAGTAGAATTCGGTTTTTTATTCAGTTAAGTTTATAAGGATTATATTTTTTATTATACACGTGTTAAAACGTGAGAATTACAATCACTTTTAAATTTCAAATTCAAGCAACAACAATAAGTTGTGTTTCTATTGAGTGTAAGTTGACCCCGTAGTGGTTCGAACGCGCAGCCTCCAGATCTAGAGTTAGACGCGTTACACTAGCGGCACGAGGCCCATATAAAGGTTACTGAAATTGTCGGAACACTACCGAAAGTGACTGAAACCTGAAAACTGAAAATTTATCATATAGTTTAATTTTCTCTTAAACTACATGACAAAAATTAAAACACAGCAACATACTGAAGAAGAAAATTTAATGTATTTTTGTAAAAGCTTAAACGTTTTCAAATAGAGTGAAATCCGTTGTTAAATGTATCCTTCAGCTTCATTGTAGCGATGTAGTGTAATTTCCAGACCGAGGTTTAATCCTTTTTGTTTGCCGGAGAGCGGTTTTAAACTAAGGGACGTGAAATTGTGTTGTGAGCCAGATTTCAGAGCATTGCCCCAATTTTGGCGACATTATGTTTCGCTGTTTGGGGATAAAATATAATTCTAATAATGGTGCTTATCTGTGAACGGCACATATGCATTACAGCGGATGCGCTAAGACTATAGTGCATATAAGCAGGTAAAGGTTTTTACGTGTTTTCCTATGCTCATGTCTTCTCATGTGTCATAAGTCGTAACAATGTGTAAGTATATAATTATATCGTGTCACAAACATATATCTCCACGTTCCTTCACCGGAGTTAAATCGAACATGTAATCAGATTTAAATCGTTTTGGTTAATCGTAATGTTTTAGCACATAACATTACGATTTCTGATGAAAGTAGATAGTCAATTTTGTATACGTTTTTATTTGCTTCAGCCCTAAACTTAGAATATCTGGCTGTCAAACGCTTAATCCTGATTTTAAATAAAGACCCTTTTTAGGCAGTTTACTGGATGATAATTCAATTCCGATATCTACAAAGACAATACTTTATAAACTTTCAAATTGAGTTTTATCTAATACTTTCCTAAATCATTAAACTGTCATCTTCAGGCTCTGAGCGACGTTTAAGAAAAAGTAGTAAACGAGAAATTAAAATAAATACAAAGAGTTTTGGTAAAGATATTCAGTGAATACTTCTAGAGTACCTACTTTATGATAAAAGTGCGGCTTTCTAATTAATTCGCTGTTCTTTGTTTGTTCGTTGAGACATTTTTTCTTACAAACGAGTTTGGATAATGAGTAAAAATTAATTTAAGTAATAATTGCTGTCATTAAATTGTTGATATAATCTAAAATCTGAGCGTTAACTAAAATTAACTCATTACTTCTACGAATTCGCCTCACCTTAGCTCTGCTATCTTGTAGATACAAACTTAAATGGTTACAACAATAATTGTCTATTTAGTAAAAAGTAACCACTAGTTTTGAACTTAAATTTAACTTGATAGGAGTTTTGACAAAGCAAAAGACAAGTAATTAGATGAAATGGAGATCGCACATGAAACTTTACTTAGGTAACATATGATGTCGTACTTAATGTTAATGGGAAAAGTATTGTCCATGAAACACTGGGGCGTGTTATTTTAAATAACGGCGAAAAAACTTTCACAAAATAAAGTATTTACTTAACAAGAATTTACCGCTCATTTGTGCTTCCGCCAGCTACGGCAACTTCGGAAACTTCCTTGTTTGAAAGTGTGGGCATTACAGAAGTTGACGACGAAAGATGTTAGCTTGTGATTATCTTATTTTGTTCCAAAAAAGTCTAATGTCTTTTGTTCTATGGAATTTTGATACAGACGCTAACAGACGACCCGCGAAGCGATCGTCCCATGCCTTTCTGACATGCAGTGGGTTTCGGGTTCGATTCTCGGCTAAAGAGATTCATATTTATTTTCTGGGTCTGAGTATTTGTGTGTTATTTACATATTGAATATTTGCCTGGCATCCATGTCACAGAAAAAAACAGTATGAGATTATTATTGACTAACATAAATAGAGCCTTGCTCTGAAGTTGGCGCAAAATTGTTTACAAAGTTTCAGAACAGACAGAACCCAATGCGAAGAATCAATGACATCATAATAAACCTACATAATACGTAGGTCTTGCTTAAGCAAACACAGGATTTGTCTGTCATACATTTTCCTGCTTCCGTTTATTCTCATGTGTGAATTTTATTATTATCCCGTTGCAATATTTCGTATAAATATGTAAAAGGTGAGTTTATTTTATTCCTCATTTCTCTGGCTCCTGCGGTTGCCGGGAAAACTGCGCCTCGAACCGTACTAAGCAGGATTTATGTTGTGATCGATTTTTATTACGTGTATAGTGAAATTTGCATTGCTATGATTTCATGGACTTCAGTGTACTGGTACTATTATTTAACCGTGTTATATCTTTAACTACAGTAACATTATCATTAAAAATTTGCCGTTATCTTAGTAAAGTAAACAAAAAACGAACATGCGGCCTACAAAAGCTTATTCCTAGATATTCCTCCCTAACCGTATCCTCTTTTCGTCTTCTTGCAGGTTTCGGCAAATGTCTTTACTTAAACCTTAAAAATTAAAAGTGCTAGGACATTTTCCCCCGAGTCCAGGGGAAGGTTGCTTCAACCACACTCGCTTTGAATGCGTTCGACTTAAGTGTATAGTATACTCAGCCCTTCAATTCACGTGTTTTTTTTATCTGATTGAAGTAGCAAACGAGCATGCAGCCCACCTGATCGTCAGTGGTCACTGCCGCCCATGGACATCTATAAGCAATTTCATACAGAACATGGGTTCCATCTGAAGTCAATCACAGATGCGTTGCTACGCACAAGGACTAGGTAGTAATGAGGACTGATGGTCGCCTCATGCGAAAGTGTGCCGGCAACCACACCCTACTATCGAAACGCAAGGAATGCGTCACGTTAGAAATAGGTGTGGCGGTGGTATGTACCTCCCCGGTCGAACTACACACGTTCTACCACCTCTACTTATTTACTTTCTTTGTTTTCTTTTTTTTCAGTTAGTGTCTTAGAAAATTCTAGTCGCTAGTGAGTTATTACTTGAGGCATCATCAAACATTAGTTATCCATTGTTGAGGCATCATCAAACATTAGTTATCCATTGTTGAGGCATCATCAAACATTAGTTATTACTTAGAGGGATCTGCATTCAATTTGTACGTAAGAACATAGTTAATTAGTTGATGAGTTCACAAACTTTCGTAGAGAGGGTCACCGGCGTAAGTACGTGGGGAGTGTAACTAGCCACAAAGTGCTTAACTTTGTCATGTTTGCATTATTAGGCTCTGTTTCATGATACTAGTTTCCACCTAAATACGGATTATATTCAAACTTCAACTAAGAAAATCCGGTGCTCCTTTTACTAATTAAGTGCTAAAGATAAATATAAAGGACTCACTGTGATGTATTTATAATTATTATAATGTTATTTTAGCTGGTTCTATCGAAAACTAAAGTAAAGTATGAATTATTATACTTTATTATTTTTTTCTACATGTAAACTCTTTAAGTATTTTCATATAACAATATTATTAATAAGATATTAAAGTAAATTTTAAATACATAATATATAATATTAAAAACCTTTTGGGACAAAATTCTATACAGTAACGAAAAAATAATTAGTTACCATCGTCAGCCAGTCGAGTAAAGTGAGTGGCGGCCCTTTGTAGGGAAACTTCCACTGTTTAATTTTCACTTCGGAGAAACTTACATAATTTCCACTCGGATGAAATTTCATATAATTAGTCTAAAGTTTTCAGTTTGGAGGTCTTCAGCGTTGACGTTTGATGTAGTATAGATTTTATTTGAGACCGAGTTTTCGATATATAACAGAGTTGCTGGTAAGGTCTAGTGGCTTCGCATGTAAACGGGTATTTTACAAAGTTTCGATAAAAACCATGTGGTAAAGAGAACACATGAAATAATAAGTATCGTTACACTCACTGAGATATTTATCTATAATCTTTTTTATAAATATACTTTTTCAATTGGATAACAATTGTAACATCTTATCAAAATTTATTCCAACATCAGAATCCATTATGAAATCATCCGAGAGTAAGTGGCCTCTCTCACTGTCCTACGCCACTCGCAAAGACCATGGAAAAAGCTTGATTGAATTCAGCTGAAACATACTTCCATTTTGAAGAAAACCCATGCTCGGTTAGTAGTGGAGTATTTTATAACGAATGTTTTGAGATAACCTTCGCATTATTTAGATTTTAACTATATTGGAAGGTTATATAAAAAGTTAAATGCTAAGCTCCTTCCGGCATCCGGCGCCGGCGGGAGCGGCACCTGCCGGTAAGCGGATTACGTCCTCCCGGCCTGCTTAGGAGGCTAATGCGTACTGCGCCATCCGCTTTATTGGGACTGTTACGTCACGCTCGGTTTGCAAATAAAGTAGTATGAGATCTAACCATGACGACGCCCGGAAATACTTTAATTAAATTCTATTCTCGTAATTAGTGACTCTAGTGCACTAAATGCTACTTAAGAGCTGGTAAAAGTATTCTTAGGTGGGCTGTTTCTATCTAAAACAACAATGTCAAGCGAGCTAAGTTTGTCCTTTAGGCCAAAATAGGAGCGTAATAAGTGATTAAATGAGTTGAAAAGCGCTGAGCACTTTTCACCAGGTTGAATGTATATTCTTACAAACTTCGAACTGTCGAAGTTCGGCCGCTTCTCACGCATCATCCATTCTTTGATATTTCAACTTACAAGAAAACAAAGGCGTTGCTACCACCATCTTTACGTATTAACTCGATAGTTCGAGTATCGTATTTGTACCGTCGGTTAATGTTCAATGCGTAATTAGCAGGTCATTGCAAGAATAAATTGAATCCGTCATGGCGGATGACAAATTGGTTCCGTTGAAAGGACCTTCGTAGTGCTAATGAGAGAGCGAAATAAATTAGCGAAGAAAAAAGAGATTTCAGAACCTTTCGCGTTGTATTAATTTGTTTCACTTCCTGAATAAGAGTGCTTTTAAGATGATTAACCAAATTTATTTTCTCTTAATAAAGATATTTTGAAAATGTTTGAAGACTTATTTCATTAGCTTATTTATTACTATACTAATTAACTGATTTTAGACGAAAACACAAATAGGTTTGTTAACGATGTTTACAACATAGAAAATTGAAATGTGATTTTATAGTAATAAGGGTCTAGTCTGTAGGTTTTCATAGTTTCGCAAGTTTTACAATATTGTTTTTTTTATATATTAGTATAAACTTAAAGTAACCCTCACAAAGAAATCAATTAAATTTTACCTTCAATAGAATCAGAGAGATCCTGATTTGAAATGAATCAACTGAGGACGAGACAAGCTACGTATTACATTAATCTGGCTGACTTGCAAACCTCTAAATACTAAACATTGCAATGTTTAATACAGCTGTCAAAGGAAATACATATAGTTTAATGGCGCCATCGATAAATCATGTACACCTCCTCTAAATTGAAAATCATAAAACCTGAAAATTAAAACAAGCTGGAGCGTCGTAAGCTGGTTCGCTGACGTCACCGCGAAGTCGCGACGCGCCGACCTGCACAGCCGCGGGCGGAACCAATCTGTATGCTAATCACGTCGCGCGCCGATCGTATTAATATACTCGTATAGTGCCAGAAAAATGAAAGACGGATCTTATAAGTACGTTTACCACGTTACAGATGAAGTAATAAACATTCTGTATATTATATCCAACAAGAACTACATATGCGTAAACTTGTGATAATGATCATGTAAATGGGAACATGAGTACAGAGGAATCTAAAATTAATACGTTATATTGTTAATGGCGGCCATTACTTCGCCTGAGGATATAGAACATGTTCGCACTAACCATAATCATATCTGATAACTATATTATTATATTCACTCAAGTTTCCCACCACAGTTATGGCTGCTAATAGTAATTATGTTATTGATTTAACAATGTATGCAGAATTCATTTAACTTTAGCTTGTTGTTTCAACATTCCGCGCGGTATGAATAGACGAATGATCTACAAAATATGGGCTTAATATAGTGCCAAGTAGTAATCAGTTCAACTTTTAATGAAGGGTCCGTTAGTAAAAGGAGAGGTAATGAGAATAGTCTCATCCGAGAATGTAAACGTTATTACGTCTTTTAAACGTATTTACCGAACGCCAGTATAATTATAAATTACAGTTTTCTCATACCTTCAGACAAATTAAATTTGTTAAACTTTGTTCTCCTGAAACTAAATGTAATTTTAGCAGTAAGTTGATTATGATTAATGAAATTATATTGTAGCTACATTAAATTGTGACCTTACTTAATCAACGTTATATTTTCGGAAATAAACGGAACGCAGTTGTTCGCTGACAACAACACCAAGAAAAGGGAGCGCCCTTTTCTTGGTGTAGTAGTAGGCAGCAAAAAGCGAAGGCGTTATAAATTGTATACAACTATAGAGATAAAAATCTCAAAAAGTTTTAGACCTCCTTCTGAAAATGCCCCACCAAAGTACGCCTGTACAATATTTCAATCAAATAAATAGATAGTTTTGTGCGTCAACGCGTCTGTGATGCCACAACACTCAGCAAAATTACCTCACATCAGTGCCACGGAGATATGATCGTGTTAACACTTTCATGGACAGAACGTGATTGTACGTCATAATTTGAGATTTTTACATGGCACAACGTACGATGACAATCAAGTATAAAATATTATTTACGACAGCGCGTTTATTCCTGGTGAACTTTTAAGTTAAAATGTTATTGGATGTACCTTGTGTCACACCATGTATAATACTAGAAACTTTACTGTCACGATTATGTCACGACGTCTTTAAAACGTATATCATTGGACACTACGTATTTATATGTCATGTGTGGAGATTTACTATGTCATTCTAGAAAACAGACTTAAGCAGTACCGTCCGCGAAAGTGTTAATATTACTTTTAAAGAGATTTAAGGTCATTATTTTCAGCTTACGACATTATTGTAGAACTTGCACAGCTGAAAATTTAAAGAAAATGCAAGCTCAGTCACCAGAGTGCAGTTACTCGTTAAATTTAGCTACGTTGGTATTAATGTTTTTAATCTAAGCTGCACCTCGGCAGCTCATAAAAACACAATTTGTGTCATTCACAGAGCTGCAGTAACACTGCGCAACGCTTACACTAACACAAGAATGCATACCTAACTAAGTTTAATTGTCTTGTATGGCAGCTCCTTGCTGTGCTAACTGCGTTATTATACGCTTCATGTCGGTACCACACAATTTCATTGCAGGGATATAAAAATAAATATATTCAGTGCTATTCCAAATTACCTCCTTATATACCAGCGCTACTGTTATGCAAATGTAATAATGTTATGCAACATGCCGTAACGACAATGTAAGAAATAATCAAAACCAACCAAATATGAACTACGTAAGAAAATTAAAGTACAACCTGATGCTGCTACATCGCTACGAAACGACAATGATAACATGCGCTTTACAATTACCCTGCGAGGTTACGTCGGTATATTGTGTACCATTCCATTTGTTGCTCCCTCAGGCTGTGACTTCCTTCTTACAGCCATAACATTAGTTGTATTCATAATAAAAATCTAACGAAATAGAAATTTCGTAACGTATTTAGGAACACAAATGATGCTGGACTTTATTACAAGATGCGGCGTCAAATTGCTGTATATGTAACACGAAATTCGTGCGATGGTAATTTTCTCGTGACGAAACGAAACTCAAGTGAACAGATCTTTTCCATACTTTAACTTTTAAACATTATGTGTATTCGAAAGAATGAGCCCCCGCTATATTGGTTTATTTTCATATGCGATCCACCTAATATAAGTAGCACTGAATAATAGACACTGTCACACTGTACTTTTGAAATATACCTAGATCAGTCACACATGTTAAGTGGCAAGCCTTGAGGGCTAAGTTTTAGGCAATCCTTACCTAAATATAAATTAAGATAAGTAGTTAGTTAAAGTTAGTAGAAAGAGACGGTTCTATAATTCCTTCATGTCCTATAATATTGAGGAAGAGGGTCGCCAGGAGACTGCTGATGTATTCTATCGGGAGTGCTCGCGCCTTAAATGTCATTAGTCACCAAGTTTACAGTGAGGTAATGTAATCTACTTTCAGAGGTATTATTCTTAATAAATAATTTGTATGTGTACAGTAAGCTCATGTTGTATAAACAGGACATCGTAGATTCAATAATTTGTAGGTATCCCGCGGGAAATATCTGGCGGCGCCGCGTCTTGCTGCAGAGTAAATACGGAATGTGGATACGAACGCGAACACATATGGTCGAGCACACGTTACGTGTGAAATATTAAAGTACCACTCGCAACAGTTTTCAAATTTTGAATGTAAAAAAGATGTCTTACCGTGAGAAAAATGCCTGGCGTTTAGGAACCTTTGTGTATCCACCGCGACTAATTAGTAATCCCAAACCACTCTCGGGAAACAAATTTTCAAAACAACACTTTCACAACAACATAACATTGTTATTGTGAAAATTAAACAGCTCCCACTTTATCCACGATATATAATTTTGTTAAGTACTAAAGGTCGTTGTGCTTGTCGGAACTTCATCCCACTTATCCGGTACAACGTACCCGAAATGAGATTTCAGGCCTCGGAATTAAATATAAACAGGCTCGCTTAATGAGGTGCGACCTCGGAATTAGGTTCCGTTGTTAGTATTTCATATGAAGGCACGTACACGTAACGAGATAACGGAATATTGGATAATATGATATACCTACTCGTACTGCCGGCGAGCAATCAACTGTACTGCGCCCTGCTTTGTTTGAAGTTTCAATAAAGGAGTCAAGTTTCTAACACAATATCTCCATTAGTACGAACTACATACAACTAGCTATATGAGTGGCATGATATTATGTGCAGATGGTTTACCTTCTGCGAATGTTTTTATTCCAATATATTTAGTTATAAGGAAATATGTTCAATTTATTCACGATTGAATTATAGTGATATGTAAATAGGTAATTACAAAGTAATATTAAAGACTATATTTTGCCCAATGTTTATTATCTTCACATTTGTAGTGCATTCAACAAGTGTACGCGTGGATTCAATAGACATATCTGTAATGAATCAAAGCATATCATATAAAAAAACCAACACTGTTATCTTGGAAACAACAAGTTGAAGTGAACTGTGTGACAGCTGCAATTTATCATCTTTAAATTAAACAATATTTAAACATCTTACTTAGTAACAAATAACTTATAAATTACAAATTATCTTATTCTTTGGTAATTAAAAAAATATATTTTCATATTTATTTTGGGACCCTAACTTGAGTGAAATAAAACGAAACGGGTTAGTGTGCCCTCGGAAGTACAGAAGCCTGAGCTACTATCACCGATCCATCTGCTGACGACATCCAGTATATCATAACTTTATAGATCAATCATGACGTTACAAACCGCAGAACGACGCGTATCTTTAGAGTTATTATATTGTCCTCTAACAGGTTCCACAATTTCCGAAGTCTTAATGGAGAGAGCTGTCTTTAATTGATTCAAACAATTAATAGTATGGAGTTTTGTAGATTAATTTCATTCGTTCATTGTTACTGAAACGGATCCCCGAGAGTTGGCCAACGATAAATTAGCGAAATTAAACTTTAAAGTCTATTGAATGTCCTCATTTTTCATTCCGCTCAATAACGGGTTGTCGTTAATAAAGAAGAGCTTTTATAGTGTACTAGTTGACCCGGCGAACTTTGTTCCGCCTAAAAACCGAAAATCTAAGTTATGCGTGTTTCTTCTCTATATTATTTATTTATTTATTGTATCCAAACTTATACCTAACTCACAATATTTATCCATCCAGTAGACATAAAATCCACTGTCCGACATAGTTCAGGGGAGGCCTATGTCCAGCAGTGCAGAATGTTTTAATCAATAAATTTACATGCACGAAGGCTAAGTTTCCAAACAATAATATTATTTTTTACTAGTTGACCCGGCGAACTTCGTTCCGCCTATAACCGAAAATCTAAAGTTAAGCGTGTTTCTCCTCTATATTATTTATTTATTTATAAATTGTATCCAAACTTATACCTAACACAATCAGTACCCGCGACGTCGTCCGCGTGGACAATAGCATTATTTATCCATCCAGTAGACTTAAAATCCACTGTCCGACATAGTTCAGGGGAGGCCTATGTCCAGCAGTGCAGAATGTTTTATTCAATAAATTTACATGTGCGAAGTCTAAGTTTCCGAACAATAATATTGTTTTTTTATTTGTAACAGGAAGCCTTAATTTTATGCTAACTCCAAAAATGTGAAATTTCTCTACAAAATTTTAACCATTTTTTTGAATTTATTGTGAACATATCTGGCATGATTTTCCTTCCATCACAGACAGTTACCAGTAGACCTAGGCAGATTAACCGTGGATAAAAATAGGAACTTTTCTTTGTAAGCTATTCGGCGCGGCTTAGGACACGATTTTGCATTCTCTGGCTGGCGTTGGACCCCTTTTAAAAGATTTTCTTTGAGATATCGCTAGAGTTCCTGTACTTTTTATGAAATATGTGCGTTCTGGAAGTATACTTATCAAAAAACGCTGTGGTAAGAGAATCTGTAACCAACGCCTAGGTTTTGTTCGTGTGAGTTGCCAAAAACGTGTCCGAACTCACAGAAGGAACGGCAGCCTTCCTTGGGTGACGTACTCTCCGGCTGCGCATCGGGCGATTAGTTGCTATCTCCCTCTCCTGCCCCGCAAATTCAATCTGCAATTTCAATCTTTGAAACCCCACGCTGATACCCTGGTTTCAACTCGTTTAAGGTGAAGTTTCAAAAAAGTCTTCCTTGTCTAGTCTATCGATATAGGGTCGAATCGAATATAGGGTCTTATTTATAAAATTATTTTCCTTATTAGTTGGTTTTCAAAATAAGGATGAATACGTATTTCATCCCTTTTACTACAAAGGGACAAATACCAATTTCCATATTGTTTACTTTAACATTGGCAGAATTGGAAGTTTTATTTAATTTACTCCTTAATCGTTATATCCCCATGTGAAATGGTGAAATGCATGGTTCATTAAGTTTGTGCAGTGACTAAACATAGGATAAATATGTCAATCTTTAAGAAATAATTTGCCATATAGGATTAATAAAAGATTTCTCCAACGCCCATTAATAAAGTTTGTACCACGTCACCTATTCATAGAATGCTGATATTGGGCTATTTGTGACAACACGAAATACAACCACTTGAGTTCTTGAGTCTTACTTTAAAATTGCTGGACTCCATGCGAACTATCTGCCATTTATTATGCTTGGGTTTGATTTTCCATAAACAGTTAGAAAAGTATTATATTACTACTAACAATATAGCCTAATACTATGTACAAAGATTAGTAGTTGGAATTATTAGACTTTCGGATTATTATTCCTCTGAGGGATTTTCTAAAGGCATCTAATTACCCGTTCTAATATGTTAGACGGTATTTTGGACACTTTCTCACGAATGTTGACTTTCGAGTCATCAAGAGTCCTTGAACGGTCGTTAAAAATCCGGGAATTCAGATAACCCTACAAAAAGAAGTTGCACGGGTTCAAATCTGGTGATCGAGGCGGCCACTCCATATCGCTTCTGAGAGAAATGAAGCACCCCGTCGGCTTGTTTTCATCAAAACACCATGGCCTGATAACCTTAACTAAGAATATCGCAAAAAACAACTCACAGGGACGGAAATTACGGTCTTCGTGAAGAATTTGCCACACATAACCCGACAAACCAAGGACCTACGCATGATTGCGAGCAGAGCGCTGCGATGATTGGACTGTTTCACTGCGTTGCCATTTTCTGCCGCTCTGACGGGCCGTATGCCTGCCTGGGTTTTCCACGACAGTTCCCGTTTTACAAAAATTGTTGACCATACCAACAATTGACTTTTCGTTTGGAACATGGGCCAAGGGCGCGAGATTAAAATGGTTTCGGAAGGCGCGTTGGGTTGTGACCCGCCGTTGGATAAGTAGGCCTCTGCGGCAAACGCGACTTCCTCACTATTCCGTGGCATCTGATAACTGACCTTTGAAGAGAACATAATTTTAAGAGTTCCCCTTCCAAAAGAAACCACTCGTACCCCTCCAGATAAATGTCAGATATCAAACCGCATAGCTAAATACTAAGTTTCATTAACGGCATGCATTTTATTTTACTACTCCTATTTTTCCCTCTTAGGGTTTTCCTTAAACGCTTATCTTATTAAATTACAAAACCAAATACCTTATTTAATTAAACTTGCATTAAATTTAGCGGCCTTAAGAAAAAAATGTTAACCCCTATTTTATCCCCTTAGGGGATGATGTTCTTAGTGTAGGGATAAAGCCTTTTTATTATATCAAACCAGATAGATAAATACTAAGTATCATTAAGTTAACATAAAAATTGGCGTATTTTCATACTTTACTTTTCTCAATTCTGATCCCTTTAACGGGCTAATATTTAAAAAATTCTTTTAAATTGCTCACTTACATCATAAAAAGGACCCCTGTACCAAATTTCAAGTGTTTAGGTTATGTTATTTATATATTTTATCTTTCAACAGACAGACATAAATTTCCATAATAAATTATAGCCTATATGTTGCCGAGGACTAATAGCTATATAACAAAAAAAGTTTCATCAAAATCCGTCCAGTAGTTTTTGTGTTAAAGCCGGACAACAAAAAACTTTTCTACAGTTTTATTATATATATAGATTTCGCACCAGTCTTGGTCGGCTGAACTGAAACAATTACCTATTGGATTGAATCCGATGTTAATTCATGTAATTAATAAATTATCCCATTTATTTTTTGTTATATAATTGTCATCGTATGTTTCTATTCCTTACGAATGCTTCTCTTTAGTTTAAAAAAAATATTAATGTAATAAAAAATATGTTGTACTTACCAGTGTATTTTACTGTTTTATTGTGATATTTATATTCATTTACATAAAAGAAAATAGTTTGTTCGCAAATTTAATACATGTTTTTTGTTTAAGTTTATTTTTGGCATAAGTAATAATGTACATATTATATGTTATATGTTTTTTTTATCTGACTGAAGTAGCAAACGAGCATGCAGTCCACCTGATGGTAAGTGGTCACCGCCGCCCATGGGCTTCTGTAATCAACTTCATACAGAACATGGGTTCCATTTAAAGTCAATAACAGATACGTTGCTACTCCCGAGGTCTATGATGGTCGCTTCATATAAAAGTGTGCCGGCAACCACACCCTTCCATCGAAACGCAAGGAATGCTTTACGCTAGAAATAGGTGTGGCGGTGGTACTTCCCCGGTCGAACTACACTGGTTCTACCACCTTGATATGTAAACGTAGACAAGAGATGTAAATCAATACTCTGCGTATCAGAGCGTGCCTCTATATTGTGAATTTCGATCGTGAAATTCACTCAACATTCGATCTCGAGAGCGGTTCGCAGGCTGTGTAATAAAAATTAGAAAATAAAGTTTAGAGTTGTTTATCTAATTGTAAATGATTTTCCAAAAACCCATTTAACCCATCAGTAGTCCAGCGCTTCGGCCTTTATTCAGCAGTTGGCTAGAAGCTCGAGAAGTCGCGCCTTAATGAGCTTTAGAAGCGCAATTTCAGTGAGTTTACGAGAATATATCTTTAAATTGACTAAAAGAATAACCTTCTTACTTGCTCATTTACTTAAACACTTTGCACGATAACAAAATTATGTTTATGTTTTTTTTTTTTTATTATTTGTACTTGTTATGTTAGATTAAACATTATGTTAATTTATTTGTCGCTATTGAACCCCAGGATAGGTGATTTATTTACAATTACTTGGAACGCATATACAAGTACATAATAATGGATCACGGCAAATCCGTATGTTACTTTCCAATGTTGCGGTAATTATCCTATCAACATACAATAAGGTTTGTTTACATACGCTAAGGTTTCGAGAGAAAGATTAGTATCTATCTATAGAATCTTTAGAAAACATTGATCAAAATGTTTAAATTCTCTTGCTTAAGATTCAGCGAAAAAGTTCTGGAGATTTGGAGTTTGAAATATTTGCAAACTCCATTAAACGTTTAACTCACAAACACTTATTTCCAACAATCGGCTATCAAGCACCGGGATTACGGAGTTACGGCAGTATCTTCCAGATACAGTTTACGAGCTTCGTGGAAGAAACGGGGGAAATATTTCCTCACAGATCATTTAAAAATCAATAAAATAAGGTGGTATTTACCAGGTGGTAGAACCAGTGTAGCTCGACCGATCGACCAGTGTAATTCGAGAGTGATATGGATATAAAATGAACATATTTTCAAATAAATATACTAAAAACATAATGATGTTACAAAAAAGCTTTTTTTAAAAAATATTTTTGTTATATGAGTTATTCTATTAATTCTATTGCCAACAAATTGAAAATCATTATTTAGATTCATTTGGCAGTGACTTGAACCCGAAAACCTCAGCGTGTCAGGCCGCTGTGGTGACCGCTCTGCCACAGATGTCTTTATCCAGTATTGTACTTATTATATCTTGTGAAAGGTATTACTTAATACGTATTTTTAATGTAATACGTACTACGTAATACGTATTTTTACATGAAAGATATTCAATGTATTTGCTACGCTCTGGCACGTTCATTCTAGTAGTGGTTCGTCCTGGTAATAGGTTTTAGCAAAGACAGTTCGCAGCGTTGTTTCGTTCGATTCTAATGGAAGTTTCTGACGTCCAAAAACCCTATTATAAAGGACTGGATATGTGTGGACGTCGTGGACATGTGTATAGACGTCGTTCGTGGGCGTCTTGAATAAATATGTATATTTGACTTTGTATGTAACATAAATATACTCTTTATAAACCTTTATGTTATTGATCTTCACCAAAATATGGTAAGCATTTACCGACTTCATATGAAATAGTTTGTTAAATATTCAATGGGAACAAAATGTGTCAAGCAGCACCTGTTGAAACCAGCAATAATATTATACAGCACATGACAGATCGCTAACCCTCGCCATACATCATCCCATCCCCTTGCTTATTTAGTTCCCAAGGCCGAACAAAACGTAAACAGGAAGTTTGTGTATTCAATTTTAATGATGTGATAACATTTAGAGCAGCAGTTTTTAAATTATAAAGGTAAAAACGTTTGTAGAAACATTGATGCCGGATAAAGTAACGAATGCTGGTCGAGTTCAAAAGTTTTACTTAAACCTTAAGTTTTACTTTATGTTTGAAGTTATTAATTCTGGCATTTAACTAAGTATATTCTACGTCATTATTTAAACCGTCCTCAGCTCATCACCTATGCTAACACTAACTGACAACCATAATCACGGTTATTATAACGTCACAACTGTAATTGGTTTTTGATTAAAAAAATATCCTAAGTAACTAAATATGTTTTATGAACCATTTTACTTTTTTTTTCATTTTACATTTTTCAAATGCATTTAAAAAGTTATGGTAAAATTAAAATATTATTTCAATGGCTACACAAAATATACGTCAGTACATTTATAAAAGTAGAAACAAATAAAATTAAGGGCGTCTCTCTTCATTATTTGCTTATGATATTCATTAGTTCACTGTTAACATTCAATAATAAATATATATCTGTTTAATATTCTTAACGAAATAATGCATCGTATTCACGTCAAATTAGGAATAATGAATAAGAAAAATAAAGGAATTGTAAAGTCTGATTAAGGTTTAAATAT
This sequence comes from Spicauda simplicius, assembly GCA_949699795.1. Taxonomy (NCBI): domain Eukaryota; kingdom Metazoa; phylum Arthropoda; class Insecta; order Lepidoptera; family Hesperiidae; genus Spicauda; species Spicauda simplicius. Next base: position 1,119,145 of record OX453071.1, on the reverse strand, counting down.
TTAAAGTTTGATTTGTAGCTATTCTGAATATATCTTCAATTATTGAGATTTGAGGATCAGAATTTTTCTAAACTAATCTGTATCGAATTAAATAGTTATATGTATTGTATAATATTGACTTCGTCTTATCCCTGTAAAGTTTTGTCACAACAACACAAATAACAACAATGTTGTTTACGCGACCCATTACAACTTAAACTGCCTGAAACGAATTGGATCGTCCGCTCATTAAAATATTTACACTTCATTACTTGCGTTGAGGCTGCAGATCCGCTTTGAGTATCATCTTGTCATCTCAGTTTACATGTCAGGATAAAGCCTAAGTATAACTTGCTAAAACTTTTATAATACATTGGCTATATATAATTAAAATAATGTTATATTCAATTACTTTCTTTTCATCATTCATTTACTCTACGTGCGATTGTATTATCAAATTTATTAGAAAGGTAAAAATGCGTCATTCAATGTAGATCATACTTTAATGATCTACCAGTTTCAACATATAACCTACTATTGGACTGATGATGTTTTTGACATTTTATTAAAATGTAATAAAATGTGTTTTAGTATTTACATAATAATAGTACACTATGAATTAAACAGAGACAAAAAAGCTTAAAAAGCGACGAGTTGCTTTAATCCCAAGAACATTTAAGAGAATAGAGTATTCGTTAGCGTAATTCGATTGACAATAAAGCCGCTCCTCGCGGCAGCGCGGACGGCGACGACGACGCACGATTTCGTGAATCGAAACCAATTAAGGCAGCCATCTTGATAATATAGTTTATTATCAGACCCATTTGTTTCTTATAGGAGAACACTAAAAGGCTATGTCGAAAATTGATGGAGAAAATCAATGCTTTCGCATTTTTATAACATTGGGTAATTTTATCATTCCACATAGATGCAATGACTACGATTAATACTGAGTCCACAAAAGTATTGCTTATTTCCGATTAATAACGTTTTAATCAGACAACTGCAAATTTTGAGAATGCTTAATTTATCTAAATATGAAATTACAATCCTGGGAAAATTCCTCCGGCGGGAAATTTGGTGGATATTTCTGTGAAATTAGTTGAGCGCTAATTAATTTACGCGCGATTGAAGATTTCACGAATTAATAAATTGGCAGAGACGAGGGCGGCCGGTTAATTACCGTTACGGGCGGACGGTGCCGGAGACGCCGGGATTATCTTACACGAACATTTTCTCACATAATTCACAAGATCCTAGAATGCTCGACTACGGAAGTACTGCTATTATTATTTGTGAAACAAAGCAGTTTTGCTCTTCCGTTTTAAAGTTAGGATAGATGCATGGCTACATTTGCAAGGTACTTTCTTGCTAGGAAAAGTCTGCTTTACAGAAGAAATAATTATGTGTAGTACGGGTACAATAGTTCGTTATTTGACAGACCAGATGCTTTAATTTTTCCTTGCTATAATATTTTTGAGTCGAAAACCCATACATCACTTATAATTATGTTATGGAATCAACCTGTTCTGATGGTTGTGCTGAGTGAGAAATAAGTGAATATTTTAGTATAGTCTTATAGGCAACTTGTATATTTGAAAGTTCTTCGTAATATCCTCCAAGTGTATTTTTTTTTGTACTTCACCCTTATTATTTTGTCTGAAGTCGCTTATTTATATTTTAAATCTAGTAGTGGGATTGTATTACTCCTTAAGTGCACTAATGTAATTCATGTAAGTGATGTTAGTGAAGCGCAGTCACGACTCAATGGTGGCGCCGCTCCGCTGCAGTCACCCGGTGTGGTGACAGTTGCTGGCATGGTTGCATATTACTATGCTGTTTTTTTTTTATTTAATTAATAATAAATTTTCCCAATAAGTAAATTGTTTTATCCCTGGCACAATCGCTGCACTTTTTCTGCCTGATATTACTAATGTTAAGCGCTGCTACGTATGGTGATAGTAAGAAAGGCATACATCCAAGGCGTTCTAACGTTGCCCTCATTTTTAAATTTTGTTTCATTTTATTTGGTAGCACCGCGTTCGTGACCAACCTCTGGTAAGAATTTAACTCACCTGAAACTGAATAAAATCCATGAGCGCCAGTGAACATCAATAAGTCGACAACATGCTCGTTTGTTGCTCCAATATTATAACACATATCTGCCCGGTTTAACTACACTCGCAATTAAGCAAACCATCTGTTTGCTTATAGGGTTCCAATTAACCAAAGTACACAAATACTGTTGTTTAAAGTGTGAGAATATTATTGCAACTTTTGATTCAGCGATAAATAATAATCGGCTACCGCCTCGCCGCGCGCCGGCCGCGCTGCCTCGATAAATATATTTATCTTTCATCGCATTAGCTTTCGTAACTCCTTGATTCTATCTGAAATGCTGCTGAAAAGGACAGGTAATAAATATAACTATTTGTTTGGGAAAGGTCCATGAGAATTAATAAAATATATATATGTACTTGATAGAGTTACTATGTGCGGCTATTTTAACATATTTATTTTTAACAGTTACAGAAATTTCCTAAGGCATTAATATCCAATACTTTATTTAATCTTCTCCTCAAATCTAATTATCAAAAAACACTGACAGTATGATTTCGTTCTATTTATTACAGGCAATTAAGTGTTATTATTTTAATGAGCGGTCAATCCGTTTCGTTACATTGTGTTTGAGTTGTGAAGGGTCACGCAAACAGCGAGAACTTTTTGTGGCTTTCTGTTGGACTGGAGGATGTAACATTCACGTGAGGGGAGGCCGGGGACGGCAGGACCTTACATGTTCCATTTACAATGTGTACATGACTAAGCGTGTATTTGTACAATTTACACGAAACGACCAGAAGAAAATTCTTATTAGTATAGTTTAGATTACTTTTATTAGAACATATATGGCAGTAGGATATATATGGCCCCCACTTCATAATAATAAATTAAATTAAGGCGAGTAATCTATCCGTCTCAAAACACGTAATATTTTGCTATCATTTACAATTTCGTCAGCTTTGCAAACAGGATCTGACGTCATAATGTGTTCTACAACCCGAGCCTTATTAGTTGGCGGCGCCTGCATGTCACCCGCTAGACGACATTGATTCTTAGCCTTTAGGAATCACCTTAGTGTCACTCTTATTACGTGAACAACGTAATAAACACACCTCATTAAACAGTTTTTATGAATACGTTTTTGACTTAAATGTATCTATCAACCTTGCAATATAATTGCTAAGATTTGTATACCAGATAAATCCAATGCGAAATCTATCAAACATCTTTAATGTCATAAATAAAACAAGTGTAAGCAAAATTTTAATGTCTTATAGATCATTTTATGGTTTGATTGTGTAAGGATGTTTCATAACAGGCGGTATAAGTAAGTCGTATTGGTTTACGGAGCACTTTCAATTTATTAATTACAATAATTTTGCTACACTGCCATTAAATCGGAACACCATCTTTTTTTGGAATGAATAATATCCTTTGCTTAGTTTCTTGCAGGCAACTTAAGCAAGAAATTTTAAAATATGTATTTTTTATAGTTTCATATTGTTCACAAAACTCATGTTCAATTAAGATCCTATCACCAAACACGATGTCACATAAACATGACGAGGGGCGTGACGACGGCAGGAGAAGAAAGCGATCTGTCATTCACGCTGTAATACCGTTGAGTGCAATACGGTATTACGGCACTGTGTATATTGGGTGTGAGGACGTTATTACATTTGGGGCAAGGCAGGATAATCTAATACCACATATAAATTTAGTATGAATTTTGTCACCTATTTCCCAGTACAGCTTCGAATATAAGGAAAACTTTAGGCTTTTGCGTATATTTTTATTCCTTTTATCCGATCTTGCCTGCTAGAGAGTATAAAATCTATCAATTCACTAGAAAACATGATGTAACCAAAATCCTTCAAATTAAACTATCTAACAAGGAATCAATAATAGGTCCATTATGATTATAAAATGGAAGCTAAGGGGAGGTGGGGAGAGCGATCCACAACTCAGCGTAGAACGTCGTGTCAACAGGTGCTGAATATTGTGTTCGCGGAATATTTGAGGTCGCATTTTGGAACAATATTTTGCATCGACTGCCCGTGACACCGTGATAATTGCTCGCTACTTCATTATACCATGTTTGAATCACGAATTGTTTATAAGTTAAAAAATATACAACCGTTTGGTCTAAAATATTATCATTAGCTTTGATTAATATATATTCATAACACGAGCATACTAACCTCGGCTCGAGACTTCGTAAGCGTAAACTATAATATTTTTTTATGTTATGTATAAAGTACCGAATGAGTAATAAGGCACTTCATATTAATTACAATCTAGTCTTATATAACGCTAATGAGTAATTCTAATCTAACTTAAACTGCTAAATAATTGTTTATTGAAAGAGACGTCCATTGACACCGCACTTCTTTGCTCTAACGTAAAGGGGTAGACACATTGTTCTTGTGTTCTATCTAATACCTTTAAACGAGCAATTCTTGTATATATATATATATCAACGATCTCGGAAACGGCTCCAACGATTTTCTTGAAATTTCGTATATAGGGGGTTTAGGGGGCGATAAATCCATCTAAAAAAGTTTCATTTTCCGAAAATGTAGTTTTGTCCGTGTTTTCATTGCATAAAGATCGAAGAGACCGAATACGAAGAGAAATTTTGTCACCATTTACGAAGTTAGAATAGCTCGGTTGGGAAATCGGACCGCAGGAAGTCGGGGTTCAAATCTCGGTCCGATTGTTTTTTTTCATTTTTTCTCTTTTTTTCGAGTTTTATTTTGTTAGTTTTATTTTTTATTTTTAGTTCTATTTTCTATTTTTTAGTTCTACATTTTTTTCTTTTTAGTTCTTTTTTGGTATTTTTGTTTAATTATTATATTGTATTTTATATTAGTAAATTGTGATTTTCGCCTTCACGGCTGCTTTTGCCGGTTTTTATAGATACCCCGTCCTGTAACCCACAAGAAAAAAGGTATCTATGTCCCCGCTACTAATTAAGTATTATATACTGTAAATAAACTATAAAAATATACAGGCTAACTTTAATCTACCTCTTCTTCTTACATTTCTCCGGCGGCGCATTGCAATTAAATTCTCTTGTATTTGTTGGATGTGGAATGATTGAATCTGTTGTGCTTGTAAATAATTGTTCTAATTTATTCTGTATGTTTGTTTCTTGCCCTGTATGTGTTAGTTGCTCTATGTTCTGGGTATCTTTTTGTGTGTTGTTTACAAAGACAGTATCTCCCGTTTTTTTTAAGCGGGTAATCCTCATGGATACCCAGCCACCCAGGGTGGCAGCTGGGTTATGCCGGACTCATATTGGCTAAACCCCGACTGGGTTTTCTCCTCGCACCGTACGGCGGGAACACGGGTAAGCTTTCGCAGTCATCCGCGATCCCGCCGGTGCTCGGCCACTCCTGCAGCCCCTCCCCGCGTGGAGCATAAAGCTCCCCTCCAACAGCAAGGTGCGCCAGAAAAAACAAAGGCGCGCCTTACCTCCAAAGCCCCCATCCGCAGGGCGACAGTCTAACCCCGAGACCGCCGCCCAGGGGCCGTGGGCATGACAAGCCGACACCCGCAAGGCATCCCTACAGGCATCGACCTCCCACACCCAGCGGCAGATCCGTTCTTTGGTTCCGCCGCAAACCACCAAACGGCCGCAGAGGACAGGGAGGACGGCAACCACACACCACATCTCCTCTTCTCTGCGGCCCCACCGCCAACGCATCTGACGGTGCGCCCCCGCTCGGTCGCGGGAGACAGGGTGTACGGCAACGACACACCGAGACACCTCTCCTCCCGCGACCCCTCCTGGCTGCAGAGGCCAAAAAACACCGACCTCCACAGCCCCCTCGGATGCATCCAGAGCGACGACAAGGTGGAGATCCCTTCGAGGGGGAAGACAGTATCTCCTAGCACTTTACTGATTATGGTTGATGAATGTATGTATGTATGTACAGTTGCACCAATAATTATTGGGACGATTGCCGTTTGCGTTTTCCACAAACGGCTAATTTAATTTTTGAGAACGTGGTATTTACTTAATTTTTCGATTTCTTTAGGTCCTATATTATAATCGGATGATACAGATACGTCTATTAAGTAGATTCGGTTATTAGTTTTGTCTATATATATTAAATCTGGTCTATTGTGTGTAATAGTGACATTGGTTTGAACTGGCATCTCGCAAAGAATTTTAGCAGTCTCATTCTTTGTCACTTGGGGCTGTGTGATCATTTCCTTCCACCAAAGGCTAGATTCTTCTATTTTATGTTTTCTAGCTAAACACCAGTAGACGTACTGCACAAGATTATTGTGCCGCTTTACATAATAATTTCCTGCTAATTTCTTAGATTGCAACATAGGCGGGACATATTGGTTCTTTCAATATGTCCCGTCTATGTTGGCGTGTCATTATACATTGATGCTGTATGGCGAATACTGACGATTCTGTAGTTGGAGATATTTGCTGCTTTTTAATCCATTTAAACGAGAGTTCTGTATTATTTTATTACTATATTTTATCATTATTATATTATTATTATTTTATTGTTGTTATTATTTTTTATTATTATAATGTCGATAATATCAAAATATATTATTCATATGATCATCAGTAAGAAATTTGCATAGTTATAAAAAAATATAATTCCAAAAAAACATGATGTACTCTTAGTAAACAAAAACACCGAGCAAAGCTCGGTCATCCAGGTACTGATTTAATTAAGTCACTATTTCACTAACACTACACTATGTTATTTCACTAGCTCAAAGGGCTTAGTCTTCTCACTAGGTTCGTCAAATGGTTCTAATAACACATCTGATTGAACGGAAATAGAAATGATTACTTTTAAATTTACTATTTTGTACCAACATGCATTAAGTTGTACTCCCGATCGTGGCATAAGCTGCTCGATTTTGGTTAATAAGTCGTTTAAGTACATAAATTGGTTAAAATCTGCATGAACTCTACCCCGTAGCTACTAATGCTCGGCTAATGCTACCGGCGCTGCGCCCTCTGGCGTATCATTAGCGGACACTGTGATTACGTTCTTCATTTCCATTCAATTGAACCGCCGCTAACGAGATCAAATCACGGTGCGCTAAACAGATGGCTGTGATGCAATTTGCAATAATATAATCCGTTCAGTATAAGCTTTGAAGCGTTTGTATTCGCATAAATGAATAGTAGAATTACATAATGGTTCGCAGTATAAACAAAGCAGTGGTTAGTTAAACTGCAGAATGGTTAAATCTCTGGATGTTTCCATAATAAACAATATTAATTCATATTTAATAATATGTATGGTGAAATAATCTTTTGAGCAGAAATTACACATAATTGTTATTACCAATAACGTTTCTCATATAAGTTCCTACGTGTGCGCCGTATATCTCCGTGAAGCCTTCCAAAAATAAAAAAAAAACGTCAGCCCTATTTATAATAAGTAAATATCAGTAAATTGCGGAGAAACTTTGTTACCTTATATGGCAACAAAACGGGTCAATAAACGAAAGTTACAGCAGACCTCCCCAATACCCTTGTCAATAAAGTATTTCACGCAAGTTTGTATGTTTGTTCAACGTAATCTGACGTCGGGTCAGTAATCTTACTCGTGTTCGACGAAGTTTCACTATGTAAATAATATAACAGTGAACTATCGAAAACTCTCTTAAAAATGTATCTATATTACAGGTACAATGTTATATTATATACACATCCGATTAAAAAAAAACATAAAACTTTAAGTAATCTATTAACGTAATAATAACGAATAAGAAATAGCAGACGTGTATTTATATTCTCTAGACATTTTTGTTTCTTATAATATAAATGTAGCATATGAATATGTACTCGTAATGGTTTAAAATATCTAATTCGGCTCGATTATAATCTATAGTCTCGTACATAATTGTACAAAATGGATATGGTAAAGTATCCTCTAGATTTTACCTGTTTGGCCTTAAAATCCAGCCGTAGAACATTAATAAGGCTGCAAAGAAATGGTTTTTGAAGGAATAAGCGTATATGTAAACGTTTTACTAAATAATAAAAAAGAACCTGCGAAAAGAAGAACCTTGATACGATTTTCTTAGAAAACACAATTCGTAACATTACGTTAGCGCTTCGAACTTACTACTCGGGAGCTCGATTCCCGTAATTAGTTAATACCACTCAAAGACTCAATGGCAAAGTTTGAAATCCGCCTCAAGCTCCGGCAGCAAACATCGTAACAACTCGAAAGCAGCGTATTCACAACTTTGCGCCACTTATATATAAGTAAGACTGGTAAAGAACTGTATATGCCCACTTGATGGTCATACCTTTAATGAGTATATGTTGTCATCTGGTACTATATTTACATTTTGTACCGTTCCGTACAGAATAAAAAGCCATCATTGGCCCTCCCAGTCCGGCCGATATACTTATATAGAGCTATCTTTGGAACGACAATAAATTGCTGGTTAACAATTTCAGAGATGTGTATCTTGAAGCAACTAAAATGAGACAAAAAAACCACTATAAATAACAGCGCGGTCACTATAAAACAAGTTTTCAGTGTTTTTCAATATATAGATAAAAGTTTTCAATAATTAAGTTTCTAAAAAAAATGAGACTGAGATTGAATGTTTATCGCACTAATACAACGTACTCATACCACTAATACCTCCTCACTCATTCAGAAATAAGTGAGGCGATAGTAGCTTACCTGTCGGATCACACTCGCTATACAGCCTGGCAACCAGCTATATTTTGTTTTTGTATTTTTTTATTGTTTGTATTTGCCACTTGTACAAATACGAGTATAACACATTCTTGTTACTAAAGTGATATAGGACCGTAACTAATGTTGATTACGATGTCTAATACTTGATGACCAAGTTGGCGCGCTGTTTTCAAATCTCGACTTTGACCTCTTTATATACTGAAACGTCCGTAACGTCAATTAGTGCATGTGTGCATGCAAGCTTACAAACACACACATTCATTTATATTCCCGCTGGCGACGCGAGGTCGTGCAAATCGATCTGTCATTAGCTGTTTTCATATGCAGATTTCCCGCGGGATGGACGTAGCTCGTCATTACATTTTTATTGAAAATTTGTGAATACGAGTGTATTAGAATATCGGAATGATGACATCGCGAGCGGCGCCCTGCCCGGGGACTGTGATTGATTATTGATATATGCACAGTTAGCTTACCACATTTTATATAATAAATTACAGAAAATATGGTGTAGGGATTCTACTGGACATGAGCAAAGCTTATGACAGAGTTAATTACAAAATCCTACTGAATAAGCTCTATAGAATAGGGATACGAGGAATAGCTCACGCCTGGTTCACCTCTTATCTAATAAATCGAGTACAGTATACTGAAATTGAGTACAATAACCACAATACCGGCGAAATATCAAACATAAAATCAAATCTATTAAAAATAAAAAAAGCAATACCACAGGGATCTGTTTTGGGATGTATCCTCTTTTTAACCGACTTCCAAAAAGGAGGAGGTTATCAATTCGTCTGTATTTTTTTTTTTTTTTTTTTTTTTATATTTGTTACCTCATTTCTCCGGACTGGGTGAACCGATTTAGATGATTTTTTTTTTATTTGAAAGGTAGTGCGTGTCATAGGGTCCCATTTTTTTTTAGTATTTTTTTGACTAGGGCATCCATAAGAAAAACGCATAAGTCTTAAATTTGCATTTTCAATGTACGCGATAAATGTATGAATAACTCAATATCCCGCCAACCGATTTTGATGATTCTTTTTTTATTAGAAAGGATGTACTCCAGGGGTAGTCTGATAAGAGTTTGATAAGGTTCTAATCATAGGATCTTCAACTTTTTGGAGCAAAATAATAAAATTAGTGATAGTCGGCCGAATCTTAGCTGGAGAAGTCCAATTGAGTAAAATATAGAATAAAATTACTATGTAGGTATTTACTATGAAAAATTTGACCTTCAACTCTTCAATCCTGATGATGCAGGGGTACTGCTAGCCTGAACTATAAAAGTTGGTCGTTTGATGTTTGCGAATATATAATGAAATTGTTAAGCAAATTCATGGGACAAAAATTTGACCTTCAACTCCTCAACCCTGATGATGCAGGGGTACTTAAAGCCAAAACCATAGGAATAAGCCATTTGGTGCTTACGTATATGTTATAAGATTACTGAGCAAAAACATAAGATGAAAAATTTGACCTTCAACTCCTCAACCCTGATGATGGAGGGGTACTTCAATCCTAAACCATAGAAGTTGGCAATTTGGTGCTTACGGTTATGTAAAGAAAATACTAAGCAAAAATATAAAATCAAAAATTTGACCTTCAACTCCTCAACCCTGATGATGAAGGGGTACTTCAATCCTAAACCATAGGAGTTGGCAATTTGGTGCTTACGGTTATGTAAAAATAATACTAAGCAGAGGCACAAAATTAAAATTTTGACCTTCAACTCCTCGACCCTGATGATGAAGGGGTACTTCAATTCTAAACCATAGGAGTTGGCAATTTGGTGCTTACGGGTATGTAAAAATAATACCAAACAGAGGCACAAAATTAAAATTTTGACCTTCAACTCCTAAACCCTGATGATGCAGGGTACTGCAAGCCTGAGCCATAGAAGTTAGCCACCTGGTACTAACGTATATGTTATAAGATTACTAAGCAACAATATACGATGAAAAATTTGACCTTCAACTCCTCAACCCTGATGATGGAGGGGTACTTCCAGAGGGGGCGCCCTGTTTGTATGAATTGTAAAAGTGTTTTATGTTTAATTTTTGTGAATATGTAGATGCACAAAGCAAACTTAGAGGCTTTATTTAAATACAAACATAAAAATATAGTCACTAAAAAGTGTAAAATAAAAACTTTTTAACAAAAAATATCGAAATATGTCGAGCACCGACTTCAGGACTATGTACTAAGTACTGAGTATGTTCTAGACCAAAATATATTTAAATTATTTTTTACTTTTTTGTGACATGGAAGTCGGTAGATATTTTTTGTTAAAAAGTTTTTGTGCTGGATCATGACGAAACTACATGTATCTTATATGAGCGCCGACTTCGGGACTATGTACTAAGAACTGTGTTTGCTCTAAACCAACATGTATTTAAATTATTTTTTACTTTTATGTGGCATGGAAGTCGGTTGTATTTTTTGTTTAAAATTTTTTTTAATATATATAAATGACTTACCAAAAAACTTAAACATTCCATGCGTCTTGTTTGCGGACGATATCTCACTGATCCTTCCTTGTTGTGACGGTCTCAATCTAAATAATACCCTAAGCTGTGTCCTCAGTAATGTAAACTCATGGTTAATTGACCATAACTTAGAAATAAACTTTAAAAAAACGAAACTAATCCAATTTAGGCCTCACCAAAAAGCTCCACTAAAAATTAATTATAATATACAAAATACTCAAATAGACTGCGTAGAAAAAGTAAGATTATTAGGACTGACAATAGACACACATGTAAACTGGAAATCCCATATTCAGAATGTTTCAAATAAACTCGCCAGATTCACATATGCACTAAATGAACTAAAAAAGTCGACCGATCTGAATACAGCAAAAACTACATACTATGCTTATGCTCAATCCTGCCTTCAGTATGGAATATTACTATGGGGAAACAGTGTTGATGTACAGAAGCTCTTTTTACTACAAAAAAATGTATCCGGATTCTGGCCCATATTGACTCAAGAGAGTCCTGTAGGAAATATTTTAAGCAATTTAATATTCTAACTTTAACAAGCATGTATATATTGGACTGTTGCAAATTTGTCAAAAAACACGACTACTTGTTTGAAAAACTAAAAGATGTATCTAAATATACCCAACGACACCCACACAAAATAGTTTTACCGAAATCCAATATGTTAATGTATGGATCAGGACCATATTCAATGTGCATAAAAATATTTAATAAGCTTCCAAAGGAAATTCAAGCTATAGATTCTTTTCCGACATTTACTAATAAATTAAAATCATATTTAATATCACAATGTTATTACTCTCTCAAAGAATATTTTAACTAACATAAATAATTTAAACTGAAATACGGCGCCTAATCTAATGTATTCTTATTTAATTTAATACAATACAATTCAATTTATTAATTTATAAAAATGTTTATCCTGTTTTGACTCTATTCTATCGATTATTATTTATAGACATTTATTTGACCTTATATATCTATTAATACTTATTAACTTGACATTGATTTAAGCAATATTGACATTATATTCTTTATATCATCATGTTAAAATGTAAAATTGTAATTGGTATTTAATTTATGTAATTATATTTGTTTGTTACAAAGGCTAATTGAAAATTTTGGGAAAAATAATTTATTGTTGCTATAGTTTAAATGTATAATTATTTTAAATTGCTACGCCCTTACAGGGTTTCATGCCACTGTATCAAAATTTGTAACACCTTTAATGTGATTTTAGACTAGTATTATCGCGGAATTGATACATTATAATACTTAACGGGTACTCACGCAAATAGTGCAAAGTGTGGTGCGTAAGGATACAGTTAGTGTTGTGTGTCGTGATATGGAACCTAAAAAAGAAAAACGAACTAGACGTAGGGTAGATAGGTTAATTTACTACTAGTGCTTGTCAACGGTTTCTCCCCGCTACCGCAGTTTGGCCGTGACCACGATCCATGCAACTGGGTCGAAATATCGGCAAAAAGAATTCTATAAGAATTCATAAACCGCATATCGTGAGTACCCGTTAAGTATTATAACCTTTAATGTGATAACCGCATGACGCAATAAAGATTATGATTATGATTATGATTATGATTATGATTATATGAAGTATTGTGGAATTTTATAGGAGCAAATGTCCATATATGTTATTCACATAAACTTAATTTTTTCTCGTTTAATATGGTTCTGAAATGAATCTCAATAGGATTATAATTCATAATGTAGGATTCAGTTGGAAGCTTCGCAAAAGTTTATTTTATTTTACATACCATGAAGATGAAGAACTTCAAATAAATTAATTCATAATAATGTTGGTATACGGCGCGTATATGAATTTTAATTGTTCGAAAATACGTAACACGAAAGTATTTAAAAATATATTTCATTAATTTTATCAATGTCATTTAATATATTCATATAGAGTTACCAAATAAAATGAAACCAATTTATTTACTTCCCAATACACGAGTATGTTAATATGTATTTTATTTGATTTGACATAATTTAAAATCATTACGAAACTCCAAAGTTAGTAGGCTGTAAGCTACCCACTATGGTCTTAGCTTTGTAAACATTTTAAAATATTACATTAATTATGTATTTATACCTTTTTTATTAAATGGAAGTTTTTACAAACAATTTGCTACGCGCACATTTCCGTCGCGCTACGCAGAGTTACGTCGCGTGGTCGCCCGCGCTGCGAACAATGTGCGTCGTCAGACATGGATGCAGCACGCTCTTTTATCTTTTTGAAACTAATGTCTTTTCAATTACGTATTTTTTTTTTTATTTTTACATGTCATGAATGTGTGGTGTTTACTACTACTACTACTATTTAATTTACTTACATTGTACCTATATCGTATGCAAAATATTCGATTATTACACAAAAGCTATTAACACGACTGAAAGATATTTCCCTACGTAACATAAACTCTCACGTTACCCTCATGAAGTAACTCATACTACCTATATATAAAGGACAAATATTGGATTGAATAGGCATATAAATATAGGCATTAAAATGAATAACTTATACACAAAAGGCTTATAAATAATACAGGATACTTATTGTAAAACAATTGCCGCAAAAATTTAATAAATTATACTCGAATTATTACCCACAATACATTTTACGGAATAAAGGACCGACAAATAATTTAAAGCGAACAATGAATAAAATGTACCGAAGTTCAATGAAAAGTTGAATATGCGAAAATAACGGAGTGATTAACAGAAACTATTTACAATAAAAGGCATAAAAAGCTACTGCGTATCAGATCGCAGGGCGCGCAAACAATGACAATTATGTAAAGGAAGGTCCGCGAGCGCCGCGCGCCGCACGCGGGCAGCCGCGCTGTGAGGAGCGCTACCTAACAACGCTTAGGTACATTTCCAAAGAGAAGGAGCATAACTGCTTATTTTTTTCAGCAGAGTTTGCATCTATATATTTTATCTTAAAACTCAGATTGAAATTGAGTTGATTGATTACTATTGATTGAAAATTGCCCTCTCAATTGGGAGGTCCGAGGTTCAAACCCAGGCACGCACCACAGATTTTTCTAAAATTATATGCATATGATTATCACGGCTTTTCGGTGAAGGAAAACATCGCGAAAAACCTACACACCCGAAAGTTCTTTAAAAAAAAAAGTTCTCAGAGGTGTGTGAAGTCTATCTATTCCCTCTTGGCCAGCGCGGTGGTCTATGGCCTAAACTCTCTCATTCTGAGAGAAGACCAGTGCCCAGCAGTGGGACAATAATGGGTTGACGAGAGAATTCGCAACATATTGTACGTAACATATTATTTGTCGCAACTTATTCACTGTCATCAATATAATTAAACATTCATCCTCTTAAGTATGATAACTGTCTAAAATATTAGATATGCTTAACATTACTGTATATATAAATTTGCTAGAAACATATACAAGTATAAATATATTTACGAAAATATTCTCTATAGTCTAATAATGCCTCGTCGGCGGCTGCGGCTCCGCAAACACACACAGCGTGTCTTACAGCGGTCTTTATTAACCCTAGTATCATTACGTATAATATTTAGCAATGGTTTCCGATACATGAACCGTTCTAAGTGGTTGCAGACACGTATGTAGAAAATATAATAAAATTCATTATCATATAGTGGTCAAATAAGAGTTTAAACTTCATCGTGCTGTTTACTTTATGACAATGTTATTCTAATGTTTAGAATTCGTATTTCAGTAAAATTATTTATTCAAGAAATTTGAATTAATTTAAATTTAAATAAACCGTTCCTATGATTATTATTACTAAATGTTACTTCACCAGGAGGTAGAACCAGTGTAGTTCGACCGGGGAGGTACAACCGCCACACCTATTTCTAGTGTGAAGCATGGTTTCGCTGGAAGGGTGTGGTTGCCGGCATACTTTTATATGAATCGGATGTACATGCTGGGATGTAGCAACTTCCGATAGTGCCTATGGTCTATATGAAGTTGCTTACAGATGTCCATGGCCGCAGTGACCGCTCACCGTCAGGTGGAATGCATGCTCGTTTGCTACTTTAATCATAGAAAAAAAATAGTATCACTTTGCCACGTCTAGGGCATAAAAACTCCTCGTCACCTGCCCTACACGCAGCGAAAAAGTTATTATGAGCTCGTATGGAAACGCGTTGTACAACTGTTTTTTAGTCGAGAGGATAAAATCGTCAAAAGGTACCTGATGCCGTGGGAGGGACGCAGGGTTATGTGAGATTCTTACCGCATTAAAACGGGCCGTCTTCGACGCTACGAAGAGGACTCCAATATCTGCAAAGGAACGCGACTCGGACTGCTCTAAGACGTGCTTAGAGGAGTCCGAGTCGCGTTCCTTTTCCTCCGCTCAAACTTAGAAAAAGTTACTTAGAAAAATATTTTGACTAATTAAATTAATAGAAGGATGATTATATAAGAAGATCCTGACAGACTTTATCGTTGGAGATGATCTGTATAAAGGATGCATACTCGGTGATATTTTTTTTCTATTTCTCGAATATTAATCGACAAAATCTTTCCCTCGCAAAAATATTTGTGTAAAGCGCTAATAACGTAAACCACACACGTACAAGTAGAGCACATTTAATGAGCGTGCGTTAATTGCGGCGCGGATACAATGAGCTGAACCCGCGTAAGCGCCGCGAGCTGACGTCTACAACTTCCTTTCTGTAGAAGTATACTATATTTCATGGCATAATGGAAGTCATCATGCCAGTATACTATACTGGCATGGACATACATGGCAGGACACAATATACGTAAAAATGCTATATTAAATATAGTACATCCGACCACTACTGTCACGTACAAGAATAAGAACGTGGCTTTCAACAGATATTTTATCTTTCAAAATGTTTAATATATTTTTTATTACATTCATCTTTTAAAAAAACGAGTAAATCTTCCTGATGTATGCACGCACTTCCACCTTTCGGTTTGTGGAGCGGACATTTTGAATATTTTACAAGTGGGGAAAATGTGGCAGGGTGCATGTTGACTAAAGGCTTGGAGTTAATGTGCTAGTTACATTAATTAGTCATGCAAATGTGCTCGTGAGACCGCTACGTCCGCAGCTTCCCTTTGTTCCTGGAAGATACAATCTCGGTGCTGACCTTTATATATTAGTGAAGCCTGATTTACGAGTGCGCCCACAATGCTGACGTGGCGCCCTCGCGATAAGGCGTCGTTTGATTTCATGATTATTAAATTTATAGGCAAATATTGTACGGCTAATAATGTTAAATATGTTTTCTTAATACAGCAATAGTTAAGTATGTTTATTTATTATCGATATATACTTGCTTCTATGCTGAATGTTAAAATTATTTCCCCCATAATAATACCAAACTAAAGTTTTGTTAGTTTTAATAAATTCTGGTGGCTTTTGCGGTAAAATAATGGAATGGCCCCAGAAGATTAATAGCAAGCGAGTAAAGTTTCATAAATCAGCGACAGCGGGAACAAAATGGCGAATTGTCTCCAAAATTGAACTGAATAAATGGTGTTAAAATATCCCGAATGGGTTCCGAGCACCGGACTGATATCAGTTACTATAAATTGTGACTGAAAGGGTAGCGACCGGTCACAACTTAGCGTTGAATATTCGGGGACACATGGATCCTATCATTGCAGATAAAAAACGTGAGGTAATGTATAACTAACATCTGTGTATCCGTGAGTCAGAAGTCATCCTTTGATTTATTGCCTTCGTTATTTACGCATACGGGAATATTCTTTGAAAAATGAGAACTCAATAGGTGCTCATATTAGTACCTACCATTGTCGAAAGTAATAATTACAACTTCCTCGTCAAACTGTGCATATAATTGTCAGACACATTGTCTAAATATTTCTTTGTGAGTAACTTAAATTAACTATTCCTACATTTCTTTTATATGGAATGGAAATGGATATAGAAATTAATATGGTGGCATTCAGATCATCTAATGGTCAATGACCACTTGCGCTCATAGACATTCAGATAACAGAATAGGGCTACGGCATCCCCTGCCTGTCGTAAGAGGCTAAAAGGGGCTTCCGGGGTTGCAGACGGCTAGAGTGGAAGCTCGAACCGTTCGGTCAGGCAATCCCAGGAAGGACGGCGGTATGTGTGGTCGCATACCGTCGTAAAGACTAGACGGAGCAGTGGGCCCAGCCACCCATCTAGGAGGAGCCCGATGAGGCAACTCGCTCGGAGGATTCCGGTTGAAGTCGTGTCGAGATCCCGGAGTCTTCCTTTTTAGCGCCGAGGACGGCCACCAGCGGGGTTTTAGTGCGGTAAAAATCCCACATTACCCTGCGTCGCTCCCACGGCGTCGGGTACCTTTGGAAGAGTTCCCCCTCGAGAACAAAAAGACATCCAGATAAGATCATAGTCTTAGCTGAGGCTAGCCACAAATGCGTTACTATCCTTCTAGGTTAAGTGAGAACGCATCAAGTAAGCATGTCTCACTTAGCCATCCTTCAGACATTACATAACAGCTTATTACACCGCTTTTATTAGGCGGAAATAGGTGGTGCCTCAGGAGTCAAAACACAAAGAGTTTTACATATTATAATGATTACCAAGTTCAATACTGTTCCCAATTCGAAAACTTTATCAAAGAAATGCTTGTCGTAAATATATATACTAATGGCAATAGCAAATATCAACAAAAGTAATGCCTTTTTATGTCGTATAATTTCCGGAGACGCTTTTGTGCTTTAATATCGCCTTATCTACCCCGCGGTCGCTCAGAGTATTTCCTACAATGGCTCTATTTTGAATTTCAATGGGAGATAGATAAAATACTGTCTGCGGTAAAGTCTGTATTGTCCCAGTAATGTTGCCGTTAAGTAACATATAACATCGAGATCGTATACCGCGGAGTAGTAAAGCAAATCAGAAGCGACACTGTGAGTCAAGAATTTTTCAATTTCCAACGTGTCTCGTTATTGCAGTGCGCATGCAGAGCGCGGGACCGCGTGGAATGCTGCTTCTACCTCCTCTGTATTCTATGACGGTATTACCTTCGAGGCGAGTGCGAAATGGCCCTCGTGACCTCTCGCCTCTTAAAATTGTAAAATCGGTTCTGCTCGCTTAAACTACACTTTATCCATTCGTAATACGGCCCATAATACCAAACACAGATAAGTGATTTTTGGAGCTAAGTATCATTTCTGTGAAAGATATTTCCTGCATTATTGATATCGGGACAGTTACGGCTATACATATTTTATCAAGCCGCCGGCCTGTTTGTGGTCCTGATTCCAAATCAAATACATATAATATATATTAAATATAAATTATATATGCCTACGGATGATTTCACCAATTACATTGTTATATAATAAACGTAGATATTAGGAAATATACATATTTGGGCATAAGTCATATTTACGCAATGGTACCTCGAATGAAGAGTTTTGA
Organism: Spicauda simplicius; assembly: GCA_949699795.1. NCBI lineage: Eukaryota > Metazoa > Arthropoda > Insecta > Lepidoptera > Hesperiidae > Spicauda > Spicauda simplicius. The sequence goes on along the minus strand of OX453071.1, from coordinate 1,100,451 downwards.
TTAGCTTATCAAAATTATGTAAGCACTACTCTTATAAATATTGTTAAAATAACAGGTCGGTAGCCTGGTTCCCGTGCGTTATTCCGGGTCAGCAGTTGGCAGTTGTACTGGCACGGATCGCGCAAACCTACACGTTTGCGGTAAACTTGATGAGGACCCCTATGTGCAGAGGTCTTCGCTAAACCTAGCTTTGGTGCTAATTGCTCTACATTTTAAATGATTCATCGTCTAGCTGTTTATTTCATTAATATTCGTGTACAAATTCTCTCGTAAAATAATAATCACTACCAAATTATGGACGTTTTGGCATGTTTCAGACTAAGTGAGCATGGTCTGCGGTAAGCAATTCCAGGCTCCGATACGTCGCATGAACGTCTCGTTCGTCCAGAATTAGTGGTTCTGAAATTGGTAGCCGGTCTTGCCGGTGCTGAATGTAATGGAAAACCGATTGAACAACAGATAACTTGTTAGAATGGCTGGTTGAAATGAATGGTTATTAGGTATCGATTCGTAGGTGATTGTGGGAAAGGAATATTATAACAATACAGGTCCTCCGTCTTTGAAGCAATTGTAATATCTGTAATGTTATGGTTTCGTATAACGTTGTGATCGCGTCTTGCTGCAGTTTGTCAGCGTTAAAATACGTTAATAAAAAAAACTTTTAGCATTTGATTAAAAATGGTCAGACAGAAACTTCCGCTTTTTACCGATTATTAAATGCCAATATACCGATTTAACGTAATGTAATTATTCATGAATTTTGATACCAGATGTATGTTTAAAATGCATTCATATATTACTATACATCATATCAATTACATTTGTCGACGTGTAAGGTATAGTTAAAAAGTACTTTCAAATACATTTAAGGCTAGATATGATATACTTTATTTATTTATAAGTGTGGTTCGGTCTATATGCTTGCCATTTTCAAAGTGTTTATTTTATATAGCAACTAAAACATCGTGGGCCTTAAAAGTAATGTATATTGCTCCTCGTAAAGTCAGTTATCTACGCGTGATATTGCCTAAATTGGGTTAGCCATTTTCAAAATTCGCTGGTACAAGCTATGGAAGCTATTTTATGTTTTGGTATCGTAATTTTAGCTTAGCAAATGCCGTTATTTTTACCCGATTACAGAAGCAGGGTAAAGTTTTATTCTGATGCAGGATTATTTAGGTATATATAAATACAATTATATACATAGGTATACCTTAACATGCCTTACGACGTCCGCTGACGGCGTTTTAATGAATATTTTAGATAACCTTAAATTTCGCTCAAAGAGTTGGATTTTTACAAAATTTGTCGTTCCCTAAAAAGGCACAATAAGCTGAATCGCAGGTAACACACATTATACTACAGTTTAAAAAATAACTAATAAATTTCATACATGTGGTATGGGCGGAACGATTATTCATTTTATAAATTATTATACTTTGTAAAACCAAACAGTAGCCATGTAGAGATTTTGTATAAAATTATTCCGCAAACAAAGCCTGTCCGCGATAGCACGTGCGGTCTCCGGAACGGAACATATTTTAATTTGGATGTCAACATGGTAACACAAACGAGAATGTTTCCCATTGCAGGAAACTTTTGGTTAAAATGCCTCGCGACGGGAACCGTTTTAAAAACTAAGTAGGAATTTGTATATTTCCATTGCCTCTTATAAAATGGGATTGACCGCAGTACATAAATGTGTTACAAATTACTTATGAAATCTTGTATAATAAATGGTCACTGTTTTCAATATGATGTAATTTTTAGACGGGGAATTGCGAGTATCATGTACAGTGCAAGCTTTGCAATTTAAATTTGAAATGAACTGTTTATGTTCCGTTCCGCGAATGCATTCAACTTTCTAGCCTTCATCGGTTCTATGTGTCGGTGACAGTGTACACTATATAACTGCACACAATTAATTCGCTCAGCCATTTGTTTTTTGTTTAATCCGAATAATTGAAAGCTAGAATTGTGATTGCGATATTTTCTGCAAAAATGTTAGCAGTTTGTGAGCCCATTGTTCAGAACAATTGGGACAATAATTCTCTACACACTCGCTTTACAAACATTTAAAATTGAACATCTGCGCACTTTACTTATTTGTGCTTTCGTTATCAAGCGTATAACTAATAATTCTATTCTATACTATAATAAATCTGTAAGAGGTCGCTGTCTGTACATGGAATAAATTTAGGTGAAAACCATTTCTAGAGGTCTTTAATACGATATAGAACCCAAAATAATGGTTTTTAGAAATCTTTTCTGTTTGTCTGTTTGTCTGTTTGTCTGTTTGTCTGTTTATCTGTTTGTCTGTTTGTCTGTTTGTCTGTTTGTCTGTGTGTTTGAAAACGCTAATCTCAGAAACGGCTTATCCAATTTGAAAATAATTTTCACCGATGTGTTGTGGGAAACTTCACTTAACATTTAGTGTTTATTTTATGTAAATCAGTTTATAAATAAAAAAGTTATGTCAATTAAACTACGCAGTATTTATTCTGTGTTCGATAAGTGTTAATAAGACTGCATAGTTGAATTGGTTGAAACTAAACATGTTATGGTCTGTAAAATATATTCCTTTGTTATATATTTTTTATTGGTTATGTGTGTACCTATGTTATTTGATACTATACACATCTATATCTCTATATCTATATATACTTATATAAAAACGAAAGTTTGCTCTTTCACTCATCTATAGAATAAACATCGTAGAGCCTAAACTGCTAAATATACGAATATGATTTTTACTAGGGGTTCTTTTTATGACGTAGACGTCAATTATGTATGAATTTTCTGATCCCCCCCCCCCAATTTAACCCAAATAGGAGATGTATGTTTGTATGAAAGTCAGTCAATTTTAAGGCCACCTCAATAAAATTTAGTATTTCGCTTTGATTTTTATGTTAAAACATAGTTTTAAACCGACTTCCAAAAAGGAGAAGGTTATCAATTAGTCTGTATTTTTTTTTTAAATTTTATATTTGTTACTCGATTTCTCCGCACTGGGTGAACGGATTTGGATGATTTTTTTTTTCATTTGAAAGGTAGTGCGTGTCATGGGGTCCCATTTATTTTTAATTCACTTTTGACAGCGGCATCCATAAGAAAAGCGCATAAGTCTGATATTTGCATTAACGATGTGCGCGATAAATAGATGAATAACTCAATTTCCCGCTAACCGATTTTGATGATTTTTCTTTTATTTGAAAGAATGTACTTTAAGGATACTCTGATGAGTTTGATACGGTTCTGATCATAGGATCCATTTCTTTGAAGCAAATTAACGAAATTAGCGATACTCGGCCAAACCTAAGCTGTAGGAGTCCAATTGGGTTGAATGAAGAATGAGATTACTTAGCAGATATTTCCTAAAAAAATTGACCTTCAACTCTTCAATCCTGATGATGCAGGAGTAATGCTAGCCTGAACCGTAGAAGTAAGTCAATTTGTTTTTATGGATATATAATAAGATTGTTAAACAAATTAATGGGACAAAAATTTGATCTTCAACTCCTCAACCCTGATGATGTAAGGGTATTTCAAGACTAAACCGTAAGAGTTGGCTATTTGGTACTTACGGTTATATAATAAAAATACCAAGAAAAGATACACGGTAAAAATTTTGACCTTCAACTCCTCAACCCTGATGATGCAGGGTTACTTCAAGCCTAAGCCATAGGAGATGGTCATTAGGTGCTTTCGGGTATGTTATATGATTACTAAGCAAAGACACAAGATGAAAATTATGACCATCATCTCCTCAACCCTGATGATGCAGGGGTGCTTCAAGCTTAAGCCATAGAAGTTAGCTATTTAGTGCTCTCGGGTATGTAATATAATTACTGAGCAAAGACACATGATGAAAATTTTGACCTTTAACTCCTCAACCCTGATGATGCAGGGGTACTTCAAGCCTAAGCCATAGAAGTTAGCTATTTAGTGCTTTCGGGTATGTAATATAATTACTAAGCAAAGACACAAAATGAAAATTTCGATCTTCAACTCCTCAAGCCTGATGGTGCAGGGTACTGCAAGCCTAAGCCATAGGAGTTGGCCATTTAATGCTTTCGGGTATGTCATATAATTACTAAGCAAAGACACATGATAAAAATTTCGATCTTAAACTCCTCAGCCCTGATGATGCAGGGTACTGCAAGCCCAAGCTATAGAAGTTGGCTCGCAAGTGCTTACGTATAAGTAATAAGAACACTAAGCAAAGACACGGGATATTTTTTTTTACCTTCAACTCCTCCCTGATGATGCGGGATAGTGCAAGCCAAAATTATAAAAGGTAGTCACATAATGCTTACGGTTGTTTTTAGTATATATTATAAGTTTCATGACAGCTCATTAAACTGAAATGTGATTAATAAATTAAACTTCAATTCATCAACCCTGATAATCTAAGTACATAACCTACTTAAGCCGTATGAGTTTGGTACTTATTGATTACAATACATTACAACCCGTTGAGAGAACATTATGATGAAAAGTGTCACTTTGAATACCTAAATCCTGAAAATGCAAGAGTATTGTCATGTTATTGTTAAGAGTTGGATTTAGCCGTAGCTTTTTAAACAGGATGGGTTAGGTTAGGTTGGAACATAAAAGAAAAGATAAAAAATAAGCGAGCAGGGTGCGGCAGCGCCCTGCGGGCGGGTGCGCTCTGTTCGTATGAATTGTAAAAGTGTTTTGATCATGTCTTCTGCTTTACAAAGAACAATGCGGGATTAACGCACACAAATAGCCCGATGCACCTCTTAAAAGATCTTATCTCTGGCCACATGAAACAAAATATGAACTTAGAATATATGTCGCTGTTCAGTGATATTCCAATTTTCTAATGATTTACTTCAAGTCGATAATAGTGCTTTGTTATCTGGAAAAGTTAAAATCAATCTTTATATCGATACGTCTTCGTTTAAATGTGAAGGAGTTGGTTGAAAAAGTATATCCCGATATTGTTAATACAACCAATAACACTACAAATTGGTTCCAAAAGACGGCAATATACCCACCCACCAATAAACGTGTCGATAAAATAAATGATTTATTTTTTTTCAAAATTTAAAGCAGCGTCACAGATCTACTATTCGGTAGACACAGTCATTGAGTTGGAGGAAGCAGTACATTATCCAACAGAATTTTTGAATTCCTTAATGCCTTCCTGAACTCCTGAACACAAATTAATATTAAAAGTAGGTTTACCTATAATCTTACTTAGAAATTTGAATCCGCCAAAATTACTTCAAATAGTATTTTCCAATTCGGAAAAGTTCAAATCAATCTTTATAATCGATACGTTTTGGTTCAAATGTGGAGGAGTTGATCAAAAAAAAGTATCCCGATATTGTGAATTAGACCACTAAGAATGTAAATTGGTTCAAAAAAGCGATTTACAATATTAGAATTCGTCTAATTAAAAAAAAAATACATAACAATACGTTCCTACCCACAAATACACACTTTAAATTCGTTTTTTCACTCTGTGTTTGACCAGGTAATCCTAAAGCGGCCAAACCGATTTTAATGTTACTACTTTTTATCATAGAATTCCCACGGTGTCGAGATGTGCGAGGGAAAAACTTTGCGACACGTTGATTTGCACGCGGGCAAAGCCGCGGGTACAGCTAGTTATATCTATGTTTAGACCAGAATTATAATTGTCGATCATCGAAAAGAGTTTTTAAAAAACACTGTGAGAATAAATTGTACTTTAATTAAATGAAAATGACAAAATAAACTTAATATACGCGAGTGAGTCGGAGAACCAGCTGCGGAGGCGACCGCTTGCTTCGATGATCGAGACAAGATTTCCAGGAACGTTGATGCCACACGATGATGTTGCGCGACGATGCTCCAACCAAGGGATCGATACATGGCCGTAGGATGTAGGGTCGTGTAACACCTGTAAGTTCGTTTATGGTTCATTAAAACGAAGCAGTAGAAACCAACCAATCTTTAAAAAAAAACATGCGTGCGTACAAAGTACACATGTCAGAAGTGAAACTTCTTTGGCGAACTAATTTATAAATCTTGTTTATATTTATACAAATCTAAAACTTTAAATTTCCAAGATTAAGAGGAAGGCTTTTTCCCTTCCTCGTGATACGACGTTCGCTCTGTCTCACTTTTTCTCTCAATCTTTCTCACTCGCTTGCTCCCTACTCTCACTCCACGGCTAGTTGCTCATGCTACGTTCGCCCTGTCTTACTCTCTCTCAATCGGTCTCGATCACTCTCTCTCTCTTTTTCGACACTTCCGTTGCATACCGGCGTGACGTTTCATCTGTAAAAATTTTACCCTCATGTGCCTAAGGAAGTTTCACTTCATAACGTGTCATAAGGCAAATCTATGCATGTAGAAATCTTCGGTCACGGACATGTATTGATATATGAATTCAGGTGTCTGTTAAACTTCAAAAATAAGGCATGATTATTATTCAATAGACCTATAAGCGCGAAGTGAAAGTACACGGACACGTAGGCCGAAGTGGAAAGTGGGAAATTAGACCAAGGTAAGCCGTGAAATGTGCCGCCAGCGGGAAGGACTCCGCAAACATTGCCGAGTGTGCGCTATGTGGGTCGCTGCCACTGCTAGCGACAGCGGATGCTTAATTAACATAAAGTAAAGTTAAACCATCAATATTGCAGAAAATAACCGTAGTAGAAACTGTACTTAGTAGTACTGTACTGTCTGTCTAGTTGTGGATAAAAACTCAAAAACGCTGTGGTTGGCTCGTACAATGCACGTCACAATGATCATCATAATTAAGTCGTAGAAAATAAGTACATTTTAATTTCGTTTTAATTCAAGGTAATTATGTTCAACAGGTCGGCTAGCGTAATAAGCAATAGAACTAATATAATAAAGGTGACACAGAGTGGCAATTAGCTGAGAAACGTGTCTCATTTTCTGGCCTTAACAAGTGATTAGTTTAATTAAGAATTAGTTTGAATTTATTGATTGGGTTTTGGTGTTTAAAAGTAGTTCTAGGTAATTCTAGCTTTTTCGTAAGACTGGTGTATAGATGATACCGTCCACGTAATGGAAGGTATAAAGGCACAGCCGCCCATGGACATAAGCCACTTCATATAGAATAGGGTTTAGAGCTAAAGTCAATCGCAGACGCGACGCTACTCCGAGGATTAAAATGGTCGGGACGCAGGTCACCTTCCCAATAGTTGAATAAGTTTTCCATTAAAATAATGCACTTTCCATTACTTTCTCTCTTCAAAATGAGCGCGGAGACTGAACACGGAGAAATTGAATAAGCATGGTATGAAGTGGATTTTACGGTACAAGGATATGGCCACGGAATTGGATTTAATATTTATTTTCTGCTTAGCTCCTGCCTCTCGGCTGTATCTTTTACAATAGTGGATGTTTTCGTATCAGTGTTTTGTTGAGCTTTTGCGCTGAGACTGGCTACATTAGTTGGAGTTATTAAACAAGTGAAATAAAATATCTTTATTTTGTACTAGCTGACCCGGCGAACTTCGTTCCGCCTAAAAACCGAAAATCTAAAGTGATGCGTGTTTCTCCTCTATATTATTTATTTATTGTATCCAAACTTATACCTAACACAATCAGTACCCGCGACTTCGTCCGCGTGGACTATAGCAATATTTATCCATCTAGTAGACTTAAAATCCACTGTCCGACATAGTTCGGGGGTTCTATGTCCAGCAGTGCAGAATGTTTTAATCAATAAATTTACATGTACGAAGTCTAAGTTTCTGAACAATAATATTATTTTTTATTTGTAACAGGAAGCCTAAATTTTCCTAACTCCAAAAATGTGAAATAGCTCTACAAAATTTGAACCATTTTTTTAAATTTATTGTGAACATATCTGGCATGATTTTCCTTCCATCATAGGCAGTTAACCTAGGCAGATTAACCGTGGATAAAAATAGGAACTTTTCTTTGTAAGCTATTCGGCGCGGCTTAGGACACGATTTTGCATTCTACCATAGTCTGGCTGGCGTTGGACCCCTTTTAGGGAGATTTTCTTTGAGATATCGCTAGAGTTCCTGTACTTTTTATGAGATGTGTGCGTTCTGTAAGTATACTTATCAAAAAACGCTGTGGTAAGAGACCAAACCAACCAACTTTTGGTAACCAAAGCCTAGGTTTTGTTCGTGTGAGGTGCCAAAAACGTGTCCGAACTCAGAGAAGGAGCGGCAACCTTCCTTGGGTGACGTAATCTCCGGCGATTAGTTGCTATCTCCGTCTCCTTCCCCGCAAATTCAATCTGCAATTTCAACCCTTGAAGCCCCACGCTGATACCCTGATTTCAACCCGTTTAAGGTAAAGTTTCAAAAAAGTCTTCCTTGTCTAGTCTATCGATATAGGGTCGAATCGAATATAGGGTCTTATTTATAAAATTATTTTCCTTAATACTTGGTTTTCAAAAAAAGGATGAATACGTATTTTATCCCTTTTACTACAAAGGGACAAATACCAATTTCCATATTGTTTACTTTAACATTAGCGGAATTGGAAGTTTTATTTAATTTACTCCTTAATAGTTATTTCCCCATGTGAAATGGTGAAATGCATGCATGGTTCATTAAGTTTGTGCAGTGGATAAATGTGTCAATCTTTAAGAAATGTTTTGTCTTATAGAATTTATAATAGATTTCACCAACACCCATTACCTAATAAACTTTGTACCACGTCATCCATTCATACAATGCTGAGATTGGGCTATTTGTGACAAAACAAAATACAACCACTTAAGATCTTGTGTCTAACTTAAAAATTGCAAAACAAAGATTAAGAGTTTGAATTATTAGACTTTCGGATTATTATTTCTCTGAGGGATTTTCTAAAGGCATTTAATAAGGTGTTGCATCGCATCTAATTGATAAGATTTTTTTAAAGTAAGCGGACTTTCAATCTAACGTCACCACTGTCAAAACACTGAGCGAACCGATTTCGCGTGTTTTGCATTACCCGCTCTAATATGTTAGACGGTATTTTGGACACTTTCTCGCGAATGTTGACTTTCAGGTCATCAAGAGTCCTTGAACGGTTGTTAAAGACCCGGGAATTCAGATAACGCTACAAAAAAAAGTTGCACGGGTTCAAATCTGGTGATCGAGGCAGCTACTCCAAATCGCTTCTGAGAGATATGAAGCACCCCGTCGGCTTGTTTTCATCAAAACACCATGGCCTGATAACCTTAACTAAGAATATCGCAAAAAAAACTCATAGGGACGGAAATTACAGTCTTCGTGAAGAATTTGCCACACAGAACCCGACAAACCAAGGACCTACGCATGATTGCGAGCAGAGCGCTGCGGTGATTGAACTGTTTCACTGCGTCGTCATTTTCTGCCGCTCTGACGGGCCGTATACCTGCCTGGGTCTTCTACAACAGTTCCCGTTTTACAAAAATTGTTGACCATACCAACAATTGACTTTTGATCTGGAACATGGGCCAAGGGCGCGAGATTAAAATGGTTTCGGAAGGCGCGTTGGGTTGTGACCCACCGTTGGATAAGTAGACCTGTGCGGCAAACGCGACTTCGTCACTATACCATGGCATCTGATAACTGACCTTTGAAGAGAACAAAATTTTAAGTGTTCCCCTTCCAAATGAAACCACTCGTACCCCTCCAGATAACTGTCAGATATCAAACCGCATAGCTATATACTAAGTTTCATTGAGTTTGTATTTACAATTAACGGCATGCATTTTATTTTACTACTCCTATTTTTCCCTCTTAGGGTTTTCCTTAGACGCTTATTTTATTAAATTACAAAACCAAATACCTTATTTAATTAAACTTGCATTAAATTTGGCGGAAAAACTGTTAACCCCTATTTTATCCCCTTAGGGGATGATGTTCTTAGTGTAGGGATACAGCCTTTTTATTATATCAAACCAGATAGATAAATACTAAGGGTTATTAAGTTAACATAAAAATTGGCGTATTTTCATACAAACTTTTCTCAATTCTGATCCCTTTAACGGGCGAATATTTAAAAAAATCTTTTAAATTGCTCACTTACATCGTAAAAAGAACCCCTGTACCAAATTTCAAGTGTCTAGGTTATATTATTTATATATTTTATCTTTCAACAGACAGACAGACATAAATTTCCATAATAAATTATAGCCTATATGTTGCCCAGGACTAATAGCTATATAACAAAAAAAGTTTCATCAAAATCCGTCCAGAAGTTTTTGCGTTAAAGCCGGACAACAAAAAACTTTTCTACAGATTTATTATATACTAGCTGACCCGGCGAACTTCGTTCCGCCTAAAAACCGAAAATCTAAAGTGATGCGTGTTTCTCCTCTATATTATTTATTTATTGTATCCAAACTTATACCTAACACAATCAGTACCCGCGACTTCGTCCGCGTGGACTATAGCAATATTTATCCATCTAGTAGACTTAAAATCCACTGTCCGACATAGTTCGGGGGTTCTATGTCCAGCAGTGCAGAATGTTTTAATCAATAAATTTACATGTACGAAGTCTAAGTTTCTGAACAATAATATTATTTTTTATTTGTAACAGGAAGCCTAAATTTTCCTAACTCCAAAAATGTGAAATAGCTCTACAAAATTTGAACCATTTTTTTAAATTTATTGTGAACATATCTGGCATGATTTTCCTTCCATCATAGGCAGTTAACCTAGGCAGATTAACCGTGGATAAAAATAGGAACTTTTCTTTGTAAGCTATTCGGCGCGGCTTAGGACACGATTTTGCATTCTACCATAGTCTGGCTGGCGTTGGACCCCTTTTAGGGAGATTTTCTTTGAGATATCGCTAGAGTTCCTGTACTTTTTATGAGATGTGTGCGTTCTGTAAGTATACTTATCAAAAAACGCTGTGGTAAGAGACCAAACCAACCAACTTTTGGTAACCAAAGCCTAGGTTTTGTTCGTGTGAGGTGCCAAAAACGTGTCCGAACTCAGAGAAGGAGCGGCAACCTTCCTTGGGTGACGTAATCTCCGGCGATTAGTTGCTATCTCCGTCTCCTTCCCCGCAAATTCAATCTGCAATTTCAACCCTTGAAGCCCCACGCTGATACCCTGATTTCAACCCGTTTAAGGTAAAGTTTCAAAAAAGTCTTCCTTGTCTAGTCTATCGATATAGGGTCGAATCGAATATAGGGTCTTATTTATAAAATTATTTTCCTTAATACTTGGTTTTCAAAAAAAGGATGAATACGTATTTTATCCCTTTTACTACAAAGGGACAAATACCAATTTCCATATTGTTTACTTTAACATTAGCGGAATTGGAAGTTTTATTTAATTTACTCCTTAATAGTTATTTCCCCATGTGAAATGGTGAAATGCATGCATGGTTCATTAAGTTTGTGCAGTGGATAAATGTGTCAATCTTTAAGAAATGTTTTGTCTTATAGAATTTATAATAGATTTCACCAACACCCATTACCTAATAAACTTTGTACCACGTCATCCATTCATACAATGCTGAGATTGGGCTATTTGTGACAAAACAAAATACAACCACTTAAGATCTTGTGTCTAACTTAAAAATTGCAAAACAAAGATTAAGAGTTTGAATTATTAGACTTTCGGATTATTATTTCTCTGAGGGATTTTCTAAAGGCATTTAATAAGGTGTTGCATCGCATCTAATTGATAAGATTTTTTTAAAGTAAGCGGACTTTCAATCTAACGTCACCACTGTCAAAACACTGAGCGAACCGATTTCGCGTGTTTTGCATTACCCGCTCTAATATGTTAGACGGTATTTTGGACACTTTCTCGCGAATGTTGACTTTCAGGTCATCAAGAGTCCTTGAACGGTTGTTAAAGACCCGGGAATTCAGATAACGCTACAAAAAAAAGTTGCACGGGTTCAAATCTGGTGATCGAGGCAGCTACTCCAAATCGCTTCTGAGAGATATGAAGCACCCCGTCGGCTTGTTTTCATCAAAACACCATGGCCTGATAACCTTAACTAAGAATATCGCAAAAAAAACTCATAGGGACGGAAATTACAGTCTTCGTGAAGAATTTGCCACACAGAACCCGACAAACCAAGGACCTACGCATGATTGCGAGCAGAGCGCTGCGGTGATTGAACTGTTTCACTGCGTCGTCATTTTCTGCCGCTCTGACGGGCCGTATACCTGCCTGGGTCTTCTACAACAGTTCCCGTTTTACAAAAATTGTTGACCATACCAACAATTGACTTTTGATCTGGAACATGGGCCAAGGGCGCGAGATTAAAATGGTTTCGGAAGGCGCGTTGGGTTGTGACCCACCGTTGGATAAGTAGACCTGTGCGGCAAACGCGACTTCGTCACTATACCATGGCATCTGATAACTGACCTTTGAAGAGAACAAAATTTTAAGTGTTCCCCTTCCAAATGAAACCACTCGTACCCCTCCAGATAACTGTCAGATATCAAACCGCATAGCTATATACTAAGTTTCATTGAGTTTGTATTTACAATTAACGGCATGCATTTTATTTTACTACTCCTATTTTTCCCTCTTAGGGTTTTCCTTAGACGCTTATTTTATTAAATTACAAAACCAAATACCTTATTTAATTAAACTTGCATTAAATTTGGCGGAAAAACTGTTAACCCCTATTTTATCCCCTTAGGGGATGATGTTCTTAGTGTAGGGATACAGCCTTTTTATTATATCAAACCAGATAGATAAATACTAAGGGTTATTAAGTTAACATAAAAATTGGCGTATTTTCATACAAACTTTTCTCAATTCTGATCCCTTTAACGGGCGAATATTTAAAAAAATCTTTTAAATTGCTCACTTACATCGTAAAAAGAACCCCTGTACCAAATTTCAAGTGTCTAGGTTATATTATTTATATATTTTATCTTTCAACAGACAGACAGACATAAATTTCCATAATAAATTATAGCCTATATGTTGCCCAGGACTAATAGCTATATAACAAAAAAAGTTTCATCAAAATCCGTCCAGAAGTTTTTGCGTTAAAGCCGGACAACAAAAAACTTTTCTACAGATTTATTATATATATAGATATAGATAGGCCTTCGTGGTCTTACGAATTTTCAGTAACGGATTAAGGATCGGAATACGGCCTTAACTGTGAAGATCTTTCGAGATTATCGGTGGATTTGTTATTTTTCTTTGTAATATACATATTTTATACTATTTTGCTTTTAACACGAGGAATAAAAGTTACGTATACCCATGCTGAATTATATATGATATATAAGATGTTAAGAAATAAGTTAAGGTATAAGATGTCAAGGGCGAGCTATATGAAATTAAAGAAAAAACAGGCACATAAATATTATTTGCTAAATTTATTAAAACTTGGTCTCCTACTGATTAAACTCCGCGGCGTTCCGTTGACCGCTCCGTGTTACGTCTCGGTAAGCATTAGCATTACATTTGCGGCGCAGCGACGTCAGTCGTCACTGCTGTTAACACCAGCAACAAACCGAGAGCGAGAGGTTCCTCTCAGTTTTGTTCCTCTTAAGATGAGCGTGTAGAATGCACACCCGACACAAGTCCTAATAACAGGAGTTAGATTCCTCTGAATTTGCTGTCCAGCGCCCCATTCACTTATAGGCGGCATCCTATCAAACGGTAAAGAAAATACATTATCCGCTTTGGCCTCTCCTCTCCCGCAGTTTTCGCGTGTCGCTGCCTGACACTCTCGATCATAGGTCGACCCATGGTCGGAAGCGAAAAGTGTGGTTCTAATACAGAGCTGAGCACGTTGCACTCCGCACTCCACGATGGACGTACATCCAGCACCTGATAGTAAGTGGTCACTACCGGCTATGGACATCTTAAAATAAGAACAAGGATTCTATCTATAGTCAAACAAAGTTGCATTGCTACTCCTAAAGACCAAGACGGTCACCTCATATATAAGGGAGTCGGCAGCCACATCTTTCCACCTCACGCTTTAAATTGGCGTAAATCAAAACTTATACTTTCTACTACCTTTTTTATTATTATTTTATTATCTATCGTATAAAGTAACTATTCTTGAGTTACACATCAAACGTACGAAAGGTTCATAGTCAATGTTATAAACGTCGATTCGATATAACACGATTATAATACGTACATAAATAAGAGACTACTTTGCTGTATTAGTCAAATGGTAAATAATGCCGGTCCTCTTAGCTTGTTACGTTAACCATAAGATAATAATACCTAAAAGACTATTCAGACCGCACCGTCTGTTAAATATTTTTCCAAAAATCTCTATAATATTTTTTCAAAACCAAAACAAGTCTGATTGGTCTGCGTTTTCGCTCAAATATCGTTGCGTTGCGTTGTTTTATTGTTTGGTGGCATGATGTAGGAAAAATAAAACGGGAAATATTTAAATTGCGATGAAAAGCAGAGTGGGTATGCCAGTAATAAGATGGAGCAGCAGCCCGCTCCGAACAACTTGTATTTAATGTGGGCTTCATTTGAGGTTGGCTATTATGGTAAATAAACTATTTATAGTAATTTACCATAATGTAGTTTGTGTCTATAGGATAAACTTCTAAGGTTTTACTACGTTAGCAATATTGTAGACAAGAAGTTATACGATAGGTAAGGTGATATGACCGTGTTAGAACTGTGTATCTGAAGTCAATCAGCAATGTATCTTGCTAATGCCGAGGAATAACTCGATCGCCTCGTCTAGAAGTAAGCCGATAACTACACCCTTTCACTGAAACGCAAGAACTGCTTCACGATCGAACCATATTGGCTCGCCACCTTGAAACAATTGCGAAAACCGTTTGTAAGAAATACGTTGTCTTTGTCCTCACGCGCGAAAATATACACATAATGTTTCGCATGATATCTGTCTGAACGCCCGCCGTATGAACTTTAGTAGGCACTATATATTATTCCCATATCTTTATTATGGACTTTGTTTAATGGTTTACTTCCATAGTGGTTTATAGCTATTCTGGCTCCATATACCCTGGGCATAATAAGTTTATTTCCTATTAGGTATTTATGATTTCTTTCTTAGTTATTGGCGTGCTATTGGTCTTTAATAGTTTATCATATTACTTGGATCTTACCGAGATAAATAAGATAAAAATCGTATCCAAGCTATTAGAATTACGTTAGTGTTTGGTTTATTTTCTAAATGAATATTTTTTTAGTTGTCCTAATTAAAAAGCCTAAAAGTTATTTTGGAAAGCTGCCACAGCTCGTACTGAAGTACCAGGGGATCATAAGTTGAAGGCGATGGGCGGCGGGCGGTGAGTTCGGTATTTTGGTACTTGGTTTATGCATGAGTTGCTCTTTTATCTTCACAGTCGCTGCGGTGCACTGACGTGGATGTAAACTGTTTCCGGAGTTTGGAATCGTGACAATATTTTCTTGAGGTTGTTTAATTTTTTTAAGAGATACGCATGCATTTGGACCTTCATAATGGTTTGGCTTACGTCACTTTATGCTACAAATATTTCATGCCAATTTTACATTACATTATTAAAATCAGACAATAATGGTTTCTGAAGTACGGATTGTCATATTTTTAATTTGGAACTATAAGAGTGTCTTTTGTAATAACATACATTCGACAAGGCTTCCATAGTAGAACAAAGAGACAGACGAAAGGTATACTCTAAACAATAATCGTGTTCTAATTTAAATAATTACTTTAATGTTAATTATAAACTCTAGGACTGATTATTATACAGAAATGTTATTGGAGATAAATACATAGTTCCTGTGGCGGAACGAACGTGTTTGGTGATAAAAAAGTTGAAATAATCGATCGAGGACTACTTCTCACCCGGAGAGGCATCTGTCATTTTTAGCAGTCCCAAAACCAAAAGCAGATACACGAAACTAGTTGCTGTCTACTAGATTCCCGATATACCGAAGATGTTTTGATCGTGCGATGGCTTTGATCGGCGCGGGACTCGGCGCCGCGCGGCGCTGCCCAGCGGCTGCTACTCCACCACTCGCCGCTAACCGACCGGCGCTCCTTCAATTTATATTGCTGTAAGAACCCAATGGTTAAACGATTATGATTTTAGGGTAATTAGCATCAAAAATAATACTTGTCAAAAAACCAAGTCTCGCAACTCAGTTTTAAACAGTAAATAAACAGATTGACTCGGCAACCGCATGAAAATACTATGTATCTCATAAGTAATACATATATACATAAAATTGTTTATTGCATACACTAAACACTAAATATATTCTAAATTTGAAGCTTCTATGTCTCCTAGAAGTGCGTTCTTAGACTTTTGATGATCGGTCAGTCAGTGAGTGAGTGACAAAGTTAAGAAATTTTGACTCGTTATCATTTTCAAACTACTAGTTAATTTTAATGAAATTTTAAATATACCCTGTTCATACAATGGCTTCTTGGGTATTTAAAAATTGGGCTTCTACTTTTATCTAGAATGAAGTTAGTTATAAGGGGTTGAAAATGGCCCGAATTGCCCCGAGAAAAGGATAGTACGGCCGTGTCGCTTTTTTGTGCCCCCAGATTATTACGGACCAAATATTTTTTATTAACAATAAGTCTGTATTGTTATAATGCAAACCTATATTTAACTAGTTAGTTATTTTCTAGCTAAATAAATTACAGGTATTGCAAAATGGTGTTAAATTTTCAATTACCAATAACGTTGTTATATGATGGCACGGTGCTATATCGCTATCGATTTTACTGGCAATTATAGACCATTGATATGGATGGCGCGAAATTTAGGTTTAAATCTAAAACCCAAGAGTTATAGCCATACAATTGTATGGCTATAACTCTCATATAATCTCAAAATACCTAAAGAATATCGTGTTAAGGGCCCATGATCAGTCCCGCTGTCTATAAAATTTCTTATCGCATCGTCATTTCCGCTTTTGCTGAGCGGTTAAGCTTAGGGAGTGAAAACATCAAATCGTGGTAAGTAGATTTATTTGCAGATCATGTTTTAAGAATAATACAAAAATCACATAGATATAAATACTTATACAAGCAGCATCGATATAGTTAAATTCGAGCATCTCGGTCGAAGAAATAATGTATGTAATGGACCTGTGGTGATCAGCAAAAACCTACTTCCCGTTTCGCGCCGTGCCCTGATTGCAGTTTAGTGACGTCGTGGTTGCAACAAATTCGAAAATAATCGAATATGTGCAGTAGATCAAAGATGCGTTGTTACTACAAAGAGTTACTTTGAGACCTTTCATGTATGTATGCGTTACTACACATCCTAAAGCTTTAAAGTCTTGTTCATACCATATTGATAGAAGTGACTTCTTGATAGTGAAATATTAATGTATCTTACAAAAACTAACGGAAATATTTATTTCAGTTTTCAAAGAAGTTTATTAAGAAGCGTATACGAAGTTGTTTACACGAAAATATTGTGACTTTACGCAAATTGTTGTGATTGCGTTATTAGGGCTGTGAATAAAAAAAAAAGTCATAAATTCATGTTCGTTTGTATAGAGTTTAACTATTCCATATTAAACAAGATAGCGCATTTAGCTCGAGGTTGGACGATGTATTGCTTAAATTATGGGCGAGCAAAAAGCTATTTCAGGATTCATATCCCGGCGTAAATTTAGAACTTAAATTGAACTGGTGCTGGTGAATACAATGTCGCCTTGAAATGTGACCGAATTATTTTGCTGGTTCTAGTTGCATTATTTTACAAAGTTGCTGCCGTTTATTTTAAGGACAAATGAAGATTTACTTTAATAAGTGTTGTGCGAACATTTTGTTCCATCTTTAGAATTATATTTTGCATAAAATTATAAGGATACAAAAAGATACAGTCAGTCAGTGTACCAGAGCCTAAGTTAATATTCTATATGTTTGTTTGTTCCATCAAAATCTGTAAAATACAACGACAGTACACTTAATAAAACCATTTTGGTGACGACCATGCACATTAGTGATCAAGAAACAAAATTGAGTTCTTCTTCAAGACCGTCACTGATAGCTTAGATACCTAACAAGCTGAAACGCATAATGTTAATGTCTATGAGGTACTTCAACCACGCCTCTTAAACGAATATGCAATAAAAATCAATACTTAAAAAAAAACCAAGTCTCGCAACTTAATTATTCTACCGAAAAAAGTTGTGAGATGCTTGTAATACCAAGTCAATTATTAATTTATTCAGTCCCTGCTTAAGGGACTTTCTGTCTTAACTTGTTACGTAATATTCCAACCTAACAACATCTTATAGTGACTATATCAATATTAAAAATGTTTAACGTTTTAAATAAAAAGGTTGACTCAGCAATCGCATTAGGGTTCAATCCGAAGTCAATCACATACACGTTGCTGCTCCCGAGGACTAATATGATTGCCTCATATAAAATGGTACCGGCAACTACACCCGGCATCTAAACACAGGAGCTGCTTTACGATATAAATAGGTGTAGCGATGGTACCTCCCCAGTCGTACCATTGTTCTACCATATCCAAAACCTACACCTATTATTCCATGATATTATACATAGATACGGACACACTAATTAATTAACTACCAATATAACTTTGTAATCCTATATATTTACATGGGATTACAAAGTTACTTATGCAGTTAACGTACCTAGGAAACTGGATGGAAATTGAAAAATATTTTAGTTTTTCCTTGATCCATACACTAAACACTAATTGTATTCTTAATTTAAAGCTTCTATATTTGCTAGAAGTGCCTTAGATTTTCGATGATCTGTCAGTGAGTGAGTGAGTGAGTGACAAAATAAGGAACTTTGACTCGTTATAATTCTTAAACTACTGGTTAAAATTAAATGAAATTTGAACTATACCGTGTTCATATAAAGCTTTCTTGGCTATTAAAAATTTGATCTTCTACATTTATCCAGAACGAAGTTATAGGGGGGTTGAAAGTGGCCCGAATTGCTTCGAGAAAAGTATGGTACGGCCGTGCCGCTTTTTTGCTCGACTTGGCGGGGGCACTGTCGTGCCCCCAGATACAACAGCGGAAATTAACACGAGAAGTACATCATAAAATACGAAGAATTTGTTCGGTTTTATCAAGGTCGGCACTTTACGTGATCTGTGTCATTTTAGCGTTAAGAGAGTGAAACTTTACGACCAGCTATAAAGTTAACGCCTTATTAACCCGCTGTTTGCGATGCTGTACCGCTGTAAAAGGACATCGGATGTAATAGGTCAGTATCGGTGAATTGTCATGTTACTTTGAACTTAACGACATTTTATATTTAGCGAAGTGATTGGTCAAGATTATAGGTTAGTTGAATATGGTAGGATTCTTCGTGGTTCAATGGCGCAGGCATCACTGCTACTCTTATTTATAACAGCAGCGATTTTAAATGATAGTTGTTCTGATTCGAGAGATTTTTTCAAAGGTAGTAGAACCAGTATAGTTCGACCAGGGAGGTACCGCCACACCTATTTCTGGCGTGAAGCATTCATTGCGTTTCGAAGGGTGTGGTTGCCGGCACACTTTTATATGAGGCGACCGTCCTAGTCCTCAGGAGTAGCAACGATTGACTTCAAACAGAACCTATGTTCTATATGAAGTTGATTACAGATGGACTGCATGCTCATTTGCTACTTCATTATTTATGTAACGCTTTAGATTTCCGAGACTAATAATAATAAAACTAGGTATATGAACTCAAATAACAAAGATTAATAAATACTACATAATTAATAATACGATTAATAATTTGGTAAAATTATAATTTAAATAATCATAAAAAAAACCACTGGAGACAACTGGATTCGAACCGGGGCCTTATTTATTTATTTATTGTTCTTGTTTCTAGACTGCCCAATTTCCCGTCAGAGCTATCGCTATACAAAGATATTACCACTATCTTACAGTTTTTTGACAGTATATTTGTAACTACATTTGTGTTATTGTTACCAATAAAATACATGCCATACATTTGTGTTATTGTTATATTGGTAACAAACAAATACATCCCAATTTTTCACGTCGCGTTTAGTTTGCAAATTTTATTCAAAAATACATATACAAGTACATCGGGGTTACCCTTGTATTAGACAGAAACAGCTTCTGTCTCGAAACTCGCATGTAACGTGACAAGTTATAGCTGAAGATTTAAGCAGGTATTTTCATCTCGTACACTTTGTTTCAGTTGATCGGATTTTTTTTAAATTTTTGTTTATTTATTTATTTAAAACCAACATAATGTGCACGCCAGTTAGACCAAACAATATAAATTATAGATAAAAGAACATAAAAAGTGACATTACAATTATAGGTGAAGACAGATAGCGTACGACAATAGCAAACACAAACAATTAATAGAATAATCAGAGCACTAAATCGAAAAAAAATACGAAAAATTTTCGTAGACAATGATTGAAATTAAAATTAATGGCACGGCCGTGGGCTGGTTTTTCACGGGATAATTAAATGTACATTGTACAATGATGGTCTGGCAATTTGGCAATTAAATGTTATTTTTTTTAAATAAAAATACAAAATAAACTTGTGTAATATAATATTTATAATAAATTAAAAATATATTGAAATAATTATGTATATAAATAATTATATTCGGCATTTCTGTTTCATTACTTTATGGATAAGCTTTATAAAATATTTATTAACGTGTTGTGGGTAGAAGTAAAATCTCCGTCAACGTTGTCTTATGGACGCTTCTAGCGGTCAGTTAGCCGTCGTCGCGCGCGGGGCGAGTGCATACGGACGTTCCGTGCACCATCGTATCCTACTCCGCGTGGAGTAGCCGTGGAATAGTGCTACCGCGTGTGCCTTGTGAAGTGTTAATACTACTTCTTAGGAAGAATAGCCCGTGCCTATTTCATTGTGGTCCGTGACAGCGCCCTGCGCATCACCCTGACGAGAAGCTGGTCGGCGGATCGGCGTGGCAGGCAAGGTAGGTGATTCTATATATCTGTTGGAACGAAAATTGGTCCAAGCCTTCCATACACACGTTACTTATATTATACAGTCTAGATACTCTAGACGCGAGGCCTGTTGGTACCGCACAATCATGTTAAATATAACCCCAATTACAGGAAGATATCACCTTTCAGCTTTGTAATTTTTATTTCGTTTCTGCGAATATACTAAAACTATATAAATAATTAAATTGATACACCGCGCGCGCATATTTTTATTAAACTTTCGTTAATCATTGATTGCTCCAAAAAGGTAAAGAGAAATGAAACATGTACCTATGTAATATCAATATTTGTCATGTAATCATTAATCCCTTATTCACTGACATTTTATATGTTTTATTGACTAAACTGTCAATGACGCCGAAAGGTCATAAGTTTTATTAATGTTGTAAATAATGATGATCTGATAATGGGACTCAGTGCCTTAGTACGAGTTCTACGTACGAGATTCATATGATATTCATGCCGTTTATGAATTCTATTTGATGTGTAAGCCATAATTTATTTACTGAGGCTTATGTGGGGTTTACCTGTACGATTTAAAAGACTCATATGACATATAAGGCAATGTTTAGTAATAAAATTATCTTTTATTAGTTTAATGTTCGTTTAAGCGAATAACATGACTAGTTGAAATGTAACATAGTGAATAAGCTTATGAATCTAATTTATATTGTTCATAATAATGTGTAAATATTTCACCATAGTGGATCAGCGTTATTTTTTGTACCACTTAAATTATAACTCATCCCTGATAATAGTTCTTTCTTGTATTACATGCAACCTGTACCAGCATTCAATGTTAATACTGACTACGTATATTGACTAATTACCCTTCCATATCTCTCAATGGTAGCCTGGTAGGCTGTGCTCCCGACCTCACGCAGTTGTCGATAACTGTTATGTTATTAGTATTTTGCTTACGGTGTATCTGGTAGGCATACTTATAATAAAGGTATACTTAAGCATACCTACATATAGGTTAGTAGGAAGACCGAGATTTAGTTTTAGTGTCTGACTGGGGGCAGATAACCAGTGAATTGTAATGTATTAATTATGCAATGTTGCCTATTGAGGCTGCACGCGATCTGCAATTCAATCGGGTTATATGCCGCTTTTGTGGAAGCCATTGATTTAAAAGCGGTGGAGTTATTAAGCTCTTGTAGTTGATGTTCGAAGTCATCCTTTCTTTCTGTGAATTTTCTCTCACTTGTAATTATATTGAAAACATAAACATTATCTGTTATTTGTTTCACCTCATTGAATCTAATTCCTTAAATACTACTGCTACACATGCTTGTGATCTTCATTGTTCACAACTGGAATATCAAAATTATGCATTTAGTCTTGTATACCATATGTTACAAAAGACCGCTAGCGAAATTACAAAGATTCCTTGGACCATCGTAGTACCTACCATACCTAATTTCACATTTTTTCCTGTACAATAATTTTTAGTTACACCCAAGGCTATGTGAAATACACGACAATCTCACAGAGAAACAAAGTAATACTTGATGAAATTAATCAAGTTGTTTAAATAAAAACAATCCTACTTTTAATTGTGTCAAAATAATACCGAAAGAAATAAAACATTTAATCACTACTGACATAAATTCGCATATAAACATAAACTCGTTGCTTTAGTTTCTTGTAGTATTTTCCCATAAACAACACTCGTTAAATGTACAATATTATGATCAAACTTAGTATGAACGTATCGCTAAAGTTTCATAGGTTAAAGTTTAAACGATCAAAGTCTATAAGTCTATGGAGCGTATGTAGGGCTTTTGTTGTAAGTAAAATATTTTCAAAGTTGTCCGCGAGCTTGCCAGCCGCCCGATGATATTGATTATTTTCCTCGCAGCATAAAAAATATGAAACCGAAAGACGATATTTTGTTCTCATAACCTGAAAAATATTGAAGGGAACTCAAGGCCTAATATTAAATTGAAAACATGCTCGTCTTTTTTCCCTTCGTTTTTCTCCTGATAAATTAATAATCCTCTACTGTTCAAAATAAATTAAACAAATTAACTTAACTAAAGAATAAATGCAAAATATATTTTACAACAATAGCAGATATGATTGGTATCACATTTCATTCAACGGTAACCGGATGGTGGTGTACCGTGAGCGGCGCCGGCGGCGGTCGCGCCTGTACCACAGTATTAGTATCATACAGTAATCTAACTCTGCCCTGTCCTTGAGTGTATAAAACTCAACAACTACAGACGCGCTGGACGAGAGTATGCGTTAGGGCTACCCATCTAAAGTATTTTAATTACATCTCCATACTTGACTTTCTACTTACTTCTTATTACTTATTATGTATTTTATTCAGTAGATTAAGGTAAAAAACAACGTGTTCTTTTAATATTTAAGAGACTTCATAACAAATTGTACACAAATAATAGTTATAAATTTCACACTGAATAATATTTTACCAACCAAAATAAAAAATATTAACACTGGACGTGTTTATGCACAATTAAAGCAATCAAAAACAGCCTAATATAGATTACAACTACTCTTCGCAACATTATTTTGTAAAACCTGTAAGCGAGTTTCGAATATTTTCTCATATTTGACGTTGACTTGATTCTCACCGTGTCTCTATTGTGTATTCATCACAACTTTGGCCACTATATTTGCAAAGCGTTCCTGAAATATTTGGGGTATATTGTTACCTACATAAAAAAATCGTAAACCTTACTTTGCTTTTTATTAGCAAGACTACATAAATTTCTATATTAAATGTATGAAGGCTTTTCTGTTTTAGATAACTTCATATAAGCATTGAACATGCTTTATGTAACATGCAACTTGTGCTTTTATATTGTTGTGAAATGTTAAGAAAATTCTGCTCGTCTGCTACAAAGAGATTGAATCATTTTATTATTGGTTTATTGCTTGAATGTCATCTGACTGAAGTAATGAGGGTAGTCATTATATCATTATTTAGTTCTACTATAGTGTATCATTAGTTTTATTCTTAACAGCAAGCATTAAGACATTATGAAACTAATATTTTCTGTAGAACTACTTTATTATTCCCGGCTCAGCGGCTTAGCCCTGCGACGGCGGCCTCGTCATAATTCATGCGGCGGAAAGATTAGTCAAATGATAAAAGAATCGTGAAAGAAAATTGAGACATAAACAAGGATATCCATATTTAAATCTGTAAGATTTTCGAAATATACCTACGGATGGTATACATGTGTTTTGTTTTAATAATTTTTGTTTTAATATGTGGATGGTGTACATGTGTTTTGTTTTAATAATTTAGTCTTATTTATACGACACATGTTTCTGGCATACATCGCATACAATAAATTAAAGAAAAAATACTGGCATCGTCTGAGTAGGGGAGTAATTTCACTAATTGTTCGAACAATACTTGTAAATTATTCCTGCAAATTTATTGCTTGTAACAGGTATTTTATTTATATGATACAGGACACTTATATCATATATATGGGCATTTATCATGGCATCATATAAACATCATCAGTACATTGTCATTATAAAGTTAAGGTTATAGACTACCAGGCTGCCGGCTGGTCAGGTTTGCATAAGGGACCCTCTCAAAGTAGTGCGAGAGCACCATATTACTATAATGGTGTTTTTTACAGATATTGTTATGGAACCCCTCGACTTCGACTCGTACTTAGCCGGTTATTTGACAAAAGGAAAATATAAGTTGCTACCAGTCACAATCATCAAAAAATTAAAATCAAAGGTATAAAATCGGAAATGTGTATGTCACGTACTGTTATAAACGCGGGCGAAGCTGCGGGATTCAGCTAGTATGTATTTTAAAACACATATGTTCTTATTCGAGGCTGTCTATCTTGATCACTAGGAATAGTAACGTAACTGTGGCGAATCTTTGATAAGTCTGATATTATTTGAATAAAAATAAGTGAATGCACGAATAATAAATCACTGATTACATTTTAATAGGAAAACGCTTTTGACGGCGACGTACGATTTAATTATGCGATTAAAGAGGCATCCAAAAAACGTTCCGTGCCCGATAACTGCCTGTAATTGGCAACAACTACTTCTCATTACGCGCGCGTATTGTACGGCGTTACATTGCTCTCTTCATTACATGTGCGCGTAATGTTCATTACGTTAATGACGCAATTAATTACTCTTTCAGAAGAAAACAATTATTGTTTTATTTGCGAAACAAATCTGAGGATAAAACTGCTTTAGACGTAAATCGTGGCTCAGCGCGTGTTAATACAATGGATACAAATAAGGATGAAAGAACCTTATTTCTTTATGTTGTTGTATATGCTGTACACTTTGGAGACTGATATAATATGAATTCGTCTCTATATGTAACATTCTTAAGGCGCGGTGACCGTTTAATATTGGGTTTAAGCTTTTTCTTATTTTTAAACCTAATGACACAAATGATTCTATACATTTGGGACTATGGCGCGCAAATTAAAAATAAGCAAAAATTTTAAATTATTTTCTTTTGAGTAATTTAATATAATGACAGAGCAACCCTCTGACATGACAGGGGATGATCTGTCACCTGTGTTGTTTAATTTAGCTCTCGAACACGTAATAAGAAAAAGTGTTAGAACTTGACGGCGGAGTACAACTGAATGGGCCTCACAAGGTTATAGCTAACGCGGATGATCTGGCCCTACTAGGGGAAAGGAAGGAACAAGTGGTGAATGCAACGATAACTTTGGAGAAACCGAAGCCGTTACAAAAATCTCAGAGTTGCGCAGGACAAGCTAAAAGGTTGCGGACGTTACATATGGAGGAGTAGGAAAGTTTAAATATTTGGGCTGCACAATTACGGATACTAACAAGAGGGAAGATAAAATAGATATTCGCGAGCAAAACACTCTTCGCTGTAGTGCAGCCCTACACAAGGTGTTGGTGTTCAAGATTCTCAGCAAGAGGACCAAGATCCGCGTATATAACACTGTCATTAAACCTATTCTAATGTACGGTTGTAAGACCTGGACACTAACTCAAAAAGAAGAACAGAAACTGTTAGTCACAGAAAGAAAGGTCTTGCAAAAGATCTTAGGACCAGTACAGGCTGCTGAGGGAACGTAAAGGCAAAGAAAAAATCAAGAAATTGAAGACCTAATAGCGGAGCCAAACATCATCGGAAGAGTAAATGCTCATAGACTCCGTTGGCTTGGACATCTTGAAAGAATAGGGGAAGTCCGGGTGGTAAAATGCGCATACATGGGACGGCCGAGTGGTAGACGCCCAGTCGTCCGTCCCAGGTATCGCTGGAAAGATGAAATCATGAAGGACCTGCGCGAGCTACAGGCAGATAACTGGTTGGAGATAGCGCATGACAGGCTGAAGTGGTGTCTCTTAATATCGGAGGCTGAGACTCATTTTGGGTCGTTGCGCCATCGCAGTAAGTAATTTAATGCAATAGAATCGATGTTGCAACTAGCAAGTTATGTCGGAACGGTGAGTTGAACGTTTCAGCACGCGGTTTTCAATTAATAAATAATATTTTACCAGTAATTATTTTTTCTTATATTTAAATATAAATATAAAAATAATGTGGTTAAAGAGTATTTTATACTACACGATATACTTTTACCCTCATAAAATATGTTGTGCTGTAAAATCTTTTTTTTAATAGTTACTAAACTTATAAAATATCAACATACAAAGGAAACTTCTGGAACTTCACAATACTATAGAGATAAAATGTAATTCCCAAGTAATTTCCAGTGGCGTGCCGTCATTACATGTTGCCATAACAATGTGTGTGCCGCGTTAAACTCAATTTAAACTTGAACAAACAGACTAGAAGCTCGCACTGTACCGGTAACTTCAACCCAAAGAGAAGGGGAATCGTCTTACGTATTATGCAATCAGTTACTAGTGGTATGATAATGGCTAAACTCAGCTTAATCGAATGTACGAGGTTTGGATCCCAGACACGTATCAGTGACTTTCTTAAGTTATGTGCGTATCACGAATTAAATATTTCTGTTACGGTTAAAGAAACATCGTCAAGAAACCTGCGTGCCTGAAATATCTCTTTTCTTATATAGGATTGAAGTAGCAACGAGCATGCAGTCCACCTGATGGTAAGTGGTCACTGCCGCCCATGTACATCTGTAAGCAACTTCATATAGAACATTATAGGGGTTCTATCTGAAGTCAATCACAGATGCGTTGCTACTCCCGAGGACTAAGATGGTCGTCTCATATAAAAGTGTACCGGCAACCACACCCTTCCATCGAAACGCAAAGACTGCTTCACGCTAGAAATAGGTGTGGTGGTGGTACTTTCCCGGGCGAACTACACTGGTTCTACCACCTTCAAATCTCTAAAAATAGTGTGATGTACTAAAGCCTAAACACCCTTATTCCGAGAAGAGACCAATGCGGTACGGGTCTCTTACTAGGTCCGGGCCGTACCCAGTAGTGGGATAGATGGGCGGATAATGGATTGGCGACATTATGCAATAGCTTTTCTTTTTAGTTAGTGAAATTGTTGATATAACCTCAGTTGTAATAATTTTTAACCAAGTGACCGATAAATTGTAATAAAATAAGGTGTTACCTCCTGATACGGACTCTTAAAATGATTTATATGATTTAAATTAAGTTCATTAGTTTTTGTTTCATGTGAGATGTAATGAAAATATACAGTAAAGTTCCGTATAAGCAAGTTATCGAGGCAGATACTCAGCACGTAGTCCATAACTAATTTTCAATTGATTGATCATAAATTATGCACATCTATAATAGATGATTTTGTTGCTTAAGACTATGTTGGAATGTTTCGTGTACTTCGTTACCCTTAAAAGTCAAATAAGACAAAGATTATTCATACGACAGAAATAATTAAGATCTTGAAGCATGTGGTTAGACGTATAAGAGTAGGTACATAAAATAGATACATACACAACTAGTTCGTTAGGAGTATTAATAGATTTTTATTGTTGTAAATTTATAAAATAAATATTTCATTGAAGTCCTTTATATGGAACGTTACGCAATAGAGGGTTAATCTGCAGAGAATTCATTAATTTTCGCTTCGATTGTGATTTATTACGAGTAGCGGCCGCAGTAGTCTGAGATCAGGTGACACTCGCAGGTCACTTCCGCGATTTATGACCACTAGCTGCAAGTTATGGCCGGTGAGCGCAGTTTTACACTATGTCTGTATTTTTTTACCATAAATAACTGTAACGACCTGCAAGACTTATGACATAAAAGCGATTTGTAGTCGTTTTATTTCAATTTAAAGAATGAGATATTTTTAGTTTTTTTTACATAGGAATTTTATCGATAAATAATAATAACAACCGCTTTCAAACCAAAATGGTTTTTTTAGCTGATTTTAATCATATACGTGATTCTCTTTGGTTGAAATATTTTTTATGTTTATTTCAGATCAATTTTATTTTATGTTTCCAATTTTTTTTAAGAAAATTGCAACAGTTTTTCTATATAAAGTTGCTTACAAATGTAAACTTTACTTTGATATACGAAGTTTTAACATTATGTTACTTTATCCGAGTGATATATTACAACGACCGGGCACTGAATCCGCAACATGCCACCGCGATGTGTCCGGGCACAGCGATGTGTCGGGCCCCGATACGTCTAACGCGATGTGTTAGGGCCCAACGTGCCGGCTCCAGGTCCCAACCACTCGCGCGCCGGCAGATATAAACCGGCGCGTTACCACCGCAATTTGTCACAACACGACATAATATATCGCCCGCCCAATACTGTAGCCAGAGTTTATCCCCAATATTTATTAAATCCCTGAAATGGAGACGGAGCAGAAATCGTACCATGTTGAGCTTTTTGATGTTTGTTCGATATTTTGCCGACGCATCGGATTTATTCTGTTTATACTGTAGGTATATATCATTTTCAAGCATTTTTATAAATATATAAATTACAGGTAGTCAAGAATAAAAGTTACATTGACCATTATTATGATGATAATATTACAATTTACAATTAATCAAAACATAGAGCATATATTTAATTATCTAATTTAGGTTTTTTCTTTTCACACACTTATATCCACCTATCGGTTATATGTCTTCTTTTAGAATTAGAAGTGTTTAGGCTATTTATGATATGGACCCCTGTATTCAATTATACTCATGTATCTTTGTTTATATTGTCTGAAATAAATGATTTATTATTATTTACTACATTAAAGAAAGTCATGTTATGCCATAGCACCGTACAGTACGTGCGTACGATTAATGCCATAGCAATAAGGTAATAATTAACCAATCATCATGTTTATTACAAGTTTTATGGCGGTTAAAAACTTTAAACTCTCAATATAAACTTTTCACTCAATATGTATGTTATGAAAAAATATGTTGTATAATTCCATGCGTTATTTTTTTTAAAGTTGCACAAAAACAAAAGTGTTCTGAAATAAATGAGTTTGTTAATTTTATTTTACTACATCGATATTTTAACTTAATTATATATGCAAGAATGTTAAATTTTGCAAAATTGTATTTTAAAACGTACTTTTTATTTTAAACGCTCTAAGCATCTCAACAAAACGTATCTTAATGATAAACACGGACGTCCAGTTTCCGCGAGGCTCCTCTTGATCTTTGTTTAATGTGCCCCGATTTGCTTGTCTCTGCTTGTTTTTGTTTTTATTTGGTTCCATTTCAGTCGCTCAAGACAATAATTAGACCAAGGAGCTGAATAATCGTTTGCATATTAATAAGCTCTGTTTTTAGGACATTACAATACGTTAGTAACATCTACGTCAATCGTCATCAATCAAGAGCAGTGATAGCCTAATGGTTGAAACTTGCCCTCTCGATTGGGAGGTACGAGGTTCAAACCCAGGCACGCACCACTGATTTATGTGCGTATTAGAAATTAATTATCACTGCTTTTCGGCGAAGGAAAACATCGTGAGGAAACCTATACACCCGAGAGTTCTTAAAAAAAAAAGAAAGTTCTCGGAGGTGTGTGAAGTCCACCAATTCGCACTTGGCCAGCGCGGTGGACTATGGCCTAAACTCTCTCATTCTGAGAGAAGACCCGTGCCCAGCAGTGTGACAATAATGGGTTGACGAGAAGTAACATCTACACTGTTTTGTTTGATGTTCCATGACATAATATGAGCCAGTAGCCGGACAAATTCGCCACCAATTCGCACTTGGCCAGTGCGGTGGACTATGGCCTATAACTCTCTCAAGAGAAGACCCGTGCCCAGCAGTGGGACAGTTATGCTGGAATGGAGATAAAATTGCATTTTAGTCAGAAAATGTTTAAATTTCTATGTACGATTTAAAGTACTCGGAGACAATGTTGTGCACAGATTTACGGTTTGTTTGTTCATACATACCCAACCATTCTATTAAAAGCGTTCTTTTACTTAGTAGAAGCTTGAAAATATCAGAGCTCTTTGTCTACATAGGTTTATTTTATGTAGATTGTAGTAACATAATGGGGCTATTCTAAGCGTATACGTGTTACTAGTAGCCAGTGATAAGGCAGCGGAATATTGAATTAGTGTAATCCCGGAGTGTGGGTGTAAGCCGGCCACCGCTCCGGCACCCGCTCAAAGGGTTCTAGCCGGGATTTGGGAAAATATAGTTTCCGAGGAAAATTTACGTTCCTTGTGAAATATTTGATGTTGAACAAATTGAACAAGCGAGGGATATTATATTATGCAGATCCAGGATTTGTTACAGATTTGTAAAAACTACTGCTCTATTTAAAAAAAAGCAAATGCTAAAATCGTGTATGTCAATATCATGTATATCTCACGTACTTACAATACACGGTAATTTAAGTGATAGGGTACTATTTAATATCGCGCATACAACTTTATAAAATCTGAGCTAAAGACTAGGGTTTAAAATCTAATATTTCACATGCTTGTGTGCATGTAGCGGTGGCACTGATACGCTGCAATTAAATCATGAAGCGATTTACAACATTTGAATGAAAATCATCCATCATTTAAACGTCCACTAGTGGCCGTAAGGTCCCCTGTTCACCACAGTAAGCCAGGGAGAGGATCTCATGCCACACGGCTAGAAATTTTATTATTTAGTTACACACATATGTAGCTGCAAAATAGATAGGGGTGGCTGTCGGTATCCGCGTCATCGTCGTCAACTGTTGTCCCATATGTGGTTACCGTCTCCGTCACCGTCATAGTCCACCGCGCTGACCCAGTGCAAATTATTCGCACACCTCTGAGAAGTTTTTTAAAATAACTTTTTGGCGTGTAGGTTGTCTCACAATGTTTTATGACGGTTACTCACTAATTTATAAATAACTGAAAAATTTTAGAAACATCAAAGGTGGTATTAATATTTGGACCCTAGATGAGTTCCAACCATTAAGCTATCTCTGCTCGTTTAAATTCACGCGCAAATAGTTCCAGTTCCGAAAAATATTTAATTTTAGCATACTAATATATGGAGCTTATACTTGCCGATGGCAAGTTCAGCGCCTAGCCACTTGAAATGGCTGTGAAGTATAAAAGCAACAGAACTGGCCAGGTGCGCGGCAAATTGAAAAAACTTCGCACTTAATTGAAACTTCTTGGGCTCTAAATAAAGTGTAATACTAATGTCCGTCTTACAATGGAAGAGCCGATTTATGGTTTAATTAATTCACAGTTGAATAGTAAATCGATTCAATTCTAATGGTTTTGATATTGGGGAACTGAATACGTATGCTGGCAACTTTTGTTAAGTATAACTAACGTTAACTATAGGTCTGACCAAGCTCAAGTGTATATATAATATATAGTCGGTGCAGTATAACGCGTGCGGTCACTATCTGCCGTAAACTGCGTGCTCAATGGGTTGTGCGTGTCGCTGTATTGTATTAGTTTAAAAATTAGAATGTGGTTCATAACTTTAGTCTTCTATAGATCTGGAACAAGTAAATCGTGCGCAGTCGGAGTCATTATCTATATATTAATACGTGAAGTAAAAACTTAGGGGTTCGTTTTTAACATACTTGGCGTGGACGGAGGAGTATGAAATTTTTGCACTGTTATAGTTGACGTAGAGAAGGAGTACGGAATGCTAATATTTTTTTCAAATAATGCATATACCATACATAAAATCAACTAAAATACATTAAAAACACTACCGTGCATTTGTCACATTCACGTAAATAATAAAACGAAATAAAACATTCAATCTCTTACTATGAAAACACAGAACGTCAAAAATGGCAGATGCCAAAATACCCGCTATTGCTTTATAAAGGCAGCGTTGTCAATTAAACCTCTTTTTATCTTTCGAGTGTATATAATACTTGAAAATTTATAAAATTTAATTGAATTTGGGAAGTACTTTGGACAATATCAATTTTAGTTTACGAGTTGAATTACGGTCGAATTTCGACCGTTGCGACGGGAGACTAGTTATTACAATATATTTTAAAAGCAGTGGAGCATTGCTGGGTCTTTGATTTAATAATGCGATAGGGCAGATTTTTATCTTTGGAGTGTTACTCCAAGCAAACTTAATGAAGCGTCCCGAGTTCTTCTATAAGTGGACTATGCGACTCTTTACTTGTATAAAATCAACTAAAATAACAAATGAAAGCAGCACATTATTGTGGTGTTATTGATTAATTTAAATAGAACCGGCACTGGCGTCCTATGACCCAAAAATGAAATGGAACGTGAATGATAAATATTTGTAAACCGATCAAAAATATTTACAAACCGATGACCGTACACGATAATACATTAATCTACTTGAGATCAAATAAGTCCAATGAAAGTAAATAGGCCAGTACAATTTTAATTGAAAAAGAATAATATGTATTCAATAAAAAAATGTATTCAATTCCTTTTCTCGAGCATTTTGTTAGAAAAATATGGTTAAAATAATATCCGTAGTTCGGTGATCGTTCTAGCAGTGGGGTTACACCATAGTTTATTCATGGCGGCAGTTAGCTAGATTTACAGCTACCTAGAGGTGAGCTTACATTATATATCATAAAAATGAAGTGGAAAGTGTGCTTGCTTGTAGGTAATTGGCCGGATGTACCAACGTAGCTACATACTCATTCTACCATATTAAAAATATTTTCCACACGGGTTGACTAATCAGTACATCCCTCAACCGCATTGTATCAGCGCGGTGTATACACAGTGCAATAATGTCGACTTAGGTAGCTACTGAGTAGCTTGTTTGCATGCTTCATATAAGGAAATGTACGTCATGAGGAATAGAGCAGTGCACGGACAGACAGTGATAAATACACGCGCTCCTTACTATGACAGGAACAGGAATATTACACTAAAGCGACATTACTTACAGGCAAAAATTATTACACTATTGTGTAGTAAATAATAAATGTATGGTCTCTGATGTGTTTTAAACGTTTCCTCAGTTCTTAGATCCATCATCGTACCATTACGAATGCAGCTCGTGTAACGCTGAAATGGTCAGTCAAATCTTTTAAAATCCCACGTTTGATTAAATCCAAATAATCATTTGCTACAACAATATACAAGTAATAAGTTTATATGGTCTATCAAAACAATAGGCACATGTATATATCTTATGAGCTAGTTCTTTCGCGTATATAATAGAATCTTAACAAAATATCTATTTATATGAAAATGTGCTAATGTGTTCTTATTACCCTTGCAAAGTTATAAATTATTTTTAAAGTGTTTTTCAAGATCGGTATTGTATATTGCTTCACAAGTTTAAGAGAAAATACTATTAAACTAATAAAGTGCGCTATTGGCTGGGAGTGGCGCTGCGGTATTTGCATAGCGGGTTACTGCGAGCCGGGAACTGAGTGAGAGTCCAAGTGACGAGCTGGCGCGTTAGACAGATACTTTTACGTAGTTATCAAAAATAAATATAAATGTAATTCGATTGACCTTATTCACAGTGAATATAATCTCTACGTTACAGCACGTGATTTCGGTTGTAATATTTACGACGTCTGCTTCTATCATCTTGGTGAGATCAAACATACCCAAGCTTTTAAAGCTTTAATACATTATTGTTAGTACTTCATAAAATTCATAAAATTTTGGCCATCGGTTATTGTGGTACTACTTACAGCCATGACTGAAAGTTCGCACGTTATATGTAAAATCAAATTGACTCTAAATTTGTTTAGTAAGTGACGGCATAATATATTTTTGTTATATATTATGCTGTCACTTACTAAAGCCACAAAGAAGGTAAAAAGCAGCTACAGCTACTCGTAAATCATAGGCAAATATTAGGTACATCTGTATTTCCCCGCTTCTCACTCATGTCTTCCTCCCTGCTGCACACACTCGACGTCAAATAAATTACATCACGGAAGTTATCCGAATGCGACGACCTTAATGACTTATTGAAGCTTCCAGTGATAGATTTCTTTAGTTTCACTACTTATATCACTCGTAAATTTTATAACTTTTCTATTGTTTCCCGACAATTTCTTAGCCATGCTTTCTATATCAGAATAAATTGAAAATTATTATCATTTAATCTCAAATACGCCCGATTCTACCGCTGGACATATTATATATTTATTTAGGCTATTGGATATGTAAATATAATAAGATTTATTATAATTATTTAATTAATGTAGTAATTTGTCACTGTAATTATAATTATGTGTAGTATTTTGCGCGCTCTGCTTCGATTGTATACAAGATTGGCGATGGTCATTAATCTAAATCACAGCCAACTGTTTATAAAAATAATTATTAGGTATAATTTTATTGTTAAAAATCATATAATATTACAGTTTGCCGTTCACAGACATAAGATAGAGGAACAAATGAGATGGCAAAAAGTTTTTCAAACACATTGATTTGTTAAGAGGTAAAATTATTAAGATCCCATCCGACCATCCATGAAAATATTTGGTAATTTAAAACTCACAACATCAAACAATGTCTGATGAGGATCAGAGTGGACCACAGGGTCCAAACTTTAACGAATGTGAGCTATCTACATATCTGAACATCCATTTATTTTGAACGGCAAACTGGAAAATTTTACAATTAGACCCAAACCGTCAGAACATGTTTAGACTTTACGTCGTTGTGACCCGTCGCGCTCCCTCGGGATCAAAATTAGGGAATTTTAAATGAAGCTTTAGTTAACCAAGTTCTATATTTAACCAATATCGATAAAGAAAGTTAAGGTAAGCAACTTCACATAGAACATGGTTTCTACCTGAAGTCAATCATATATGAATCGCTACTCTCCGAGGACTGCAACTCATATAAAAGTTTTCGTGCGTTTGTTGCTGGGATGCAGAATTGTAAATTATTTGTTGTGTTTGCAGTTTATAAATCTTGTAGATTTTTTTTTATCTGACTGAAGTAGCAAACGAGCATGCAGTCCACTTGATGGTAAGTGGCCACTGCCGCCCATGGACATCTGTAATCAACTACATACAGAACATGGGTTCTATCTGAAGTCAATCACTAATGCGTTGCTACTCCCGGGGACTATGATGGTCGCCTCATGTGACAGTGTGCCGGCAACCACACTCTTCCATCAAAACGCAAGAAATGCTTCACGCTCGAAATATGTGTGGCAGTACTTCCCCGTTCGAACTACACGGGTTCTACCACCTTGAAAATTGTAGTAGATAAAATCTGTTAATATATACGGTACAAGTACCTTAATAACCCATGCACTTGTACTTTCTTTGAATTCTAATTTTAGGGTCTTTATATGCATTTAATTTTATTGTCGAAAGTCACTAATACGCAAGTGATTGGATTATTATTTAAGTACAAGTCCTCGGAGGCGGCGAGGGCAAAGTATCTGTGATTGAGTTCAGACAGGACTACGGTCTTAATTAATTTCAATTTGATTAATTAATTAATAAGTATTAGGCAACTAATGGATTTGTATTAATACCTAAGCCTTACTGATCAATTAATCGTTAGTGGCTTTAACTTTGAAAAGACACACAAGCCTAATGCTGTCTTAAAATAATGTTCTCAAAGATGTAAGGAATCTTTTCACTCGTACTTAGCTGGCGTGGTGATTATAGTCTAATTATTGTGGGGGCGATAGTTTACAGGCGAAGATATCAAGTGACCTTAAATGATGGCATCTGACACTACCCGACTAGATGTATAACATTGAAAGAGTGTAGTTCGACCTCAGAGATACCACCCCCACCCCTATTTGTAGCGTAAAGCAGTTCTTGAATTTCACTAGAAGGGTGCGGTTGTTACTTATATATAAGACGATCATATTATTAGTCCTATGCGTAGCTATACTACGCGCCTGTGAATATCTTCAGATACAAACTCTGTTCTATATTAAGTTGCTTACGAGCCAGGGAGGGGCGGCAGTGACCACCGTCAGCAAGGTCATTTCCTACTTCATCAGATAAAAAGAAAGAAAAAGTTAGCTAATGTTAAAAAAACGAGAGCGTATTAATTTAGTAAATGAAGGTCTCTTTTAAATAAGTTTTAACGAATACTTCGTAAAATCACTTAATTATTTTAAAATAAACATCACTTTTTAAATTGAGCTGTCCGCTGAACACGATTTACATTGAATAAAATGTTGGTTGAATATTTAGTTTTCCGGTCAAAAGAAGAGGGATTTCCGGGTTGAAGGGCTCGCGTCTCTGACACAGTTTTAATCAGATGTAAACTTTCTGCACTGGCGACTGCCACTGAAGAATAACAAGTCTTGAAAGCAAATTAAGAAGTGCATTTCTAGGGCTGGCAGCGTGACCGCCGAGCAGCTATATAATTATAGTTATTTAGTAACTTTTTATTTTAGAGGTTACATAAAAAATCTACGAATAAAAAGGTGTTATATTTTTTTGATTAATTGTATTGAGGTAATAGTTTTATCTTCGTATAAGAGTTATACATAAAATCAACCTTTAGATAGTTAGGCTTTGTTGTGTAGCGCCGCAGCCTCATGTGTTGACCTTTAGACTTTTATAGCGTTAGGTATAACACAAGAACCAAGACCTGTAGATGCAGAGACTAATATACAATGACTATATTATATACGTTTATATACGTTTTACGATTTTGTTACATTTTTACTTTACATTCCTGAGGTGGGCTTCAGTCAATACCACTATA
This sequence comes from Spicauda simplicius, assembly GCA_949699795.1. Taxonomy (NCBI): domain Eukaryota; kingdom Metazoa; phylum Arthropoda; class Insecta; order Lepidoptera; family Hesperiidae; genus Spicauda; species Spicauda simplicius. Next base: position 1,063,468 of record OX453071.1, on the reverse strand, counting down.
ATTAACGAATATTTGATGTGTGTTTGTCATAAAAACAGTAAATAAAATAACATGAGTAAACGTTTTCACAAATAAGACGATTTAAAGCGTAGGCTTTTGATACATTCCTTTTACCATTTACATATGAAACACAGAAACATAACACACGGGAGATACATAAATCTAATGAGACGTTGCTAAGTGACATTACTTTAATCTTTGGCGTAACTTGTAGCTGAAAAATATTAAAATTACTTGGTACTTGAATACAGGTAAAGATATTAGACAAGAGGAAGGGTGTAGGTATGGGTTGCGGTTTTACACATTGTAGCAGATTAACAAAGTTAAATGGGTGTCGGTCTCATTGGTGGTTCGTCCATTCCAACTGAGGCCTTATGCATTTTTAACATATCCATTGTATTATAAATGTACGCGAGAAATTACACACCGGAGACACTGAAACATCTAACCTACCACCGGCCCAACTCAACTGTTTGTATTTTAGGCTGAAGCGGGCTAATTCTCTAATTTAGATGTGTAAACGATTACGTGATACTAATTAATTTTCAGCATTACAGTTGTGTTTACGTTGTCGGGGCAGTCATGTTAATAGAATATAAATTAGATTTAAATATTAACGTACATTTTTTTTAAGTCTTATTAATATAAGTACGTATTACGAAAATCAGAGAGCAGAGTAAAGAGTTTAAATATGTTTAAATATGAGTTTTAAATATTTTACACGAAAAATATAATTTTTGCATGTACAAGTAAATTGCGACCAAATAAAACTTATTTACCTTTTAATAACGTTCTAGACATCATGGAAATATGATCTAGTCTAATCTAATTCAATTGGTTTAGCCTAGTCAAGTCATGTCAATTCAGTCTGAGTTGTAATAAGTAAAGTAAGTAATTGAATATTTTTGTGTTAAAATTAACTTCTTATCGGTCTGACTAGATTTTTGCAAATATTTTGGGTACCAGATATTAAAATAAATCCAGTATTTCTTTTTGTAGGGCAAAGGTTTCATTCTTTTATGCTCTATATAATGTGTACAGGTGTTGGGTATGAGTGTGTAGAGTCTACGTTATCGTACAGTTCAACTTAGCACCTGTATCACTATTGTTAGGAGATAGATAATGAAACTGCCGTGGTAATTTACGTAAGCCGCGTTTATTCAGGACAAGGTACTAGAGACGACTGCCTGCGAGGGGTAAGCGCGGGGGCAGCCAAGTGTTGCTTACTTAAGCACTATGGTCGCTACATACACACCCCTTCTTGTGAAAAAAATTTTTGGTGTAAACATCATTTAGCAAAAATTTTTAAATTTACACAATACAAGAAAAAATATATTATTTCTCACAATTAAAAATAAAGAATCAAAAATACAATTGGTGTTTAACTCCAATATTCGTTATGCAGTAGCTATTTAATGGTAGGACAATTTATGCTTAACACGCAATGAGTAATAATATAAGCACGGCTTACTAATTACGTTATATAAGTAACGAAATAGGTATAAGTTTATGATACAAACACTGGTAAGAGTTACTTTAAGAACACAATCACGCGTAAGTGTTGGCGGCTGTCGGGACTGCACTCGCGAAGTTAACAGAAGCTGCAGGAGATGCCGCGGGCTGCAGCACTTGCACACGCGTTAGCGGCGGCGGTGATTGATTGTTCACCGATATTTGCTTCTGTAGCCAGCTTTTCATGCGGTTCCGGCATTGGCGCCAAATAAAGTAGAAAATAATTATGGCGAGAAAAATGGCCACAACTATGAAGATAACACGTTGCTGAGACATGTGCGCCTCGATCTGAGAACTATTTTGCGCGATTACAATTTGTTCCTTTGACTGTGCTCGGAGGATTGACTAATAGGTCAGTTACTTGCTGAATTGATTCCTTACATAATTTGGAAACTACGATATTAAATTTGGCCTCATCTCCCATCTTTTGGGGCGCTAAAATAGCTTCGGCACGAATAAACCAAACGCGAGGCTGGTCAGTCCAGAAGTCTGGAATCTTAGAAGCAAGCGTTACCGCTGCAAGATCTGGCTTCTCATCCATCATTGGCTCTATTTTCGCACTTCCGGGTACTGGTATGGTTCCAACTGCTGGAGTCGCCGGCAGGTTTTGTGGATTCATTTCACAAATTTATTCACAAGCACTTTTCACAAATGTTAATTCTAATGTTCACTGGTCGGGTCACCACTGTACAGGTGTTGGGTATGAGTGTGTAGAGTCTACGTTATCGTACAGTTCAACTTAGCACCTGTATCACTATTGTTAGGAGATAGATAATGAAACTGCCGTGGTAATTTACGTAAGCCGCGTTTATTCAGGACAAGGTACTAGAGACGACTGCCTGCGAGGGGTAAGCGCGGGGGCAGCCAAGTGTTGCTTACTTAAGCACTATGGTCGCTACAAATGCCTTCAGTCGGAAACTTCCAGCTCAGCTTATCATGCTCGCATCTGTTATAAATTCCGCCCATGACCAATTATTGTGTTGTCCGGGTATGTCGCTACGCCTTAGTTTATCTTCGTTTTAAATACGATTGCATCAATCAAACGAACTAAAAACTAGCGTTTATTGATATGAGAGTTGGCAGTACGACGTAACATCCCGGACATAATTCAAGCGACAGCCCGCGACGCGCGGGCGCTGCGTTGCGGTGGTTTGTGATAATACATTACGCTGATATATCATTAACAATGCAATTGCTTACTAAACTGTGTTGAAATGGATTTTAGATTTTACTAAAACATGATACGGTTTGTTTTGGAAAACAAAGAGCGCAGTAATGAAGAGTTTTAATTCGACTGTGTTGTATTCTAAAGCCAACTGTTAATTCATTGGATGCGGGGAGTCAGTAAGCTAGGTTCTTTATTTAAGCCGTAACAAATATTTTGCTCGAACACACTGTCTGTTTAGCATTAGCAGAGATGGTAATTCATTAAGGATTGGTTGTCTTTTTTATACAATTTTGTATCATATTGAAATAGCAAACGAGCGTGCACCTACCTGTTGGTAAGTGTTTACTGGCGTCCATAAATGTCTGTAAAACAATTCATATACACCAGGTGTTCTATCTGAAGTCAATAGATGTGGTGCTACCTGAGGACTAAGATGATCGTTCCATAAGAAACTGTACCTGTTACTTCTATTATAACAACACGAATACTGTTAAGATATACTTAATATATTTTACTTCATACAGTAGAGATTTACAGATCTATAAACAAAATATTTATGGAATGTATTGGAAACATCCAAATCAATTTGACTTTGTTTACTTGCGGCATCAAACTAAGCAAGCCCGATAGCCGGAACTCGACTGATTTATTATTGTTTTGCCCTTTATTGTCACCACACTGCCAACTAGCTGCCACTACTGTTTACGGGACTAGCCATTAATTTATGGGGTTTAAATTCACTCATGTAGATAGGCAATAGTTATATTACCATTGACATCTTGTTTTTGCGAATCTTAAGAGTCAATTTGTTATTTCCTTCATAGCATTTTGTAGTTCATTGGGTTGAATGGTTGCCAGTATCACTGAAATAGAAGCCGCTGTTTGTGGCACCCACAACCACTCGTACACTAAAGTTGAGTATTTAATTACCCTCTAAATTAGTATGAGTACTAGAGAGTAGGTTCCGTAAGACGTAATCTTTATTTTCCTATTATATTGAAATCAGATACAGCAGTGATAGCCTAATGGTTGAAACTTGTCCTCTCAATCGGGAGGTCCGAGGTTCAAAACCAGGCACGCACCACTGATTTATGTGCGTATTACAAATGCATTATCACTGCATTTCGGTGAAGGAAAACATCGTGAGAACACACACCCTAGAGTTCTTTAAAAAAAAGTTCTCGGAGGTGTGTGAAGTCCACCAATTCGCACTTGGCCATCGCGTTGGACTATGACCTAAAACTCTCTCATTCCGAGAAAGGACCAGTGCCCAGCACTGGAACAATAATGGGTTGACGATTTATTGAAATCAGATGGCTCAGAGAGTCTTTGGCAAATGATTAATGTTAATAATCTCAGTACCACTTGTATTGAAAAAAGTTACCACCGCGCCAACCAAGCTTGTGTGATTGTTAGGATTTATTGGCAAGCTTGTAGGTTCATTGCATCTGGTTTACAGAAAAATGGGTGTCGTACGGGTAAGCTCTAAACTTAAAGGTTTTGTATATTTCTATTTATCGGAAGAGTTTGTACTGTGTAAGAAGTTAGGTAATTTGTTCTGAGTATTTATATTTATATACTGGTGTTTGTAAATCCCTCTTCCCAACAATGCAAAGAGTCTTAGTGTAAGCCTACAAGATTTCAGTAAAACAACATTCTTTTCCGAACGGGGTTTCTTTCACCCATGAGCCCTTCAGAGCGCGTGCCCTATCCGCTCCTCGCATCGGTTTTTTGTCCCCATTCTTCCGAAATGCTAAAGTCACAAATAGGGTTAAGTAACTTTCAACATTTTATGCAATATTTTATGGTGGTTTATAATTTTAGTACTGTTAATTTAATTTAATTTTTATATAAAATGTAATATGTGACACTATAAAAAGATTTTAATCGCACCTAATCTGTTCATGGTGAAGTTAGTCACAGATACATTTCTGTCTCTGAGGACTAAGTAAGCAAATATTTCTAAAGATATTGGAGTAAAGTTATACATATGTATAAGAACACAAGAGCCTTCGTTCGAGTTGATTATAAATTATAAGATGATGGATGTTATAGATAAATTTTGTTTTCGATAAATAATATCAAAATACGTAACTATTTTGGAGATTGCTTCGATCTGTACACAGCAATTCGCTGCAAACGGATGCACAGATACCGTCTCGAATCCAAAAGTGATTTTACTTTGCCCCAAGGCACTAATGTTTTGTAATACAAAGCTCTATTACACACATAATGTGTTTAACAACGGCAGTGGTGGTTTATACCTACGAGTATTAGAAGTTTTTTTAATATGTTGGACAGGCTCCTGGAGTTGAGGGAAAGCTAGTATAACTTAAAATATAATATAACTTAAACAATAAAATCCGTGCTAACGGTAAAGACCTAGCGAATTGGGTGTGAGAAAAAGTTCTCGGAAAGATATTTGATTTCGCTTCGTTAGCGGCGGAGTGTCTGCTTCTAACGTATCGTAATTCGTTCTCGTGTTATTTGCTCGCAAGTTCGCAAATTGAGTCGGCAACTCGTACATCACACAGGTACTACAATACGTATGTACATGACGGCCACGCGATGCCACGTGTATATCACTACATACTGGTGATTTTATCTTAACAATTCTAATATTTATCTTCGCTGTGATATGAAGAAATTACACTTAAATATTTCCGTCGCTACGATAAAGAGAACAAAGGAATAGATTTATCCTGTGTTTTATTATAATGTTAATGTTAGATTTATGTTTTTTATTCGATCTATATCCATTTTGTATCACTTATTCATGCTTAGGCAAACACACGACTGAAAAATGAAGAAGAAACGATTATGCGCTCGAGTCTATTGATGTGTGTTTGTAATATTATTTAGTACATAACGTTTTACAAACAGCATAACGGATTCCTTGAACTAAGATTTACATTTGTCTACAAGATTTACGTTACATTGGTCTTGATAATCCCAACGTTAGATAGGTGACGTCGAAAAGAATATGTATGCGCTGTGAATTATCTTTGTTTGAGGTAAAACAATTTTACTAACACATTGTCATTATTGTCTCACAGCGGGGCATGAGTCTTCACTTAAAATGAAATAATTTTTAAACTACAATCCGTCGCACTGGCTAAATGCTAATTGATAGACTTCACACACACCTTTGGGATTTTTTAAAGAACTCTCAAGTTTGTAAGTATTGGTTTACAACAATAATAAACACAAACACACTGTATTAAAACAATCTGTTTATTAGTACGTTGGTATAGGTATGTGTGCTATATATGTTTGCAATTAATAGACTCAAGATAAAAAAAAATATTTTAAAGCACAGTAACCAACAATCCCATAGTGTAAATAATACATAGAAGCTTAGGTATATATAAAAAAGGTAAAATGTTGTTCATAAATCTATGATTAAAACGTACTGCGCACATTTGTTCCCAAATTATATGAGCGCTTGACGTTTGTAAACTCGCACGTGAATTAGAGACGTTAAGCTCTTTATTACTTTACACAGAACTGCACTGTAATACGTTGTGATAAATACTAAAACGGTGTATCACAGCGATGAGCTGGAATTGCAGCATTAATGATATATCAGCGTAATGTATCGCTCGCAAACAACCGCGTTAACGCACGACGGGGATAACGCGGCTGAGTTATGTTCATGTTGTGATCATTTAATTAATAAATAAAATTTACTAAAATAGTTATCACTTAACGTGGTATTAGTTTCAGGAGCTACACAGTATACTCATAAATAAATAACATGTAATCGTATGATTTACATAATATTCTCTAGCCAAGTCTGGAGTATTATTCCTTATGTAGTGCATCGCAATGTAACTGAAAATTATGCACGTTTTGAATTGAAGATATTAAAGTAGCTAGAAGTAGGACTGCATCGTCGTTTCTATTATCTCCATCTAATGATTAGTTACTGGTTACTGCTACCCATGGACTTTTTATAAGCAACCACATACAATTCGCACCAATTCGCACTTGGCCAGCGCGGTGGACTATGACCTAAAACTCTCTCATTCTGAGAGAAGACCCGTGCCCAGCAGTGGGACAATAATGGAATGACGATACGATACATACAGAACAGGGGCTCTTTCTGTATTGAATCCCAGGTACTACCGCGCCTAAAAAGGTCGCCTAATTTAAATAAAATATTGAAAGCCTATATAAAATAAAGACATTTTATTTCACTATGATAAAACAATGAGGCATACCAAATTTAGAAGAGTGGTTAATACAGATATACAAGAGCGTGAATACGCTATTACCATTTTTAGTTGGAAACTTCTCCTTCTCAGGCTACGATCGTACAGATAATACAAAAGGTCTAGACTTCATGGAGTCATAAATCATGGAGACCCCGCGTTCGCGATCCTTGTTACGTACCAAATTAGGAGCGGAACAATATATCTTGTTACGTTTGTGTCAATTATATTTTTTATCATTTTATACGGTAACGTATTGTTACTTTCTTCATTGTTTTATTTACATTGTGTAGTAGTTTTATAGAAGTAGTTAGAGTTGCATCCTTAAGAAGGGCTGTGATAACTGTGATTGTATAGACAGGGCCGTTAAAAAGTAAATAAATAAACTACTTTTGCCTTTTACTAAAAACTCCACTTCCTTAGTGGTAAATGGTGAGTTATATTATTGTATCTATTTGTACGAGGCATTAAAATTTAGTGGTGCTCTATTTGACTTTGGTAACAACTTAAAGATAAGTTAGTTGCACGCTATTTTTAAGCATATTGCATGTATATTCCGATTTAGATTTTTAATAATAATTAAGTCATAATAATTCTATATATGAAGTTAAAAAATCCTTCCTCTGATTCCTTGAGGTTTCTTTGATATGTTGCAAATTTAAGTAACCCCACGAGGTCTGTGAAGAATTTTAACCTAAAATGTGATTTACAGTAGAATTTCACGACTCTTGAAAGGCGTCCGAGCTGTGAGCATAGATAACATTAAAACTCTTTTAAGGAAAACGTAAATCTACAATTAAAACATGTTAAAACATTCACATTATTCTCTCTTATATGTTCCTTAACGTTCTATCCAAAACTGTTTCCTAAACGACAGTTTCATCGCTAAAACTAAGTTTTAACTTGAATTAACTCCGGGGTGGCGTCTTTCTTTATTTAAACCAGCTGCACAGTGCTGCGCGCATGTTCTTAATGTGCTTGGATGTCAGTTGCTAAATTAAATCAAATGTTTTACATAGATTGTTGTAGATTGCTCCTCAATTCGGATATCAATGGAAATAAGAAGAAAAAATATCTGATTCAAAATAACCAGTTACTATATTTATTTACATTTAGTATATTTGAGTTATCCTGGTAATGGCTGAACTATTCCGATAACATTTTGTTGAAAATAAAATTTAATTATACTGTACATTTTATATCTTAATACGTCTATAATAAACGTATTGTATTTAATTGTAAAAGTCTTATATAAAAATTAAAAAGCAAAATTTTAGCAACATAATGTCATTGACATTTAAAAAAATAAAGAACAACAAAATTAAACTCATTTAAATATTCATGTGCTAGCGCAGAATATTATACAGTGTTGTTGTTTCACTAGACGACCTCCACGTGAAGGACAAAGCGTGCGACAATACTGTAAGCTTTAGAAAAATACAAGCTGAAGTATTTTATTAATGGGCGAGAGCTCGTAACAGACTTGATTTTTATGATAAAATATCATATTAGACGCATCAATCAGGGGTTATCTTCTAGTTACCCAACAGTGAGAGGCCAAGTAAAGAAAAGTAGATTTGTTTTTTTTACTAACATCTCTGTTCATTTTTCGTTTGAAAGTTTGTTTTTGAGTAATGTTGAACTTTAATTGGCCTATTTTGTAGTATTATTATTTTTACAAATAAGCTTTTGATAATCAGCACACTGAGCAATATCTGCGGAGCTTCGAGTATTGTGCCATTTTATCTGTTAGGTGTTGCATAGGGTCTAACTGCTGTTCGTTCGAGCACTTAATTGCAATCATCAGCGCTCTGTTAATGAGTGTTAAATCAACGGTATGGAATTTACAGCGTTATTACTGCTTTACAGCTTTATGTATGACTTGTAACAACAGTCTTATGAAGGTTTTCCTAAAAGATAATTTATAATGTATATAAAATAACAATATTAGGTTCTTCTATAAAGCCTCCATTGATTTAAAAACTCATCATAATGAAAATTAAACAATATTGCTAGAAATTACTATTAATACAGAGACATACTATTAACTGCGATAGAATCCGTAGCTGTCTCTACGAATGTGCTACGAAGTCTACGCAGCTTGGTGAATGTTTAAAGAGACGGTGCTAAGTTTTTCTACTGTTATAATATTAAGCACATTTAGTATAGCGATCATATAAAACTAATAATAAACTTTAAGTAAATATTATGATTATTTAATGGTATAAACACAATAATTGGCACAGCAACTATAATGACAACGATATGTAAATTGTTAAAAGTAATCCTTTATACATACATACATATATATATATATATATATATATATATATATATATATATATATATCAATACTCGATTTTATTTGTTTTAATTAGTTATGTATGTATGTATCTGCACTAAATACTTATATTACTACATATTTATTGGTTAACTATAAATTATTGGTTAACTATAAATTTTTTTTCATAAAGTATTTCAAATACTCCATAGAGCAGTGATAGCCTAAGGGTTGAAACTTGCCCTCTCAATCGGGAGGTCCGAGGTTCAAACCTAGGCACGGCAAACTAAATACAAAGTTATCACGGTCCTCTGAAGCTCAGTCGAATTGAGGTCAAGGGTTCTCAGGAAATCATGTCTCGGGAAACGAATAAGAAAGAAAAAAATTTTTCAACAAAAAATATGTAACAGTGGCGGTAATAAATAGCAGGCTGTCTAGACAGTCGCTGAGCTTTCACCATGTGGCTGCCTAAGTAGGGAAACAGATAGAACTTGTTTTATTTTATGTTTAATTAAATATAACATAATTATATATAAATTATTATCTTGATTAAAATTTTCATACACATTTTGGCTTCCATCCATACATCCATCAGCCTTTTGATGTCCACTGTTGGATGTATGCCTCCTAAATGGCGCTACTCCAACTGGTTCTGTGCCCTCTGAATCCAACGGTTTCCCGCTGTCTTTTTCAGGTCATTGGTCCACCTGGTGGGGTGGGGAGGGGGTACTTATTTTGCCTAAACGTGGTCCTTTAGCGTAAACTCGAGGATCTGTCTGCCTTATCGGTTAGGGGTCCTTTGAGCGGTATGGCCGGCCACTGCCACTTCAGCTTGCTAATTTTGAGAGCTATGTCGAGAGCTATGTGTAAACCTTCGTAATAATTAATGATTGCTTGACAGTTTAGTATAAAGGTAACAATTACGATTATAAAGTGTGCCAGAAACTTATAAATTTAAGCCAATATTTTAATACCAGTCAATTTAAAAAAAAAAACAGTTTACGTCATTGTCCTAAGCGGCCCTGCTTACAAGAAGTCCCTCGTGCGTTTCTTACAAAGGGTAAAGGCAAGATACCTTCATATTTTTGGGGTAACAAGGAAACCTATAAAATTATCTTGCATCGTACCAAATCTTTTCAGCCGTTTCTAAGATTAGGCCGGGTAAATAGTTGTTCCTTGTATTTTTACTCGTTTTAGATAAACTTATTTTTTTAAATTTGGTAGATATTTAAATGTCTAGACAGTTTTTTAGATTTGACTTTTTAATTTATAATATCTCATTGCTTCAAGTCCATTTTAGTATAATTTAAGAGTTATTCAGTAAATAATAAATCAGTAGTATCTACTTTATAATCGAAGCCACCGCGAATACGATAGACCCCTACAAATAATTAGGCTGAATCCCTGATTTTATATTCAATACGATTTCGTCTGAGATGTATAAATTGACATTGATTGAAGGTTGCTTTTTATGAGCAGAATATCGAAGAAAATGTAGTTTTATACACTCTCGTTCTCGCACAAATATTTTACGTGAAAATTTTTGATGTGATACAAAATTTTCCAGCTTCTGAAGACTTAACGGCAATTAACGGAAAAAATTCTATACATTTAGAATTTTAAAAAGTGTAGTTAAGTTTTGGTTTATGTTCTTTTGCTTTAACAAAAGTATTCTCTTCGTAATAACACAGCAACTGCTAACTGTATAGCAATATACAGCTTAAGCTTTTTCTTAAAATCAATATACGACGATGTGGTTGACAGTAAAGTTCTTTACAATTGCAATAACAAACATTTTTTTTGAAAGATTCGATATATAAGACTGTAGGAAAAAACAAAACAATATATTATTATAATTTGTATTGAAAACGGTATTGTATAATGAAGCAGAATTGAGATTTTAATTATTTGTGAAATCTGAAAATAAAACAAGCTTAATATATGGTAATAAATATATTTCCCTTAACGGTGCACTGATAAGAAATTACAGGCGGCCGTAATCGATTTATTTTAACAGTCTAACGTGAGGACTTATTTCCATTGTCCAGCTTTTTGACAAAAATAATAGAGAAATGTGCATGACTTTAGGTACTGGTAGTAGATACTTCGTATGACCGATATGACAGTGGAAGACATTGGCTCTTAGTCTTTACTCAATTATAAGAACGTGTAACAATTGGGTGATGCTATGATTATAATTATTACAAATGTTATATGAATTTATTAAGTAAGAATCCACGCAGTATAATTTAAATAATATTAAAATAATCAGTAGACATGTTCTTAAACTTTTTTCCGTTTATTTTATAATCATGCTAATTTTACGTGTAACTTTTGCTTTGCTGAAATGTTTCACTTCGTGACAGGGACTGGTGCATGATGTATCTTGAGATAAAACACGTCGTCGCATTTTTTTTTTTCTTTTTGTTTTCGAGGGGGAAACCTTCCAAAGGTACCCGACGCCGTGGGAGCGACGCAGGGTTATGTGGGATTTTTACCGCACTGAAACCCCCCCGGTGGCCGTCCTCGGCGCTGAAAAGGAGGACTCCGGGATCTCGAAACGACTTCAACCGGAATCCTCCGAGCGCGCTGCCCCACCGGGCTCCTCCCAGATGGGCGGCTGGGCCCACCGCTCCGTCTAGTCTTTACGACGGTATGCGACCACACATACCGCCGTCCTTCCCGGGATTGCCTGACCGAACGGTTCGAGCTCCCACTCTAGCCGTCTGCAACCCCGGAAGCCCCTTTTAGTCGCCTCTTACGACAGGCAGGGGATACCGTAGCCCTATTCTGACCCCGAGGCTACAGATAGACTGGGTAATAACCTCGTGAGCAAGACATCTCTGGCAACCATTCGCAGCGTTCAGTGAACGAAGTCAAATGATTACGAGATCGAAGTAAAGCCTTTACGATGTCGTTAGGGAGCTAAGTAGCCGTTAGGTGGATAATAGGAATTGAGAGTTCCATTATCGGAACATATTAAACCGCACTTAGGACGGTAGCAATTTAAGTGAAATAAAAATAAAATCTAAAGTTCAATTGCAATTTACGTCACAATATCAGTTTCTGTTTTTTGTTGCGAGCATCATGATCTACTTTGAAGGCAAACAACAACAATATATAAATATTTAACGTATTTATTATGACACCAACCTTCAACAATGTTGCATGTTAACGTTGAAAGAATTATAGACTCTATCCCCGTGCCAATGTGATGGTGGAGTTAATTGGATATTACGTATAAGTACGGAGTATATTTCTGGGATAAGCCTAGTATGCCAGCAGTGGGACACACAAGGGCTATAGCGATGCAGGCATCTTGTTCTAACTACACATTAACTCGTTAGATCACTTTTTAATTATTGAAATAACTCGATTGTGTCATAATTTCATTATTTATTGTTCGGTCAGGAAGTACCACCAGCCGGCTGATATACATATTAAGTAATAATTTTAGTCATTCCAAGTAGCAACGCATCTGTCATCGACTTTATGTAGACCCCCTATTCTTTTTGGATTTGGTGGAGATGTATATGGAAAGTAGTACTCGCTAGCCATCGGGTGCAATTCTTGCATGTTTGCTACTTCATACTTAAAAAAATACATATCCATTCGCTAGTTCACCTTTTAACTATTAATTGAAATAAGTAAAATCCGAATGTTTACTTATTAACCGACTTCCCAAAGGAAAGAGGTTATCTATTCGTCACGTATATTTTTTTTTTTTTTTTTTTTTATGTATGTTCGGGCGAAATGGCTAGAAATCGTCGACCTACCGACACGATTCATACGACATTGTATGCGGCTAGTTTCACAGGCAGTCCCATATTGAGGAAAATGAAAACCTTCCGGCGGTTTTCCCGAAAAATTGGAAAATGTCGGTTTCTTAAAATCTTGAATAACTTGGGTGTTTATAAACCGATTTCCATTTACTTTCTTTCATTTGATAGGAAATTTTGTCACGCAACCTTTTCTCTTGGACATGGGTATGCTGTGATGCTTAACTCTTTGAGTTATGGGGTGGAAACCACCACCACTCCTCAAGTTTTTTAGATAATTTGAGATAACTCGGCTTCTGCCGATTCGATTCTTATGAAACTTGGAATATGTATTATATATCTATGCTTATATAGGTTGACGAAAAATTTGACCTTCAACTCTTCGATCCTGATGATGCAGGGTTACAGCTATCCTAAACTAAAACATTAGAGCTATTTGGTGCTTACATATATGCAACAAGACTACTAAGCAGAGACATGTGATGAAAATTTGACCTTCAACTCCTCAATCCTGATGATGCAGGGGTGCCTCAAGCCTAAACCATTGGGGTAGACCATTTGGTGCTTATGGGTATGTTATAACAATACTAAGCAAAGACATATTATAAAAAAAATGACCTTCAACTCCTCAACCCTGATGATGCAGGGTGCTGTAAGCCCAAGCCGTAGGTGATGGCCATTAAGTGCTGACGGATATATAATAAGATAGCAAGGCAAAGATGTACGATGACAAATTTGACCTTCAACTCCTCAACCCTGATGATGCAGGGGTACTGCAGGCTTAAACCATAAACGTTAGACATTTGTTGCTCACGGATTTGTAATAACATTGCTAAGCAAAGGTATACGACGAAAAATTGGACCTTCAACTCCTCAATCCTGATGATGCAGGGGTATTGAATGCCTAAGCCATAAAACTTAGCTGTTTCAATCTTACGCATTCAAAATGATATTTAAAAAAATGTAAGGTAAAACATTAGAAAAATGGTTGTATACGGTGGAAAATTGGACCTTCAACTCCTCAATCCTGATGATGCTGGGGTGCTTCAAGCTTAAACTATAGGCGTTAGGTACATGGTCGCTACGTATATCTGATAAGATTACTAAGCAAAGATATAAGATGAAAAATTTGACCTTCAACTCCTCAACTCTGATGATGCAGGGGTACTTCAGGCTTAAACTATAGGCGTTGGCCATTTGATGCTTATAGGTATGTAATATATTTACAAAGCAAAGACGTATGATAACAAAGTTGACCTTCAACTCCTCAACCCTGATGATGCAGGATACTGTAAGCCCAAGCCATAGAAGTTGGGGATCTGTTGCTTACGTGCATGCGATGAGATTACATAGAAAAGATATGACATGATAATTTTGACCTTCAACTCTTCGGCCCTGATGATGCAGGAGTACTTCAGGCTTAAACCATAGGCGTAGGCCATATGGTGCTTACGTATATGTAATGAGATTACTAAGCAAAGATATGACATGATAATTTTGACCTTCAACTCCTCAACCCTGATAATGCTGGGGTCCTTCAAGTTTAAACCGTAGGCATCGGCCATATTGTGCTTACGTATACATAATGTTGTTGTTCACAATACCAACAGTGAGTTTCGGAGAGGATATAATTATGATCAAAAATTCCACTTTGAATACAATTACCTGAAAGATGCAAGAGTACTTCCAACCTTTTTAAATTGGATGGGTTATTTTTATCTGTATCAGTTGAATTATACTCTTAGTTATAAGGTTTATATTACTTTTTCTACTTTAAATATTGATAATTATAGGTCTATTCTTTAAATAAATGTTTACTCAGAAAAAGTTGTTTTATTCGGTTAGGTTAGGTTCGAACAGATTTTTCCAATTCAGAATGTAAGGGAGGGGGCGCGGTAGCGCCCCCGACCGGTTGTGTCAAAGAAGTCTATTTTTATATGATGACGTCAGCACATAATTTTATTCATCCGAAAATCGGACGAATAATTAATTTTATTCATCCGGTTAGCGGACGACTAGCAACAGCCATAACTGATTTTATCGTGACTGAAAAGCGTGAAAAAAAAAATTTTAAACAAAAAATACAACCGACTTCCATGCCACATAAAAGTAAAAAATAATTTAAATACATGTTGGTTTGGAGCAAACACAGTTCTTAGTACATAGTCCCGAAGTCGGCGCTCATATAAGATACATGTAGTTTCGTCATGATCCAGCAAAATATGGTGAGCGCCGACTTCGGGACTATGTACTAAGAACTGTGTTTGCTCTAAACCAACATGTATTTAAATTATTTTTTACTTTTATGTGGCATGGAAGTCGGTTGTATTTTTTGTTAAAAATTTTTTTTTTCGGTTGTTTGAAGTGTACATAACTTTCGTATCACTCGATAAATTAAAAAAATGTTTTTCACATCCGAATTGAAATCGATTTAGCTGCCATCCCGTCCGTTTTATACATATTTGTTTGCGAGTTTCAAACGACAAACGAAGTGGAGTGGTCGTTGCGCGACTGGAGCGGGGCCAGTGGGCAGTGCGGCCGCAGCGGCTTTGTTCCTCCGTGACACACGGATTGAATGGTGACGGATCACGTGTGGGTGTTGACACGACGACTGATATATTGCTTTCTGGCTTTTGAAATATTTGCTTTTTGTGCGCTAACGATCTATCGGTTGGATATGTATTGAAAGCGCTACTTTTTAAATCTAAAAATCTGAAATAGTGTGACGGCTGCAATTTTTTATGACATTTACATAACTCTTGATGCTTAATGCTCATACATGTACTTATTTGTTGTGTGATAGGTGTCCTGGATTTGCACATAGTCGGATAAGGAAATATGTGGATATACATTACAAAATCTTATAGTTATTATTTAGATGTATGAATAGTTAGGAGTCGAAGTTAGAACTCTCTTCATATAAACAGACACAGATAATATAACCAGTTAACACTTTTCTATGGGTCCATCAGTCATCATCAAACTTCAGCCAATAGTTTGAAAACATATGTATGTATTGACAAGCAGCATAATTGTTTGTTGTTGCCACAATTTAAGTTTATTCAATTGTAACATGACAACTTGTGTTTACGTTGCGGGTGCGCCAAGAGCTGGCAGCCAGGCAAACAACAGAAGACAATACGTGAGCGGTATTACAACACTTAGGGATGCCTTATATTTTACAATAGTGCACATAGTATATTGAATTTTGCGTGCATTGAAAATAATTTTAATTTAAAAATATCATTGTGAATACACGCAAAACCAAATTAACATTAAGTTATAGGACGAAAAAGTTATTTTTCAAATTGTGAAGATTTAAAATATTTTTTATAAGATTTAAGATGCAAATGAGCATGCAGTTCACCTGATTAATATGTAACATATATGATTGTTTAATAAACTAGTAAAAAAGGACATTAATTCTGCAGAATTAGCAGATTAGTGCAACAACCTTAAGTGTAAGCACGTGATCCATTTCGACTCTGCATATAAGCAGCTTCCCTTAGCATCAACCGGCAATGGAGTTTCAGTTTATAGGAATGGCCAACCCTATTCGCTTCTAGGTACGGGATAGACGATGAACCAGAAATGAAATATCACAAGGCTTTAAAACGCCACAAGAATAACAAGAGCGCGGAATAAACAAAAAATAATACTTAAGTGTTCAGTCGATCGGAACAGCTTTCGAGTGGATGAATCCACTGCCACTGTAAGAAATATTGTAGCGATCTTTTAGGCTCCTGGCCTTGAAGTAATCTGGGATAAATAATTAGCTTCTGCTGCTTCCTATGGCATAGGTATCTATATGGTATTAAATTATTTCTGTTTATTATAAGGCACAACAATTTTTTAGAAATTATTACAGAATATATTTTATTGAATGGCCAATCCAATCCAAAAGTTTCTGTTATGATTCTGGTACGTCTAACAATAATCGCGTATAAATAAACAACATTATATAATACTCGTCGGAAAGTATCATAATTCGTGTACGATCAAAGAAAATTATGACGTGCACAATAGCACCAGAACAGAAATATACGTAAGAAATATAGTAAAACGTAGTCATTTAAATTCAGCGCCTTGTGCTTGTTGTGAAATTTAAGCGAAAACACATTCTCAGCGGAGCTTGCAGAGTTTATACTCGCGTCTAGAATTATATTAACCTCAAAACAATTGTAGAGACATTGAGTTAGATATTAGGTACAAGTTTTGATAAAAGTAAAACGGGAACGATAAAGTAAAACGTAGCAATAATCCTTCACTGCGCCGTGCGGCTATTACTGCCGCGAGCAACAAAACCGAGCGGACTGACGCTACGAGCGACGCTTTTGATAGTACACGTCGATTTTACTTATTTCATTTCGCTACAAATTTATCATCATGGGTGCCATGCCCATCATAGAGATAATGCTATTCCACTGCCAGGCACATGTCTCTTTTTAGAATAAAGGCCAAATGCTGATCGGTATACTCTATGTTTTTTATTTCTCAAACCTTCAAAAAGCGCGCGACAACGTGGGAGCGACGCAGGATTATGCGGGATTCCTACCGCACTGAAACCTCCGGTGGCCGTCCTAGGCGCTACAAAGAGGACTCCGGTATCTACAAAGGAACGCAGCCGGAGTCCTCTAAACGTGTTGCCCTATCAGGCTCCTCCTAGGTGAGCGGCTAGGCTCACCGTTTGGTCTTTATGATGGTATGCAACCACATATGCCGCCGTCCTGCCCGGGATCGCGTGGTCGAACAGTTCAAGCTCCCAGTTTAGCCGACCGAGACCCCGGAAACCTCTTTTAGTCGCCTTTTACAACAGGCAGACCCTATTCTGATCCCTGAACTACAGCGGCGTCTTTACCGGTGACCGAGGCGGCTTCTTCTCCGAGCGGGTTTAGCGCGCTCTCCGGCCCTTTCGGCACTTCCTTCCTTTGTTATTACTTGAATATATTATAGGAATAGGTACTTAATTTATTAAATTATTAAGTATATAATGTTATATTATTCTGAAACTACTAGACAGTGTGGTAGTACGTAGTAGTATTTATGTTAAATTAAATATTTCAATAAATAAAATACTATTTTAATCAATATTTTAATCTGACCGGTCCCGGAGTCGCGCGGTTATTTCCCGCGGGCGCGCGATGATTTAGCCAGTTTTCCCTTTATTTCGTTACGCGTCTCGTGGATCCTCTTCAATCATGTTGGCCTCAATAAACTTGAAAGTCTCTTATTACGTTTTATACGTTACAATATCTGATACGTACAATAGAATATATCATGTTAAATACATTATAAACATTATACATTATAACCTAAAGGCATAAGGATAATAGCCTTTTGTATTTTAAAATTACTTGATAAGTTCTTATAGACACTAACTTATATTTGAACTAAATAATCAACTCATATATGAACTAAAGAGTCTGTACTTACAATATTTAACAAGTTGAAACAAATTTATTTATTTGTCACTAGTTAAAATTTAAACACAAATTAGGAAGTTTATTGCTTTTAAATAGAAGTGATAGGTAACCGAAATAATATTACGTACTAACCGAAATTCGATCTGGTTTAAATGAATGACAAGCAAACACGAGAAGAATTGCTTATATTTTTCAGTAGTAGTGTATGTGTAAAAGTGTAATACAAGACTAAGATACCCATCTGTTGTACGCGTGACTGGAAGAGTAGTTCACGACGCTTAGAAGTTGAGCGCCGCACTCCGGCACGCTGCGGGCGCCGGCTTGCGGAACATGCTTCTTGAATTAGTAACTAGTTCGGTGCTGCATTCATGCGCACTTGCTTACGTTAAACATGAGGTGATCTAATTAAGGAATAGCGAATTAACAGTTATGTACAGGTCGTACAGGTTGTGTAAGATAGACTTCACTTTATTTTAAGATGTTTATACTTTTGTATTCTAGGATTATCTAGTAAAACGATTTTCTTTTTCTAATAAACGTGGCTACTTGCCAGTCAGCCACTTTTAATAGATAAAAAGATGATACTTTTAATGTACAGGATGTCTCGCATTAGAGATATTTGAAATAAAAATAGCGTTATAAAATGTGAAGGTAAACAATCTCCAATCTCTTGTTCTCCAATCGGCGAACTTCGAGGTTTTAATCCCATATACATATGTCCGATTATTATTCTTTAGGCACGTGAAAATAAGTTCTTATCGGTGAGTCAAATTTACCTATTCTAGACTTCACTAAGGCTTTAAACCGTCTCGCTTCGAAAAGAGAATCATGTCCATTAGTTGCTAAGAACCTGATAAACAAGAAGGTTTTGAACAGCACCATAGATGCATGATTTTCCATAAATACGTATATAACGAAGTGAGGCGTGACGTCAGGAAGGCCAGGAGTCTTCATTACTGTCTATTCTTGAAGATTTCAAGTAAAACACAGGAGTTATTCTTCTTCGATTTATTCACAATTGAGGAGGTTCGATCACTTCGACGGTTAAACAAGAATCTATTTCTACCGGCAGGCGCTCGCCTTTTTATAGCAATGTTTGGAGAGGTGACAATAACAAATTTATGGAGAGTAAACTAAATTACAATTCTAAGAATCACTAAATATTGCTAATTTAATAAACAAATAATTTTCGATCTTTAAACTAACTAAAATAATTATTTTCGGCGACGTGTTTTTCATAAATACGCGGTGTCCCGCCGACATATATAATGGATCACCGCATCTAGATCAAAAATGTGTTTTTACAACTTACAACAACTTACAATAATTTGAGTACAATTGGAAGGAGGCGGGTGTGGCGGTGCTACCTCACTCGAGTATTACCGAGCACTTCCTTTAATTTCACTCGTAAAGTCGAAGCACAAAGGATTATTTCTTTGCCTTTAAATTATACCCAGTGGCTGTTTTATTTCAATAGAATGCACGTTAACAGCATTAGCAGTGTTTTAAATAAAAGCTGAAAAGTGGTTTCTCCTTCGATATTGTATGGCGGGTGCAATTAGAAATAACTTAGACTCGTGCGCTGAATGTTTTTACTCGCAGCTCCATTTAACCCGTTCGTGCGACTGAAGCGGCGGCGTGCAGTGCTGAATGGATTTCAGATACTTGAGAAATGAAATGGAATTGTTCAATGTAGCAAAATGTCGTTTGAGGTCGCTTTTTACATCCATTCGGCATATGCAGTAATGTATTCGGAGAAAGTGCAGTGTGGGAGTGTTAATGACGTCAGAGTCTATGACTTTTGTAGTTTTTTCGGATTTGCTTACACTAGTATAATTTTTTGAAGTATGTTATCGATTATATTAAAGCTCACGGCCGTATCTTGGGAAAAATACATTTGTGGGAGTTTTTGAAATAATATCGTGCCTGTTAAACTACTCTTTCAGCTTTCTTAGAGAATTTTCATGCCTGGGAATGTCTACCCACATCACTATAAAGTCTTTAAATCTATGAGCAAGAAAATTTGCATCATCTCCATCACTTTAAAGGTGAGCGAGGTACCTTAATTCGCGTATATCAACAAAGATGTTTGCGCGTCGATAAAAGCCACATTTAAAAAGAAAACCACTCAAGGGCTCTTAGATTCGGTACCAATGAGTAGTCAATATGTAATTAAATAAGCGCCGAGAGTGTTCCATTCAAACGACAAATTTAATGAACACTGTCTGAAAAACAATACTAAGCGAATATATCTTTAGTTCGGAGAAAAACCTCCAGTATAGTAACTTAACGTAACTTTGTTCAATGTTACTCGTCTTTCTCTTTGTCCTTTATTTCCATTATTTTCTAGAATAAAAAAAATAATAATGGACACTCAGCAGATAATTTTAAGGGTTTTCGATAGTGATCTATGTGGAACATCTCATTAGTCAATTGCGTCGAAGTGTGATAGTGCTTTATCTTTATTCTTGCATAACAACATAAGCGTTCTTCACTGAAACTAAAACATCAATCTCGAAGCGAACACACCGTCATCCTTAATTCTATTTCGACGTTAAACCTCCGTACGAAATTCCAAATTTAAATTTGAGTTCAATCGATTGCATTAAATTTAACGGATTTCCGAAAAAACATTCTATACCATTTTACCCCCTTTTAAGAGTTGATTTTTTGAAACTGATAAAACAGATCTTCATTACATCAAACCGGAAAGCCAAATCAGTCACTCACTAATGGCTAATGAATTTACTTTAGTTTGCCTATTATTATTTTTTATTTTAAACTAGCAGGGCCTTCCATGCTGAGTGTCAACTTATTTGTGAACATCATTTAAGAAGCCCTATAAGCGTTATACCTACCTCCGCCTACTCCCCGCCCTCCATACAGAAACTCTCAATACATTTTTTTTTAATGCGAGTGAAACCGTGGAAATTGCTAGTAAATGTTATAACACATAGTCAAGCCGGATGCTGAATGGAAGTAATGTATAGAGAGAAAATGAAGGATTAGTAATATTTGTTAGATATTATTGATTTTATCTACTACGACATAGGACTTCACGGACGAACTGCTTCCAAATCGGCGACGCCATAACGGTTTTCAATAGAAAGTGCATTTTTGGAATTTCTGAATTCCATTTTAGCACCCATAAATATGCCAATTGCCTTTTATGTAAATAGTCTAAGTAGATAGGTTCAAGTAATCAGATGATAAAAGGGTCTGCAAACACGTAATGAAGTCGGGAGCCTGACCCTGCGGATGGGTACTGTGACACATCGTACTAACGGTTGTCGATCGAGTTGTGGCAACTTCACGCTGTTTTTTTCACGACATCAAAGTTTTAATCTTAAAATGGTAGGACAATCAAAGGTGGACACGTGATGGCAGTATCGATATGATTATTTTTGGATATAATAAGTTAGTGGGTGAAAATACTATAAATCAATTGCATGAAGCGTTTCAAATTAGTCATTAGGATATTAAAATGTTTGTGTTTGACGCCTATTAGGTATTATTCAAATGATACCCATAGTTACTAGGTACTACCTTTTATTACAAAATTTATTATTAATTGTAATGAATTTAGGCCCTTTCGGCACTAAGACCCTCACGCTACTCCTACCTACATATTGAATTAATGATGTATTCGTATATACAATTCAGAATTCTTTTCCATAACATACTGTTATACACAGTGGTTCACTAATCAATACTATTGTTTAAGTAATATTTTTATGCTAGTTATCCTCCACGACCATGTGTCCGTTGTACGCGCGGCAATAAATCAGATAACACTAACTTGACTCCGGACGCCGCTCTGTCAGCCAGAAATATTGCCGGCTCTCGGCGCGCACACCTTTTTCCAAGATACATACTCACATATAAAATAGTGTATTTTCCTATTCGGTGTTACATTTGGCGGAAAACACGCGATTTTTGTGTTTTGCTACAAAAGCAAACGTTTACAATGTAATTAAAAGTTTCGATTGTGTTGTTTAAAACTGTATTGCTTTCTATCAGGGATTTATAAATCCCTGACACATAACTGACACATATCTACACAAGTTATTAAGTTTTTCATTATCAACTCGTTACAGATTTTACATCGAAAATCTAATGGGTTCGTTTCTTTGAAATAAAATCTTTAGTCGCCTATCAGATTGACGTTAAGGCCGTAGCTATCAGTTTACACTATGACCGGTCTTTCAGAGATTTGTTCATATGGCAATTGTTGCGATGTTAACATTTGTTAATATCTCAGCATGTGGGGATTTTTTTTATTCCTAGTAATAGAGGTGAAAATCAATACTGATCGTTACAAAATAGAAAAATATATCTTGAGAAAGTAAAACAACATTAGGTATTCTAGAACAATAATAAAAAACGTTTAAACAAATAAGTTTGTGAGTTAAACGAAGTAAAACAGTATGTGCCATTACAGAGGCTGGCGGGAACTATAATTGTGTATTCGCGCCGCGCCGCGCCGCGCCGCGCCGCGCCCCGCTGAGCTGCTGCACACTGCACTGCTTATTGTTGTTACAACAATATAGACTTTTCATAAAAATAATGTATGATAAGTGATGGTAATGGTGATTATTTAAACAATCTCTTAAACCTAACTTCATTAGGAAGTGCATTCGTTCGTAGTGCACGTCTACGGTACACTTATAAGAAAAATCCCGTGTAAAATTTAAAGCTTCTACAATGACGATAATCATCAGTTTATGAATTTGAGGTTCTTTTCTGGGTAAAGGTGTTTTGTAGTCATGTTTGTGTGCGTTAAAGGGACCGTACAAACGGAACCTTAGTGACACCTCTATTATAGAGATAAGTATAGGTAGACTTGTCTTACGTTTATTTATAATGTATCTGACCCGGCGAACTTTGTTCCACCTAAAAGTCAAAAATTTTGAATTATTAATGATTTTCTACTATATTATACCTCTATTATTCCCTTCCTCTTGAATCACTCTATCTATTAAAAACTACGTTAAAATCCCTAGCATAGTATAAAGATCTAAGCATTCATAGGGACAGACAGCGAACGTTTTTTACTATGTAGTGAAGAAAATGAAGCAGTGATAAGTCATGCATATGTATCCATAGCTATAATTATTTTGACGACCCGCGTGGCCGAGCAGTTACCATACCGGGCTGACGCGCAGTGGGTTCCGGGTTCGATTTCCGGCCAGACAGGTATCTGAATGATGAGTTTAGATTCTTGTTCTGGGTCTGGGTATTCGTATATTCGTATTTGGGTGTTTCCATGGCACCCACGACACAGGAGAAAATCCTACTGTGGGGTTATGATTGTAGAAAGCGTTTTATTTAAAGAAAAAAAAATATAGTAAGTAAACACTAGCATATTCATGATGCCAATATCGCAAATCTATTTACACCCTCACTGAAAATCACTCAACGTGTCAAAAAAAAACTTGAAATAATAAACTTAAACGTTCATAAAATAAACTATCACTGGAGTATGAAATAGAAGAAACAGCGGCTGTCAACACGGTGGCCCGCTGCAAACGCGCATGATTTTACAATTAAACATTTACAGCTCTCCGCGCGTCACGCGGATTGTGAGAAACGAAACCTTTGTCCTGCAATATACTAATTGTACGCGCGCCGCATTTGTATATTTTAAATACGAAACTCTTACTCTTGTTTCCTCGCCACTTACTTCGTAAGATTGTGTATATTTTATTTAATTGTATTTCTTGAACGAAAATTAAAAAAAACTCTTCTTAGTGCTCATCAACTTTATATACTGAATACATGAGTTCCTTTCTTCCGAGATGGTAGAAAAGGCGCTGATAGGCGGTTTTTTTTTTATTTCCAGTTGCTTTTATAGCAAGTTGTGTGACAGTAGACATGTTGCCTTCAGCGGCTGTAATACTATTTTTACGATTACGTTTTAAGCGTCATCTATTCTATGTTACTATCGTCAGCTTTAAAAATGAAAGAAAATCCAGCCAAAGCCAACTCTATCTCTCCCAAGATGGGTTCCGTCCCACTATCTAAAAAACGGTTAAAAATTACATTTGTTGTATGTAATATAAATGTCTATTTTATTATATTTATAGTATTTGTAAACCCCCTTAAATTAGGGTCCCCCTTAAATATCTATTTTATTATATTTTCATAATAGTATTTGTTGTTATAGCGGCAACAGAAATACATCGTCTGTGAAAATTTCGATTGTCCAGCTATCACGGCTCAGCGGAGATACAGCCTGGTGACAAACAGACGGACAGACAAATAGATGGACAGTTGAATTATAGTAATAGGGTCTCTTTTTACTCTTTAAGTTTACTTATAATACCAAGAAATATCCTTGCAAGTTGTGAAAATACAAGCGATTCGGACAAAATCTTAAATGAAGCTTGAACAAAATGTTTTGTTACTCCGGATTTTTTTAATTAAGCTACAAAGAAAATGTATTTCTATTTTTTCCATTTTATATACTTCTCAGAATAAAACATTCCAAAAAATCAATTCCACGTGTTGAAAATATTTAATCTTTAAACAACTAGTGAAATACATCTTCTATCGGCGTCTTAACGAGGTATGTAGCAGAACGCGGCGGAATTTATAATTATTTTTTGCAATTCACGGAATGATGAAAATAACGGGAGATATTTTCATCTTCCGTCCAGTTTTTATGTTTCATTAGCTAAAGTGCCTGTTAAGTGCAAAAAATCAGCCGCCTAAGCGTCGGTAAAAACGGCCTTGATCCGTGGCCCAATTAATTTGTTCCAATTTCTCGCTTAGAATATTTATAAGCTTGAATATATTTATGAGTATTTAACTGTTACACAGTCATATAATAGTTTTTTACAAACTAGTATACCAAATAGGCAATTTATTCTTCAACTCGCATACAGTTACCACCAAACTTAACCACTAAATTGAAAATATATATATTTTTTACTTAGTCGTAAGTACTCATAAGTCGTAAGTAGTCGTTATTATCTAATATATAAATTTCTCGTGTCACAGTCTTTGTTGCCAAACTCCTCCGAAACGGCTTGACCGATTTTTACCAAATTTTATATGCTTATTCAGTAGGTCTGAGAATCGGCCAACATCTACTTTTCATACCCCTTAAGGGTTGTCCACCCTTAACATTTATTTTTATTTTTTATATGGCAAAACAACGTTTGACAAACATGACAATACAATAAATATAAATAAATCACATTATGCGTATCTAGTTATGAAAAAAATAATTAACATATTTAAATTAGTATTAAAATTTAACTCATACATATTGTTTTACCAACCATTTAATTATAAGTATTTCCTAGATTTTAACAAAAGAGAGTAAAGAAAATTTCTATGAAACTATATAATAATACCAATAACATTTGCATTTGTAATCTACGATAGTGGCTTTATGGTATGAAACTCTCCGAAGATGCGACGTGAACCGCAGCGAGCACAGTAGAACATAAACTCGTGTAGATGACGTGCAGTTAGCGTCCCGAACGATCCGCTATTTTAGGCAGGTTGTTACAATTAAACTTGCCTATGTCATTTAAAGGCTTAAGGTTGAGAGCCCTTTGTATGAGATTAGCGACATATATTTATTGTAAAGTATCGTTATCTCAAGAATCATGTTACTCATATGTTTTACGTTACAGTTAGTAATCTATTCTTTCATATTTATATTAAGATATTGGGTACTTATAATTTTTCATCTTTATACTTTTTATTAGTAAAAATCAAGGTTCATCTTTACGACTATGTTCTGTATTTTATCCTTAAATCTAACAATAAAGCAAGCAGACAACCAATGGATCGTCGGCTTTGAAGGATAGCCCTTCACGCAACTTTTTTCTAGGGCCTCATGTCATAGCACTCTGGGAATACTCCCAACGAAGCTCAAAAACAATTTTGGCACAACGGAAAATTTTACCCGTTCCATCAACACTATAGATAATATTAGTCTTTATACAATAGCAATACATTGTCCTCATTGACAAAATATAATACGGAAACAGAAAATTGATATTATGTTTCTGAGGAAAATTTCCACGAAAAACAGGAAAATAAGCTTGTGTATTCAAGCTGATATAACAAAAATGAGTGTAATAATCATAGATAAAGATAAAATACTTAGGTTACAATGGTCTGATTCTCTTCATACAGCACCCGCAAGCTATCAGTGTTTATTTATTTCCAGTGGTTAAAGTTTCGGAGAAAGTACTTGTTTGACGAACTTGCTATTTGTAACTCTAGCAGTCAATGATAATTATTATTTTTAACTTATTCTTGGTTCGGTTTCGTTCCTGGTTGTATGGTTCTTCCACAGCAGACGCGATAAAGAGACTAGTGTGATATTTATGATCCTAAGTAGGTACTTGTACACGGTATTTTTGTGATTATTTGCTTTCTTAAACACCTGAAGACGAGAATTGTTTGTACAACATACATAAAAATATTTTCGCCACAAAGCATATTTATAAGTAATGCTTACTAAGCAACGCTTAATATTCCACGTTATAAACCTAATTGAATTATTTTATATCAAATTAAATAAAAGTACTTATATTTCTTATGCGCTATTTAAAATCAAACCGTGAATTATTTATAGCGAACCAACCGGATCGAAGTGAAGCTCACATACGAGTAAGAATAATTTAGAGAAAAGCGGACATTTCATTGACTCAGTGTGACACATTTCCACTTCCGTCGCTTCTCGATGACGTCCGCGTTCTGATGCCTCCTTTGTCCTAAAATAAAAAGGCTGTCGTATCGATAGACAATGTTCTACTTTCGTAAAAAGGGCTGTGTCTGAATATTTTTTTGTTGATAATGTAAGTTTTTGGTGATCTCAACATTTACACTGAATACAAAATATATTTTTTGTTACAAATATAACAATATCACTACTACCCCTAGTAGTAGAGCGACCCTCACTCTTTAGAGATTATGGAATTAAATCAACATTTAATATTTAAATATTTTGCTTTCTTGTCAGTCAAATGTAATATTTCAATTTGTTTAAGGGGAAAAATGCTCATTAACGATTTCTACGAGTTAGTGGATAAAAAGTTTCAGTATGGGTGTTTTATCCTCATTCTCTTACATACATTGTTAGGTCGCACACCTTTCCGTATTTACTTTCCGTATTTAATGTTTTAAACTGTGCTGTTAGTAATAATTCATTGCGTTTTCCTAAAACGATTACCGTTTACTTTTTAACTCGAATATTGCAAGGTATGACTGAAAACGAAAACATGCAATCATACACCTGCTATATGTGGCAGAAAATCTAAACGTTTCAGATATATTTAAAAGCTTATGAAGATTTTGGTCTTTTCTTTATAATATGGAAGTAATAAACAAACATACAGTCCATGACGGTAAGGTGCCATTGACGTCCGGACAGCCGTGATCATCTCCAGACTAGAATTTTAGATGAGGCGGACCACAGGCACATCGGTATCCCTGAAGACTCGGTTGGAACATCTTCAATATGTATGTGTCTCTTTTGTCATCATCATACTGATGTTAAGTATCAATGTAAGCTGTTTATACTGCAACAAAAGTTTTTATTTATTTATTTAATGTTTATGCAGGTTGTGCCCTCGGAGTTAAACCATGTAGTGTTTAGATTAGATTTGTTATACTTAAGACTAAAATATCTTCTAAAATTATTTTAAAATATTAATTGTATACACTTCTCTTAAAGTGAGGTTTTAGCACCCACGAGGCTATGTATATAAAAAGTAGGAAAGTATCGACAAGTGGTAAAAACTAAAGCTCTTTAAAACAAGATGTTGCGGAAACGTACAAAAAGTGTTTCCGCAATTGAGCTCCGCAGTTGTTTGGTGTTCACGCGAGCGACGAGACTCGCTTCCAGCTCCAACACGAAGAACAAAAATCCAGAATCGAACACAACAATCGGCCTTTAGAGAAACACTAAAATAAAAAGTTTTACAGATACCATGTTTTCTAGTCCACTTGGTTAGTTTCTACGTAGGATTCGCTTGAATATGGAATATTTGTTTTATCACTATTAATGTTTCTTTCCGAACGTTATATAAAAGTATATAACGTAGTTCATTTTTACGATTTAGATTTATTTTTGAGACGGCAAATGTCACCGTCAAATTTCAAACGTTGCAATTATTGTTTTTCAATGTATTCATTAATGACTAAAGTTAAACGTAGAGAAATTACATAATATTGCACTTACTACATAGTATTCTTCAGCTGATGTTGTAGGTAAAACTTACTTTCTATTCATTCTTTTCTATTCCAACCCGCAACCACAATCTGCCACTGAAATGCAAAAACTGCATCACAATAGGAAATTATTGTGCAATAGCGATGATATTTTATTGTTAAACACATATATGGTGCATTACGTTAATTACGTGTTATTATCATAGAATATAAAGTCAATACTTTATATTCTATAATAATAACACGTAATTGGCTCCGGATATGTTTAAATAGATATACTGCAAAAATCGGATCCCAAACAGAACTACAACAGAAGTTTATTACAATTGCTATCAATTTCTGTGGACTTAGTGAAAATGCTTCGTGTGTGATATTTGAATATTTTGATACGATATCTCCTCTCTATTCACAGTATAAACGACACTGTGAGTAGAGGGGACCCCGATAATGTACCCGTTAGGGTAATAAAAGTTCTGAACCTAATACTTCTTTCAACGACCAGTAATCAGACGGTCCGTATCTGATACTTGTACCATCTTCAATAGCCGCTAGGCTTACGATAACGCTTTATATTTACAGTTAACTACACATTTGATGTGATGCATATATGATTCTTACTTCATAGATTGTGTGAGAACGAAAGCTTCAAAATTAGTAGTAAGTGCCTGTATTTCGAAATCTGAGCTCTTTCATATAATACATTCCAAAGAATATGCGTTAGAACAGTGTGATTTAAATATTTGTAGTAGTTTAAAGTAAATAATACAAGAATTTCATTATTTTAATGTGTCTGGCAATTTTAAAATTTTAAAATTCATTCATTCATAGCATTTTAAAATTCGCTGAATAACCAATATTTTACTGCCATGAAAATATGATGCATAGTCATATAGGATTGCGTAAGTTCTTTAGACATTTTCGTACAGCTCCATTAAGGTCTCTAACACAGTCTGAAACATGCTCTTATGCAAACTTAACGCAGTAAAATAAAGTTTGCATATCTCAATATGCAAACTTTATTTTACTGCGATCGTGTAATAAATAGTAGATTCGTTATAAAATGTATTTTTTAATGACAGAATATACTTTTTAAATATGTAACGGGTATTCACGGAATGCTAAATGCGATACGAGATATTTCGCCACAAGTACTTAGATCTACGATCCAGATTACGGCAAAGATAGCGTTGATGTGTTAGTAGTTAAGATAGATTTCCCTTTAAATATGAAGATATATTTCTACGTATTTTAGGTTATCTACAAGTGTTTGATTTTTCAGGTCACACACCTGGAGCTTCAAGTTTCTTCATCCATTGAACACGGTACAATAGACTCGAGGCGCTCGTTAATAGGAAGCAACAAAAGAAACCGAAATGTAATTTTACCTTTAATATATTCGTATTGGCAATTCCTATGGAACGTAATGTAATGTATTGATTTTGGCCCCTCTTTGTCACTGAGTTTTAAGTGAATCATGTCTGTGATAGACATTTTGAATCTGACTGATATGAGACTGAACGACTACACAATGCACAGGTTATTTTTCCTTCTGAAAAGTTATATTTCTGTTGTGGTAACTAAGGATAAGGACAAGCGCAAATATGTAATCCTAAAATATCTAAATTTGCCGGTAAAATTTTCGTTATTTAGGAATTAAATAGCAGTTCTGCATGATGGATACTGTGTTAAGCACTTTATAGATTAAGATGTTATTCCCGTGGATTCACCGGCTTTGATCATCGTTAACACGGTAAACACAACTACACAATTACACATAGCTCCCATTGTGCCAAGTTAAGCGAAGCCACACCGGTAGTTTTTGCGTAGAAGAGTAATAAAAACACATACATCTATTTACTACCTCCGCTACTTATCTTAGATGATTTTGTATGCACTTAGCACTTTTCTTACTATCCTTTGCTTATTATATTGGTTTCTATTAGTTTGTTTACTTATTACTTTGTTGTATTGTAGGTTATGTGTTACTGTATGTAATTTTTGTTCTATAGTGTTGTTTACGAATGACGTCAGATAACAATGGCCAATAGCTAACAACCTTTTTTTTCCGATATTATTTTGCTGTATTGGATGCCAAGCTTTTGGCCAATGTTAATTAGTAGTTTTCTATTTGCACCAGGTGTCACTGCTGGGCACAAGATATTTGATTATAACCTTAGTATTGCGGATCCCCGGTGTACGAGTAAATAACATGGTGATGGATTGATGATTGTGGTATGTTGTCTTCTTTATTTTTATTTTTTTTTTTTTTTCGATTATTGTTTACTATAAAAACCCATTCTTTATTACAATCCTTGTTAATTTTGTTGCTGGTTGGTAAACCTTGAAGTTTAATTAATTTGTTTTTTATACATTTTTTTTTTATTTTTACTTTTTTTTTTTTTTTTTTTTATTTGCATTTGTACTATTTTTTTTTTATATATTTATATTTTTTTTTTTTTACCTTTTTTTTTATAGAATATTAATATTGTTGATTTTTTTTTTAGATTAGCATTAAAGTACACTCATTACTATGTCAATAGATTACAATACAAAGGACGAAAGTATAATTTCATCCCACTTTTCTTCTGCGTCTGATGGGGTGAGCAGCAACGCCAGTTTTGAAAGCATTCCTCCTTTAAATGTCACCTTACAAACTTTGTTTGCGGATGTTAATAACAATTTTAACGTCTGCCATATCAACGCCCAAAGCATTCCGGCACACTTCACTGATCTTATTTCCACTTTTGATAGCAAACATATCCACGCAATACTTGTTTCAGAATCATGGCTTAAGTCATGTCTTCCCTCTGCGGCATATTCTCTACCAGGATTTCATTTAATTCGCAACGATCGTTCCGAACGGGCGGGAGGCGGCGTTGCCATATATCTTCGCTCCCATATTCCCTTTTCTATTGTACGCCACTCACAACCTGGTAGTGAAGCTGAATATCTCTTTGTGGAAGTCCTCTTATCTCATACCAAGCTTCTTCTAGGTGTATTTTATAATCCCTTATTAACATTTAATTACTTTTGCACCTTGGAAACATTATTGGAAGAATTAACACCCCTCTATTCTCACGTCATTGTTATGGGGGACTTCAACACTTGTCTTCTAAAAGATGATAGTAGGTCAAGTCGTCTTAAATCTGTCATTGACGCAGCTAATCTTCATATTCTTCCTCTTTCGGCAACTCATTTTTCCCTAACTGTTCTCCTTCTTTGTTAGACTTAATATTTGTTTCTTGCCCAGACTGTGTTGCGATGCATGGTCAATACGCTGCTGACGCTTTCTCGTACCATGACCTACTATATTTATCATACAAATTGAAACCTCCTAAGGCTAAGTCGAGAGTACTTCTTCAACGCAATTTTGGTGGCATAGACGTTGAACAGTTTCGTCGTGACGCTGCAGAATTTGACTGGAATGTTGTACTGAATGCAAGTACTATAGATGAACAGGTGGCTCTTTTCACTTCGCTTCTTATTCAACTATTAGATAAACATGCGCCAACTCGTCCGGTTCGTGTCCGACACCTGCCTGCTCCTTGGCTAACAGAAAATATCAAATCGCTTATTGCTAAGAAGAATAGTGCTAAGTCTAGGTATAAGCTGAACTCAACAGATAAAAATCTAGACAGTTATAAAACTGCCCGAAACCTCTGTAATAAGGTGTGTAGAGATGCACAACGACGCCATATCTATAACTCAGTCCAAAACCAAGACTCTGCGCAAGTCTGGAAATTTCTAAAATCCTTAGGAGTTGGGAAGTCACGCCAAGATTGTCCATTAAATTTGGATTTAAACCTTCTAAATCAACATTTCTCTAATACTTCCTGCTTTGATAATGCCACAAAGCGATTGACATTGAATTCTCTTTCTAACCTTACCACTCCTGATTATCCGGTATTTGAATTTCGTGCCTTTACGGTTCGTGATGTTGATAAGAGCATTAGAAATATCCACTCGGACGCTATTGGTTGTGACGGCATTAGTCGTAAGATGATCATTCCTATCATTGACATCCTTGCTCCTGTTTTAACCTATATTCTTAATTTTTCCATCTCCACGTGCTCTTTTCCTAGTACTTGGAAGGAAGCCCAAATTATTCCCATACCTAAGAAGTCCAATCCATCTAACTTCAATGACTATCGTCCCATATCTATCCTACCTTTTTTATCTAAAGTTTTTGAGCGGCTCGTTTACCAGCAACTTAGTTCCTTTATATCCAATCACAATATTTTAAATCCCTTCCAATCTGGTTTCCGTCCTGGTCATAGTACGACTACTGCCTTGTTGCATATTACAGATGACATCCGTCGCGGTATGGATAATCAACGGCTCACGGTGTTGGTGCTTTTGGATTTCAGTAGTGCTTTTAACGCCGTGGATCATGATATCCTACTGGCCACTCTTCGCTCATTCAACATATCTCCGTCTGTGATAGGCTGGTTTCAAAGTTACTTGCGTGGGCGCCGCCAACGTGTTCAGGTTCAGGATGCACAATCTTCCTGGTCCAATACGAAGGCCGGTGTACCGCAAGGTGGCGTGTTGTCTCCACTTCTTTTTTCTCTTTTCATTAATTCCATCAGTCTCAACCTAACTTCTCTCTACCACCTTTACGCAGATGACCTTCAAATCTATCAGCAGACTACATTAACGGACCTACCTAAAACCATCTATTCCTTGAATGATGATCTGGCCCGTATTCTGACTTGGAGTAATTCTCATGGTCTCATAGTAAATCCGAGCAAAACTCAAGCGATTATAATAGGTAGCTCTCGCTTATTGTCCAGGGTAGATGTTAATCTGATACCCAGTATCCATTTTAATGGATTACGCATACTATATAGCGACAAAGTGAAGAATTTAGGTTTGTACTTTGACAAACATTTGTCATGGGCACCACAAATTGACGATGTGAGTAGAAGAATGTTCTCCGTGGTAGGATCATTAAGAAGACTCCGCAACTTTCTTCCAACTGCTGCCAAAATTGCGTTAGCAAAATCCTTACTCTTTCCTATTCTTGACTATGCCGATGTTTGCTATCTCAACTTAACTGAAGAGCAACTTAATAAACTTGAGCGACTTCAAAATTTATGCATTCGTTTCATATTTGGTATCCGCAAATATGATCATATATCCGACTATCGAAATAAACTCAAGTGGCTTCCTATCCGACTTCGCCGGAATTTGCATATTCTTTCTGCTCTTTACTGCGTGCTGTTCAGCCCTATAGCTCCCTCCTATTTAAAAGATCGGTTTCAGTACCTCCATCTTTCCCACGACCGTTTTCTCCGTTCCTCTATAAATTTGTCTTTAAAAACTCCTTCTCATGCTACATCCTTCTTTCAAAACTCTTTTTCCTCAGTTGCTGTTTCCTTATGGAATAAACTGCCTTTATCCATACGCCGTGCTGAATCTATTGATTCATTCAAAAATCAGGTGATGAAACTTTATTCCGAGACATAATTTTTTGTCATTTGCACATGTGTCGCACTTTTGTTCTGTCACTGCTATTAATACTAATAATCTCTTTGTTTATTTATAGTTTTTTATTTTTTGTGCTGTACTTGTTAATATGCTTATTTTTTTTCGTTTTCGATTGTGTACTTTATGTTACCTAGCTGTCCCATATAATTTACTCTCTTTCTTACTTCACTTACACTTCCCACTTTCTTTCTTTTTCCTGTTCTCCTTACCTTTTCCATGTATAGGTTGTCTGGAAGAAATCGCTGCCTAGCGATAAGACCGCCTATTGTATACGACTAATCTGTATTGTATGTTATTGTTATGTTTGTCTGTTTCTAGTGTGCAATAAAGAGTATTCTATTCTATTCTCTATACATCCTCACAAAGTTGCGCATTTTTCGCAATTTTGAAACGTATACTACGCTTCAACATTTTTGTTTTCTCAATATGTTTAAATCGTGTTTCTAGCGTGAAGTAGTTTTGCATTGCGGTGGAACGGTTTGATGTGTGCTGTCTGTGGGGTGACTTTTATTGCGACAACCAACTTTGTTTCTGGGCAAAGGCACATAATTATATATCTTCAAATAATATTTCGTTATAGATTGGACCTTTATTTTAATGTAACTGTTTACATATATTTGTAGGCGGAACTTACTATTAAGTGAACGACCCTTTGATCTGTTTTGACGTAAGTCTTTTGAAAACACAATGGCAGGCAAAGAAGTACACTATCCAATTTACCATTAATATATCTTCAAATAATAATTTAGATAATCTTCTTAGAAAATGATTACAATTACACGGATTCAGGTCGACTGACTTGCAAGGTTTATTCGAGTCCATTCACGTTACTCGCTCCATTAAACTCAATCAATGTTTTCATCCTTATTCTTTGTTCCCTTAATATCTAAAGAAGCTCAATGTTACCCGTATACGCTACGAAATGTATTATATTACTTAGAGAACACGTCTATTCTTTTGCTACATAAATAAGTTATTGTACTTAATAAAATGAGATACTTGCGAGGTGTTAGAATAGTGTACAGGTGTTAGTAACGAGTACGGTACCAGCGAGGTACCACCACCACATCTAAGTCTAGTGTAAAGCAGTTCTTATTTAGTTTTACCTTTAGATGGAAGCGTGCTCGTTTGCTATTCCAATATTGGAAACAATAAATTCCAACTATTCAAGGTTCACTCGGCTTATTACATTAGGGCTACGTTTAGGAAGTTAATTAAATTAAACCTATTTTCCACAAAACAGTTTTTATCGTCTCAATTTTTTTTTTTAGTTTTTAATAATATCTCAATAATTATAATAATAAAATTAATTTCTCAATACTATACAAGTCGAAAAATTGAATTTTGAATTTATAATGCATTTAACTTTACGTGTGGTGTCATCCCGCTATTTACTAAACGCTTACAATGTGGCGCGGCCGGGAGCACGCACTAGAGTTAGCGCCGTCGTGTCAATGTCCGAAGACTTACGAAGTTTTCGTCATATTCTTTATATTTGTGTGAAAATACGCGTTATCATACTTGGGTTTTTACGTTCGCTGCCTACGATAAATGATGTGAAGATTTGTTACTTTTCTTAACCGAAAAAATGGGTTGAATGATTCTTTCTTAATAATGCTTTTGTCGTACGTCTATTTCAAAGTTGTTCAGTAAATCGAAAAACATAATATTTGTATTAATAGCATTCAAGATTGTAGAACCAGAGTAACTCAATACATGGAGGTATCATCGCTACATTTATTTCTAGCCTGAAGCAATTCCTGCACTTCTGTGGAAGGGAGTGGTTGCCGGCTTGCTTTTATATGGCGACGAACTTAGTTCTCGGGAGTGGCAACGCATCTGTGATTGACTTCAGATAGAATCCCTGTTCTATATAAAGTTGCTTACAAATGACCATGGGCAGCATTACCGATCCATTCATCCACATCATCATCCAAAAGCCACTTTTTCTAAATTCATTATATTGTGATACTCGTGGACATAATAATTCCTTTTTTATTTCAGCTACAGATATTTATCGTTATAAGGTTCATTCTGCTATGTCTGTGTTGTCTGAATTGGGCTTTCTTCCTCTCTCTGCCCTTGGATATTTTAGGAGGTAAATAAGCAACAAAATGTTGAGCAGTAGCATCTTAATGTGTGACATCAAGACCCCAAGACCCACTCCAGTTGCCATCCAGTTGTCAAGCGTTTGTCTAGCGACAGGTAGATATAAAAAGACAGATAAAAGGTTAATCGGAAATTAATTATTGTAATTAATTTTAGGTGGATCTAATTATTGTGGCTGATTTAAATGTAGAATCAGAGAAATATAGAGAAAGAGAAATATAACGTCTCTTACGTTCACATCGACTCAAGACATTTCCAATTTTTCTTAAATGTCAGTTTTGATTTGAAGGGACAGGTTACTTAGATAGACATTAGGTACCCAGCTAAGCTTACAAATTTCGTGCTTAGTTACTAAAATTTACTATTGGAATATTAATTCACAGTTATGTCATTCAATATGTAAATAGTTTACTTACTAGCTTATTGGTATCAATTCATATTCACGAACAAATAAAGATGAGTGTAAATGTGTTCAAAAGTGTGTACGTGTGTGTAATTGAGGAGTATAAAATTTCACTTTTTGACTTTGGACTTGAGGATTTATTAATGACATCTGCAAAACTTTCTTACACTGAAGTAAAAGCGAAAACGCGAAGTTGAAGCGTTCGTCAATTGACTTTTAATAAGCACGAAATAGTTTAGAAATTGATTTAAACTTTATAATTGCTATTTCCACATAGGTACACATTTAATGCTTCGTATACCGAAAATATAACACTAATTCAACCTGCCGCTATAACGTGTAGGATTTATTTTTAATCTTATGAAACTAGAAGGTTCTAGATTGCCTCTACCTGATGACCATATCTAGCCATCCTTAATTCATCCTAAATCAGTTTTACTTAAGTTTCGCCGCAAATGCGTTCCTACAATGCTATGTAAATGAACACTTCGTATAGTTGTGCCCGCAGGCGAGTACCGATAGTACAGTACTACCTGTGGTCGATCAGCGTTGCGTCCATGAATACTAAGTTGAATCCATTTACATTAATATCTCTACATCACCGTACCATTCCAATGCTATTATGATAAATTACTCGTAGCATGAAGAGTTCTACGACCTTTAAGTGAAGTATCTCAAAATATGATCCCGTAATCTCATTGGCTGTCGTAAAGCCTTTAACTTAGCAGTTCTGGCGGTGGTTACGTAATAATCCTTAAAAGAAAAGCTCAGCGGACGTATATCGTACATGTAACATACGATAAAAGTATATTTATGAAGCCGCGTGACGTCGCCGCCTCGAGCGTGCGTACAAAGTACACATGTCAGAAGTGAAACTTCTTTGGCGAACTAATTTATAAATCTTGTTTATAATTATACAAATCTAAAACTTTAAATTTCCAAGATTAAGAGGAAGGGAAAAAGGCGTGATACGACGTTCGCTCTGTCTCACTTTTTCTCTCAATCTTTCTCACTCGCTTGCTCCCTGCTCTCACTCCACGGCTAGTTGCTCATGCTACGTTCGCCCTGTCTTACTCTCTCTCAATCGATCTCGATCACTCTCTCTCTCTTTTCCGACAGTTCCGTTGCATACCGGCGTGACGTTTCATCTGTAAAAATTTTACCCTCATGCGCCTAAAGAAGTTTCACTTCAAAAAATACATAAATACTTTATACTTTTTAGTCACTCTGTGTAGGATCACATACTCTTCAACTAATAGAAATAACTGGTAAAACGGAGCATACATGTTGCATGTGACCGGCGATTCATCGACCAATTTCTAGCATGCATGTAAATACGTTCTTACTCTTAAACAGGTCTTTTGAAAATGTATCCATATTCTCGATCCGTTTGAGGTTTTCGAAACTTCCATCTAGTGTAGCCAATTTAGTTGATAGAATCCTTAATCAAGCAAAGCTTGTTCGAGTGACGTCACGCCAACAGATGTCCTTCACTGGCGCTCTCTTGTTGTCACATCTAATATCATAGAACATATTTATAAATAATATTTACGGTAATGGTATTTAAGTTCACAGGAAATGAAAATTAATCGTGACAAGAACAATTATAACAATAAATTTATTTTTCTTAATGATAACGTGAATATAAATAAATTTAAAATATAGAAACTTTATCATTTACAACAGCAGGAAGTTTTATCGATCACATTAACCAATATTGGCTATATGTTCACGCTAAAGGAATGAATAAAATATAGTTCATGGGTTCGGAAGTAATCGGACACTGGAGCTACCGAGCGCAGATATTTCCTTAAAAATAAGTTCCTTAAAAATTCCTTAAATAAGTACTACACTTACTTTTAGGAAAATAGTTATGCCCCAATTTGCATTGTACGTCGTGTCGTCATCGTAAGTAATGAACGGCTCCACTGCTAATATACGCTGTATCGTTATTTGCAAAGAGCTTTCCACACGCATGTGTCATTCTCTTTGAATTCCCTCACGAACGTATCTGTTTCATGATAATAGGCTTTTTGTTTCGGGAATCGTCAACCTTCATATTTAATGTCATGAATTTCAGGGACAAAATGTTTACACATTTTGTATTCGTATTTATTAAAACGTTTACTTCGGAATGGCGTTATGAGTTTTAACGTTTTTAATATGAGAATAAATACAGTCAAAAGTTATTTACTGAACTCAGAAATTTTACTGATAAGATAGTTATTATTACTCAATGTAGATAGATTACTTCCAATTTTTCACGTCGATGTTTTTATTCACAGAACTATCGATCGTTGTTGTATCACACGCTTCTTCAATTAATTTGCTTGCATCAGTAGATGCTGAATGGTGTTTTTTTTTTTTTTATATCTGATTGAAGTAGCAAACGAGCATGCAGTCCACCAGATGGTAGGTGGTCGCTGTCGCCCATGGACATCTGTAATTAACTACATACAGAACATGGGTTCCGTCTGAAGTCAATCACAGATGTGTTGCTACTTCCGAGGACTATGATGGTCGCCTCATGTGAAAGTGTGCCGGCAACCACACCCTTCGAACGAAACGCGAGAAATGCTTCACGCTAGACATTAGACATTAGACATTTATTTATTGCATCATGCTACATTCATAAGGTCTTACAATTAGTAGAGTCTGGGCATGAACCCTGCTAGGGTGTTGCAATCGATTTACAGAATATTAAATAAAATTATGATTAAAACTAAATTTCATACAATTTAAATAATTTTTTGCAGTGTCAAATTGTCAAAAATACATTAGTTAATTAATTATGTCAGTAATAATAAAATTTCAGATCGCGTCAGTACAACATAAAACATTGAATTAAAATAATTAAAGTAAATTAAATACAAAATAAAAAAAAACAATAAAGAAAAAACACATATAAAAAGAACATAAAGTAGATATAAGATGTCAAATAACAATATAATAAATTAATGTCGAATTAAATAATAATAATTTTAATTGGTTGGTATTTATGATAATGTGGAATATTTGCAATCATCAAAGAAATCTTTCAAATTATAATAACATTTAGTAGTCAGTAAGTTTTTTAGTTTCTTTTCAAATTGTGACTCCGACTCTATCTTTTGGATGTCTTTAGGGATTCTATTATATATTTTGATGCACATAGAGAAGGGTCCTGAGCTATGTAGTGCCATGTAGAAATAGGTGTGGCGGCGGTGGTTCTGAAGCTGAAGGGTCCTGAGCTATGTAGTACCAGTGTAGTTCGACCGGGGAAGTACCCCGGTCGAACTACACTGGTTCTACCACCTTCAAAATGTTTTGGTGTTTCATGTCTAAGAAATACTGATTAGACATGTAAACTTCCTTGTTCAAAGGGTCCCAGATTAATAGTCTCTGCCTTTAGTGAGTGAATTCCATGCAACTTCCCTTACATGAAACAGACTGTGAAATTAACCTTTCCACAGTCAATTTCAGCGTGACGTCTCTGAACAATTCCATTTATTGCTGGAAGCTCGCCGGCGCTCATCAGCTGCGGTCGCTTTGAAGGCCGCTCGTGTACAACTCGTTCTGATACTAACTCGACTAAAACTAATAGTTACTAAACTTATGGGTTCTAACAGGTGGAACAAGCGTTTTTGTTAAATTTGTATTTAATGATTGTTTAGTGTATAGTGAAACGAGTATAGTATAAACTTAGGCTATTGGATATTAGAAACAAGGAAAATTGATTTTTTTTTGGTCCTTCACAAGTAAAGTATTGGTTCACCAAAACTAACTTGTAAAGATCCAAAAAAGATCGTCTTTGTCGTCTGATAATTCAATATCAGAAGGCAATGACGAACAATGTCCCCAATCAAGTCGAAAAACAGGTAATCTCCAAAATGTTCCATTAGTTATGCTGTTCAATCTTAAATACACAAGTTCCAAGTCCCTCAACCATCATTATGATACTAATTCACATATAGTATGCAATCCGAAGTGCCGTTTTACAGTTCCTAAAGATTATATAGCAAAAATATATATATAGCAGACTTGAAACATTTAAGCAAATAACTAGTAAGGTATAAATATGGAGAAGATACACTTCGTACACAACACAAATATTAAACCTACAGGTAAGCACAGTTTTGCGGTGCAATTAAACAGTTGCTATTTCGTCTAAAACTGTAATTAATCGTCCGTGTGCGAGCGCTAATTAGCGGTCGCTTTGAGCTGCAGCGGCTGTATGGTGCAACATCCCGCAGCGGCTCTGAGGCGACTGTTGTTTCCTGTTGCTATACATTTAGTCCGCAATCAATGATAAATTCGTTGTTGTTATAGTAGTTATATTTGGTGGCGGCCGGAGGTCGCAGAGAAACTCAAAATCATTCTTAACATTTATTTAAACTAAAAATAATAACAACATTTTAACTTAAAACTAAAGGGATGAGACCGAGGCGATGTTAGAGCTTGGAATGCCGTGGCTGCACTAGGGCTGTGCATCAGCGTTAGAGTTATGTAACACAGTAGAGAGAGACTTGTTTTATATCGTGTCCATACTAAATTCATTTTCTTACTTTATACAATGTAGATATTTTTATTTTTGCCGATGTAGTTCTACCGGAGAGGTACCACCGCCACGACTATTTATAGCGTGAGACATTTCTTGCGTTTTGATAGAAGGATGTGGTTGCCGGCAGACTTTTATATGAGGCGACCATCTTAATAATCGGAAGTAGCAGCGCATCTGTGTTTGACTTCAGAGAGAACCTATGTTCTATATGAAGTCAATCACACATGCGTCAGTCACAAATGATAAGTAAAGTTAAATATGAGATATTAATAATGTACTTCTTGAGGCAACATTAATCTTCATTTCTTTTAGACTTAAAAAGCGTTAGAGTTCTTCTTTTTATAGAAAAAATCTTTTCAATAAAAAGTTTATTTTATAACATAAATTTATATGTATGTTATAACAATAGATAGAACCACGAGATTCAGCTTGACGAGTAATAGTTAATGTGAATGTTTTTTATTAATTATACTGAGTCATGATTTTAAGGTTAATTAAAATATATTCAATGTAAATTTGCTTTAATATTATCGCAACCTCACAAAATATGAATTTCAATTATCACTTCAAATTCTGCTTTAAAAAGTTCTTCACATATCCCACATCAACCCTATTATTGGCCCACTGCTGGGCACGGGTCTTCTCCCAGAATGAGAGAGTTTAGGCCATAGTCCACCGTGCTGGCCAAGTGCGAATTGGTGGACAGTGCGAATTGGTGGACCTTCGCATATAATGTTGGCATATTTGTTTTGCAATGTAAGCTCACATTTCAGCCCTTCGTTAAACCTAAACGTACGAGATACAGACGATGCAGAACAAATAGACTATTATTTACATAGCAGTTGGAGTTTAATCATTACGCATCGCTATGAATATTCAAAAAGCCATGTTGAAGTTTGCTCTCCACGATGTGCTGCGGCCGCGGCTCAAATGGAAATGTAAACGTATTTTTATGTGAAATTAATCTTCTAGCACTGGCCGTTTTAGGCACGATATCGACATTTATGCGACGAGAACGTTTAAATGCTATTAAGCTTTTTATCTAGAAATGAAATATAAATTGCTAGCTGAGGCAAGTCTAGCAGGATTAATGCATGTGTGTCAATTCGTATTATTTGGATATTCTTTATTTAAAAATGAAAATATATTCCCATCATAAATTACTAATCATCATCTCTT
This sequence comes from Spicauda simplicius, assembly GCA_949699795.1. Classification (NCBI taxonomy): domain Eukaryota; kingdom Metazoa; phylum Arthropoda; class Insecta; order Lepidoptera; family Hesperiidae; genus Spicauda; species Spicauda simplicius. The sequence goes on along the minus strand of OX453071.1, from coordinate 1,021,173 downwards.
AAATTTACGCGTCGCTTCTCATAAAATGCACGTAACAGTATAGTTAATATTAATTGTTTGTAACCGAGTAAACAAATCGACGTTTAAATATAAATATGACCAAAATCCAATTTAAAGCCTCATTAGTTATTCTACATAGCATATAAATAGGGAAGCGCAAAAGGTTTACCGCTTACTAAAAACTTCGATGAGTCCACATTCTAAAATAAAGCTAGGGATAAATCGATAAAGTATTTAGTTACCGGTGTCAGCTAGCGGTAATGTTGGTCAGCACTTACCGGGATCGCGGGCCGTTCATTAGTGACGTCACCGCAGCGAGCGAGCGTGGCATAGCATCGCCGCTATTTCCCGATTGCGGCGCTTCACTATATTTATTACATAAATACATTTTGTTTCATAATACGTAATTTTATAATTTATATAGGCCGATGATTCGCGTGGCAGAGTGGTCAGCATATATAGCTACCACGCAAAAGACGAATTATCCGAATTATCATAATTATAACGAATATAATTATGGTCCTCTTACGTGTCTGGTTATCTTTGACGATCGCTGTTGCAGGCACCGTACCGGTCTGACACGAAATGGAAGAAAAACACCTACCGGCAATCGGCCAGCGTATAATACTATATGGAGGTGACCCATGCCGAAAAGAAGGCTGTTGTTCATAAAGTATCCATCTAGCAAGCACATAAAACATTGTATTGTGGTGTGACGTCAATGGGTAGGTACTTATGTGATTTTACTCAAAAATAACATGACTGTCTCTTACTGATCTTACATTTACGAGTAGGTATGTCATTTTACTATGGCTCTAATAGTATTCAACTTACAAAATGGTCAGTATACTGCTAAACCAACTATAAATCGAGAAATAAGCTCTGACTGAGCGACTGCAAGCTGGCGTTATGGAGAGACCAGTAAATCGCTTAGAAACAATGATGACGCTGCGCTAACTAGTTAGGACGACAATATTTCACGTAAGATACTTAATTACAACATGATGCTCAGCTATAGTAAACTTTATTGCAACTCTGCAAAATTTAATTTCGTATGATCGTATGAAATGTGTGCGACTGTATGGACGCCCGCCGTAAATATCCCGCGCTTAGCTGAGAGTCCAGTAAACCCTGCAACAATGGTGACGATGCAGTAACTACTCGCAGCGCTGTCATTTCAAAGCTGCATACAGCACTTTACGCTTAATGATGAGGGAATTTCGAGATGGACGCACGCTGAATATTTTAACTCTAATATAAAGGACTCTAAGTGCCTCTTCCAGTTAATAATATAAATCTTAATGTAAGTACGCTATGCTCCTTTTCAAATTACTTTAATAAACCATACATCTTGAAAATGTCACTTTAAACTACCAGAGATATGACGTGGCGTGTTTAGGCAAATATTTATAGAGAACTCGAAATATGCTGCAGAATTAATAGTACAAAATATTTGTTAAACGAATCAATCCAGTGTGTAGACTTGCTCCTAAATTGAAAACAATATTTATTATGTAAGAAATACTTCAAATTAAAACAATTATAGCAGAAAAAAAAAACAAATAAGAGTTATTGCTTTTTAAAAGCTCATTATAATTTCAAACTAAAACCCCAAATAAACTTTGTATAATTTAGTTATAGAACTATCACGCCGTTTGTCACGAGTGATTGAGTATCCAACATCCATTCATTCGTCCATCCTCACAAACTTTCGCTTTGCAATATTAATAAAATATAAGACATATCTATGACTCTAAATATATTAGGTACCGATTAGACATTTGAATTAAAATCAAAAATAAGTATTTGAGAATAACTTGAACGTCGTTCGGACGTAGACGCCGACCCTCACCTGAACTTTGAGATAATTTCTAGTTTAGATAATTTCAGTTCTAAACCGCTGACAGGGACCGAGTTTGACTACTTTATAATCCGCGTTATAAAGTACTAGCTGTACCCGCGGCTACGCCCGCGTGCAAATCAATGTATCGCAAAGATTTTCCCGCGCAAATCTCCACTCAGTGGGAATTCTACGATAAAAGTAGTCTACATATTGTTCCATAACATTTTTTATAGTAAAAAACCTGTAAAAATCGGATTAGCCGGTCAAAAATTACCCGGACAAACACAGAGTGAATCCAAAAATTTTATTGGATAATGTCTTCGATCTCGATGGCTGTATCTACAGAATCTTCATCCCAAATAGTCAAATAACAATCCCGCATTGAATTTCCAGTATTCTTTTGATTTGAAATATTAAAAATGTTAGAGAAATCGTTGCTACAAATCTTGAGTGGACGCTCAAAGGCGAATAGGCAGGCATTATGACCGCTTTTTAAAAGTGTGGGCGCAACGCTGGACGACGCCACGGCAATAGCTATTTTTCTATCAGATCTTATATTTTTCGCTAATAGTAAATTTATTAAAAACGTTTTACCCGTGCCCCCTAGTGCATCTAACTAAAACTAAAAATTTAATGACAGTATCAATGATACATAAACTAATTTTGGTTCTACTAACATTTAAGCGGCGCTCAGGTATGTTTATAGTTTATCTTTATTAAGCCTTGTTTGTGGTTCATTACATTAAAATTTGAATTTGTCGGCAAGGTAAATCCAAATTATTTTGTACTTTTATCTGACAGAGGTTAAACCTCTATCAATATCATATAAGCTTTGTGACACATTGATTCCCAGGCGGGCGAAAGCTTTGCATTTCCGATACTAAATAATATTTAAAAATGAGCTGGTTATTAAAAAAATAATACTAAAATTTGTATTTATGAAAACTACAGATTATAATAATAATAATGTACATAAGACAACTGGATTCGAACCCAGACCTCGCGTTTCTAATCCGCCCGACTTGGCACCACACGGCTATCACGATTTTAATAACAGATGCGAAATTCATATATTAATGAGTTAAGAACATCATCTATTTTGGCTTATTTTGATACACTTTGTTATTCTAAAATTAATTTAAAATATGTTGTTATTTAAATACTTGTTTTCTATAACATTATTTATAATGAACATCTTCTTCTATCTTCTTCTTCTTCTTCTATCTTTCTATACTATAATAAATCTGTAAGAGGTCGCTGTCTGTACATAGAATAAATTTAGGTGAAAACCATTTCTAGAGGTTTTTAATACGATATAGAACCCAAAATAATGGTTTTTAGAAATCTTTTCTGTTTGTCTGTTTATCTGTTTGTCTGTTTGTCTGTTTGTCTGTTTGTCTGTTTGTCTGTTTGTCTGTTTGTCTGTTTGTCTGTTTGTCTGTTTGTCTGTTTGTCTGTGTGTTTGAAAACGCTAATCTCAGAAACGGCTTATCCAATTTGAATATAATTTTCACTGATGTGTTGTGGGAAACTTCACTTAACATTTAGTGTTTATTTTATGTAAATCGGTCTATAAATAAAAAAGTTATATTAATTTAAAACTACGCAGTATTTATTCTGTGTTCGATAAGTGTTAATAAGATAAGTAACTGCATAGTTGAATTGGTTGAAACTAAACATGTTATGGTCTCTAAAATGTATTCCTTTGTTATGGTATTTTTTATTGGTTATGTGTGTACCTATGTTATTTGATACTATACAAATCTATATCTCTATATCTATATATACTTATATAAAAACGAAAGGATGCTCTCTCACTCATCTATTGAATAAACATCGTAGAGCCTAAACTGCTAAAGATACGAATATGATTATATGATGGGTTCCTTTTATGACGTAGACGTCAGTTAAGAATGAATTTTCTGATCCCCCCCCCCCCCAATTTAACCCAAATAGGAGATGTAAGTTTGTATGAAAGTCAGTCAATTTTGAGGCCACCTCAATAAAATTTAGTATTTCGCTTTGATTTTTATGTTAAAACATAGTTTTAAACCGACTTCCAAAAAGGAGGAGGTTATCAATTCGTCTGTATTTTTTTATTTTTTTTTTTATTTTATATTTGTTACTCGATTTCTCCGCACTGGGTGAACGGATTTGAATGATTTTTTTTTTCATTTGAAAGGTAGTGCGTGTCATGGGGTCCCATTTATTTTTAGTTCACTTTTGACAGTGGCATCCATAAGAAAAGCGCATAAGTCTGATATTTGCATTAACGATGTGCGCGATAAATAGATGAATAACTCAATTTCCCGCCAACCAATTTTGATGATTTTTCTTTTATTTGAAAGAATGTACTTCAAGGGTACTCTGATGAGTTTGATACGGTTCTGATCATAGGATCCATTTCTTTGAAGCAAATTAAGGAAATTAGCGATACTCGGCCAAACCTAAGCTGTAGGAGTCCAATTGGGTTGAATGTAGAATGAGATTACTAAGCAGATATTTCCTAAAAAAATTGACCTTCAACTCTTCAATCCTGATGATGCAGGGGTATTGCTAGCCTGAACCTTAGAAGTAAGTCATTTTTATATATTTAATATATAATTAGATTGTTAAACAAATTCATGGGACAAAAATTTGATCTTCAACTCCTCAACCCTGATGATGTAAGGGTATTTCTAGACTAAACCGTAAGAGTTGGCTATTTCGTACTTACGGTTATGTAATAAAAATACCAAGCAAAGATGAACGGTAAAAATTTTGACCTTCAACTCCTCAACCCTGACGATGCAGGGTTACTTCAAGCCTAAGCCATAGGAGATGGCCATTTGGTGCTTTCGGGTATGTTATATCATTACTAAGCAAAGACACAAAATGAAAATTACGACCTTCAATTCCTCAATCCTGATGATGCAGGGGTGCTTCAAGCCTAAGCCATAGAAGTTAGCTATTTAGTGCTTTCGGGTATGTCATATAATTACTAAGCAAAGACACAAGATGAAAATTTCGATCTTCAACTCCTCAAGCCTGATGATGCAGGGTACTGCAAGCCTAAGCCATAGAAATTGGCCATTTATTGCTTTCGAGTATGAAATATAATTACTAAGCAAAGACACATGATGACAATTTCGATCATCAACTCCTCAGCCCTGATGATGCAGGGTACTGCAAGCCCAAGCTATAGAAGTTTGCTCGCAAGTGCTTACGTATAAGTAATAAGAATACGAAGCAAAGACACGGGATATTTTTTTTTACCGTCAACTCCTCCCTGATGATGCGGGATAGTGCAAGCCTAAATTATAAAAGGTAGTCACATAATGCTTACGGTTGTTTTTAGTATATATTATGAGTTTAATGACAGCTCATTAAACTGAAATGTGATTAATAAATTAAACTTCAATTCATCAACCCTGATAATCTAAGTACACAACCTACTTAAGCCGTATGAGTTTGGTACTTATTGATTACAATACATTACAACCCGTTGAGAGAACATTATGATGAAAAGTGAATACACTTTGAATACCTAAATCCTGAAAATGCAGTAGTATTGTCATGTTATTATTAAGAGTTGGATTTAGCTGTAGCTTTTTAAACAGGTTGGGTTAGGTTAGGTTGGAACATAAAAGAAAACATAAAAAATAAGCGAGCAGGGTGCGCCCTGTTCGTATGAATTGTAAAAGTGTTTTGATTATGTCTTCTGCTTTACAAAGAACAATTTACGTACACAAATAGCCGGATGCACCTCTTAAAAGATCTTATCCTTGACCACATAAAACAAAATATGAACTTAGAATATATGTCGCTGTTCAGTGATATTCCAATTTCCTAATTATTTACTTCAAGTAGATAATAGTGCTTTGTTATCCGGAAAAGTCAAATACAATCTTTATATCGATACGTCTTCGTTTAAATGTGGAGGAGTTGGTTGAAAAGTATATCCCGATATTGTTAATACAACCAATAACACTACAAATTGGTTCCAAAAGGCGGCTATATACCCACCCACCAATGAACGTGTCTATAAAATAAATGATTTTTTTTTTCAAAATTTAAAGCAGCGTCACAGATCTACTATTCGGTAGACACAGTCATTGAGATGGAGGAAGCAGTACATTATACAACAGAATTTTTGAATTCCTTAATGCCTTCCGGAACTCCTGAACACAAATTAATATTAAAAGTAGGTTTACCTTTAATCTTACTTAGAAATTTGAATCCGCCAAAATTACTTCAAATAGTATTTTCCAATTCGGAAAAGTTCAAATCAATCTTTATAATCGATACGTTTTGGTTCAAATGTGGAGGAGGTGATTAAAAAAAAGTATCCCGATATTGTGAATTAGACCACTAAGAATGTAAATTGGTTCAAAAAAGCGGTTTACAATATTAGAATTCGTCTAATTTAAAAAAAAAAATACATAACAATACGTTCCTACCCACAAATACACACTTTAAATTCGTTTTTTCACTCTGTGTTTGACCTGGTAATCCTTGAGCGGCTAAACCGATTTTAATGTTACTACTTTTATCATAGAATTCCCACGGTGTCGAGATTTGCGCGGGTAAAACTTTGTGACACGTTGATTTGCACGCGGGCAAAGCCGCGGGTACAGCTAGTATCATAAATATAAAAAGAACAATAATGTTGACCTTGCTCGTTTGTTATTGGAGCCAAGTGTTCATCAACCATGCTTCAATATTCATAAATGCAATTATTTATTACAAAAGTTGCAAAAGCTTCTTTATAATAATAATTCATGATATAATTGTTATATCTTATTTAGATACTGATCGACTTATTAATGTTAGTATTTTGCTTAAAAGACTATAAATTGTATTTTGTCCTTAATATATATTTTCGCTAAAAATGTACGGGTGTGGTCAATAACATAACTTTATTTATGCAATAATAGTTAAGAAACTATTTATGTAACATGAAAATGGAGTGATAAATGGAGTCGATAATTTTATTTTGAAACAATGTTAAAACATTTTATCGCCTTTGAATTATTGGATTCGAATAACTATTTTACTATAATAGTATGACGCGCCATCTGTTTTTTTATGTTTTATTATTTAGATACGGCTTTAAGCAAGTCTATCGTACCCCTTGACAGACTTGTCAATATGGGACTTTGTCAAAAACGAACTTCCATACAAACATTTATGCCCAATTTTAACGCTTTCAACCCAGTATTTTCGATAAAAAGCAGCCCATGTCCTTTCTCGAGGTCAACGCTATCTGTGTGCCCAATTTCATAAAGATCGGTTCAGTTGTTTAGGCGTGAATAAGTAGCAGACAGACAGACAGACAGACAGAGTTACTTTCACATTTATAATATTAGTAGGGATTCACAGGATTCACAATCAGAGCCGCGCTCTGCTGCTGAATGAAATGTTGTTCTCTGAAGTTAAATTCAAATTGTTTAAGTAAGTATTTGAACAAGTCTAAATGTGAGGGCCAAGTATGATTAAGCTGATCGTTATGACTACAGAATTACAGATGCGGCGTCAAATAGGTACTAATTTTAAATATTTACATACTACGTATATAGACATAATTTAAACTTATATGGCGTACTTGCTTTGGCTCTTTGGAAGACGATATATACAAACAACTGTAGCGGTAGCTGCTGTATTCTATAATAGGGATCACCCCCATTGCAGCTTCTTGTGAGCAACTTGACAGCAAATCCTCGGGAAGGAATTTTTGTCATAAACGGTGTTTGTTGCAATACGGTGTTTTCACTACGTTATATATTTGAGTGGGTTTTCTAAATGAAATGCGTGCTGTTGATGTTTTAATTGTAATTTTACTCGTTCAAATCTCACACTGAATATGCATTTGTACAACACGCAACAACGAACAACTACGCACTTAAAATTGAGAAAAAAAAACAAGAGAGCATCAACCGACTTCATTTGTTTCGAATCGATTTTAAAAGCTAGTGGACTGTAAGACTAGACATAAATAGAGGCACGGGCTGATGCGCAACTATACAATTAAAAAGTTGGCTCATGTATTTAGACAATGGGGTACCACGAGTAAAGTTCATAAGCTATACATTTCCTACGCGTTAAATTGACTTACATCAATCTCGCCGTCGCCAGTTTTTTTGAGGAAATGAATGATCGCGTCTTGTTTCGTTGCTGAAGGCTGATTGATGAAAATAGAAAGCGCACGTTTTTGTGAGATGTTTCTCAATTTTTATGTACTTATCAAAAACAACAAACTAGGCTTTGCTTGTAAAAGCTAAACTATATAAAATATAGCCAGTTTTACTAGTGAAATGTAAACATCCCGCGGTACGATTTTATAACAAATCGATTTGAGGTAGGTAACGGATCTAGGAGTTTCCTACCGATATTGGATAGTATAATTTCCTCCGTGCCAGTGGATATATAACAAAGCGAATATTAAAATAGCTAAATAATAAACCTAAGAAGACACATTTCATTTGCCACACATTTACTCATGTAGTTTAAGCGAAATATATATCTACTGTCAAACTAAATTTTAAGGCAAAATTATATTACGCTAGAAATACAAAGTTTAACTGCCGTGAAATGCCAAGTATTTCGTTGAAATGTTCAAAAATAGATTTGTCGTATCTGAAGAATCTTGAAAAACTTACGACAGTAAATCATCCGGCTGACGTTGAAAAATTAGCAGTAATTAAAGAGCATGACTCTGAATATTAAAAAACTGAAAATAATATGGCGCGAGTACTTCTTAATTTTCTAAAGCACAGTATTGACGCTGTATTTTTTTAAATTTAAATAACTGCAAGTTGTTAATTTTGTAACGAATAAATAAATGCATGGTTTAACAAACATACTTATTAATTGAAATTTATTTATTCATTTTATTAACTGTCCAAATAAGCTGTTTACGGTATACAGTGTTCCACATTGCGAAGTAATAATAAATAATAATTCCCGAGTGAGATGGCCAAAAACAAATACAAACTGAGATTATCTTATTATTATCGCATCTTATTATTAATATATTATTTACCGTTTCCGTAAATTATAGGATATAGCTTTGTATAGGAAATTAAATTTCTTAAAGGAAGAATGATACTTAGTGAACGTATTTTGAAAGAAAGAAAGAAAAATTAAATATTATATTTCAAAATTAAATATTAATATTAATTGTCTTTCTTTTTAAGCATCGTGTTTTCTTTTTATGATGTATTATAATGTAACAAATGTTATACTTATCTGTAGTACGTATGTATTACATACATATGTAACATTATATACAATAAATATTTTATGTAATATAAAATGTGTATACAGGGTGTAAATGACAGCGTACCGAATATTAAAAATATGGATTCCTGACACGATTCTGGTGCTTATGGCGTTGGAATTTTTCATCGGATTTTCCTCGGATTTTCCATTTTTTTATGCACTTTTTTTTACAAATTTTGGTAGTATTTCAATACTACTGCATAATGCAACATGAATTTAAAAGAAAAACACTCATTATAGTGTTTTTCACGAAAACTAGCAATGTATAATGAATGCGCTATCAGCTGTTCGACGTCCGGTCAATGACGCCGCGCGGCTGAGGCCGTGCGGCGGGCCGCCCCGCGCTCCGCCGCACCGACTTCCACCAATTTAGGAACCAAGTTTCCAAAAAACATTCAATACCTATTTCAAACATTTTAACGCAAATAATAACTGAAAACATTATTCGGAAAAATACTAAATACCTATTCTTTAGTTTATTTTTGTGTACGTAAGGATTGAAAACTTCTTCATTTATTTAGAGCAAATAAAAATAAATCACAAATAATGATTAACATTTTAACGTATTTGTTTCAGAAGCAAACATAAGGGAAACATCATTAAAGAAATGATGTAGGTACATAAGTATCATGCAAAATTCTATTCCACATACACAGTACACTCACACATACAGCGCCGTGCGGCTCTTCAGTCCTTTGCCGAAAGGCGGGATTAACGCCGCACACAGAATAAACAATAAAAAGATAACTCAATGTGGCTAATAAAGTACTTGTTCTCCGTAGGTCATGTACTCGAGATGAGAGTTTCTGTGATAAGAATATCAATAGTTATTGATTGATATTATAATAGCTTCTTATACTTTCGTTTTTTTTTATGTTGTATGTTGTTATTTTATGAAATTTTAATTTGCTTTTATGTATTTAAAGTATTTAGAATCTTGAAGTAAACCAGTCTAATTTGAACTAACATGAATAATGTTTATAATGTACCTAATTTTGGTATTTTATTAAAATTACAAAACAACGAGTGGACAAGTAAAAGTAATTATTTGTCAGTTTTAAGTTAAAGGTTGTGTCATATCTGAATTTAATTGAATCTGTGTAATGCACTCGCTTAGTAGTAACTCGTCACTGAGCGGCGTATTGGCGGTTTTCTTTGATAGTTCGGATATTATTTAAAATTTGAAAAATTGTCACAGTTCGTGATTTTCGCTTGCGGAAGACGGATGCTCTGCAAATTTCTGTTTCGTGTTAGTCGTGTCGTGTGTGAACTGTTATTTATTATTACTTGTTATTGCTTTAGTTTTGTGTTTTTATTGTTATTTAGTTTTTGCAAAATGCAGTTCAGTGCTCGTGAATACGGGGAAATGCTAATGTGTTATGGTGAAGCACGTGGGAATGCACAGCAAGCTCTGCATTCTGTACATCCAGAGGTACCCTTATGCTCGCCATCCAACGGACAGTCGTGTGATTACTCGGGCGTACCAACGAGTGTTGGATAATCAGCCGATTGTACCGCAGCAGGAAGAATGTTGAGAGCACGTGTAGTGGGTAATGTTTTGGAAGCCGTGCGTCTAAATCCGCGTTTAGGTACACGCACCGCAGCTCGAGTATTGCGCAATCGGCACGGGTCTTAGTCTAGGTAGGTATTAAGTTAATAAAATAGAATAAGCTATTTGTTGTTAGATGCGTGCGGGGAATAACTACTTATAATACAATAAGCGATCGGCGATCGGTACGCGGGTTGTTCGATGTACATTGCGCGCTCAAAAATGACCAACTCGGGAACCAATAATTTCCGAGCAAAATTGATGAGTTATTTTTAGTTCATTTAGTGTCACAAATCTACCATTTAAGTTTTCGGTACGCTGTCATTTACACCCTGTATAACACTGTGATTTCAGTATTGAACAATCTTTAAGAGCTTTATGCCTTAAACGCGAAGTAAACAATAAATATCGGCCCTCGAAGTTGAAATACGGCGGCGGTCGCTGCGAGCGCTCGCCACTCCAGTATCGCTTCAACATAAATGTAGTAGTAATGCTGCGCTCCCGACACTGAAGAGGTTCCTGTACGTCTGTGTTATATATTCCTATCTATATAAATATATAAAAATAAATGCCACTTTTCGTTGTAATATTATTACTCAATAACGGGCTCACCTATACAAACCAAATGTTTAGGATTTGTTAGGACTATTTAGTAGACAGTGTATGTAAAGTTTGCATAAAATTGAACAGTCGATAACTAAGCGTCATAACAGTACAGCGCATGTTTTTCGGCAAAAATTGAAAGCATATATGGATTTAATTGTGAAGTTATGTGTATTTGGAGAGGTGCGTTGCCATATGTACTCCATCGAATGACAAAAAAGGCGACTGCCGCACGCACATATAATAATTTGGCTGGTACATAAAATAACTTCGGATCAAATCGGTAACGTTATATCACCTAAATTTCCTGATCAACAAAACTGTTGATCCTGAGTTATTTCAAGTTGTCGTTAAAAACATACATACATGGTCCATGCGGTGAACTAAATATGAAATGCGGAGGCATCCGGCTGCTACGCCACCGCATTATATAATTACGAAATATTAACCTACCATAACTATGTAATGGCACCAGATTGGCAGTGAAAAACTTTTGCCAAATTTGATTGAAGAAACGATCTTAACTGCTAAATCAAAGGGAGAAATCAGTTTGAGCCGCGGATTCTTATGATTCCAACTGACATTACTGCCATTTGAATTCAAACGATTACAATATCCTGTGCGTTTATCATTTGCGATGTCCATCAACAAGGCCCACGGGCTAACACTTAACGTTTGTGATGTTGATTTGAAAGAATTATGTTTTTCACAAGTGCCACTTTATAGTGCCTGTTCCAGAGAAGATACCCCATTAGAGATACCAGAGAGGAGCTATTTGTTTATTCATGCTCAAAATGGAAAAACGAAAAAAAATGTTTATCCAAATGTTTTGGATTATTTTAAAATAGCTAGCGTTTAAATATTTTAAGTGAATAAGTGAAATTGATGTTCAAATTTTTTTTAATATATCAATTTATACGTAGCGAAGCACGCACCGGGCCGCTAGTATAATAAATAATACGTATACAATATAACTACTTTCTAACCTCTCGTCAACCCATTATTGTCCCACTGCTGGGCACGGGTCTTCTCTCAGTGCAAATTGGTGGACTACCTATTAGGACGCTACAATTAACTCCGTGGGGTGATTGATAGGGCTGAGTAATTGCTGGCCGAGCTGATTGATAGGAGGCATGAAGCCCGCTCTTATAAGAAAGTTAAGTATAGAAATAAATATAAGAACATAAAACACACACATTAATGTCGTGGCAGGCGGTGCGATCCTTCTGCCAAGCAGTGATGATCGCGAAGGAGGCGGCGGAGCGGGCCAGAGAGGATAATACATCTGCCGCGCCGCTTCGTCACAGATGCTTGGGATGAAGGAGTGGCTTTCACAGAAATCCATTCTTTCCCAGTCCTATGAGCCCACTCTGGTCACAAGGGTTCGAGATGTCGTATGTGCGTGCTGCATGCACATCTCATGAGAGACTCCATTGAGAGGAGCCCTTTCCTCTCGGGACGTGACTAGCGTTAATATCAGCTCCGGCCGACGTTGTCGGGCCGCGAATGATATGCTAACGCCTTCTCGTGACCCGGCACCGAACGTCCAGAGGAACTCTGCGTTTAAGTGCGACATACCCCTTGCGCTACCCCGGCCGAAAGGAGATCCATGAGGATTTCACCGCGTTAAAAAAAAGGGTAGAACCAGAGGTGGACCGCAGTCTCGTTACCTTCTCAGGGGACCGATTTATAGTGGCTAAATCAAGTTTGTAAAATTTGAAACGTGTGCACGAGGGTGAAATGGCGCTTGAAAATACGAACTAAAAGGTAAACGAACGTTGTGTTTTCATTAATTCCCGTCATTTGTATTCAGCGCGCGTCGCGCCGCGCGGCGTCCGCTTCACTCCGGGACTCGCGGGACGTTCATTTGGATGAATGGCTGCAATACGTCGTACAGATGTTTTGCTGTGAAATTCGTTTAACAAACAATTCGGATTAAACTACAAATTGTCGGTCAGTTGAAACAAGAATTACATGCTTAATAAGTGAATTTATTTGTCTTCTGATTCTAAGGTCTTAGTTTCACGTGTACGTATTTCTTTCATGGTTGTGCACCTATATCCATGGCATCCACAGTATAAACCTAATATGGATAATGATATAAGTGTAGAAAATATTATTGATTCGCTTTTAATTAAATTAAAGAATTAATATGGCATGAAATAATTTTGCTCGGGAGCTTTACTTTCTTTATACTACTTTAAAAATATTATAATATGAGTACAATAAGAACTCTCTATCAAAGCCAGCAATACGTTGGCAAATCTTCTTTTATCGTCAATTCCACGTGTAAAGGTGACAATATCTGGCTCATTGTGTAACCCTATCTCTAGCTTTTTATAAAAAAACGTTACATAAAATAAACCATTCAAGTTTAAAACAGGAGTAACCGCGGCTGTCGACACGGCGGCAGGCGGCAACGCGCAGGAATTTACAATTAAACTTTTACAGCTCACCGCGCGCCACGCGGATTGTGAAACACGAAAGCTTTGTCGTTGTAATAGTTAATAATGAACTATTAAAATATTTACTGTCTCTGATTACAACATTAGCGCCACTGTGACAAAGGAACTAATTGGTTATCGATCTACGGTAATTAAGTTACCGTAACCCAACAGATGGCGCTAAGACATATTATTAACACACAACTTATGGGGTCAAATTTGCTACGTTACACTATATATAGCGCTATTTTGAAGTAGCTTACAGATGTTCATGGGCGGCAGTGACCACTTATCATCAGCTGGGTCATATACTTGTTTGCTACTTCAATCGAGTATGCCTATATAAAAAAGTTTGAATTTGTATGCTCATTTTGTGAATTTCATTAACTTGAGTGCCTATTAGGTACAAAATTAAATTTCTAAGCATCGTTAATGACGCCCTTGATCCGAGACCTAATTAATTTACTCTAATTTCTTGATTAATAAATGTAAAGCCAGAATATAGTAAGTGATTTTTTTAAATATACGTTCAATAAATTAACTATTGAAAATGCAAAAATGTTTTTTATATTCACTTCGAATAATTATTTTCTATTTCTTCTAATCATGTGGAAAATTATAGCATAAATAATATTGGTAAATATACTAAATGAAGTAAGTACACACGATGTGAATTGTAAAGAGTCCTGCAGTTAAAAAAAACAAATGCGGCGCGCATACAGTTTACTGTAGCATTTGTGTGTTACAGGACAAAGCTTTTGTGTCTCACAATCCGCGTGGCGCGCGGTGAGCTGTAAAAGTTTAATTGTAAATTCCTGCGCGTTGCCGCCTGCCGCCGTGTCGACAGCCGCGGTTACTTCTGTTTTAAACTTGAATGGTTTATTTTATGTAACGTTTATTTGTAAAAATGCTAGAGAAAGGGTAAATGGGTTACATAATGAAACAGATATTGTCACCTTTATCGGTAGAATTGAATGAATGAATGAATTCATTCATTCAATTATGTTCATATTAGCAATAATTGTTATACCACATGATCTCAGATCAAAATATATAGTTATACACAATCAGCCATACTATCATGGCGTGCAACTTTTCCAGTATGAAAATAAAACTATTTACAATGTTAAATTAAGAAGTAAAATAATATACAATTTTAGCAAATAATGAAGAGCAATATCATTCATTTATTAAGTAATGAGTTTTAATATAAACTTAATAAGAGATAAACAAGTAATTTAACAAATTTCATTCTTAGGTGTAGCTAATTATTAACCTAGTTTCAATGTCAGTCTCAAACCTTATAATTACCTTATATCTAAAACACAAATATAAAAAAAAAAGTTTACTAAACTTGACGATAAAAGAAGATTTACCAACGTATTGCTGGTTTTTATAGAGAGCTTTAATCGTACACTTTTTATCATTTTTAAAGTGACATAAAGAGAGAAAAGCTCCCGAGCAAAGTAATAAATATTATTTCGTACCATATTAATTCTTCAATTTAAGTTAAAGTGAATCAATAATGTTTTCTACACTTATAGCATTATATCAATCTATACCACGGGCGCCATGGATATCGGTGCACAACCAAGAAAGAAATACGTACACGTGAATCAGACATTTATCTTCATAAGTAACTAATCCTCGTTACAAACATGAATCTTGTGAAAATAGAATCTTAATTTTTACGAGTTTCTCATACGACGGAGACGTGTATTAAAATGAATTTATCTCATAATGAAGGTGTAGAGGTTGAAAGTTTGTTTAAATAATCGCCATTATCACCGCTTTGCACACATTTTTTTATAAATACTGAACATTCTCATAACAACAATAAACTCAGTGCAGAGCGGAGCAGCGGTGGGTGTCGCGCGGCGGGAATACGCAATTATTGTTCAAATTACTTGTATTTAATTCAATTTGAGATCTAAATTTTAATATATATAGTGCTTTGTCAGGTGGTAAAACCAGTGTAGTGCGACCGCGAGGAACCACCGCCACACTTATTTCTAGCGTTAAGCAATTATTTCGTCTCGATAAAAAGGTGTGGTTACCGGCACACACTTCTATATGAGGCGACTATAATTGTCAAAGAAGGTCTTATTCGATAGATAAAGAAACATGGATTAACAATAGTGTTTGTACCAAATAGAACTCTCCAGACTTTGTACAAAAGTGCTCAGTAGGTACTTTTACAATACTACGAAATATGTGTGCCATCGCAGTCGCATAACGAAAATGCGTGTCTCATATAGACTACTATTTTCAGTTAATAGGGTAGGGTTAATAGGTATACATGTAAATAAGATGAAGCATAACCTAAATTGTTGTTATTCGGATAAATCCTACCGGATGACGTCACAAGGACGCACAATTGCTCCGAAGCGTGACAGCCTCCGAGTAACTCCTTCACAAAACACGAGAGAATTCAATAACACTCCACATATCTTTTGAATATCACTTTCATATTCACTGCCGCCCACACACATTGTGTAACAGAGTTAACTGGAGTGTGTGTTGAAGGTTTGTTTATCATACAGGAATTATAACAGGGTTCTTCTCCACAGTACGATATTTTCGATGAAAGTTCTTTCAAGACGACCATTGTTATTTATCCATTCATACAATGTACGTTAACGTGTTCATTTTTATTCATACTATGCAATGTACTACAAGACGTAAAAATGATTGTTTTGAGTAAAAGTAATCAACTCATACTAAGGCCGTTATACGGATAAAAATAAAAAGCGAAATTTCAACTATATTAGGGCGTGCTACGTTCAGGTTTGAAAAAGGTCGCAAAGCAGAGATGAAAACCTGAGGAAATATATGTATATCCACAATTAAAACATTATTAGATTATTTTACACAAAAACCGACTATCTAAAAATTTAATTTAAGATTAGTTCATTGTTTAAAAGATGTTTTTTTTACTTATGTACTTCATCGATTTTTTGACTTAAATAGCAAGTTAAAAATAGCAACGAAAGGTATGAAAATATAATATATAAAAAAATTAATAGCGGGAAATTTACTAACTTTTATTTAATATACATACTGTTATGATAGTAAAAAAATATTCCACTGCCCCCTTTTCTTTGAAAGCGCTGTATTTAAAAGTTGCACAGTCTATACCAGTTCAATAGCTGAGTCTGTTTCAATGATATATCACAATATGTTACAGTTAGTCCAGCACGTCCTATTGGATTGTGGCGCGTCTCGAGAAATACGATATGATATACGTATGCACATATGCTCGAAAAACATTATGCTCTTTATGACACAATCGGGTAAAAAGTGCAATTATAGGTCCGAAGTAATTTTCCACAACTATACTTAACATAAAAGGAAAAATATCTGTGAGTACGTTTAATGTGGTACATACATACGAGCACACGTGAAGACAGCGCAGCTGCCGTCTCCATTAGGCAGAAGAGCTGCATGTCCCACTGACCCGCTTGCTGAATAATGACGACTCAGCGTCTGCCGCCAGCTGTAACACGTTTCATTTATGTCACCTCATTGTTAGAATTTCGTGCTTTTGTAAGAAGGGGATACTTACAGAAACGCTCCATTGTTTAAATAAACAGCGTTTTATTCAGCGTAGCCGTTTTAAGGTTTTGCGGCTTAAATGGAAGAATTTTTTTGGACGTAACGCAGTGATAATATAATAATAATTTAAATGACCTTTATTTACTTAATCTTTCATATATATTTGTATGTCTAGCTGTAAGTTTTCCTTCAAGAAATAAAATAAAATAAAAAATAGTGGTGCATGACAACTTCGGACTTTATTGAGAGGCACTGTTTGAACCATTGGCCCGTCACTGGCCAATTAATAGTTTGTGACTCCTTCCATAACTTGAGACTTGTACGACCTCTCTTTTCGAACATAAGTTGCGAAAAAGAACCAAAAGTTTTATTGACACTCCTCGAATACGTGAGAATTCGTCATTTAAACTCCATAATTATAGATTCTACGAATACGAGTAAAATTCTGAAAACATTTGTTCAATGGCTGCTTTCCCACTGACACTAAAGAAGTATTTACTTAATATTGTTGTTTAGTGTTTATTAAATTTACCGTTTGAACAGAGCGATTTTAGCGCTTATTGAGTTACTTATTTATTCCTCGTCGGTACCAAATCTAACACCCTCGGGACAGATTTAAGCTATTTGAACCACTTGAATATATTATAAGGTAATTGGGTTAATTACACTAACTGTAGTACGACGTAAGACCACTGAACACAATGTGAAAAACCCTTTTTTCGTACTCAACCGACTTCAAAAAAGGAAGAGGTTTCTCAATTCGACCGTATATTTTTTTATGTTTGTTCGCGGATATAAAACAAAGTTTCATCACCGTCATCCAGCAAAATATGTTGAGCGCCGACTTCGGAACTACGTACTAAGTACTGAGTATATTCTAAACCAAAATTAAAAACTATTTTTTACTTTTTTGTGAGATGGAAGTCGGTAGATATTTTTTGTTAAAAAGTTTTTATTTATGCAGATATTTAGTCACAGAATATTAGGCTTTAATAATACTATAATTTAATTACAGTCCACCACGTTGCCTAACTGCATATGAGTAAATTTTACACCCTTTAAAGTAATTAGAATTAATAATATAGGTATTACTATTACTCTAATTTTTTAACAAGAAAGTGACAGTTCACTTTAAACATTAATACAACTGCAACTGTATATATGTGAAAAGAAATAAATACAAATGTCACAAGCTCTGACGTCACTAACGCTCTCGCATTGCACTTACTGAGAATCCATTATAACATACGTCGAATAAAACTAGAAAAAGCGACCTCAAACGACATTTTGCTACATTGAACAATTCAATTTCATTTCTCAACTTTCTTAAAACCATTCAGCACTGCATGCCGCTATTTCAGCCGCACGAACGGGTTAAATGGAGCTGAGAATAAAAAAACACTCAGCGCTCCAGTCTAAGTTATTTCTAATTGCATCCGCCATATAATATCGAAAAAGAAACTTTCAAGCGAATATACTAAGGCCTCTCGAGGATTGTGCTCCAATTTTCATTTAACACCCTACTAATGCTGTTAACTTGCATTTTATAGAGAACAACAGCCACTGAACATAATTTATACGCAAATAAATAACCCTTTGTTCTTTGACCGTACAGGTTAAATTAAAGGCAATACTTGGTAAGTCTCGAGTGAGGTAGCGCCCCACGACCGTTTCCTAAATGGCAATATGCAATATGATTATTTGTATATATTCCTCATGTGGTAATTTAATAATAATTTAATTTTAACAAGATTCTTTTTTTATTAGCCATATTCTAACGCAGTGACTTTAGAAAGTCTACGGAAGATCAAACCCCTTTGGCTACCCCTGGCAAAACACCCTCACGCCTTTACATTTGTCTGCAGCTTGATTGCTGTGCACGGGTCTCTTATCACAATAGGCGTCTCGGTGTATTTATTTAGGGCGTAGTCCAATTGCAAGCCTGGGAATACACACACATACTCACACACACACACACACACGCACACACACACACACACACACAACATAAGCACACACACATACAGATATACACATTTATAATTAATATGTTATTTGTTTGTTTATTTCTTTTAACTAATAATAAGCAGTTACGGAAGAGCGGAGCTGCCTAACACAAACATTTTGTTTACTAGGTGTCTCCAAACCACTAAATTGTAAAAAACAACAAAAAAATTGTTAAAGAAATAAATATTTTTGTTTTTTTCTTTGAATCAAACTTGAGACACTCTGAATATTATTCGAGTTTCAACCACTCGTGACGTACCCTGCGATCGTTGTATCTTCAATGAGAGATCTTTAATATTTCAAAACGGATATACGAAATATTTACTACGTTAATTCTAGCCTTTTATACAATTGGCTACTTGCAATGTAGCCACAGGTGCCCATGAAATCTTGCAAATGCACGTGACGCGTGACGAAATAACGAGAACACTGGGTAAATCATCGCGCGCCCGCGGGAAATAACCACACGACTGCGGGACCGACCCGGCCGGGATTGAAATATTAGAACAAAGCTATACTACCTCACTGTCTAGTATGCTTAGAATTATGTTACATTGTAAATCCATATCATAAGATACGTAAGAACATTTTCTTAATGATAATAGCAACCGGGCATCTTAACATCTCATTGGTTTTCTATGCCACAAAATTGTATCTGACTCTTCGTATAGGCAAGAGAATTTTGAGCAATTGAGGAACAGAATTATAATTGGATACCGATATACATAACAACTCGCACCACCAATTCGCACTGTCCACCAATTCGCACTTGGCCAGCGCGGTGGACTATGGCCTAATTCTCTCTCATTCGGAGAGAAGACTCGTGCCCAGCAGTGGGACAGTAATGGGTTGACGATGATACATAAAAACAACATATGGGATTCAAATTATTTTGTTTGCCACTTTGTTATTCGCAATATTCAAAAGAGATAAAACTAATCGAACTTATTGACACTGATTATGCCTACATAGAAGTCCGTGCTGCCTAATGAATCCTTCTATGTACGTGAAATTGTCAAGCTCTTCAGGCCTTTTTCTGAAATTTTGTGCAATTAAGGATAATATTAACCTCCTCCTATCCTATCCTAATATGATCCTAAGGATAATCCTAGCCTTAGGAGTTATGTGACAAAGCGGCCTTTTAAATGAATTTCAGCTAAGCTTAATTAAGTTGTTTCTGTAAGCTGTGTAAGTCCCAGATGAACTCTATATCTATATTTGGGTACCCTACGTATTAACTTACAACAGTTCATAGCAGGAATGTTTTCTTTAATATGTTTTCTCAAACTTTATATTTTATTTTTATATCACCTAAAAGTGCTACCGTTCTAAGTGCGGTTTAATATGTTCCGGTAATGGAACTCCCAATTCCTATTATCCACCTAACGGCTACTTAGCTCCCTAACGACATCGTAAATGCTTTACTTCGATCTCGTAATCATTTGACTTCGTTCACCGAACGCTGCGAATGGTTTCCAGGGATGTTTTGCTCACGACATTATTACCGTCTCCGTGGAATTCAATGAATTGAATGTTAAGATTCAGTTTTTGAAGAAGGTTGACTTGACGCTACAAAAGGAGCTGGTTATGATGGCTTACCATCCATCTTTGTCGTTCGATGTGCCAGCGCGCTAGCAAAACCGCTCTCCATGATCTTCAGTAGCTCTTTACGTTCCGGCTCGTACCCCACTGCATGGAAGACAGCTTTAGTTATACCTTTATATAAAAGTGGAGATGCTAGTTCCGTAAAAAATTATAGGCCCATTTCTTTATTACCAGTGTTCGCTAAAGTCTTCGAAAAAGTTTTGTATCCTGTCCTTTCGTGGCATATTAAACAACAAATTGTACCTGAACAACACGGATTTATAAAAACACGCTCCACAGCAACAAATTTAACATCCTTTGTTGAAGACCTTATTAAAGAAGTTGATAAAGGTCACTCTATTGACGTAATATATACCGATTTTAGCAAGGCCTTCGATAGGGTTAACCATGTCATGTTGGTAGACAAGCTTGCAGCACTTGGAATTGCCAGTGTTTTTCTGGAGTGGTGGTATTCTTACCTTATATATAGAAAATCCGTTGTAGTAATAGGTGGATATAATTCTGAGCCATTCACTGCTCACTCTGGAGTTCCTCAAGGCTCCCATTTCGGTCCACTATTATTCAACATCTTTATTAACGAGATTGCCAGTTGTTTCCAAAACACAAAGTTTTATATGTTTGCAGACGACTTGAAATTTTTCAGATGGGTAGACACAGATGAAAAAAGAACCTTACTCCAAAATGATCTAAATAACCTTGCTTTATGGTGTACCTCTAACACTATGAGTTTAAATACCTCAAAATGCTGCAAAATTCGTTTTACCAGAAAGAAAATTGAATCTCTTACTACTATTTACTACATCAACAACGAGCCACTATTCGAGACAAATCAGGTTCGCGACTTAGGTGTCATTCTTGACAATAAATTACGGTTTAACAAACACATCGACCATATTGTCAAAAAAGGTTTCAAAGCCTTAGGATTCGTTTTGCGCAACTGCAAGGAATTCAAAAAGCCAGCTACCAAAATTACAATTTACACCGCTCTAGTGCGTAGTGGTCTAGAATATTGTAGCGTGGTGTGGAACCCGCACTATGATATATATAACAAACGTCTAGAGGGTATCCAAAAAAGATTTTTGTGGCACTTGTCTTATAGCTGCAACTTAGCAAAATCACTGCCGTCTTACGATGATCGGTTGCAACATTTCTCTTTAAAATCACTAGAAAATCGTAGAAGGCATCTAGACTACATGTTTCTGTACAAGTTAATCAATGGTCACACTGATACACCTAATCTTCTGTCGCAAATTCATATATCTGTTCCAAGGAGAATGCCACGGTCACTGAAGTACAAGCCATTTTTTACTAAACCCGCGCGATCCAACCTTGGTCATCATTCTCCTTTGAACAGAATGTTGAGAAGCTACAACAATATTCACAATCTGGGCCTTGAAACCTCCTTGTTGCATAATGCACGTTATAAGAATATGTTGAAAAACTCTGATAAATATGCTATTGATATATTTTCTAATAGTCTGCATGCGTTTAAGATTTACGTCTGTCTCTCTCAGTGTCATTAATCTTTTATTTTTATTTTTGATTTATATTCTGTTTAAATTTCCATATTAAATTTCATTTCAATTTCATGTTCATTGATGTATTTAATTTATTATATTTTATCTCAATGAAATTAAATTAAATTTGTATTTTATTTATAAATTATCATTTCTTTTATGGAGTTGTGTATATTTTATGATTATATTTTTTCTTTGTTATATTATTTCAATTTTAAAATTTTTCGTTGCAAAAATTTTTAAAGATTTTTTATTTTGTATTTTTTTTAAATTATTGTTGTTATATCCACTTTGTTAATTTTAATTTTGAATAGTAATTTGATTTATTATCGTTTTACACCATTGTTTTTGCTTGCTAGTTGTTAATTGCATGTCGATTGTACCTGTAAGTGGAGTAACACTTACTCCTAGTCTATACGCAATATTGTAATTAAATGTATATACTAGTGATTACTCTGTTGGTACAACTTTAAATAAATAAATAAATAAATAAATAAATAACATGTTGACGTATCAATGGCCGTCATGTCCACACGTATCCCAGCTTCTGAGGGCTGCTCCAATAAACCCACTAGAGTTATTACTATGGTATATGTTAATTATATTTATTTCTTACACTCCTTTGAGGCCATTTGAAGTGTAAAAACACTAAGTGAAAGACGGAGAAAAACATAATAATAAAAATATCCCACCTGGGACTTGTTCGAAAAGTTCTAAGTTTTGTATCCTTGTCACATGATCAATTAAACAAAAGCGTTAAAACCTTAGTGGATTCTAAGGTGTATTCCACTAAACTCAAATTCTACTCTATTTTGTTACGACATTATTAAAAGTAATAACATTTTATCTTAATTGGACTGTTGCTGTTGTTATTATCTCAATAATTTTGGAGTACCCATAAGTTATCTTCACACAAATAACAAACTTACGTGTGCACAAAGTTTATTTACTACAAGCGTGTAAGTAAGCCCTAACGAACCTAAAAACATCGACGGAAACGACGCAGGTTTGAAAGACAATATTCGTAGGAAGAAGTGGAGTAGAGGCGGCTGTCAGGGAATCTACTAACTACTTTAGTTTCCATTTTTTTTTGAAATTATATTTATTTCATCAAAAAAACTATTAACTACTTTTAATATACGTATTATTACTAACTACTTTTATTATATAGTACAAAAGTTATGTATAAATGCAATAATGCGGAGAAACGGTCTGTATACTTTGTTAAGCAGTAGAAACCTGTTCACGACTAAGCTCGTTAGTTTTCACTATTCCCTGTTACTGACTCCGTGAGAGCCCTCAATTAGCCCTTCTTTTAATTTCAACTTTACTTCATTTACTTTCAAAGTTTGTTATTCTGCAATGGCTGTCTCAAATACAGGAAGTCTACAACCTGATTAAAACTGTATGTAGCACTTAAGCTGTCTAAGGCAGAAAATATTTTATACTAGTTGACCCGGCGAACTTCGTTCCGCCTAAAAACCGAAAATCTAAAGTTATGCCTGTTTCCTCTATATTATTTATTTATTTATTTATTTATTATTGTATTCAAAAGGTACCCGACGCCGTGGGAGCGACGCAGGGTTATGTGGGATTTTTACCGCACTAAAACCCCCCCGGTGGCCGTCCTCGGCGCTGAAAAGGAGGACTCCGGGATCTCGAAACGACTTCAACCGGAATCCTCCGAGCGCGTTGCCCCATCGGGCTCCTCCCAGATGGGCGGCTGGACCCACCCTCCGTCTAGTCTTTACGACGGTATGCGACCACACATACCACCGTCCTTCCCGGGATTGCCTGACCGAACGGTTCGAGCTCCCACTCTAGCCGTCTGCAACCCCGGAAGCCCCTTTTAGTCGCCTCTTACGACAGGCAGGGGATGCCGTAGCCCTATTCTGATCCCGGAACTACAGGGCGTCCAAACCAAACTTATACCTAACACAATCAATACCCGCGACTTCGTCCGCGTGGACTATAACAATATTTATCCATCCAGTAGACGTAAAATCCGACATAGTTCAGGGTAGGCCTATGTCCACTAGTGCAGAATGTTTTAATCAATAAATTTACATGTACGAAGTCTAAGTTTCCGAACAATAATATTATTTTTTATTTCTAATAGGAAGCCTAAATTTTATGCCAACTCCAAAAATGTGAAACTGCAAAAGTTAACCTAGGCAGGTTAACCGTGAATAAAAATAGGAACTTTTCTTTGTAAGCTATATGGCGAGGCTTAGGACACGATTTTGCATTCTACCATAGTCTGGCTGGCGTTGGATCCCTTTTAAGGAGATTTTCTTTGAGATATCGCTAAAGTTCCTGTACTTTTTATGGAGTGTGTGCGTTCTGGAAGTATACTTATCAAAAAACGTTATGGTAAGAGACTCTATAACCAACGCCTAGGTTTTGTTCGTGTGAGTTGCCAAAAACGTGTCCGAACTCAGAGAAGGAGCGGCAACCTTCCTTGGGTGACGTACTCTCCGGCTGCGCATCGGGCGATTAGTTGCTATCTCCCTCTCCTGCCCCGCAAGTTTCAAAAAAGTCTTCCTTGTCTAGTCTATCGATACAGGGTCGAATCAAATATAGGGTCATATTTATAAAATTGTTTTCCTTAATAGTTGGTTTTCAAAAAAAGGATGAATACGTATTTCATTACTTTTACCACAAAGGGACAAATACCAATTTCCATATTGTTTACTTTAACATTGGCGGAATTGGAAGTTTTATATAATTTACTCCTTAATCGTTATTTCCCCATGTGAAATGGTGAAATGCATGGTTCATTAAGTTTGTGCAGTGGCTAAACATAGATAAATCTTTAAGAATTGTTTAGTCTTATAGGATTTATAAAAGATTTCACAAACGCCCATTAATAAAGTTTGTACCACGTCATCTATTCATAGAATGCTGAGATTGGGCTATTTGTGACAACACAAAATACAACCACTTAAGTTCTTGAGTCTAACTTTAAAATTGCTGGACTTCCATGTGAACTTTTTGCCATTTATTATGTTTGGGTTTGATTTTCCATAAACAGATAAGTATTATATTACTGCTAACAATATAGCCTAATACTATGTACAAAGATTAGGAGTTGAGTTAGACTTTCGGATTATTATTCCTCTGAGGGATTTTCTAAAGACATTAAATAAGGTGTTGCATTGCATCTAATTGATAAGATTTATTTAAAGTAAGCGGACTTTCAAGCAAACGTCGCCACTCCATATCGCTTCTGAGAGAGATGAAGCACCCCGTCGGCTTGTTTTCATCAAAACACCATGGCCTGATAACCTTAACTAAGAATATCGCAAAAAAAAAACTTATGGGGACGTTAATTACGGTTTTCGTGAAGAATTTGCCACACAGAACCCGACAATCCAAGGACCTACGCATGATTGCGAGCAGAGCGCTGCGGTGATTGGACTGTTTCACTGCGTCGCCATTTTCTCCACGACAGTTCCCGTTTTACAAAAATAGTTGAACATACCAACAATTGACTTTTGGTCTGGAACATGGGCCAAGGGCGCGAGATTAAAATGGTTTCAGGAGGCGCGTTGGGTTGTGACCCAACCGTTGATAAGTAGGCCTGTGCGGCAAACGCGACATCCTCACTATTCCATGGCATCTGATAACTGACCTTTGAAGAGAACAAAATTTTAAGAGTTCCCCTTCCAAAAGAAACCACTCGTACCCCTCCAGATAACTGTCAGATATCAAACCGCATAGCTATATACTAAGTTTCATTGAGTTTGTATTTACAATTAACGGCATGCATTTTATTTTACTACTCCTATTTTTCGCTCTTAGGGTTTTCCTTAGACGCTTATTTTATTAAATTACATAACCAAATACCTTATTTAATTAAACTTGCATTAAATTTGACGGCCTTAAGAAAAAAATGTTAACCCCTATTTTGTCCCCTAAGGGGATGATGTTCTTAGTGTAGGGATACAGCCTTTTTATTATATCAAACCAGATAGATAAATACTAAGTATCATTAAGTTAACATAAAAATTGGCGTATTTTCATACAAACTTTTCTCAATTCTGATCCCCTTAACGGGCGAATATTTCAAAAATTCTTTTAAATTGCTCACTTACATCATAAAAAGAACCCCTGTACCCTGTAATTTCAAGTGTCTAGGTTATATTATTTATATATTTTGTCTTTTAATAGACAGACAGACATAAATTTCCATAATAAATTATGGCCTATATGTTGCCGAGGACTAATAGCCATATAACAAAAAAAGTTTCATCCAAATCCGTCCAGTAGTTTTTGCGTTAAAGCCGGACAACAAAAATCTTTTCTACAGTTTTATTATATACTAGCTGTACCCGCGGCTACGCCCGCGAGCAAATCAATGTATCGCAAAGTTTTTCCCGCGCATATCTCCACTCAGTAGGAATTCTACGATAAAAGTAGTCTACATCTTGTTCCATAACATTTTCTATAGTAAAAAAACCCGTAAAAATCAGCCGGTCAAGGATTACCCGGACAAACACAGAGTGAAAAAACGAATTTTAAGTGTGTATTTGTGGGTAGGTGCATATTGTTATGTAAAATGTTATGAAAATAAGACGAATCAGAATATCGTAAACCCCTTTTTTGAACCAATTTACAGTCTTAGTGGTCACATTAACAATATCGGAATACATCTTTTCAAACAACGCCTCCACATTTAAACCAAAGCGCATCGATTATAAAGATGGATTTTAACTTTTATGAATTGAAAAATACTATTTTAAGTAATTTGGTTAAATTTCTGAGTAAGATTACATATAGGTGAACCTACTTTTAACATTAATTTGACAACCTTGACGACCCGCGTTGCGGAGCAGCTACCACACCCGGTTCGATTCCCGGCCAGACAGGAATCTGAATAGATTCATGTTCTGGGTCTGGGTATTTCTATATACGTCTTGTGTGTCCATGGTACCCACGACACAGGAAAAAGTCCTAACGTGGGGCCTATTGTAGAAATTGAAATTGTTGAAATTTTCTGTTTTATTAAGTGTAGAAAGCGTATTTTTATTAAAAAAAAAGTTTGTGTGGAGGAGTACCGGGAGGCGGGTTGAAGGAATCCAAAAATTTTGTTGGATAATGTCTTCAATCTCGATGGCTGTATCTACAGAATCTTCATCCAAAATAGTCAAATAACAATCCCGCCTTGAATTTCCAGTATTCCTTTGATTTGAAATATTAAAAATGTTAGAGAAATCGTTGCTACAAATCTTGAGTGGACGCTCAAAGGCGAAAAGGCAGGCATTATGACCGCTTTTTAAAAGTGAGGCCGCAACGCTGGACGACGCCACGGCAATAGCTATTTTTCTATCAGATCTTATATTTTTCGCTAATAGTAAATTTATTAAAAACGTTTTACCCGTGCCTCCTAGTGCATCTAACTAAAACTAAAAATCTAATGACAGTATCAATGATACGTAAACTAATTTTGGTTCTACTAACATTTAAGCGGCGCTCAGGTATGTTTATAGTTTATCTTTATTAAGCCTTGTTTGTGGTTCATTACATTAAAATTTGAATTTGTCGGCAAGGTAAATCCAAATTATTTTGTACTTTTACCTGACAGAGGTTAAACCTCTATTAATTTCATATAAACTTTGTGACACATTGATTCCCAGGCGGGCGAAAGCTTTGCATTTCCGATTCTAAATAATATTTAAAAATGAGGTGGTTATTAAAAAAATAATACTAAAATTAGTTTTTATGAAAATTACAGATTATAATAATTATAATAATAATTTACATAAGACAACTGGATTCGAACCCCAGACCTCGCGTTTCTAATCCGCCCGACTTGGCACCACACGGCTATCACAATTTTAATAACAGATGCGAAATTCAGATACTTATGAGTTAAGAACATCATCTATTTTGGATTATTTTGACACACTTTGTTATTCTAAAATTAATTTAAAATATGTTGTTATTTAAATGCATGTTTTCTATAACATTATTTATTACTGAACATATCATAAATATAAAAAGAACAATAATGTTGACCTTGCTCGTTTGTTAATAGAGCCAAGTGTTCATCAACCATGCTTCAATATTCATAAATGCAATTATTTATCACAAAAGTTGCAAAAGCTTCTTTCATGATATAATTGTTAGGTATATCTTATTTAGATACTGATCGACTTATTAATGTTAGTATTTTGCTTAAAAGACTATCAATTGTATTTTGTCCTTAATATTTATTTTCGCAAAAAATGTACGGGTGTGGTCAATAACTTAACTTTATTTATGCAATAATAGGCATCAACGGATGCTTTTTTATTATTGAAATATTTCATAAATTCATAAATTAAATTAAAATCAATTTGAATTAGTTACATCTATTTTTATGATAATTGATAGTTACAAATTTATACGTATTATTTTTGAATTAATTTAGAATGACATTCGGGCGGCCATTATGGCTACTGTCATGTCACACTACTGTCATGTCACACATATTTACATTTGAATTTAACAAAATACGCGACAATCCAAATTTTACAGATATATGTTGTCGAGTCGAAATCAATGTTTTTTTATGTTTTATTATTTAGATAAGGTTTCAAGTAAGTCTATCGTACCCCTTGACGGACTTGTCAATATGGGACTTTGTCAAAAACGAACTTCCATACAAACATTTATGCTCGATTTTAACGATTTCAACCCATTTTTTTCGATAAAAAGCAGCCTATGTCCTTTCTCGAGGTCAACACTATCTGTGTGCCCAATTTTATAAAGATCGGTTCAGTTGTTTAGGCGTGAATAAGTAGCAGACAGACAGACAGACAGACAGAGTTACTTTCACATTTATAATATTAGTAGGGATATAGATTAATGCGGAAATTGAAACTATTTAACCAACATTTTATTCAATGTAAATCATGTTCGCCGGGATGAATAATGTAATAAGTGGTGTATATTTTTATAACTAAGTCGTTAAATAACTTCTGGAGCGCTCTTTCATAAGAAATTCCAGTTTAAATTAAGTTTTATCAACGAAGTATTCGTAACGAATAAATTCAAAAGCGAGATAACGAAGCGTTCGTTTATTATACTGTCGTTTTAACTTTCATTTTCACTTTATAAAACCTAGACAGTCCATATTCTACGCTAAAATAAATCAGGTGCTGTCATATGATTAAAAATAAATGTCTCAACCACCAGTCTCGATTTTCCGATTCGACATATGTATTCTTTATTCTGCTTAAACCGATAATAATAAATAGTTAAATGATCCTATAATGTGCGTAAAAAATCATGAGGAAAAGTGCGTAAGTAGTTTCTTATGTCGAAACTAATAGAGTTTGTCAAAATGCACAAATTTATGGTTTAAGATATTTATTATTTCTCATTAAGAATTTACAATTCACTTACTTAGAATTATAATATTAGGCGTACATTAATCAAAATTTACTTAACTACATATACATACGTACCAGTTATTTGTACCTACGATTTAATAAAATAGGGTAGTTGCAGAAAGCATTACCAGTATTACAATGATATACAGTACACCTTTTGAGATTTTGAAATTATTGAAATTTCATATTATAGTGCAAAATTTGAAACATTATTAGATTTTCGTTCCAAAATACTGAGATAGGTCTTCAAAAATTGTGTCGAAGATTTCTTTTGATATTCGGAATCAACTATTTCTTGAATTGATGAAGTAGCAGACGAGGATGCGGTTCACCTGATGGTAAGTGGTCACTGCCGCCCATGGACAACTCCGTTGAGTTGCTACTCCCGAGGATTAAGATGGTCGCCTCATATATCTATATCAAAATTAAGATCATTTCAAGAAAGAGGTAATCCGAGAGTTCATATTCTATTCCAGAATAACCATAATGAAAACTTGATGTAGGAAAAGTGTATTTTTCATTTTTCTTTATAAGCAGAGTCATCAAAAAAATTGCGAGGGTACTTCCAAGGGTGTTATGTAAAATACAATAAGCAGGTAGTCGTAAAAAGCTTATAAAAAGTGATGAATATGTAATGAACGAGGAGCCGCCGCGCGTGACACTGAATACCGTTTTAAAATATAATATTTAAAAAATATCACTTTTTAATTTGTATTACAAATTTGTAGAGTCTTGTGTTGCCCACGCCAACGTTACAGAAGGCAGAAGTAACGTACGTTTTGCAGGCTTACTTTTATATGAGGCGATAATCCCAGTTCTCAGGAGCAGCAACGCATCTGCGATCGACTGCATATAGAACCCTTGTTCCATAAAGAGTTGCTTACTGTACTGTACTAAATAATCTATTAGCAACCTCGTATAACGCAGGGGTTCTATTTGAAGGCAATCGAGCTTAGCTTTAACATTGTGGCTTAGCTTTTGTATTCAGCTATTTAGTTCCCAGCTGACAGAAGGAACGTTGTGGTTGGCACTCAATGGATCAGACATCTTATCTTCTTATTGCCAACTGCTTTATTTAATGTTGTTGTTTTATTTAATGAAAGTGGCTGTTTCTCATATTCGCTTATATATTTGGTCATATCGTGTAATAAATGTTATTTGTTTTATAAAAGATTCCTATTCTCACTCTCACTTCTCACGCAGTTTGATTAATTTACTGCCAATTTTTCGGCTCAGTTGCATGGGTTATGGTCACGATAATACTCGCTACATGTTAAATTGCTATTTATTCGCTACAACGAAAAATATTTAACACTTGTCAGAGCTCGAGCTTGTGTTTTGTTTGCGCCTTTGTATCTTCAGGGAATGACTATTAAAATGTAGGTATGTACAGCTGAGTAATAAAATAATCTCGTAAAGATGACAGGAGTAAAGTAACAATGTAAGGCACTATAGTAAATATTAAGAGATTTACAGACTTAATGTAGCATATTATTTTGATTTAGTGAAGTCATTGTATCAATATTTCACAAGTTGGGGAAGTAAAAAAAGGGAAGAGCACTTGAAACTTAACGCGGAGAAACGTTCCGTATACTTTGTTGAGGAATAGAAACCTGTTCAATACTAAGCTCGTTAGATTTTACTATTCCTTTTTACTGACTCACTGAGAGCCCTCAATAAGATTTTTATTATCCTTGCGCTACTGAACGCTCTATATAGTGACTTTTACGAACAAAAGTTTTTATAATTACTATATTAGTAGTCAGTAATTAAGTTAAATTCGAGAACCAAAACGATTTATAATAAAAGTTTGTATTTATCATCCATTAATTTCTGATTTCCGTTAGCGGTAGATTTTGCTGATATATTTGATGTCAATAACAGAATTGAGATATAAAATTATAATATAGAGGATAGTAGATTATTACTTTAGTAATCTATCTATCTAAATTATTAGGCGTCAGCCAATTAGGAAGAAAAATTACCTGATTTGCCTCTACCAAAAATATGTTTCTATTAAATAAAGTTATGCCCGCGATATTCTAATCTTTAATAGATTAGCCATCAACGTTCTTTAAGTATATTAATGATTATTTTTCTACCGCTATGTACTAACATAGATCGAGGGCGGCTGGAACTTGCTAATTAGTAAAATGGGTCGACTCAGTGGCCTCTTTATACGATTCGTTTAATATCGTGATGAAAATCTTAAAAATAAGAACTTATTATTGAAGTTTTTGTAGCACTATAGTTTCTATTAAAAGTGAGAGAAAGTAAATAATATTTTCTTTCTATTACGTTATTGAAAAAATATGTAAAGATAAAATAAGGTATAAAATGTATAAGTAAAGCTTGCATTCGATGCAACAGATGACTTTTTGTTCTATGCTATATGTCACTGCTTAGCTTCTGTAGGAAAATAAATTGCATGCGAATCATGCAATTTATTTTCCTAGTCAACCCATTATGTCCCACTGCTGGGCACGGGTCTTCTCTCAGTATGAGAGAGTTTAGGCCATAGTCCACCGCGCTGGCCAAGTGCGAATTGGTGGACTTCACACACCTCCGAGAACTTTTTTTTTTTTTTTAAAGAACTCTCGGGTGTGTAGGTTTCCACACGATGTTTTCCTTCACCGAAAAGCAGTGATAATTAATTTATAATACACACATAAATCAGTGGTGCGTGCCTGGGTTTGAACCTCGGACCTCCCGATCAAGAGGGCAAGTTTCAACCATTAGGCTATCACAATTGCATGATTATCGTTATATTATTATAATATTATGTTTTTATTAATTACACACGACAAGGTTCTGGATTACAAATTGAAGTAAAATTCGACTACAAAAGATTTTGCTTCGTAAGCCGCACAGGTCGTAACAAATAAAGTTTACAGATATTGTGTAAAACTGCGGCCCCCGGCCGTAACTTACAGCTAGTGGTCATAAATCGCGGAAGTGACCTGCGACCGAGCGCGGGCCACTGCAGCCGCTGCCGGTATAAATCACAATGCGTGACGTCGGGGACAATAAATTCAATGCAGATGAATATTTCCTCTCTATAGATCACTAAAAATAATTTTCCTATAGGTACTATGAGACAGCAGGTTTTCTTGGAAACATTCGTGCTAACCACTGCGCTATTTTTTTTCTTGCAACAATTATTTCATTTTTTTGTCTTCGCGGGGTGATGGGTAATTTAAAACCTACCAAATTAGGTTTTGGTGTGGTAACGCATTCAAAATGTCTATAGGCGGCAGCAACTACTCGTATTTACCGTCAGCAGCTCGACTGCGTGTTACGAAACTTGACAGTGCGACTATTTCAATACAGAACACAGATTTATAAGACAACCAACTACACACAGCGGATTTAGGGTGTTTATAAATCAACCCGCCGAGCCATAGGCAAGAACACGGGCCGCATATTATGTGTCGCGGCAAACATATTGCGTTTGTTCGGTTACAGCGCTGGGTCAAGACCCAACTCATTTCGAGGGTCCTTTGTATCAAAAGAATTCCCTAAATAGATTCCTAATACAGCTTAATTTTTAAAAGTAACTTTGTCAGCTTGTTGCGGAGCTTCGGAGCGGAGCTTCGAGGGCTCAGGAATATTTGTTGACTGGAACCTCTTTTTACAAACCATACCAGGTAAATTAAATAGGAGCTAAAACAAATAATAGATTGATCATGTCTAAGACCCGTTTGACACTAACTCTTTCAATACAATTTTAGTAAAGATTATTTCCCAACGTTTTCACTCTATATATAAATAATTTAATACTTCATGTCCATTCGGTACTTTGTATCATTTAAGTCTGTACAGAACCTTAGTTGTGAAGAAAAATAAATACGCAAGACGAGGACTGACATTAAAAACTTATACTATAGTGAATTGTACTCAGATATCTTTAAAAAGGTTTTATTTTACTTTCTTTTATCACAAAAATATACTGTAACAGAGCTTTCACATCTAGATATTACGTAAAGCCTGCTGTATATTTGTTCTGAGGCCCCCAGGGACGCGTCTCAGGCCAAGTCTGGAATAAAAGCCTAGAATAAAGGCGCAGATGGCGAGAATAACAGTGATCGATGAAATTGTTTCTTCAGGAGAGCCTTCAGACGGATAGTGTCGAGTTTTGCATAATATTTTTTAATTTACGTTATCGTTTGCGTTCATTTATCTTGCAACGCACTGCGCAATGATTGGCGAAACCGTAAACAATGAACTATCATTGTTCAAGGAAACGTAATAAAGTCATAATACGGATATCAATACGGTATATATGTTTGTGTAAGTTAGTGACTTGTTGTGTCTGATACTGGTGAAATCCCCCGTTACGGGGACCGTTTCCTGCAGGGGACTTCAAAAAACTGATAGGTAGACGAAAAACTGATGACATATGGTTTTCTTCATTCCAACACTTCTAGCCGTTATGTCCACTTGTAAGTTCAGAAATAACGGATAATCTGTAACTAATGTAATGAAAAACTACAAACATAAAATCAGCTCTTAGGCTTAGACAAGTATCTAATAGCACATGAAGCAAACATAGAAATTTTTCTCCACAGAATACCAGCGTTGCAGGTGACCTCGATTACCGCAGCAATAAGCTGAGTGGAGACCCTTTCGGTCAATGTAATGTAACTTACATCATTAAGTATTAGTTAATAATAATAACACATGTTCGCTATTAGATGTATCTGTTTGGTATAACTTTTTGTATTGTACCGAATAAAATATTTTCTTTCTATCTTTCAAACCTAGTTAGTATTAATTTAGTTGCAACACCGTTAACCAGGACTTATTCCCTTTTCAGGACTTATTTCATAAATTTTCATCATTATATAAGTTAGACTTAATTAACAGTAGGAACATCGTATATATATAACTTATAACGAATGTATCGCCATATCATACTATAATTTTAAATAAACGCAAACGAACTTACTCGTAAAATAGGTCAAATCTAAATATAATTCGAATATTCAGACGGAGCTTGACCTTACCAATCGTCAAATTGAAAGATTAGTTCCCTCCGTAACCCTCTAAATCCTGTCGCTGCAACAAATGTGCCCGGTAAGTTAGAGGCCGCGATACATCATTCCGCTCCGCCACAGGTCAGGCGGCGGCCTTTAGCCACGTACACAAATTTTCTCGTTTTGTGCGAAACCCGAAGATTTACAATATACCCTTATCTTACACTACTGTATGATAATATTACATTTTCAGCTGTTTCTAAATAAATTACATGAAGGGCGTCAGTAAAGCACATATCCATATACAAATTATAATGTTATGTCAATGAAAGTGTAATCTTAATATTTATGAGGAGTGGGTAATTGTAGGAATACTTTTTCAATAAAATAATTAATTTTTTAATACTTTCATCATAGCTATTGTACATGTATTGAATAAATAAATATTAATTACAACAATACATTGCATCCGCTACTAGTACCTCCATTTACCTAATACAAAACATGCTTATTTGGATCGTCAAGATGTATAAAGGATTTTTGCTTCAAATAATGGAAACGCATTCGTTTATTAAATATCCTTTTCCTCTGGGTTTAGGTCCCTCGGTGGAAAATACTATTCTGTTTGTTCAAGTTTAAATTGAGTTGAGTGCGGCACACACATTGTTATGGCAACTGTAATGACGCTACTCAAAGTTACTTAGAAATTACATTATATTCCTATTACATAACGGTAGATAGAGGTAAATTTATGGACACACTTGTTAAAAAAATATTATGATAACATTTTACATTGTGCAACTTTATAGACAAGGTAAGTTTTGTTTAGGTACTTAGTAAGACTTATTTGTGTCTGACCTGATTTTATGAACACTATATATAGTTAATATATAACCATATTGTTAATTATTGGATCAACTCAGCCGCAAAATCAAATAGACAGATGAAATTATTTTTGTTCAAATTGTGGTTAATTCGTATGAATGCGGTGAATTCTGTTATTAATTATTGGTTAAAAAATACTACGAAGCTTCTTCCAAAGTAAAATAACGTAGCAACGGTAATATAAATATATCAGTTCATTAAAACTTGCTTTAAGTTATGGTTTCAACAAGTTATTGTTGCTCATTGAGCTGTATCTCATCTACATAATGTTAACTACTTACACTGCGTGGGTTTCAATTGTGAAACAGCAATAAATACTGTGTTTATAAAGTTATAGTTCCTAACTTCAATTTCTCAATATCAATAAAACGTTCTTTCGTTATAATCACTCCTACAAACCTGGCTTCTAATATTCGTATCCTACTTTGTTATTACAATGTTGTGTAGTTCAAGCTTCTTTAAAGGTAGTCGTCAAGAATTTGCGGTTGAATTTCGAGACACCACCGCTCCGACTTATGAATGTCTAAAGTTGTGTGAGTAAAATGTGTTTAACGCAGAAAATAAGGTATTGAAAAGTAAATATGATACTGTCTTGTAATTTATGGAAACCTATCCAAAGATATCGTACACGCTTGTTTGTATCAGAATTTTAATGTACATTTTGTTTGCAAACAGATTGTTCCTATAAACGTATAGTATAATAAGTAACCAGCAGACAGGAGGTAAATATGAGGGTTCCGTTTTTTGCCATTTAGGTAGGTGCGGCTATAAGTAATTTGGTTTTTTTGGTCGCATTTAATACGGAAATTTCAGATGAATAATAACTAAAGCGATCAAATTGAATAAAATACGCGTCAAAAGTTTATTAAGACATATCGATAGCGATATTTTCGGCGCTCACCATATTTTGCTGGATCATGACGAAACTACATGTATCTTATATGAGCGCCGACTTCGGGACTATGTACTAAGTACTGTGTTTGCTCTAAACCAACATGTAGGTATTTAAATTATTTTTTACTTTTATGTGGCATGGAAGTCGGTTGTATTTTTTGTTTAAAAATTTTTTTTTCACGCTTTTCAGTCACGATAAAATCAGTTATGGCTGTTGCTAGTCGTCCGCTAACCGGATGAATAAAATTAATTATTCGTCCGATTTTCGGATGAATAAAATTATGTGCTGACGTCATCATCTAAAAATAGACTTCTTTGACACAACCGGTCGGGGGCGCTGGCCCTTAGATTCTGAATTGGAAAAATCTGTTCGAACCTAACCTAACCGAATAAAACAACTTTTGCTGAGTAAACATTTATTTAAAGAATAGATCAATATTTAAAGTAGAAAGAGTAATATAAACCTTATAACTAAGAGTATAATTCAACCGATACTGATAAAAATAATTTTGACTATCCTTACTTGGAAAACCAATACCATCAAAACCAATTTAAGTTCGGGCAGCATGGTCGTTATTCACTACATCAGGTGTACGTACCCATAGCTTTACACAATTTATTAATCTCAGTAATATGATTTAACTCACCAGTTTCAATACGTTTTTTATTACGAGGATAATAAGTATGTTTAATATACAGACCATTTTTATTACGAATTTACCGTTTAGCGGACGATTAATTTATTTTATTCATCCGATTACCGGACGACTAGACACTTCGATCAGTTATACGAGACCGTGTAATACATAGTATCCATAAGACTGCATACTGCATACATAAATGGAAACGGTACTTTAAAATCAACCTTAAATGACAAGTCAAACAAAAGCCTAAGCGATATCTTACATTACTGTCACAGTGCATGTGAACTGAGCGCAACCGCGAGCAGGGCGCGGTTGGCAGTACTCCTGCATCGTCCAGGTAATTGTATTCAAAATGGAATTTGTGATCATAATTATGTCCTTTCCGGAACTCATTGTTTGTATTGCGAACAATAATTACCAAACACACATAGTTTAGGCAGGCTGTATACCTATATTATTAGGGTTAAAGGTGAAGGTAACTTTATTAATCGTTGCCTCTGTTTATGTAACTCCTAATATATTCATAAGGGCCATATTACTATCACCTGTGGGTTAGATAGGCATTAGATACCACTGAATAAAAGCCCAATTAAAGATAACGGTTTTCATAAGTCATCTCTTCTTAGCATTTCTTCAATAAATCCTTAAGCACTAAATAGCCAACTTCTATGGCTTGGGCTTACAGTACCCTGCATCATAAGGGTCGAGGAGTTAAAGGTCAATTTTCTTATCATACGTCTTTGCTTTGTTAATATATTACATTTCCATAAGTATCAAATGGCCAACGCTTATGCTTTAAGCCTGAAGTACCCGTGCATCATCAAGGCTGAAGAGTTGAAAGTCAAAACTATCATGTTATATCTTTGCCTAGTAATCTCATTACATATACGTAAGCACCATATGGCCAACGCCTATGGTTTAGGCTTGAAGGACCCCAGCATTATCAGGGTTGAGGAGTTGAAGGTCAAATTTTTCATGTCATATCTTTTCTTAGTAATCTCATTACATATACGTAAGTAACAGATGGCCAACTTCTATGGCTTGGGCTTGCAGTACCCTGCATCATGAGGGTTGAGGAGTTGAAGGTCGATTTTAATAGTATACGTCTTTACTTTGTAAATATATTACATACCCATAAGAATCAAATGGCCAATACCTATGGTTTAAGCTTGAAGTACCCCTGCATCATCTGAGTTGAGGAGTTGAAGGTCAAATTTTTCTTTTTTTATCTTTGCATAGTAATCTTATCAGATATACCTAAACACCATGTGGCCAACGCCTATAGTTTAAACTTGAAGCACCCCATCATCATCAGAGTTGAGGAGTTGAAGGTCCAATTTTCCACTGTATACAACCATTAGTCTAATGTTCTACCTTTAATCTGTTTAACCTAATTTTAAATGCGTAAGCATGAAATAGCTAAGTTTTATGGCTTAGGCATTCAATACCCCTGCATCATCAGGATCGAGGAGTTGAAGGTCCAATTTTTCGTCGTATACCTTTGCTTAGCAATGTTATTATAAATCTGTGAGCAACAAATGTCCAACGTTTATGGTTTAGGCCTGCAGTACCCCTGCATTATCAGGGTTGAAGAGTTGAAGGTCAAATTTGTCATCGTACATCTATGCTTTGCTATCTTATTATTTACCCGTAAGCACCAAATAACCATCACCTACGGCTTGGGCTTATAGCACCCTGCATCATCAGGGTTGAGGAGTTGAAGGTCAATTTTTTTATAATATGTCTTTGCTTAGTATTGTTATTACATATCCATAAGCACCAAATGGTCAACCCCTATGGTTTAGGCTTGAGGCACCCCTGCATCATCAGTATTGAGGAGTTGAAGGTCAAATTTTTCATCACATGTCTCTGCTTAGTAGTCTTATTACATATATGTAAGCATCAAATAGCTAATGTTATAGTTTAGGATAGCTGTAACCCTGCATCATCAGGATCGAAGAGTTGAAGGTCAAATTTTTCGTCAAGCTATATAAACATAGATATATAATACATATGCCAAGTTTCATAAGAATCGAATCGGCAGAAGCCGAGTTATCTCAAATTATCTAAAAAACTTGAGGAGTGGTGGTGGTTTCCACCCCATAACTCAAAGAGTTAAGTATCACAGTATACCCATGTCCAAGAGAAAAAGTTGCGTGACGAAATTTCCTATCAAATGAAAGAAAGAAAATAGAAATCGGTTTAGAAACACCCAAGTTATTTAAGATTTTAAGAAACCGACATTTTACAATTTTCCGGGAAAACCGCCGAAAGGTTTTCATTTTCCTCAATATGGGACTGCCTGTGAAACTAGCCGCATACAATGTCGTATGAATCGTGTCGGAAGGTCGACGATTTCTAGCCATTTCGCCCGAACATACATAAAAAAAAAAAAAAAAAATATACGTGACGAATAGATAACCTCTTTCCTTTGGGAAGTCGGTTAAAAAGAAGGAAGCACGTTTGTTAAAAGACAAAACAAGGAAATCATTTTATTACAAAATACGTCGGGATTCATAAACTTTCTTTGACTTTCTATGAAAAATTGTGGGGTAACTTATTTTTTTACCCGACTGCTTTACCTACTCTATTTTTAATTTTAACGATTTATTAGTCGTTTATATGATTAACAAAATATGGCCAAATTCAACTGATTGTAACATTTTATGTAGATAATGTACATACGAGTAAATACATAAGCAATATAAAAATACGCATAAATAAATTGTAATATTTAATATGCAACAGGTGTTCGCTACAAGCGGTTTTGAATTATTTTTGTCAGTTTGTATCAGTAACATATTAAAATTTATGATTCTGCGTTAATATAAGTCTAAAACCGCATAGTTGGAGCATATTATTAATGCGTGTAATAAAATTATAAATTATATTAATCTCCTTTAACGACGATTAGAATAAGTGCGGTGGGTGTTAGTCATTTATCCGGTCATTTGGAAAACATATTACATCATTAGTGGCGGCGGAGGGCACTCCTCCTGATGCCGATTAAATTGCCGCATATTTGCTATTTGTCTCCAACACTTGTTTTTTTTACATCAGTTTTTTTTTTAACTTTTAGAGATTGACCTTATTTACAAGAGCTCGGAAAAGCTACCAGTGCGGTTCCAAATCTAGAAAATTTTTATACGACCCATATTTTTTATACTATGGCTTCTTCCATAGTATAAAACATATTGGTGGTATACAAATCCATATC
This sequence comes from Spicauda simplicius, assembly GCA_949699795.1. Lineage (NCBI taxonomy): Eukaryota > Metazoa > Arthropoda > Insecta > Lepidoptera > Hesperiidae > Spicauda > Spicauda simplicius. The sequence goes on along the minus strand of OX453071.1, from coordinate 980,795 downwards.
TTCATATGGAAAAAGGTACTACTATTTTAGCAAGCATCTTTATAACTCACAAGCCAACATCCTCACTGTATCCAACAGTAGTTCAGCAGAGGGATGTTCTTACCACGTATCTTCTTACCTTCTGCCAGCTAAACTTGTTACTGACACACGTGTCAAAAATATGTGAGACGTTAAATGCACTTTTTCTGTTTCTTTCATCCCTATTAGTATCCATTGTATTAACCCACGAAGCAGAGCCACAATTTACGTTTAAAGCGCTTCTATTCTCAGATTTGTTTGGCAAATAAAACCATAATAATGGCTTTTCTCTGAATCAGGTATATATAGTGTCATTAACCTAATGAAGAGAGTAATATAAGTCTGTACAATACGCGCGCGTAATGAGAAGTAGTTGTTGCCAATTACGGACATTTGTCGGACGCGGAACATTTTCTGGATCTCTCATTTATGACGTTGGCTCGTGGACTGCCGCCGGGGAAAACGTTTTCTTTTTAAGTAGGCCGTTTCATAGTCATATTCATAGTATAGTTTCATATCACGAGAGAAAAACTTAGTTTGAGGCTATGAATGGAGAATGCTTTGACCAACTAATCAATTAGGCATTCATATATTTTAAAGGCAATTAAAATTCTAAAATACGCACTGCTAAGCTAAGAGTTTTTTTTAAGATATCAAACTGCTCTTGACCAGCCATATCTCGCTTGTATTCCAAATCCAAAAGCAATAGTTTAATTAAAGACACAGAGCGGATTTTATATTGCCATCCTTGTATTAGCTTACATACCAACGTCGTAGAACATTTGTGGTGGAACAGAGAAAACGAATTTAGTACTGAAGATAATAAGATTTTACTAGGTTTTTAAAGGAGTATAATGATTGGCCATTTCTTATACATACAGGGAGGGAGCTCCAAAGACGGATAGCTAAAATAGTGAAGGAGTTCTTGTAGAAGGAAGTAGAATGAAAAGGAGTATACAGAGCAAGATTTTTAGTGGAACGAAGAGATCGGTCATTACTACTTCGAAATTTAAAATAGTTAAGGTTTACAATCCACAATAAGACCTCCTGAGCTGGAATGTTCTTATGAAGACATATGAAAGCGTTCGATCCGAAGAGGAGACTGCACGTCGTTCCCGCAACGCTGGGATTGATGATTCCGAAACGTTCCCGCGCGGAGAGCTCCGGGATCTCGCTGATAGACACATCAACACTCTCCTTGTTTATTTCCTGGAGATAAAATAAATTGGTTTGTTTTTGACAATCAGTGGATGAGGTAAGGAAAACAACTTATTTCTAAGTGGTGCATTTGTATTACCATGTACTAACTTCGCTCTCGATACAGTCGACGTCGATCCCACCATTTATTCATGTGTTTCCATTATCATTACTAGGTTTAGTTTACGCATGAATAGTTAAAGTTAGTTAAATACGGGGTCTCGGAGAAAACGGGGCGACAGTATAAAGTCATATAAAACAGCGTGAATAAGTTTTCAGGCTACATAGGTTTTATAGTTTGTTTTAATTTCACTTCAGTTATTTTCAAGATATAATGCTAGTAACATGTTATTATGTCAGTTTTGGCGTTTTAGCGAACTTATTACAAACACACATGTACTTCGGTATATGCTCCACATTCTATATTTATGTACGATAGCTACTTTGGATTAATAACATATTTTATCTTCATTTCAGTAAGTCTCTGGTCTCTATATAATTTAAAGTCACTGTCCTCATATCATTTGTTTAGAACCCATGAAATTTATATTATGTTCGTGTTAAGGGCCCCGAGGGCTCTGTGCACGCATTTCAATTATAATTTACGAGGGTTAAGGCGCTCTTACTAACTATATAGGTTACATGAATACTATATGATACTAGTAAGGAATTTGTCAAGTTTTGTGTTTAAATAAACATCTTAAATTTTATGCTTCACAATTTCTCAATGTAATTTATTTACACAAAATTAATTACATACACTATTCATTACGTAAGTCATAAATCATTATTAACGCGAAATAATAAATTCCTAATACGCTAATAATTTCAATAAATGAGTATTATATGTTTTGGATTTGAATCTGGACCTCCAACGTAGCGTTCTCGTATACTTATACTTTTTTGCTACGTTCGCTGTTTTAGATTGATTTCATTATGCACCATTTTGAGACGAGGACTACGCTACACTTCAGACACTGCATCGTAGGAGAAACATGTTTGAACGAACTTAAATTAACATTTTGCTGTGATGCCTATGACCTTATCCATTGATGTAAACGCTAAGGATACATACGTATGAGTGATACGCTTGAGGATCGCACATACTTTATCTCTGCCACGAGATTAACACACGAGCGATTGTCGCCGCGGTTTTCGTAGAAATAGTATTTTATTGAGTTTTTATGACCCGAAGATATTGAAGTTTAGCATAAATGTAATGGAGTAGTAAACGCACTTTAATCATTTTCTTATACCGTGAAATTTTGTTAAAACCTAGTTATTAATTAAAATTATCATATATGTTTACTTAAATGTAATACTGCCTTATAGCAAACCGTATGATGTACAAAGAAAAACTGTAGCTTTAATAGTGGTTACGGTCATTTTCTTTTTAACTTTTAAACAATCTCAAATCACCATAAACCATGTATTTCAAAAGGTACTATACAAATCCATGCGAAATCTAAAATCGCTCGTATGTGCATCCGGTCCTCGGATTAATACTGAAATGTAAATGTACGATCCCGCACCGCGCGCAGACGCGGCTCGCATTACACGCGTGACATGCTCGCCTTGTCACGCATGCTTGTACATTAGCATGTTGAGGGAGTTGCGTTGAAATAAATTACAGGTTTACAAAAGTAGACACTTGTACATTATTTTAATTTAGCAGCCAATTAATTCCAATAAATAATTATATACTTTTTCCAAAATATTTCTTGTTATTTTTTATTATTTTATATTTTCTTTTGTACTGTGACTGATCTATCTGCCAAATAAATTATGACGAAGTGCCCGTCAGAGGCGTCTAGATACAAAGCTACGGAATAACAAAATATTGAATGAGTAACGATAATCTTCAAAATATATTTATCTTTGTTAATCACAGTAAAAATAATGGTATACAACCTATATAAATAATAAGTAAATAAATGTAGTTAGAATCACAATAAAACTAATGATATAGTTTTATTGTGATTCTAACTACATTTATTGTTCATAACAAATTTCAAAAGCTTATACCTACCAACAAGTGCACGTCACTTTTCTACTAAATTTATGCACTACTAAACTGTCTCAAGGCTTACAATTTCTTTTTACTAACCTTAGTATGATCAAATTTATACAGTTGGATCAATAATAAAAAAAGGAAAAGTTTACGATACTCCGTTGTATTACTATACCCTAACATTTTAGGAGCGCCTTGCGAATATTTTCCTCCAAGGTTCTAGCGAGCACATAATGTAGAGTCACAAGCCCACGAGGATCAAGCCCATGTTCCAGCTCGTAATGATCTTTTGTTCATATAATATGAGAAAATTCCCTTTTTTTGTGTATTTTTAAATACTGACCAGTCCTTTTATTGCCGCTGACATTTGATTACTTACTGTTTACTTTAAATGTAACTGTTGAGTACGGCTTCTTATATGATATATTTGATTTATATGATTTAAGCTTCTTATTAATATAAAGGAGTTTATCCACAGCCAAGTGCTTATCGTAAATTGATCTAACATCTAACATGAATTGTACGGTACAAAACAGTCAACCCTAATAGTCTTCTGCGGGAAAACAGACGTCGCGTTTAACAGACGAAATTTTATTAATCTGTTATGTTTCAGTGCAGATAACAGTTGTACTGATCTCTGCGTAAAATAGCCGATAAGTTCGGTATCAGCGCGATCGCTGACCATCATCCGGCTAACATTCAGTGAAATACCAATCATATCTGTGGTTGTTGTAAAGTATGATTAGCTTTATTTTGGTTATCTATATTCTATATATATAATAAAACTGTTGAAAAGTTTTTTGTTGTCCGGCTTTAACGCAAAAACTACTGGACGGATTTTGATGAAACTTTTTTTGTTATATAGCTATTAATCCTGGGCAACATATAGGCTATAATTTATTATGGAAATTTATGTCTGTCTGTCTGTTGGAAGATAAAATATATAAATAATATAACCTAGACACTTGAAATTTGGTACAGGGGTTCTTTTTAAGATGTAAGTGAACAATTTAAAAGAAATTTGAAATATTCGCCCGTAAAGGGGATCAGAATTGAGAAAAGTTTGTATGAAAATACGCCAATTTTTATGTTAACTTAATGATACTTAGTATTTATCTATCTGGTTTGATATAATAAAAAGGCTGTATCCCTACACTAAGAACATCATCCCCTAAGGGGATAAAATAGGGGTTAACATTTTTTTCTTAAGGCCGCCAAATTTAATGCAAGTTAATTAAATAAGGTATTTGGTTTTGTAATTTAATAAAATAAGCGTTTAAGGAAAACCCTAAGAGAGAAAAATAGGAGTAGTAAAATAAAATGCATGCCGTTAATTGTAAATACAAACTCAATGAAACTTAGTATATAGCTATGCGGTTTGATATCTGACAGTTATCTGGGGGGGTACGAGTGGTTTCTTTTGGAAGAGGAACTCTTAAAATTTTGTTCTCTTCAAAGGTCAGTTATCAGATGCCATGGAATAGTGAGGAAATCGCGGTTGCCGCACAGGCCTACTTATCCAACGGTGGGTCACAACGCCTTTTGAAACAAACTTCCAGACCAAAAGTCAATTGTAGGTATGGTGAACAATTTTTGTAAAACGGGAACTGGTGTGGAAGACCCAGGCAGGCATACGGCCCGTCAGAGCGGCAGTCAACAGAAAGCAGCAGAAACAGTCCAATCACCGCAGCACTCTGCTCGCAATCATGCGTAGGTCCTTGGTTTGTCGGATTCTGTGTGGCAAATTCTTCACGAAGACCGTAATTTCCGTCCCTATGAGTTTTTTTTGCGATATTCTTAGTTAAGGTTATCAGGCCATGGTGTTTTGATGAAAACAAGCCGACGGGCTGCTTCATCACTCTCAGAAGCGATATGGAGTGGCCGCCTCGATCACCAGATTTGAACCCGTGCAACTTCTTTTTGAAGGGTTATCTGAATTCCCGGGTTTTTAACAACCGTTCAAGGACTCTTGATGACCTGAAAGTCAACATTCGCGAGAAAGTGTCCAAAATACCGTCTAACATATTAGAGCCGGTAATTAGATGCCTTTAGAAAATCCCTCAGAGGAATAATAATCCGAAAGTCTAATAATTATAACTCCTAATCTTTGTACATAGTATTAGGCTATATTGTTAGTAGTAATATAATACTTTTCTGACTGTTTATGGAAAATCAAACCCGAGCATAATAAATGGCAGAAAGTTCGCATGGAGTCCAGCAATTTTAAAGTAAGACCTCAAGAACTCAAGTGGTTGTATTTTGTGTTGTCACAAATAGCCCAATCTCAGCATTCTATGAATAGATGACGTGGTACAAACTTTATTAGGTAATGGGCGTTGGTGAAATCTTTTATAAATCCTATAAGACAAAACATTTATCCTATGTTTAGCCACTGCACAAACTTAATGAACCATGCATTTCACCATTTCACATAGGGAAATAACGACTAAGGAGTAAATTAAATAAAACTTCCAATTCCGCCAATGTTAAAGTAAACAATATGGAAATTAGTATTTGTCTCTTTATAATAAAAGTGATGAAATACATATTCATCCCTTTTTTGAAAACCAACTCTTAAGGAAAATAATTTTATAAATAAGACCCTATATTCGATTCGACCCTATATCGATAGACTAGACAAGGAAGACTTTTTTGAAATTTTACCTTAAACGGGTTGAAATCAGGGTATCAGCGTGGGGCTTCAAGGATTGAAATTGCAGATTGAATTTGCGGGACAGGAGAGGGAGATAGCAACTAATCGCCCGATGCGCAGCCGGAGAGTACGTCACCCAAGGAAGGTCGCCGCTCCTTCTCTGAGTTCGGACACGTTTTTGGCAACTCACACGAACAAAACCTAGGCGTTGGTTACAGAGTCTCTTACCACACCGTTTTTTGATAAGTATACTTCCAGAACCACACATTTCATAAAAAGTACAGGAACTCTAGCGATATCTCAAAGAAAATCTCCTTAAAAGGGTCCAACCCTAGCCAGACTAAGGTAGAATACAAAATCGTGTCCTAAGCCGCGCCACATAGCTTACAAAGAAAAGTTCCTATTTTTATCCACGGTTACCCTGCCTAGGTTAACTGTCTGTATCAGAAGGAAAATCATGCCAGATATGTTCACAATAAATTAAAAAATGGTTAAAATTTTGTAGAGCGATTTCACATTTTTGGAGTGAGCATAAAATTTAGGCTTCCTATTACAAATAAAAAATAATATTATTGTTCGGAATCTTAGACTTCGTACATGTTAATTTATTGATTAAAATATTCTGCACTGCTGGACATATGCCTACCCTAAAACTATGTCGGACAGTGGATTTTAAGTCTATTGGATGGATAAATATTGCTATAGTCCACGCGGACGAAGTCGCGGGTACTGATTGTGTTTGGATACAATAAATAAATAATAGAGGAGAAACACGCATAACTTTAGATTTTCGGTTTTTAGGCGGAACGAAGTTCGCCGGGCCGTTTAAAATAAATATATTTGTTTCATATTGAACAGCAATTTAATTAATAAATTATGATGATATTGTAATTTATATATATTATGATCGAATTCAAAGAGAAGTATACAACGAACGAAGAACATTTTTACATCATCAAACATCAAACATTTTTCCATTTAATATGAGGTCATGAGTTCTTTCCAATATTATAAGGTTATGAGGACAAATGATCGCCTTCTGGTGTCATAAACTTTCAGGCTGGAGAAAAATCTAATTCAATATTATCAGATAGCGGGAAAGGTATCGGACAACTTTGAAAATAATTCACTGGCAATAAAAGCACTGCATACGCTGCATCGACGCTGCTCCGTAAACTTGATTGCTTAAACTTTGCCTCTAAAACTTTAGTTTTACGTTCACTGAGTTACTGTAAAATATTGGACATTGAATGAGTAGTGTTTATCGGAAAATACTAAAAGAAACTTAAACAACAATATATTTTAAACTTTTTTTTATTTCATTAAGGGTAATGCCTATTATATGTTTTAACTACCAATAATTATAGGGTTTATAGATAATTTTACACATAAGAACATCAAATAGCGAAACAAACAATCCGATCGTATCTAGTATGGACATAGATGAGGAAGATAAATTGTGGACATTTTCTGTTTATATCAGAAACAAAATACAACAGCTAAATTACTCAACCGTTGTTAAATCGGCACAATGACTCTCAAACAAGCAGCATACCACCCGATTGAATTGCTGATCGGGTGCAGCCTCAATAAGCATACGCGTAATCACAACATTTTAAAACACTGCCCTTTAGACTAGCATTTTAATATTAAACCAGCATCTTCCCTTTAACTTATTTGGTATGGTGGAGCTCGACAAAGAAACTCTACCGGGTATCTTATCTGGGGGTGATCTGTATCATTCATTATTTCTATATTAAAATCAAAATTAAAACGGTTGGCTACTCATACATACGTGACAAAGTTTAAAGTTACATGATAAAGTAACAAATTTATCAAAAATTTACCGACATTGACATTTTACATCAGATTTCCTTTTACAACGATACAGCATCACAAACGGGTTAATAAAGTGTTACTTTATAACTGGTCGTAAAGTTTTCACTCTCGTTGGGCTATATGAAAACAAATCACATAAAATAGCGATCTCGATAAAACCGAATAAAGTATTTTGAATTTTGAATGTAAATCTTAAACGCAGCAAAATTCTGATTAAATGTTTTTAATTACCGATCACAGAAACACTAACATGACTTCAGGTGTAAATTACAATTTAGATTGAATATAGGTGCCCACGTAAATCTTTGCACTTGTCCAAAGTTGAATAATAACAAACTACAAAACACTGCAATTGAAACAACCGAAACCCGTGATTTGGAAGTGATTCGGTTACAATTTAAAGCGACATTGTAATCAGCAGCGCCCACCCTGGCAACATAGTTATAAGTTCTTAAGCAAGGCCGGCGTATGAATCCTGAAATAGCTTTTTGCTCTCCCATAATTTACGCGATACACCGTCCCTCGAGCTAAATGTGTTATCTTGCTTAGTATGAAATTATTAAACTCCATATAATGGAAATTCCCAGGAAGCAACCAAAATATGAATTTATGAGCTGCAATTTTTCATTCTCACGCCAAATAACGAAGTACGTTATAGCTGCAATTTTTCTATCAATTGTAAAATTAGACCATTCGTTACGAATACAAGTGTGTAATAAAGTTATATTTCACCTTGTGAAAATGGCATTATACTAACACTGTTATAAGATTCTTTTTATAGGTATGTTGCGAACACCCGTTTTAAACTCTACTAAATCTCAAAGAGCGTGGTACAGCAGCTATATTTATTCGAGGTATTTTTAACTAGTTCTTAGAGGCAGCACTGCATTTGTGATGATTGCATGTGTGTATAAAGGTGGCAGACACCAATTATACCATCAGGCATTCTCTTGGTGTTTAAAATTTAATTTCCTCAAAAAAATCACAATCGGTTTGCTCCCTACTACATTGGCCCTTGAAAACTTTTCGAATTTGCAACTGCAAGTTAACTAGCAATCAGGGCGGGCAAATAAGCTCGATACTTTTGAGTCTTAAATAATTGACAATTTAAAACACTGGAGATTTTATAGGTATTAAAATAAAATGAAAAATCGTTATTTTACATGTCTTTACGGAAGAACGTATAAATTTTCAACGAAAGTATTTTTCTTACACTACCGCCGGATCGAAAATAGATTCGATGAGAAACTCAGTTTGTTTGTTTTTTCTCTGTAAACCTTTTTATAAGCAGACTTGCCACAGGAAGAAAACAGACATCGTCGCCTACCACATTTTAATTGTAATTGTAGCTGTACGACAATTATACTCTTAAAGCAATATAATTAAAGCAGCTGGCCGGTTAACGGCGAGTGGTTAAGTAGAAGCCGCTGAGCAGCGCTGCGCGGCGACGAGGACCACTTGACCCGCTCCGATCAAAGCCACCGCATCATCAAGATACTCCAGGATATCGACAATCTACCGGGTAGAAACATGTGTGTTCGCAAACTATTAAAGCAATAAGGACTTTAAGATGCTATCAATATATAACGAACTACAAAGGATTAGGTATGATTTTGCAATGGGGTTAAAAGAAAAAACATTACCCTCCTTACGCAGTCGAGTAAAAATATTAAGTAAAAAAAATTCACATTTAAAGTATTTAGTCTATTAACGAGTGGGTAAGGTCTATCTTTGGCTCTGATCTAGACTCTCGACCCCATATTAGCAAGGCATGGCTAAGATGCCTCACTCACTTCAAGATGACAGTTTAGTACCTCTCTGGGAGGGAAGTGGGCCTCGGTCGGCTGTTCTAACTTTATCACTCGGAACATTTTATATTAAATCGGCTATCCGTGCTAGACCGTCCGTCTTAATGTATTACATTGTCAGTTTTACTTACGATTTCATTTGTACTGTGAGAGATATATTATATATTTTTTAATTAACAGCTGATTGTTGTGGTTAAGTTACGGCATTTAGATACGACATTTACAATGCGCGTAACCTTTAAATATATCACACCGAGCGAGCGATAACGCTAAGTCATACATTTTTAACCGACTTCTTGCAGCGTTATTTTGTCAAATAAGATTAGGATCTGAAGTTGGTAATGGGTCGTTGTATTTTTTAATAAACCAAGTATTTTCTTATTATATACCGTCACCAATACGCAATATACTCCCTTAAATACGACCTTTTTTATCTTGTTTATCCCGTTATGATCTAAGTTACCATCATTGCATAAGCAACGCTCGGCCGTCCGCGTCCCCGGGGCTCACAACTTTACTATCTCGGGTAACGGTATCCTATACTCGGGGCAAATTCGATATGGAATGTTTAATAACAAAGCGTTGCCTAGCAACCACTGACAGGCAGGGGAATGCAACCTTTTGTTGTTTTATCAGCCGTCTTTTACATAATATTAACTTTACCTGTAACTTATAATAGGTTGCAAATCCCTTCATGAAATTAGGGTTGTAACATCATTAGTTATACAATGACGATAATGGTAAATAAATTTTATTTGACTGATTTTAGCATATTATCTGGCAATTGGTCGTTATTATTTAATCAACTCTTCTTAAGTAAATTACTTGACGAAAATTTAATGCATACTTTGGTTTAATATAAAATACATTTGTGTACAAAGTCGTGCAAGTTAGTGATAACCCTACATAGGAATTTTTATGGTTTGTTTACATTTATTCCAGATCGAATTTGCCCCGAGTATAGATAGCCATTAATAAGGTTGATGTTATTAGCGCATGAACTAATAGAGTATAAATACTGATTGTCAAAATAAGCTTATTAAATGCCAACCTTTTAAGAGTATAACCGATCTACCATATTAAGATAATAAATTTGTCTTCTGAGTTAAAAAGGTGAGCAATAAAAGTTAGATTTTTTTTTTATATTTTCTTATCATTTAAAATTTACATACATATCTAACGTCTATTGTTTTTGGAAAAGACGGTTAAAATCTAAAATGCCGAATGCAATTGAAAAACTTAAAAGCCAAACAATCAATTCAGGTCTTAATTTCAGTTGAATCCAAAACCGCCATAACTCAGTCATCTTCGTTGCGGTTTCATTGAGGTCAAACCACACTACGTTATTTAAAATAAATCTATTTTTACTCATTTACAAATAAATCAACATGTAACTGCGAATGCATCTTTTGTGTTCACTGTATTCATGTTTTGTAATAGGCCCTACGCGGAACGTTTCTTGACGTAAAGAAAAGATAATCACTTAAATAATATATATATATCTATTTATTACTTGCCTAAACAATACTCGCTTTTCATATATTTACGCCGCTAGAATATTATTTTTTTAAAGATTTTTTTCTTGTAGAGTAATAGACATATTTGAAGTGCACAGAGGATGTTTATTAGATAGATGATTTCCTGGGGGCGCTAGTATGTTTTAATCATGCAAAATATTTTTTTCTATTTTGATTTTTAAGAAATCAAATTATAAATATTAACAGCAAAAACTAATAAAACCAAAAAAAACAGTTTGAACATAAAATCTTCTTGACTTATTCGAACAACAGTGGGAATAAGCCCGTGATGTGGCATAATGAAACGAATTTTAAAAAACCGGTATCGTAGCGCGCTAACGAGCAAATTGTATAGAGAGCAGTTTACAAGCAACGACTACGATACGTCCCTATGGGTTGTCACAAAATATTGCCTTGAAGCACATTACTGCACTTATGCACGTATAGACTTTCTTCACAATTACTTAAACTGTCGCTCCCTAAAGTGTTTAATATTAATAATGATATTTAAACATAAAAAGAAAGAAAAGTAATTATTTACTTATTATTATTCACTCTAAAATATGACTTAAAATAGAAAATTACATTTATTCAAGACCATGAAAATAAAAAACCAAAAGGCGTCGCATCGTAAGATATGAAAACACTCTTTTCTTTTAACAGTTTTAAAAGATTCGTTTTATGCAAAACTTTTCAACGCAAAGCTTGAATTATAACAGATTTAGTATATCGACTAGTTTATATATGTTTTACCATCCTTTCAAAATGTGACAAAAATAAAGTATGACTTTAAATTACGTTATAAAACACTAGTGTAAATGTTATTGTAAGTGATTCGAAAACTTTTTAAATAACTGTTAGTAGCACAAAAGCATATCTACAATTTTAGTGAAAATCTCATAGAAAAATGAGCAAATAACACTAACACTGACAAAGATTCTCAAAAGGCCAAAGACGTCTTTGTTGCTGGAAAAATAAAGAGATAAAATCTTTTAAATTTGAAACTTAACACGAACAGAATGTAACAAGACAATGCCGGTTTCCTTTAGGACCAAAATTGCTTGTAGACGACACAATCTTGTGAAGGCAATTTGACGCAATGTTATCGCATAATGGTGTGGGATATCTGGCTCTTGAATTTTATGAAAAGTGACAGTCTTGTGAGGATATAGTAGCATTTTGCGGACGCTTTAGAACAACGCCGCGTGGTATATAACCACTTACTGTAACGTTTTCGTTTTCATCTATTTCGTCCACCCGTTAGTGTCCCACGGATGAGCGCCCGTCTCATAGCAGAACGCGAACGAGAGAGATTTAAGCCATAGTCTACCGCGCTGGCCAAATATTAGTAGACTGCACACATTTTTTTAGGTAGCTTGCAGGTCAGTAGGTTTTCTCAAAATATATTCTTTATTTCAATCTATATGGTTTTTAATTGCACTGTAAACTTCGAGTGCAAACCGGAATCCTATCACGGGTAGGCAGGTTTAATTACAGACGATCGAAGTAAAAATGAACGTTAGAAATGACTGGCAATCAAAGGGCTCTCAGTCATTCCCTAGACGACTATAAAGTGAAAGCGGGCGCTTTATTCAAACACTCGACAATACAGACTTAACTACTCACTGGCTAGAAATTTTCATTATATTTTATGATAAAATTATGTTTTTATAAAAGTATTTCCTGGATTGATTGAATTAATCCAGTCAAAGTAAACATAAGATAGCGTTTTTCGTATAAAACCTAACAACAATTTGGACGAGCTACCATAAACAATTGTCACTGTCGCCTGCAACTGCCTTGTAGACATTTGCGACACAATACGCCGCCGCTGAATTCGAAGTAGAATATGAGTACTTTATATAATATACTATTCTAAAAAGGATAATGCAGGTCTTTACTTATAGATCTGCATATATGTAAATCATGTAATAATATAATACAGACTAAATAAAAAAGAAATCACAAATAATACCACATATATATATAAACGGCATACCTAGCCGGAGTAGCTATAAACATAAACACGGAAATCTAACTACTATGAGAATAAACCATTAAACACATGCCATAAAAGACATAGATTTAATCAATGGTGTCTATTATATGGCGGGCGTTGAGACGGACACGATGTAAAATATTATGTTCCGCTTTCTCGTTCTTAAGACAAAAACTGCTAACAAATAGGCCACCGTGACCACAGAAACACGAATACATTAATGAGCAAAACAAATCAAATCCTTTTTTTCCAAGTAGATATCTTACACAATGCCTTTAGAACGTCATTAATCGAATACGCAATATCTAATCGCTTAGTGTTTCGTTGTGTTGTCATGGCAGCAAAAAACCTACGTGTGTGACTGGTAACTGTTTTCATCGACATCAGTAAGCAACTTCATACAAGGAATTTTATTTGAAGTCAATCACAGACGCGATACAATCTGTATAACATCATCAATATAATATTTTCAATATGTCCTATAGAGACAGACTACGAGACTACAGAGTACGAGTAATACGGTACGATAAAAGCCAACGACAACTGAAGCTCAAGTTCAAAGAAAGTTGTTTCGAACGTGCTGCAGCTTCATCACATGCCCGCATACACACTCTGATATTCATCGCAATTTAAAATATAATCTTTATTTTATTTTTTACGTTATGCTACCAAACAATAAAAACCGCAACGATATTTGAACGAAATCGGACAGCAGACTGGTTTCGAGTTCGAAAACCATCAATATAATAAAAATCATCATTTGAAATCATAAAAATCATCATTTAGAGATTTTGCAAAAATATCTATCGTACGTACCAATATGCTTTAAATTTTTCTTGCGTAAACGCGTTCAATACTTTGTTGCTTAAAATTAATCGACTAGACATTATATCAATAAAAAATGTTTCCTCTAGAAACTTGGGAATTTAGTTAACCTTAAATAAATTATAAAAAATATGAATATACGATGGATTAAGATTTAAATAGTCGTATTTTATAAAACTAAAACGGAAACATTTTAATCAAACAACCAAGCTTACCCACCTGCGCTTTGCTCACTTTTCTGTTAGACGCAGTCATTGCTCTATATTGCGTTGTCCCTTTTGAATAGGTCTTACCTTTGTCTTTCAACCATCTATTCGCACTAGCAGCTCTGCAGAGCCGGGAATTTAACTCAATAGCCGCCACAATAGATATTCCCAGGAAAATCTCGAGAATAAAACTCCTTGCGTCGTAAAAAAGGTAGTCACGTAATTGTTTTACTGCTGAAGTAAAACATTTCTGCCTGGAGTACTTAGACGACTGCGGTAGCTGCGGTTTTTATTCCTTTCGCAGGCTTCCAGGTGGAAAACAATGATGCGATTCTAATGCAATAAAGCATTTCTATTATGCATGTCAAATTTAATATTAATATTACGTGCGTTTGTCCTATTGTTCGTATCGTAGCTTAGCTCGAATGTAGCAACAATACAAGTAAATATTCTATTTGACAAGGAAACTCTTACCGTGTATAAAAACAAAGAAACGTCAAAAGATAAAGTGGAAGAAAAAAATATAAAGTAATGTGAGGATAACTTGTTATTCCACTAATCTTATATTAATATTTCTACGTTACAACTGGATTTTTTACATCAATAAAACATATTTGTAAATTCCATACAAGATTTGACATAATACTCTGCGCAATAAAGTCAAGTTCATCTACTACTCTTAAGGTTTAGAACTGAGATGCACCTGAGAGACCTGAGATCCACGCAGCACTGAGCTATGTTCTGCGTAAGATAGGCAACAGATTTTGTCTTTAAAAACTAGTTGACTCACATTATATTAAATGATTCTTTAAGCACTCAAACCAGAAGATGGCAACGCTTAGCTCTAATGTTTTACTATATTATATATTATACTTTTGCTGTTCCAACATTGCAATTAAATATTTATTTGCAATTAAAATTAAATAAAACCATTAAATAACTCGAGCGTCAAATCCAATGGCTGTACAATTACCAAGAGTTACCCTTAATTACCTGAGCTCGATCACCCCCTTTAGTGTCTGTTACATATTCCTAAAATCCAGTACACACATGGCTAGCGACACTAAGCACCTCGGGGGCCTGAAAAGGAGACCCGTTTCTCAACTAATTGCCACAGCTCTACTTCGCCTTTGTTATATTAGTTATATTGCTTATTACGCTGGCCGCCTCCTTCAGCATGAGAGCGAACCGCTTGTAAACGAATACTTGTTTCCTGCTTGAATACATAATTATAATGTACGTATTCTCCAACTGACGCGAATGTGAAATGCAATACGATGCCTTCATTGTATAGTGGTCACCGTACCGGATTAACACCACCGTAAATAAGTCTGCCCACTACATTGGATTTTTTTTAAATCAACATTCAGTTAAACCAAATGTTAACTTTGATAATTTTGAGAATGTAATTTCACCCATCATCATGTTTATTAAGCGTGTACTATCACCGGCGGCAGCAGCGACCTACACATAGCGCAAACTCCGTCGGCAATGTTTGCGGAGCTCTTCGCGCTGCCGGCACATTTCACGGCTTACCTTGATCTAATTTTCCACCTTTAACTCTGGCCTACGTGTCTTGTGTACATTTATCTCACGCCTAAACGTCTATTAAAGATCAATGATGCGATGATTTTAAAGTACAAAATGAAACAGTTACTGCGTCTGAATTCAAGTGCCAGCTGTGTCTATAACGAATGATGTCTAAAACAGCAGTTGCATTTATTAAATAAACAATAAATACACACGACACGTTCTCTTCTAAGCTTAGATTAGTTTTATTATGTAACGCTCAACAACACAAATAATGTGAAATAGTAAAGTAGCTTCCAGATGTTAAATTTTAAATGTTTATAAATGTACAGCGTGGAGAGTTACACATGTCCCAATTGTCCCGAACAATGGGCTCAAAAACTGCTAACATTTATGCAACAAATATCGCACTCACAATTCTAGTTTTCAATTACTCGGTTTCAACAAAAAAGAAATGACTGAGCGAATGAATCGTGTGCAGTTATATAGTGCAGGCTGTTTCCAGCACTTGGAGCGGGTGACGGCTAGAAACGGCTGGAACATACGTGTCCAATACGTTTAAAGTATGTGTGTACCTTAATACGTACTTAAACTAACTTAAAGTAAGTAGTAAGTATGTTATTATCCTGTCAGGACTACGTGTATTTTTTTGTTGTAATTCTCGCGGTGAAGATTCCTTTCCCTCTCCGTAACCTACTTGTGTAGGAACACATATTAGTAAAGAGACATTTATGCCACATGAATTTCAAAACAGGAACACGTCATGTTTTGGGTTCCAGTTTAAATATATTCGTTAAGACTACTACTTATTTATTTACATCAATGCCACGAGCATTTCACGCTTTTCGATGAAAACATTCGACTTTTATACGTACTACCTAATTAATTTTTCGAACGGCTCCCGCTCGGAGTCGATCTATCAAGGTTTCTAAAATGAATATAGTAAACTTGCTTGTTGCGGTTAACGATACATTAGTACTAATAGTTTATTCACTTAAAACTTTAATTTCTAAGATACAAATGTTTAACAAATTCTATATAATTAAAATCACTTTGATATCTTTCTGTTTAAGAACGATACTACTAGCGCCATCTCTCAGCCAGTGATTGGACTATAATAATAATAATAATAATCTTTATTGAACAGAAAAATGTACAACACCTTTTATTACAATGTCTATGTTCCATACAATGTTAGGGTTATAATGGTGGTTTTTTGAACTCTGATACCCATTATAAGATTAAACTTGAGTTACGGGTATCAGTGCTCTCACAAAAGTATTGGTCGAAATTTTTACATTGCATCTAAACGTTCATGGTGAAACAGCGGAGTGTACAATTAAAGGTAAGTGTCTTAATTTATGTGTGTGTGTGTGTGTGTGTGTGTGTGTGTGTGTGTGTGTGCGTGTGTGTGTGTGTGTGTGTGTATGAGAGGAGAGAGAGAGAGAGAGAGAGCGTATGTATATTTTAACACACTGATATTTTTATAAGTTGCTCAGTCTCGTCATAGTTTTTCGACTGTAACCAACTGCTCACTTCTTTTTTGCATTTATTTCTTGGTAGGGCGTATATATTGCACTGTTTATTTATGTGATTGTACAAATGGCTTCCTATCATATAAAAATTTCTCTTGGCTAGGGAGGTCCTACATTTTGGGATTGAGCACACTACATGGTGACGACGCTTTTTAGGTAAATCTGAGTCAAATTGTATGCATGAGTGTTTTCTAAGAATGGTATGAAGTATAAATAGCTGCCTTACTGTGAGCACTTGACAATCATCATATAAGTTTTGAGTGGGGTACCTAAACGGCTTAAAAGTTATGAGTTTTAGCACAGCACGTTGCGCTCGCTCAAGTTTCAGAAAATAGGTCTTAGGTGCCCCGCCCCAGGCTGTGATACAGTAGGAAATTATTGATTGACAGAGGGCAAAGTATACAGTTTTTAATGTACTATATTCAACAGATCTTCTTAACTTTTTAAAAACAAAGATAAGTTTCCTTACTTTTGAGGCAAGACTATCAATATGAGACTTCCAATTTAACAGACTATCAATTTGGACACCGAGATATTTGGTGGTAGTGCAATATTTTAGTTCAGGACAAGTACAGGTTAATGAAGAAGAACATGTCATGTGGGCTTTTATTGCTAGTGTATTTGAGGACGGTAGAGTTTTGGACTGTAGCGAGAACGGTAAATAGATGGACTTGTTTAGATTGACAGTGAGATGATTATTTGACAGCCATGAAAGTATGTTACAAAGAGCTTGTTCGGCATGCTTCAGCGTATCCGGCCAATCGTTGCCATGTATTAATACTGCTGTATCATCAGCGTATGTGAAAATAGCACTTTTTATCAACGGTAATTTACAAAGGTCATTTACGTAGATTAGAAATAGCGTTGGGCCTAATATAGAACCTTGGGGTACACCATAATTAAGTGACTGTTTGTCACTAACTATGTCATTTATTTTTACGCACTGACTTCGATCTTGAAGATAATCTTGGAATATATTGAGAGCAGAACCACGAACTCCTATGGCTTCTAGTTTTCTTAAAAGAAGTGGGAATGAGACAGTATCAAACGCTTTAGATAAATCAAGAAATATACCTAAGCATTTCATCTTGCTATCTAATTTTGCAACGGTATGATTGATAAATGAAGTTACAGCGTCTTCGGCGGACTTACCTCGTCTGAAACCGTATTGATTAGAAGCCAATAAGTTGAAAGTCTCAAGAAAGTGAACCAAGCGATTATTAAGAATTTTTTCCAGTACTTTGGACATAACGGATAAAACAGAAATAGGTCTGTAGTTATTAATGTCATATTTGTCTCCACTTTTGAAAATAGGATGAACAATTGCTTTTTTAAAAGTTTTAGGAAAACACCCGGTTGACAAAGATATATTACAGATATGCGTAATGACTGGTGCTAATCTAGGTAAACAAGATTTTAAAAGTTTCGGCGATATTTTATCCCAGCCTTCAGCAGCATCTGAGCGTAAGCCCATAATAATTCCTTTAACTTCAGCTTCATCAGTAGGTAGCAGCACTAGTGAATTATGTGGGACAGAAGAAATAATTGGATAATTATTACAGATTGGGCTTGGAGTAATTTTTTCTGCTAATTTTTTTCCTATATTAGCGAAGAAGTGATTAGCATTATTGATAGAAGTAATTCTATCAGGGGTTATATTAAGTAGTTCTGATTGGATTATGTTATGATGGTTCGGATTAGTTATATTTCTGATAGTCTTCCAGGTTGATTTAGGATTATTTTTACTTTTGAGAAATTCAGCTCTTTGGTATTCTATTTTTAGGTTTCTTAGCAATTTGTTACAGAAATTTCTATATCTTTTGTATGTTACTTTGAGGACATAATTTTCAGGATCTTTTTTAACCTTACGAGACATATTGTCTCTGTTTCGAATGCATCGAAGTAGGCCTTTCGTAATCCAGGGTTTTCGTATTCTTAATTTAGATGCTACGCGGATTATTTTGGAATGTTGACTGATAATGGAGCTTATGGTAGTAATAAAATATTTTGCGGCAGCATTAGCATCTCGAATCAACATTATATTACTAAAATCTGTAGATAAGATCTCAGTTATCACAGAAGAATAATCGATTACTGTGCGGGTAAGTGTAAGTATTGAAGGCATAATTAAAGACTCCATGTTTATGAATATCGGTTTATGATCTGTAATATATGTGTCGAAAATTAGTGTGATAGTTTTCAAATCGGATTTTACCATCACATGGTCCAAACAAGAGTTACCTCGTGTAGAGAATGTGTGTGAAGGTAGAATTTCATGCGAGGCTAATAAGTTTAGGTAGTCACTAGCTTGTTGTTTAATATTATCTGAGATTATATCAATGTTGATATCTCCCATGATAACTATATTTTTTTGAAGTGACATTTCTTTTAAAACATCATTTAAACCACTTAAAAAGTTCTCATAGTTACGTGTAGAGGGAGATCGATAAATAGCTAGAATAGAAATGTTATGACTTTTAAGATTGCAGACGAGTCCACTAGCATCCGTTATTAAAGGTTCACAAATGTGATGTGGTAAATCCGACTTAACAAAAACTATAACACCATCATTTTGATTTCGAAGTTTACTAGTACAGTACGCAACATACCCATCTAGTCCTGGCATTGTTGTAGACAAGTTAAGCCAGCATTCCGTTAAAATAATCACATCACTATAGTTAGACGGTTGTACCGTTGCGCGATAATTAATCTGTGGACGTTCGATATATTTTAATTGTCTATTCCTTTTTCTCTTCGCCAACGTCTCAAATCGAATGCACACGAAATTTTGTATTTATACGTTTAAAGTAATTATACGCTGTAACAAGTACAAAATCGTTTTATATGGAGTAGACCCGAAGGCCCCCTACACTGAACATAATTTGGTCTTCGAGCCTGGATAAACGAAATAAGAAGAAATTCGAGTCGCCGCGCAAGCGTCTACCTACATCACCAGCAATCTTCAGTTAACGGTCAGGTTCTTCAATCCTATCTACTCCTTTCCTATTCGAATTGTGTGTAAAAACGTGTTATTTGTGCATTTCAGAAGTCTGTGTAGTGCTTAAGTGCATGCGCGCCTGTATTTTCAACAAAATCGTGAGTACCTACCCTGTTCTTAATCATAGGCCTTTAAAATGGGTGTCGATGATAAATTAGCCGTGCCTTCATCTGGTCTCTCAGTTTCTCCTACGAGAAAAGAGCCGTGTAATATATCTGATCTCAAAAAACAACGTGGCATTCTAAGAGGTAGACTAACGTAGTTCAAAAAATATGTAGACAGTTTTCAGGCCGTTAGCCCTACCCAGCTTCAAATCAAAGAAATTAAATTTAGAATGCAAGCCGCTACTGAGCATTTTATTAAATTTAACGAGATAGAAATCCAAATTGAATTAATTTCTCCAGATTCGGAAACTTTACCTAATATTGAATACGTAGAATCTTTTGAATCATTGTATTTTGGCGTGTTAGCCACTTCTGAAAGTTTAGTTGAAGTTGGTCAGGCTGATAACTGTTCAGATGCGCAATCTAACGGTCATTTATCTAGGTCTCATGTTAAATTACCCGATATAAAACTGCCATCTTTCGATGGATCGTTTGATCAGTGGCTTGAATATAAAAATTCGTATATAACTATGATACATAACCGTTCAGATTTAGACGAAATACAAAAGTTTCATTATTTACGATGTTCACTTAGTGGCAGCGCTTTGCAAGTAATAAGTGCATTAGAATTTACGGCTAGTAATTATAAGCACGCATGGGAATTGTTAGATAACAGATTCCATAACACTAGGCTTCTTGTACACAACCACTTAAAATCGTTATTTTCTATTTCTCCTTTAAAGCAAGAATCCCATACGAATATTAGAAGGATGATTGATATCGTTTTAAGAAACCTACGCGCGTTGAATACGTTAAATGAACCGACGGACTCATGGGACACTATAATTATTTATTTAATTGTTACAAAATTGGACGCAGCAACCGAACGCGATTGGGAAAATCACAAAGGTTCAATTTTGTCCGATTCCAAAAAGTTAAAGTTGGACGATTTGCTTTCATTTCTTAGAAATAAAGCAGATATGTTGGATATGATATGCGCTAGTCATAATAAAACTGTAAGTAAACCCACGAATGTCGAAAATGTAAAAAAAACTTCACAGGCACACAGTTACGAGTATGTTGTGACTTCGAATAATAGGAAAAGCAAATCGTCTAACAATAATATTCACAAACGCGTCACTAATTGTCCTTCATGTAACGGGAATCATGCACTTTATACGTGTTTTAAGTTTCTAAATTTATCTGTAAAAGATAGAATTAAATTCATAGACGAGAAAAACTTATGTCGCAATTGTTTACGCGCGGGTCATTCATTTAGCGATTGTTTATTTGGGCCCTGTAAACAATGTCAAAGCAAACATAATACTTTACTTCACTTAAATAATACGTCATACAACAACAATAATACGTGTGCGCACCGCGAGCGCGCAGCAGTGGAGCACGGTGCGGCTCAAGCTGGCCCGTCTGCCGCGCTGCATTCCTTATCTGTGGATACGTTTCACACTGACGGCGATTTAACGCTCCCGCATTCGTTACAACCGGTGTTGTTGTGCACAGCATTAGTGGAGATAGTCGATCAGAATAATCATACACATACAGCCCGAGCGCTGTTAGACAATGGTAGTCAACATTGTTTTATGTCAAATAATTTGAGAAAACGATTAAATGCGAGTTCTATACAGTCCACTATACGTATTTCAGGCGTTGCACAGACTGTGACGCAATCTAATGAACTATGCGAAATTACTATACGTTCGAAAATAAACGATTTTAGCCGAAAGGTAAAATGCTTCGTCCTGCAGCGCATAACATCCAGTTTGCCCTCGACGAGTATTAACACCGATCTTATACGTATTCCCAATTATATCCAGTTAGCAGATCCTACGTTTTATAATCCCTCGGAAATCGATTTGTTAATTGGCGCGGAGCTCTTTTGAGAAATATTAGACGATGATAGAATGCGATTAACTAATGGTCCATACCTTCAGAACTCGAAGTTAGGTTGGTTATTGTCAGGTCCATTATATACGACCGAATTAAATAAACGTAATTTTAACATTCAATGTAATTTTAATCAATCTTTAGAGGATCAACTTAAACGGTTTTGGGAGATTGAAAACGTTCCCCAATCACATAACGTTTTAACTAATGACGAGCGACTGTGTGAAGACCTCTTTACAAAAACAACCGAGCGAAAAAATGACGGTAGATTTATTGTACGTATACCCTTTAAAGAGTCACCAAACACATTAGGCGATTCATATAATACTGCAAAAAATAGATATTTTTCGCTTGAGCGCAAATTAGAACGTTCGCCCGACTGTAAACGATTGTATTGCGATTTCATGAAGGAATACGAGGCTTTAGGTCACATGACTCGTATAGATAAAATAGTTACCCCTAATTTCTTTTTACCCCATCATGGTGTTCTAAAAGATAGCAATACGACAAAGTTAAGAGTAGTATTTAACGCGAGTGCAAAGACTACTTCGCATAAGTCGCTAAACGATATCCAATTACCAGGCCCAGCACTTCAAAATGACATATTTTCCATACTTTTACGTTTTCGGCAATTCAAATTCGTGGCATGCGCAGATGTAGAAAAGATGTTTAGACAAGTTTTGATCCAACCGGACCAGAGGCCGCTGCAGCTCATACTTTGGCGAGAAAACCCGACTGATCCCCTGAACATATACCAGCTCAATACCGTGACCTACGGGACTGCGTCGGCGCCTTACCTTAGTATGCGTTGTATACGGCAGCTCACGTTTGATTGTAAGGATGCGGTCATAGCACGCGTTATATCTGAGGATATTTTTGTCGATGACTTAATTACGGGGAGTGATGATCATGAACATTTGTTGGAGAGATGTAACAAGACAAGTAACGTTTTGAAGTCTGGATGTTTTTCACTTCGCAAATGGACATTTAATTCTAATATCACTCGTGAAACTTCATCTCATCAATTTATAGGCGAACACACACAAAGTAAAACGCTTGGTATTGGTTGGCATAATGACACTGACGAATTATACTACACTGCTAAGATTAATCGTCATAATAGTGGATCGAATTTAACTAAACGACAAATGCTATCTACCATTTCGCAAATATATGATCCACTAGGTCTACTTTCTCCTACAGTTATTAAGTTTAAAATATTATTACAGCAACTTTGGCTTAGTAAACTCGATTGGGACACTCCAGTGTCACGCGATATTGCTCTTACGTGGGATAATTACGTCAAGTCATTAGATTGTTTACCCGATTTAAAAATTCCTCGTCATGTTATGAGTAACTATGTGCAGCGCAAAGAATGCCTCACAGACTGCCTACGGAGCATGCGCTTATATTCGTACGTACGATGATAATTCGGAAGTAACGGTTAAACTTCTTTGTGCTAAAAGCAAACTAGCACCGTTAAAATCATTAACAATTCCTAGATTGGAACTTTGCGGTGCTCTTGTAGGAGCGAAGTTATATAATAAAATAATCGAATCGTTACGGCTAAAATTCACTAACATCTACTTCTGGACAGACTCGACAATTGTGATTGGTTGGCTTAGCATGTCACCACATTTGTTAAAGACTTTTGTATAAAACCGTGTTACAGAAATTAATGAACTCACACATGATTCAAAATGGTTACATGTTCTGAGCAAGGATAATCCAGCCGATCTGTTGTCTAGGGGTCTCTCCCTTGATTTATTAACTCCCAATAATTTATGGTGGAACGGACCATCTTTCTTGCAAGAAAATAATTATAATATTTTTTATAATAACAAGTTACACGACAATATAATTGATTTAAATAATTTGCCTGAAATAAAAGGCCAAACGTCAAATCATGTTTGTATTCAATCATGTGATATAATACAATTCGATAAATTTTCATCTTTTAATAAACTTAAACGAGTATGGGCGTATGTACTTCGCTTTATAAACAACCTACGTCATCGCGTCGAACGCAGCGACAAGTACATCCCTCACGCCGGTGCATTATCTGTTGACGAGTTAAATAGATCGCAATTACAGGTGTGCGAATACTGCTCGAATCGAATCGAATCGAATGTTAATATTCGATTCGAAATTCGAATCGAATAATTCGAACTTTCGAATAATTCGGCATTCGTAGCAAATTCGAATGCAATCGAATAATTCGATAAACTTCGAATATTCGAAAAATTTCGAATAGTTCGTCAATGTTCGGATTTCTTTTAAATTCAAAACTTCGGAAGGCGGAAATTTATTGTTGTCTTCATGATCACTGAAAATATTTTTTTAAATACCATAGCTTAATAACATAGACATTTTTTTAACCGACTTCCCAAAGGAAAGAGGTTATGTATTCGTCACGTATATTATTTTTTTTTTGTTTTTTTTTTTTTTTTTTTTTTTTTTTTTTTTTTTTTTTTTTATGTATGTTCGGGCGAAATGGCTAGAAATCGTCGACCTACCGACACGATTCATACGACATTGTATGCGGCTAGTTTCACAGGCAGTCCCATATTGAGGAAAATGAAAACCTTTCGGCGGTTTTCCCGGAAAATTGGAAAATGTCGGTTTCTTAAAATCTTAAATAACTTGGGTGTTTCTAAACCGATTTCCATTTTCTTTCTTTCATTTGATAGGAAATTTTGTCACGCAACTTTTTCTCTTGGACATGGGTATACTGTGATGCTTAACTCTTTGAGTTATGGGGTGGAAACCACCACCACTCCTCAAGTTTTTTAGATAATTTGAGATAACTCGGCTTCTGCCGAATCGATTCTTATGAAACTTGGAATATGTATTATATATCTATGCTTATATAGGTTGACGAAAAATTTGACCTTCAACTCTTCGATCCTGATGATGCAGGGTTACAGCTATCCTAAACTATAACATTAGCTATTTGGTGCTTACATATATGTAACAAGACTACTAAGCAGAGACATGTGATGAAAAATTTGACCTTCAACTCCTCAATCCTGATGATGCAGGGGTGCCTCAAGCCTAAACCATAGGGGTTGACCATTTGGCGCTTATGGGTATGTAATAACAATACTAAGCAAAGACATATTATAAAAAAAATGACCTTCAACTCCTCAACCCTGATGATGCAGGGTGCTGTAAGCCCAAACCGTAGGAGATGGTCATTTGGTGCTTACGGATATATAATAAGATAGCTAGGCAAAGATGTACGATGACAAATTTGACCTTCAACTCTTCAACCCTGATGATGCAGGGGTACTTCAAGCTTAAACTATAGGTATTGGCCATTTGATGCTTATGGGTATGTAATATATTTACAAAGTAAAGACGTATGATATAAAAATTTACCTTGAACTCCTCAACCCTGATGATGCAGGGTACTGCAAGCCCAAGCCATAGAAGTTGGCCATCTGTTACTTACGTATATGTAATGAGATTACTAGGCAAAGATATAACATGATAGTTTTGACCTTCAACTCTTCAGTCCTGATGATGCACGGGTACTTCAGGCTTAAAGCATAGGCGTTGCCCATTTGATACTTATGGAAATGTAATATATTAACAAAGCAAAGACGTATGTTAAGAAAATTGACCTTCAACTCCTCGACCCTTATGATGCAGGGTACTGTAAGCCCAAGCCATAGAAGTTGGCTATTTAGTGCTTAAGGATTTATTGAAGAAATGCTAAGAAGAGATGACTTATGAAAACCGTTATCTTTAATTGGGCTTTTATTCAGTGGTACTGCCTATCTAACCCACAGGTGATAGTAATATGGCCCTTATGAATATATTAGGAGTTACATAAACAGAGGCAACGATTAATAAAGTTACCTTCACCTCTTTAAACCTAATAATATAGGTATACAGCCTGCCTAAACTATGTGTGCTTGGTAATTATTGTTCGCAATACAAACAATGAGTTCCGGAAAGGACATAATTATGATCACAAATTCCATTTTGAATACAATTACCTGGACGATGCAGGAGTACTGCCAACCGCGCCCTGCTCGCGGTTGCGCTCAGTTCACATGCACTGTGACAGTAATGTAAGATATCGCTTAGGCTTTTGTTTGACTTGTCATTTAAGGTTGATTTTAAAGTACCGTTTACATTTATGTATGCACTATGCAGTCTTATGGATACTATGTATTACACGGTCTCGTATAACTGATCGAAGTGTCTAGTCGTCCGGTAATCGGATGAATAAAATAAATTAATCGTCCGCTAAATGGTAAATTCGTAATAAAAATGGTCTGTATATTAAACATACTTATTATCCTCGTAATAAAAAACGTATTGAAACTGGTGAGTTAAATCATATTACTGAGATTAATAAATTGTGTAAAGCTATGGGTACACCTGATGTAGTGAATAACGACCATGCTGCCCGAACTTAAATTGGTTTTGATGGTATTGGTTTTCCAACTAAGGATAGGTAGTCAAAATTATTTTTATCAGTATCAGTTGAATTATACTCTTAGTTATAAGGTTTATATTACTTTTTCTACTTTAAATATTGATAATTATAGGTCTATTCTTTAAATAAATGTTTACTCAGAAAAAGTTGTTTTATTCGGTTAGGTTAGGTTCGAACAGATTTTTCTAATTCAGAATCTAAGGGAGGGGCGCGGTAGCGCCCCCGACCGGTTGTGTCAAAGAAGTCTATTTTTATATGATGACGTCAGCACATAATTTTATTCATCCGGTTAGCGGACGACTAGCAACAGCCATAAGTGATTTTATCGTGACTGAAAAGCGTGAAAAAAAAAATTTTAAACAAAAAATACAACCGACTTCCATGCCACATAAAAGTAAAAAATAATTTTAATACATGTTGGTTTAGAGCAAACACAGTACTTAGTACATAGTCCCGAAGTCGGCGCTCATATAAGATACGTGCAGTTTCGTCATGATCCAGCAAAATATGGTGAGCGCCGACTTCGGGACTATGTACTAAGTACTGTGTTTGCTCTAAACCAACATGTATTAAAATTATTTTTTACTTTTATGTGGCATGGAAGTCGGTTGTATTTTTTGTTTAAATTTTTTTTTTCTTTTAACAGCAAGATATATAAATTAAACATCCTACATATATGTATCATACGATTTAAGTGATTATTTATTCATGTAACTTGATATAAAAAATATTTGTTTATCCCTAAACTTCTACAATTATAAAAAAAATATTTGTTTATCCCTAAACTTCTACAATTTTTAGAAAATATTTTAATATTATAATTGGAAAATCTGATATTAAAGGACGATGATGAATTATATTTATGCTGAAAAAGTAAGTCCCTTTATAGGTTATCTTAGGTATTTAAAAAAAAAACCCCCTCGCAGGGATCTCCCCCTCGCAGGGATCTCCCCCTCGCAGGGATCTCCACCTTGTCGTGGTGAGGGGGCTCAGTAACCGTGGCTGGGGGCGCCGCGGTGAAGCCAAGAGAGATCCCAGGGAGGGGACGCTCCGAGCGGGCTTGGCTGAGGGCCCGCTCCGGACGCATCCGAGGGGGCTGTGGAGGTCGGTGTTTTCTGGCCTCTGCAGCCAGGAGGGGTCGCGGGAGGAGAGGTGTCTCGGTGTGTCGTTGCCGTGCACCCTATCTCCCGCGACCGAACGGGGGCGCACCGTCAGATGCGCTGGCGGTGGGGCCGCAGAGGAAGAGGAGATGCGGTGTGTCGTTGCCGTCCTCCCTATCCTCTGCGGCCGTTTGGTGGTTTGCGGCGGAACCAAAGAACGGATCCGCCGCTGGGTGTGGTTGGTCGATGCCTGTAGGGATGCCTTGCAGGTGTCGGCTTGCCATGCCCACGGCCCCTGGGTGGCGGTCTCGGGGTTGGACCGTCACCCTGCGGATGGGGCCTTGGAGGTAAGGCGCGCCTTTGTGTTTTCTGGCGCGCCTTGCTGTTGGAGGGGAGCTTTATGCTCCACGCGAGGAGGGGCTGCGGGAGCGGCCAGGCACCGGCGGGTTCGCGGATGACTGCGAAAGCTTACCCGTGTTCCCGCCGTACGGTGCGAGGAGAAAACACAGTGGGGGTTTAGCCGGTAAGAGTCCGGCATAACCCAGCTGCCGCCCCGGGTGGCTGGGTATCCATGAGGATTACCCACTTAAAAAAAAAAAAAAAAAGGTATTTAAAAAAATATTAGCCCGTACTGGAAAATATTTCAACAACTCACAGTGTTGCTACCATGTCAACAATAAATTTAAATTAAGTAATTGCATATATTTAAATAAAGATGATTATAGGAATCAATAAATTACTAAAAAAAAATCACAAAATATTATAAAGAGTACAAAAATATTATTAAGAGTTTTCAAAATAAAATAATATTCAAAAATAATTTATTTTCTTATTGATAGTCGTAATACTCTTACGTTTCATACCTACTTTATTATAGGGAGGGTCGCACTAAAATATGTAATCTTTAATTTTTTTGAGGGTGGCCATTTTGGGTTTGATTTTTTTTCGAAGTGTATTGTATTCTGCAAACTAGGGCCTCTCATTTCATACTCCTGATGGGTGTGTTGGACAAAAAATTTTGAATTTCCAGTTTTTTTAAAGGCAGACAGCCATCTTGCATGTATTATTTTGTTTTGTATTGTATTCTACAAATGAAGCCCTTCTATTAGATACCAATAGTGAGTAGATCATACAAAAATATGTTATTTTCCGTTGTTTCAATGACGGCAATCTTGGATTTGATTTTTTTGTTACTAATAAGCGTAGGTATATACCAAATTTCAGCTCAATCGGTTAAAGATAACTGCTTAAAAACTCAGTCGCAAGATTCCACCCTGACAAACATACATACGTTGCAAGTTAATAGAAATCTTGTAAAAATACAATTTATCACCAATATCTTTCAGAACATCTCTCATAAAATTCAAAATTCGTAAAAATTTGGGCAAATATTGTTTAAAGGGCAACACTGCCGAGAAAATGGCGCGAAGTTGTCATTAAACCAGAAATAAAAAAAACTCATAGACTGTCTTGAGTTCTGCCTAGAAATAAAATATAAATTAAATATAAATAATATAAAAAATAAAATATAAAATTTAAATATAAATATTTTAAGAATATATTTTAAATTTATCAATATTTATAAGAATATATTTATCAACTGAAATGATCTATCGGCAGTTAGGCACAAAGTATCCGTGACCTTTGTCGAATTATTCGAAATTTTTCGAATAGTTCGAATGTTTCGAATTATTCGAACTTTTTTCGAATTATTCGGGGACTTTCGAATATTCGAAAGTTCGGATTATTCGATTCGAGTTTCGATCGAATATTATTATTCGATTCGGGACGAATAATTCGTAACTTCGAATTATTCGCACACCCCTAATCGCAATGCTTATTAGTTTCGACGCAAAGGAAATGAATCGTATAGCCGGTTTAAACGTATTTATAGATAACCAAAGGTTAATTCGTGTCGGTGGAAGACTTGGTAATTCAACTAGTTTTAACTACAATAAGAAACACCCGTTATTATTGTGTAGTAAACATCCACTATCAATTCTAATAGTTCGGTATGAACACTTGCGTTTGTTTCACGCCGGTCCTCAACTACTATTATCCACTTTACGTGAACTTTTTTGGTTGTTGTGTGCAAGAAACCTAGTTAGAAAAATAGTGCGTGAATGTGTCACTTGTACTCGTATAAAGGGTAAGACTTTGACCCCAATAATGGGAAACTTGCCAGCTAATCGTTTGGACCCTGGGTTTCCATTTGAACGAACTGGAGTAGATTACGCGGGACCTGTAATGATTTTAAATCGAAAGGGCAGAGGTTCCAGGTTAGTAAAAGGTTATATATGTCTTTTTATATGTTTTCTTACTAAGGCCGTTCATTTGGAATTAGTTACCAGTCTGTCCACTGATGACTACATTTTAGCGTTAAAACGTTTTATTAGCAGACGGGGTAAACCGAATGCTATTTATTCGGATAATGGCAAAAATTTTGTGGGTGCCGCTAGAGAAATTTCTTTAATTTTATCGAATAATAAACAAATAGTCGATTTTTCCATTAATGATGGCATTCAATTCCATTTTATTCCCCCATACTCACCGCACTTTGGAGGCCTATGGGAGAGTGGGGTAAGGTCGGTTAAGTACCATTTAAGACGCATAGTAGGTAACGCTCATTTGACCTATGAGGAATTTAGCACGGTTCTCGCACAAATCGAAGCCATTCTTAATTCACGCCCTTTGTCACCCTTATTCAGCGATCCTACTGATTTCTCTCCTCTCACTCCTGGTCACTTCCTTCTAGGCCGACCGTTGACTGCTCCACCTGCTGAAGACGTGAAGGACACGAACCTGTCGCGCCTATCTCGCTATCGTCGCATGGAGCAGCTGCGGCAGCATTTTTGGCGTCGGTGGTCCAGAGAGTACATTTCGGAGCTTCAGACTAGAACCAAATGGAAGTTGAAGAAGGATGACATCATTTTGGGCAGTTTGGTATTAATCAAAGAGGACAATCTACCACCCCTTAAATGGCGTCTCGGTCGAGTCAGTCGAGTATTCCCGGGCGGTGACGGAGTGTCTCGTGTCGCAGAAATCGAAACTTCAATGGGACCAGTCCGGAGGCCTTTTTCGAGGATATGTGCTTTGCCAGTGGAAGATGCTACTTCATTGGAGGGTGCGCCATCAACGAAGGATGCTACGCCAGTGGAAGACGTCATCTAGTTGGAAGATGGTTCTTCCAAGGCCGGGGGCATGTTTAAGAACGATACTACTAGCGCCATCTCTCAGCCAGTGATTGGACTATAGTTAGACGGTTGTACCGTTGCGCGATAATTAATCTGTGGACGTTCGATATATTTTAATTGTCTATTCCTTTTTCTCTTCGCCAACGTCTCAAATCGAATGCACACGAAATTTTGTATTTATACGTTTAAAGTAATTATACGCTGTAACAAGTACAAAATCGTTTTATATGGAGTAGACCCGAAGGCCCCCTACACTGAACACTTTCTGTTTTGAAAAAGAATTATGAGGCTTTTTGTCACAAAACCGCTCGCACACATCTACAATATTAAAACATAAATGCCGAACAGATTTGTCACTTGGCTTTATCACTTGGGAGTATGGTTGAGGGGCGGGAGGGGAAATTGGCGGCTTTATACGATTCATATCTCTCCAGACACTTCACTTGCTTTTTGAAAAGCTTACACCTTTGCTGCTTAATGAGATATGCTTACTTTATTAGCATCATCTTTCATTTTACCTTAAATTCACAATTCCTGTCCCTTTCTTTAAGGTCGTCACACAGTAACGTCACGCTTATAATCCGCAACTGTCTGTATGTATATTGGTAGTTATTTGACTTACTATGTATATGCAATCTTTGTCTGGGTTGTTGGTGGAGAAAATTGTTGAAAGTTTTGATGTAGTTTGAGTATAGTCAACATGCAATTTATTCATAGCTCTATATCGTAATGCAACAGTGTGTCTGCATGAACGAAATGTGAAGAAACTCTTTAAAGGTATTTCACTTGGTATTCTATGAGGTATTCTATTTTGAATGAGTTTTTGGCCTCATCGCCAAACTACTAAAATACACGCACAATGAATAAATGCGCCAAAAAGTAAAACACAACATATACATTGTAATTCATTAAAAACTAACATAAATAACTTATTTTTGTATAATGATTGTATATCATCGCCCATGTTATATGCGGGTTTTTAAAGTTCACATAATCCTTATTTATAGCAATTTTTTTCATGTCAAGATCCTTTAAAACGTAATAAATGTATTGAGAGACATTTTAATTTAATTTAACAAGTTATGTCGTATTTTACTGTGATTAGGAAAATGTATAGCTATTATATCTACGATATATTTACTGTAGTCATAGTACCTACTTTTATTACAAAAGTAAAATATAGCGAACAAAATAAGTATTATAAGCAAAGTGATATGGTTCGTTAATTTAACAAGAACATCATATTTAGGAAATATCGCGCTAAGACGTGCCCTTTCTATTCTCATCAATCAGCCTTCAGCAGCGAAACAAGACGCCATCATTCATTTCCTCAGAAAAACTGGCGACGGCGTGATTGACGTAAACCAATTTAACGCGAAGTAAATCTGTGGCCTCTGAGCCGATAGCCGTTGTACCAAATATTTAAGAAAAAATACTCTTTCGATGATATGTCGATAAGCTGATGTGATATCCATCTCGCATCGCAAAAAAAAATAATTACAAATTCACGTTGCGATTATCCTCAATACTCATTTGCTCTACTGCCACGCTCGTTTCTGTTCCATCACGTATAAAGAAAAGGTAAATGAATTAATTTAATTTATTTGATAAACTCGGAACTTATAGCAAAGTGATTCCACGAACATTTATTGAGAAGATTTAATAAATTCCCCAAAATATGTTTATTGATAGTCTAACTTTGAACAGGTTCAAAACTCGGTCTCTCAATTGAGGTCCTATCCAATTGAGGGTTCTGATCCTGAGCACGCATTACTGATTTGTGTAAAACTGTGCGCCTATTAGTAAATTTTCTTTATGGATGGTAAAGATTGCGAGGAAATCTACACACCTCACAGGTACTTTAAAAAGTTAACAAATGTATGATGAATCTACCAACTCGCACTTGGCCAGCAAGGTAGACTACGGTATAAAACTCGCTCATTCTCAGGAAAGGCCCAGCAGAGGGAAAATAATGAGTTAACGATAGATACATATATTTTTGAATTCTTAAATTGGCCAAGGTAATCCAAGTAAGCCATTGCCAATATTTGAATGTTCAACCATTAAAATTACGTTCAGCTAAAATCATACTTTGCTCTCAAATTTAGACTTGTTCAAATATTTACTTCGACAGTTTGAATTCACCTTCAGAGGGAACATTTCATTCAGCGGCAGAGCGCGGCCCCGACTGCGAATCCTCTGAATACTTTATAATGCGGATTATAAAGTAGTCAAACTCGGTCCTTGTCATTTGTTTGAGACAACATTATCTCATACTTCAGGTGAGATTCTGTGCCGTCTAGAACCGACCGTCTTCACAGGTATCGAGATTGTCAAGTATGTTTTAATTCTTATTCAAAAACTGATTCGTCAATTCGAACATATTATTTTGTAAAGGGAATAAAGTAATAAAATCTGAGGCCTATAAATCAATCCTTATGTAAGAAACAAAATTTTATGTAAAATCTTATAATACACTCGTAATTCTACAATCTTGACTAGTTATTATGTGCTATGTGCGTATGATACATAATTATAGTGAGGCCCCGCGACCGGGAAGTAGCGGCGGCGCTGGGTCCCGCTCGCTCGCTGCGGTGACGTCACTAATGAACTGCAATTAACAGCCCGCGATCCCGGTAAGTGCTGACTAACATTACTGCTAACTGACACCGGCAACTAAATACTTTGTAGCATTTTACCTGTAGTAAAATGTTGCCATATTGAAAATGTTTGAAAAGCGGTAAACTATGAGAGTTAAAGTTCGCGTTAAAAAACGCGTGTCTATAAAAATGTAAAAAAAAAAAAAAAAAGTGCAAGCATATAGGGCGGCAGTACGTCGTAAACGTTACAGAACGCAGAACAAATTTTGAAAGGTTCGAAATGCAAAATCGCTACCTGCATATAACATTTTCCTATGTAGAACATCAATATTCATGTATTCACGTCAGAATCGCGTATGATAACAAGACTCACAGGGGCTATTTGACACGAACGGAATGAAAAAGTTTTTATAGGTTTTTGTTGTAAAGTTTCATCAATAGATATTACCCACTACGTAATTTAATAATGTTACAACTCGTCATAGTTTAAATCTGAAAATAAAACCCAATCGACTTTATAATAACACTGCCATATTCTGGCGCAAAGAGAAGTATGAAAATGCACTTACACACATTTTTTAAAGTTAATAAGTACAAATAATTTACAGAAAAACTTTTAAGTTTTTTGACACCTTAATTTGTGTATATGAATTTGTTGTTGTCTAAACGTGTCGCCACCGGTATCTCAGCTACAAGTAAACATTCTATTGTTTATTTCGCGTATACTTTATGTAGTTAACATTATGTAGTGTAAATTGTATTGTGGATGAGGTATTGAATCAAATAACTGTATTGTTTTAGCGCGCGAGTGCGACTGGTTTATTCGTTTACATAAAAATGCAAAGTGCATGCGGCACACTATATGGATAGCTTAATGTACTTATATTACCTTATCACTTTATAAAAATGTTACATACAATGGCAATATTTGTTTTAAATTTCTTATGTAGGTAATGGAGCTTAGTTGCACTTATAATGTGTTAAATTAGTCAATAGTTTTAAAGGACAAATTATCAAAAGCGCGTGTTGTATACCTGTTCGTGTGATAGCTGGGGCTATTCGTTTTAGCCCAGTTAATGTGACAACAAGTTACACACGACCGGCCTCATTCACAGCGACCACAGCTGATAAGCGCTACGAGCTTCCAGCAATTAACAGAACCGTTCAGTGACGTCACACTGAAATTGACTGTGGAAAGGTTAATTTCACAGTCTGTTTCACGTGTGGAAGTTGCACGGAATTCACTCACACAAAGGCAAGGGTAAAGCCAATTAATATAGGACCCTTTGAAGAAGAAACATTCACGTAACTAATCAGTATTTCCATGAAATTAGACACTTTTGAGCTTAGCAACAAGGTGCTAGCGTAAGCTTAATTACCTATTATACAACTATACTCAATGAAATAAATTTGTACCAAAAATGTTTATGTTGAAAATCAAAAATACATGCATGAAATTCAATTTTTTTTCTACAATTCAATTTCCTTACTCATTTTGAGCTAATATTATCCTGCTTTATAATATTAAAAGAGTGAATTAATGCATAAACATCGGTGGATACGCGAGAAGTTCCCCGTAGCGTAACCTCAGCACATGTTCGCAAGGCAACGACGTTACGCGGCTTCATAAATATACTTTTATCGGATGTTACACGTACGATATACGTCCGCTGAGCTTTCCTTTTATGGATTATTACGTAACAACCGCCACAGCTACTAAGTAAATGGCTATATGACAACCAAATGAGATTACGGGTTCATATTTTTGAGACGCTTTCCTCAAAGGTTGTAGAGGTCTTCATGGATAGAGTATTACAGCCTTATAACTGTGATGTTGCTGTTTGAAGCGTGTGGCACGGCAGAGATATTACATGCTTGTGATGAACTGTACCCATTACATGGATTCTGTTCTTTGAATGGAGACAGAATGACTGATTTACGAGGTTGAAAGCTTAAAATTTGTGTGTGAGTTACCAGAGTGATTGGAAAGACCGGAGTGATCGGCGTGACCGGAGTTGCCGGAGCGCTCAGAGTGACAGGAGTGACTGGGGTGAGCGGAGTGACCGGAGGGGCCGGAGAGACCAGGTGATCGGAGTGAACGGAGTGAGCGGAGTGACCGGAGTGAGCGGAGTGAGCGGAGTGAGCGGAGTGAGCGGAGTGAGCGGAGTGAGCGGAGTGAGCGGAGTGAGCGGAATGACTGGAGTGAGCGGAGTGACCGGAGGGGCCGGAGGGGCCGGAGGGACCAGAGTGACCGGAGTGAACGTAGTGGACGGAGTGAGCAGAGTGACCGGAGTGAGCGGAATGAGCGGAGTGACCGGAGGGCCGGAGGGACCAGGGTGACCGGAGTGAACGGAGTGAACAGAGTGAGCGGAGAGGCCGGAGGGGCCGGAGTGAGCGGAGTGACCGGAGGGGCCGGAGGGACCAGAGTGACCGGGTGAACGTAGTGAGCGGAGTGACCGGAGGGACCAGAGTGACCGGAGTGAGCGAAGTGAGCGGAGTGACCAGAGGGGCCGGAGGGACCAGGTGACCGGAGTGAACGGAGTTAGCGGAGTGAACGGAGTGAGCGGAGTGACTGGAGGGGCCGGAGGGACCAGAGCGACCGAAGAGAACGGAGTGAGCCGAGTGAACGGAGTGACCGGAGTGAGCGGAGTGACCGGAGGGGCTGGAGGGACCAGAGTGACCGGAGTGAACGGAGTGAGCGGAGTGAACGGAGTGAGCGGAGTGAGCGGAGTGACCGGAGCGACTGGAGTGCCGGAGTGACTGCAGTGACCGGAATGAACAGAGTAAACAGATTGGTTGGAATGTTAGTCATGACCGGAATGGCCGGAGTAACCTGAGTGACTGGAGCTTACTACATTCTAGCTTTCATATATAAAAGGAAAAACTGACTTAATTATAGACATATCCACGCACAGCCGAAACTACTAGCTAGAAACTTGACATTTCGTACAGTGATTTCTGGCATGACGTAAGTGAGCACTAAGAAAGGATTTTTGGAAATTCGTCCCCTAAGGGGATGAAAAACGGGAATAAAGTCTATAAGGGATAACGTGATTTCTTGGTCCAAGTTTACTTCAAATTTCAGATAAACATTCCTTGACAGAATTGAGCGAAGTCGTGTTTCGTATTTCGTCGAAACTTATCGCCTAACGGGATAGAAATTTTGGAGATTTTTGCATCGATACTTCTTAGTGTTTTCGAGTTAAATTACATTCATTTTTTTGACACATGATTGAAAACTAAATGTGACTAACGTAATCACTGACATATTACCCACAGTACTACTACTGTGAAAAAATGGGATAGCAGGTTTCTATGAACTAACTTCATGAAACTTAATCTTTTAGGTGTTATTTATTTGAAAATCTTTATCACCTTTTTCGAAAACTTAACGCCTAAGAGGGTAAAATACAATTTCAAAGTATTTTTGGGAATCCGCTCAATTTGATACACGCTTAATTTAACTAAGTTTATTTGTCTTGGGGCTCAATAAATTGGTGTCTTGACAAAATGGAGAGGAGGTGATGTCTAGCAGTAAACCTTTAAAGTATATGGATGGATTATTATTCGCGCGCACGAAGTCGCGAGGGTCTGCTAGTGTGATTATAAATGCCACGCTGGTATCTCCTGAGTTGAACTATAGCGGTTTGAAATTCCACCTTTTCTTTCACTCTTTTATTAGACCACTGTGTCTCAGCGGTCAACACAAGGATTTGATATGCAGAAAGTCTCGGGTTCATTCACCGGCCAGACACATGTGAATGTAACATTCATCATTCTATTTCTGTTTTGAGTGTTCACATATTATTTAAAGTACGGCCATGTCATTCACGATACAGGTAAAATCCTACTGTGGTGCTGGTACAAATAGCGTTATCAATCATATCATTATTTTATGGTTCCATACTCCTACCGATGGAATAGGTTTTATAATTACTATTACATCTATTTAAAGTTGAAGTATCAAAAAATAAGCATAGTCCATTGTTCGCGGCATATCAAATAACTAGTGGTTGGTACTCAAATAAATATCGTATATTTTTCTTATTTGTTATATATGTACTTTTACTTATGTAATATACAACAAAAATATCGTGACAAGATCATTCAACCCGTTTTACTTGGAAAAACATAATAAGAAACCTCCACGTCATTTATTGTGGCGGTGTCAAATAAAGACCAAATATGATATCACGTACTTTCATATGAATATAAAGAAGGCTTCGTAGTCGTACATTGACACCACAGCGACAATTTAGTGCGGTAGATAATAAGGCAGGTCTCACTGTACAGCGTAAGCGATTGACTAACAGCGAGGTAATCAAACATATATATGTGATCAAATTCATAAATATTCATTTTTCATGATTAATGAATTAGTTTTTGGTAATGTTTGCTCCCGTATAACTATTTAATTTTATACGCTTTCTACACTCATAGCCCCACACTAGTTTTTTTCCTGTGTCGTGGGTACCATGGACACACACAAGATTAATACACAAACACCCAGACTCAGAACATGAATCTAAACTCATCATTCAGATACCTGTCTCGCGGAGAATCGAACCCGGGCCCCATTGCGCGTCAGACCGGTATTGTAACTGCTCCGCCATGCGGGTCGTCACTATTAACTTTAACGCAAAACGTTTGTTAATATCAAAAAATATCGCCTTCGTTTTGAAATTGACAACCATATATAACGAAGTGATAGTGATGCGTCAGGAGGGTCGAGGTCTTCATTATTTTCCTTTCTTGAAGATTTCAAGTAAAACACAGGAATAAACTTCTTCGAATCGAATTATTCATAGTTGAAAAGGTCCGATCGCTTCGACGGTTAAACAAGAATCTTTTTCTACCGGCGTTCGCTCGCCTTTATATGACAATGTTTAGTGGGGTGACACTAACAAATTTATGGAGGGTACACTAAATTACAATTCTAAAAATAATTAAATATTGCTAATTCAATAAACAAACAATTTTCGATCTTCAAACTAACTAAAATAATTATTATCGGCGACGTGTTTTTCATAAATACGCGGTGTCGCGCCGACATGTATATTATATGTAAGTAGACCATATTGTATAAAAATTGCGGTAATGTTGTCCTTATGATAAATGCAGTGCGCGCTTAGATCAGAGATAAATATGCACGGATTATATAAATAAAAGTTGCCATGACGTAATGAATAAGTATTTGATTACTTGCAAGATACTTTTGAAATATATAAAACATTTTGTTCCTACGATTTCCAACATTTTATGACGACCTTAAAGGCAACTTTTTATCGTGGAAGTTGTTTGTGAATCAATTACTTTTGTTAAAAAAATATTTTCATATTTGATAACAAGTATAGGAAGGCGTTTATCGACTTGAGCTCCTTTGAATATTAAGGGAACAGAGAATGAGAATAAAAACATTGATTGAGTTTAATGGAGCGAGCATCGTGAATGGACTCGAATGAACACTGTAGGGTCAGTCGACCGGAAACCGTATTATTGTAATCATTTTCCGGTGAAAATTATCAAATGATTAATTTAAAGAAAAATATTTTTGGTAAGCTAGCGATTTTCTTATTTGCCTGAATAAGAATAAGATCTTTTAAAGTGAAGTAACAAATGAGCATACCACCAGATGGTAAGTGGTTTGATCTGTATTTAATTTTACATAGAAAAGGGTTTTACTTGAAGTAAATCACAGGTCCGCTGCTAATTCTGAGGGCTAACATGTTCATGTCAATATTTACAGCTTCCCACAAAACGTAGAGCTACTTCAGGCTAGAAAAAGGCTTTAATGTGGAACCTTCGAGGTCCAGGATAGAGGTCGAGGAGAAAAAATGGTAACTGAAAATTTGTAATCTCCATTGTAAGTCTATAACAAATAAACATATTTTATTTCATTTCGTTAGATTTTATTGGTCACGTATTCTGAGGCGGCTTTTTCGTCTTTTAGTTTATACAAAATCTTATCAAAGTACTTCATAAAACGTGAAACGGTGCTATGTGAAGATGTAATTGTAAAATAACAACCTACAAGATGAGGTCTTAGTTGAGAACTCATTTGTATTCAGAGCATGTTTCAGACTGTATTAGAGACCAAAATGGAACTGTACGAAAAATCTCTAAAGTACTCCCTCGCGCAATCTTGTGCGTCATGAAAGATAAATATTTGTAACTCGGCAAATTTAAAATTTTATTTTGACGTACACATAATAATAATTTAGGTCGAAGGTGACGGTTACCACGACCTAATTCGATTACGTTCTTTTGTACTCGTTTTGAGTCTAATTCGCTTTAGTGTTATTTAATAGACGTAGTACCGGACAATCCACTTCGTGTTACAAGCTTTCATTTGAAGCGATCACTGCTGATGATATACAGCTATAGCTGACTCCAATTTAACCAGAACGCTGTTCTGGTGTGATGCCTTGGTGCTTCTTATTTGTGATTTCTTTAACATTATATTGTAAAATGTGTTTATCTGATGTTCAGGTAATTACTGACAAATAATCTGATGTTCTTAAATATATCAGAAACGTTACTTATAGGATAGTAAGCTATAGATTATAATTATGTAAGTATGAGTTTCTTCCCTATTAACTCTGTGGAAGGGAGTTGTGGGTTATTATTAGTACAGAATACAGATGAGATATAAACGCACGTAATGGCTCGTTATCCCTTTAATATTATGTTAACACAGTTCGGTGTAAACCCATCCCCATCTCCCGCAAACCAGATCGCACAACTTATTACTAATTTTGCTGAGAGATTAAGATATTTATTGTACATGCTGTTTAATTAGCATCTAGTTAGTTAAACATTGTATCCATGACATTAAAATGATATTACCTAATTGTAAAATAGTTGGAATTAAAAAACAATATATTTTGCTTAAATCTGTGTGTGGGATTAGTAGAATCTTTCTAGAACGCAGTACTTATAAACAATTTGGGCCATTAATTATCAAATAAATATGGATTCCTGATGAACCTGTGTAAATATGTATTTAAATCTCCCATGAGCATTACGTTTTATGGCTACGTTTTGCTGGCAGTCATTTATCAACACAATTATTATCACTTAGTTATTCCCACGGATCTGGTCGCTTTGATCAATATGACCATGACAATGAGTGTCTAACCCATGTATTAATCCAGATCATATACTATCTGTGCCATTTTTTTATGATATCGAACAAATGGTTTTGCGTGAAAGAGCTATGACTATATGTTAAGATTTGTAAGTTACTAAAAACTAATCTAAAATTGTACGCTAATTGACCTTATATGTTTTTATTTCGTTTAAAACATATTTAGCAGTAATTTTTTGCTGTCAGTAATTTGATATCTACGGCTATCTGCTGACGCGCGGTATCTTCGGTGTATATGATAACATTCCCACTGGATTTCTTTGCTAACGATCGTTTTCCAGACTCGCTGGTAACGATGACTGTCATTCGTGAACGTACAGTTGACTAGACAAATTTACAGAAGGTTTAGTGTTAAATTCTACATTTATTTGTCTTAATTCTAGAAAATATGTTCTTTGTAGTTTAAACGTAATTAAACGTTTTTATAAGTCAATAACAACCCCATAATTATATTCCATATATTACCATACTAAATAACTATTACGGACCCTTTGCAAGTTGTAAAGGGTCCGTAATAATTATATTTTTGGGTTATCGAAACAATTTTCTTCCACGCTCTTCTAACGCATATGGACAAAAAGCTTAAAATGCATGAACGACACCTCGAATAGCTGTAGATGTCGGTAATGTTGTAATACTAATGTAATTTATTTTAGTTATATTATGGAACAGATCTATTGGAACAGCCAAAATTGTAGTGAACTATACATATAAGGCGTTAACGTAATCCTAGCGGCTATTGAGGATGGTTCATGCAGCTGATACGGGACGTTTGATTAATTGATTGTGGAAAGGGGTATTAGGTACAAAACTTTTAGTACCCCGAAAGTGTAATATGTGTAAACCTCTTCAACCTACTTTGTATCATTTAATGGTAATACTATAATGTGTTGGTTCGAACTAGGACATACCACCGTCGCACATATTTCTAGCGTAAAGCAGATCTTCTGTTTCTGTGGAAGGTTGTGGTTGCCCGTGCAGTTTTTACGTGAGGCGACTGTCTTAGTCTTCGGGAGAAGCACGAAATTGTGATTGATGTTAAAAAATGTAAGTTGTATTTGAAGCAATCCACTAGTAAAGAGTCGTATTCTACACAAGTTTGCTGCAGAAAATCGATTTCAAGAAAGTAAATATCACAATGAATCACTTGTTTTCGATTTAAGATACTTTTGTAAAGAACTTGAGAACGATTTCATGTGATTAGGTACCTTTTTATAAGATTATAACACTATTGAACTATTCTTATTTGAATAACTTTGTTACTCCAAACATAAACTGGTTGGAATGTATGAACATAATCCTTTATGATGTATGCGAAACGTTATGAAGAAATGAAACCTTTTTTATCCAATTTATGTTCTAACAAGTATGCGATCCGCCTGATGGTAAGTGGCAAATGTAGCCCATGGACCTCTTTAAGCAATTTCATTTTAAGCTGAAGTCAATTACAAATGCGTTACTATTCTCGAGAATTAAAACCATCGCCTCTCAGAAAAGTGAGTCGTCAACTATACCCTTGCACCGAAATGCAAGAATTGGTTTATCTAGATTAGGTGTGGCGATAATACCTCACCGGGTGAACCTTGTCCGTTCTACCACCTTGC
The DNA here is from genome assembly GCA_949699795.1 of Spicauda simplicius. Taxonomy (NCBI): domain Eukaryota; kingdom Metazoa; phylum Arthropoda; class Insecta; order Lepidoptera; family Hesperiidae; genus Spicauda; species Spicauda simplicius. The sequence continues at coordinate 938,558 of OX453071.1, read as the reverse complement.
AAAAAATTAATACATACATTTTAGTTTATCGTCACTTCGTAATAAGACTAATATTACATTTTAAAGCTGGCGGCCGCCCCGCGTCGAAGAGGGAAAACCAATATTGACATGACAAGTGGCGCGCCGCGGTCGAGTTCCCAATGCTTTTCCTTCCCTTTTATCAAATTCTCGTTTGAGGGAAATCACGTTTTCCTTGCTCCCATTTTTAGGATTATATATTTTCATTTCATTACTTTTCATTACTTTTTAATCTAATCCGAAGAATAGATTCAATAAGGATTTTTCCAATATTTACTATTACGAACTTAAGTAATTCTTGTATTGTATTAGAAATAAGAACAAAAAGAGCGAAATATTTGTATGTCCATAAATGTCTATGTCCAGTTGTGGGCTTCTACTGAATGATACTTAATTAATTTATTAGTTATGCTAAACCATACTTGCTGAACTATACTACTAAGGTTCAACAAACTTAAAACACCGAATGCCTTGCAAAATTTAAACTAGTGGTTAAACGAGACTGCTAGAAATTTAATTAATTCTATTGATCGGAGCCACTTATGGTTTGAAACAAATAGAGACAGCCACTTACTTAAAGTTCCAGTGATCTTATAGACTTAGTGTCTAGAATGCGTAATTGGGTATACGAAATGAGAGAGTTTTATGCCGCAGTCCACCGCGCCGGCCAAGTGCGAATTGGTGGACTTCTCACACCTCCGAGAACTTTTTTTTAAAGAACTCTCGGGTGTGTAGGTTTCCTCACGATGTTTTCTTTCACCAGTGATAATTAATTTCTAATACGCACATCAATCAGTGGTGCGTGCCTGGGTTTGAACCTCGGACCTCCCGATTGAGAGGGCAAGTTACAAATATTAGGCTGTCACTTCTCCATGCTTAATACATACAGAATAATAAGTGAGTACTTCTCACAGAAATCCAATTACAAAACAGTTTATTATCTACATCGCAAGTATATTACAAAAAAACATTTATTTTCAAAGAAGAATACGTAATAATCACATTCTAGATAAAACTCTACGTTATTATGATAAGCTAGACTACGGATCGAACCAGGAGTCACTTACATATCAGATCGACATCAATGTGTTTCGCGGCTCATCAATTCCTGGAATGAGCCACACAGTGACCACTCATCAATGTTTTCCTAGACCTTATAAGAACAATGTTGAACAAGAATATGCAGCGCCGTGAGTTTAACATAGAACAGACCTCAACGTGACGTCTGAGTTCTGGATTCAAAAGTTACTTTATGTTAAAGAGGCAATGTGGAAGTAAACATAAAGTTCTGTTTGGTGAAGGCTACATTTATTTTTTACTTGTAAGTGACAGCAATGGTTTGATGTTTTACATAATAGCTAAAAATAGTTTTCTCGCAACTTCGTAAGCTTAGCTTTTTCATATTTGTATTGCGAGTTACGGGTGATTCTCATGAATAGAATGTATCATAATATTTTCATTAATTGTAAATTTATTAATCAGCATATGTGATTTGTTTCACTATTTAGAACATAATTAATGCCACTCCACTGTAATTGCGCGTTACTTTATTGAAAAATAATACATGAAATAATACATGTTACATAGCTGTAACATTCGCAGCGGCGATATAACACCTGTAGTAGATTTACGTAAAAATAACTTACCAAATAATTTATAAGCAAATGTTTGAAATGTAATTTAATATATGTCGCAGAATAACAAGCGAGTAGCGATTATAGACAAGAATGTTAGCCTCTCGTCCTGCGGGTCACGGAGCGACATTCCAAGTATGCCTCTGAATTTCAAACTTGATTTTGTACAAAATAATTATGAGATGATTCAGATTTATGTCAAGAAAAGATCTTCGCTAATATAAAGTTTTTTACCTAGCAATTTATCTCGTTTACTAATATTTTAGCGGAGATCCAAAGTGCTCACCCCCTACTGAGAGTGTGACACGTGGGTATATGTATGGAAGGAATCGTTATAAAGCAATATAAAGTATAGCATTTCAAGAAATAGATGTGACCGTGATGAAATACGATTGTTATATAGGTTTCAGAAACTATTTTCATTTAAATAATTAAGGTGATATGTATTAGGTGATCGTTGGTCCTGAATAGCATAATTCTCTCTTATTCCGCAAATGTTGTGATCCGACCAACGAACAATGTCCATTAGATAAGTAGCAGGGTCTTCCTGTCTAATACCAGCACCAAGCATGCCAGGTGCAGTGAGTGTTGCAGGTGAGAGTTATGTGCAGCAGGCTGTGCAAAAAGGCTAATGGGTGGTTGGATGGAATTAAAGCAAACTTCTATGAATTGAAATTGTTTCTAATTATCATAATTACGTAATCTTTCGGTAAAATTAAGTAAGTAAAGTAGTAAGTAATACAATAACTCAACACAAAGTCATTGGTATCACGAACTATCAAAGTTCATGCGGACAGGAGGCGGCGCCGCCTCATAAAGCAACGCTAAATAATTACAAAGTTTGATCTCAAATCACCCATATTGTTCCACCGCGGCCCATAAAGGGGTTGTTTGCTCCACAATACAATTAAAAACTAATAAAATGACGGACAGTAAAATAATAACAAAATTCATATAAATGTACTTGTAAAACTTTCTCTAGCAGATTAATTGGTCCCAAACGCCGCGGGCCACAAAATGCAATTTTTGTCTCTCTTTGCGTCATGTCAGTGTCATGCAGTTCACCTGGTGGTAAGTGGTTACTGCCGCCTAAAGACAATAAGTAAGACAGTCTGTAATCAAGTTTATATAGAATCTATCTATAGGATCTATCTGAAGTCAATCATAAATGCGTTTTCACTCTAGAGCGCTAGGACGGTCGCCTCATATAAAAGTGTGTCAGCATCTACACCCTTCCATCGAAACGCAAGAAAGGCATTACGCTAGGATTATTTGCGTTTGTTCAAATAATAATATTAAAAAAATAAACATGACAAAATTGTACTAGCGCTCGCCAATCCAATAATTGAATGAGCTCGTACTCGTACACTGCCCTCCCACAAAATTAAAATTTAGGGTGTAATAGCGACGTAACTGTGTCGTAAAACAACACTGTATAATTGTATAGTTTGGCCTCAATCGCCCACATTGCTTCAATGTGGCACATACACACATTATTGGTCGTAAGGTTCAGTCAATACGGCCCACACGCCGCACCACGCTACGACTCGATAAATAACGTTTTATATAAGTCGAGCAGGACACACTTGCGATTTCGCGTATCATTAAAGTGATTTTGAAATGTAATAAAAGGTTCGCTATTCGTTATTTCTTTGTACTTTTCTATATTTTAAATGTTGATGCACAAAAAAGAGACAGAATAATGTGTATATTCTGAAATGTACAATTAATTATTTATTGATCCTTAGGTTATAACACGTTTTGTACTCGCTTCGGCAGTACATATACTAAAATTGGAACGATACAGAGAAGATTAGCATGACCCCTGCGCAAGGATGACACGCAAAATCGTGAAGCGTTCCACATTTTGTCCCTGTAGCCTTGGGATCAGAATAGGGCTACGGTATCCCCTGCCTGTCGTAAGAGGCGACTAAAAGGGGCTTCCGGGGTTGCAGACGGCTAGAGTGGGAGCTCGAACCGTTCGGTCAGGCAATCCCGGGAAGGACGGCGGTATGTGTGGTCGCATACCGTCGTAAAGACTAGACGGAGCGGTGGGCCCAGCCGCCCATCTGGGAGGAGCCCGATGGGGCAGCGCGCTCGGAGGATTCCGGTTGAAGTCGTTTCGAGATCCCGGAGTCCTCCTTTTCAGCGCCGAGGATGGCCACCGGTTTTAGTGCGGTAAAAATCCCACATAACCCTGCGTCGCTCCCACGGCGTCGGGTACCTTTGGAAGGTTTCCCCTTCGAAAACAAAAAAAAAGGTTATAACACATTCGGAAAACTGATTACGTAGTGGCATTCTGTACTACTTAACCCTTGGTGTATAATATAATGGAAAAGTCATTTAAAAAATAATATAAAACTAAATAATAACGATATTAGTGTTACAAGTCGCGAGTTTGTCAAGTATTTATTTTCTACCAAACTTCAGCCTCCCATAATAAATAAACATAGATTGCTTGCGGACACTGTATGAGAAGAATCAGACCATTGTAACCGAAGTATTGCTCTTTATATATTATTATTACACTCACTCTTTGTGGTACGTGTTATATTACGAGTATATAGAATGTAATAGTATATAGTAAATGTCGGCTTGTGTATAAATAAGGACTTATTTTCGTGTTTTGGGCATAGTAGTAAAAATAAGACATTTTCCTGTTATATTATTTTTTGTCAGTCTTTGTGGCTTGAAGATGAAGATAATGTCACACATTGTGTACGAGTAAATTTTATATACAGTGTTATTGGATTGTGTAAGATTTCTTGTTCCTTTTAAAATACTTTTGTTATTCTTTGGCCAAAAGGGTAAGGAAAGTAAATGTAAATATTTACTCGCACATGCTGGTGGTTGTCATACAACGATAATAAAATAATGACTAATATGTATTTGTTCAAACCAGTCACCCATCGTAACGACCGAAATTCGACCGTAATTCGACTCAAAAACTAAACTTGAGATTGCAATTTTTATTAATTTTCAAGGTATATTAGTACACCCGAAAGGTAATAAAAGGTTTAAGTGACAAAGCTGCATTTAAAATCAATAACGGGTTTTTTGACAAAGACATCTGACATATTTGACGTTCTGTGTTTTAAATGTTTAATTTCGTTTGTTATTAATATAATAATTATAACACAAGAACAAAGCGAACACTGACAGCATTTCATGTATTCCATTTAAAGTTCATACGAAGTCGACGCTATTCGTTGCTAAAAGCTTTGAATGTAATTATTCTCGTACCGGTCATATTATAGAATAGATGTGAAGTTAAATTGTTAACTCTAGAATAACATAACATAACTACCATTTAATGAGTCTTATGAACAAAAATATAAGAGCGACACCTTTAAATGACAAAGGAAGGTAAATTAGCTCCGATAACAACGGCCGGGCTCTCGCTTGCCGACACTAACTGTACTAATCTACACGAGTTTATGTTCTCCGGAGCTTAGGGGGTTAGGGAGCTTCAGGGAGCTTTAAGGATATTAATATATTTTATACAATATAATATCCTACAGTGAGTATTGGAGATTACAAAGAATGTTAGATTCCTTACTGCAATTTTGTGTTAAATAAATTTCATTCAAAATCCATTTGCGATAATAAGCCTAATAATTTAAATAATTAATTGCTAAAGTTTTTCAATAACTCTACACTTTATGTAAGCTTTATTAACTGCATTTTGTGTTTTTTCATACTTTGTCATCGTCGTCGTTGTCGTCAACCCATTATTGTCCCAGTGCTGGGCACGGGTCTTCTCGGTATAATTCACCGCGCTGGCCAAGTGCGAATTGGTAGGCTTCTCACACCTTTGAGAACTTTTCTTTAGGAAATTCGCAGGTGTATACGATATGACGATGTTTTCTTTCAAATTACAGCAGTGGTGATTAATTTTTAATATGCACAAAATGTCAGAATAATCAGTTTTGCTTGGGATTTTAACCTTGGACTTTCTGATCGAGAGAGAGGATATTTTTTATTAATATGATCATTCACTTTCAAACGTATTTGTGGCCCAGTTTGCATCTATGCCACAATTAAAGCCATTCTTTCATCTTAACTGTAGTTCTTTGGTCAGCTATTGTCCAGTATCCAGCTCTCCGTATGAATATGAACCGAACAAAGATCGCAATTAGAAAGGGGGGTGGGGGAAGGAGCGAGAGTAGTGGGGCAAGGGGAAACATAAGTAATTTCTACTAGATTACAATTCTATCGCAGTACTCGTATTAGTTAAGTATGTAAAGGTAGAAGTCGATTGGAGTTGTCTTTGTTGTATGCTAATGAAACAGCTCGGAGGCAAACATCGCATCATTGTGGAGTATCAATGGTTATTTACTCTACGAATAGGAATTAATGGAGACGGGAACAGAATACAGGGAATTTTGATTGTTAATACTATTTTTATATTATTGAAGTGGCAAAAGAGAATTCAACGCTTTTAATAAGTGAATTAGCTGAATGTATTCCACCTGATGATTAGTGGTCACTACCGCTCATGGACATACATATATATTCTACCCCAAAAAAGATCACTGTGAACTAAGATTATCCACAGCTTCTGCAAACTGTATCTCACCTACCACAATCCCTTCAGACAACACGCAGCAGGCTCCTCTGTAACTTGTATATTATAAGAACGAGCTACACATAACTAAACAGTGTACTTATACAATATGTTTAAAGATAATATAAAGCAACGTTTAAAGAAGAAACACGTGTATTTATTAAAAGCTTATATGCTAACAATTACATAAAATACAAGAATTGACAAAGAAGGAAACATTATTGGTATTATTTAGCTGTAAGCAAAAAGGTATTTCAATACTAAATAAATATTACTGTTACTTGATATGGAACCTGGTGATACCGTTCCAATATCCCTAAGGATATGTTGCTCCTCGGGAAATCTTTTTAGGCTTAATTAATAGGAGCCTATTCGGTGTCGGTGTGTCGTTGGGGACGTTACGAAAGAAAGTTTAGGTAAATGATTCTAAGCACTTACAAAGTTGTTGGCAAACATGTTGCGAAGGGATACTCGTTATAAATACGAGTATAAATACTTACACATACCAGTATATATATTTCGAATTTGTGATTACACATTTTCTAGAATATTAAAAAAATGAAACACCTATTATTTGTTGTGTATTAGATGGTCTTAATAAATAGAAGATAACTCACTGTTTCCTCCAAAGAACTGTAATTGACTGTAAATAGTTTACTTTGCATTGTTTTAATGAAAACTAAGTTTATTTGCTTTATTCTAGTAGCACTCTGTTACCACATCAGTAATATCTAATAATATAGCAAACTTCAATTTTCAAATACCTTGGTATTTGAAAATTGAAGTTTGCTTCAGATCTAGACCAATATATCCCATGTATAGGTACGTATATGTGCTTAAAAATACATAGCGCCGATTCATCACCACATATTGCAAGTAAGTTGTGGTTGCCACAAGAATTAAACCTTGAAGTAGGAAAAAATCATAATTTCAAATTGTAATGAAAAAACATGTATAGAAATAACTGCATATGATCTGAACGCTTCAATTGATTACTACTTGACATAACAGCGAAATATTTGATGTACCAACTCGTAGCTGTTTGATCTGTCGGATGCTAACGCCTGGTTAGTTATTCATGCGCTCTACGTGTGTGGTTTGCGAACTCAAAGTACATTATTCAGGTATCCACACTATACATATTCAACAATCCCTCTTGGGCCATATTTATGCGAATATACACATGAAGCAGTAATTGTTAATCTGTACATAAATAGCATTTTGTGCACTCATAGTCCTACACTGTTAATTTCTCATGACTCGTAAGTGTTATAAATCCTGGCCGAGGCGAGAGTTTTTGAAATCGCGCGGCTTCTTCAACAGTAATCATTACATTTCAGCCAATTTACATAAAACCATAAAATAATATAAACTCAAATCTTTTTCAAGAATCTATCTCTTAGTAAAAACCGCATAAAAATCCGGTGTGTAGATTTTGAGAAAAACGATTACATACCAGCCGATAGCTTTTGGGGAATTTATTTTACAATAAGTGTAGAAGTGCTAAAATACATACATATTTGTAATGGTCTACTTACTAGATTTTATTTGGCACCCACATTGTTATAGGTTATCCACACAAAATTGTCCATACCCCCTTTTTCTCTGGCCGCAGACGCCATATTGAAAAATCACATAGCCTATGTCACTTTCACAAACGAGTCCTTTTATATGATATGTCGTATGTTACAATGAGCTACAGCTCAAACGGCTTGACGCATTGTAACATATGACCACGCGTACCAAAGAAATGGACATACATACAAACATACATACATACATGCATACGCTTGAAAAACATTACCCTCCTCAGGCTGTCAGGTAAAAATATATTAGTACTAACTAAAACAAACGCTTCATATTCTGTCTGAACAATGTTTCAAGTGCTCTGACCCTTTCAGTTCAAATCTACGATTAAGTTTTGTATAATACGCTTTACAAAGGTCAAAAGCAAAACAGCTTATATATTTCTTTGCGATTCTATGGTAAGATATTTTTTAGTAAAAATGTTGTAAGGGTCGTTGCTACATTCGGATTTAAGGATTTTTTATTTACCTTAATTCTTAATTATTTACCTAATTTCTAATTGACATAAAGTTTATACACGAGCGAAAACCGACTTAACTGTTGAGCGATTGCTGACAACAGCAATTGATAACCTACTTGTTCTCTGATTAGCGAATACTAGTCATTCGCTGATAATAGTCGTAAGCAGAAAGCCATAGTCTATACGAACAGTCACTAGTGTATTGCTTCCTATGACTATGGTGGCATAACTGCTATATTGTATTTCAATATTGAAATATACAATTTAACAATGATTTATGAAGGAATATTTTCATAAAGTTAATGATTTATGGACTGAACTGACTCGTCAAAGAGAAATCGAAGAAGCAAGCAGTTTATGTAAGACATCGTCTTTCAGGGTTAAATGCCTTCTGGTGAACCTTCGGAAGTGATGAATGAGCTATTGAATATTCAGACATTGATGGTGGAAGTGGCACCATTCATCAAAGTTAACGAAAGACGTAAATGTAAAAAACATAAGGTTGAAACGTGACTTTGATAAATTGTCTTGGGGTTGATGTTTAAAAACGTATACATTGAACTCAGTGAAATGCGAAAAGGATCTTTGAAAGTACACGAAGGTGATACGAGGTTAATGATTTATGCTTCAGGTGGAGTGTATTTTTTGGTTTGATTATATTGAAAGTTTCCGACAGCAAGGTACTTTTACGCCGTTTGTTATCTAGAATTTTACATTAAAAAGATGAATGAAGTCAAACAAACGATAATGAAATGAATTTTAATGTCTTTTTCCGTAAAATTCCTCACAAATATATTAATTAAGTTACAAACATAAACAATAATACATGTTATAATTGATATTGATATTGATATGATTGTATAAGAATTTCTTTTTTACTATTTGAATCCATCGTAAAATCTTTGCAACCTAGAGCCATTTCAACCCTCAAACCTGCTTGCAAAAGAAAATAATTATTTAAAGAAAGACATAATGTTACATACAATCATACTTCAATTGTTTGTCCAACAGGACTACATAAGCTACTCGCTTGATAATAGTATTTAATGAAATAGGTCTCTCTGACGTGAGTTATAGCTTTGTTAAGAACAAAGGAACCCTTTATCATGATATTAATTATTCTAAGGTCCCAACGTTCCCTTTCGTTACTGCATATGTAAGCAACGCATATCCATAAGATATTCGTACAAAGGGTCAAGCACAAAACAAGGCATACATAGTTTCAAATTATCACATATGTATTTGTATTCCGATTCGTAGAATATGTTTCAAATTTTTAAGGGATTACTAATATTAATACATTGAGATTCGTTGTCAACCCAGTATTGTCACACTGCTGGGCTACCCTCGGAATGGGAGAGTTATAGGCCATACTCCATCGCGCTGGTCAAGTGTGAATTGGTGGACTTCTCACACCTCCGAGATCTTTTTTTTAAACTCTCGGGTTTATAGAATTCCTCACGATCTTTTCCTTTACCGAAAAGCAGTGATCATTAATTTTAAATACGCACATAATTGTAAAAAAAAATCAGTGGTGTGTGCCTCGGTTTGAACATCGGACCTTCCGATCGAGAAGGCAAGTTTGAACCATTAGGCTATCACTGCTCTATTGAGACTCACGAAGTAGCATTTACTATGCGTATAAGTTATTGGTTCTTCGTGAATGTAAGACGCGGGCGGTGGGCGTGAGACAAGGGACGCCTTCATAATGTCATCATCGCAAGGTAAACTCACAATGTGAGAACATTTTATTGTCTCTAAATTAATTCCCTCGTAACGTAGAAACTGCATGAAACTTAACTAAATCCGATTTTAAATAACACAAAATAAACGATTGATAGTTTATAGGCCCAGATATGTTCAGCTTGATATGATAATCAAAATGCTACTGCGTAGAATTTTGTCTATTTTTATATAGAATATTTTTTTAGTCGAATCATATAATTTGATGCTATTTAATATTGATTAGTATAATTTTCACATCAGCTTCAACTTTCTCTTTCATTCTATTAGACCAAGATAATTGTCTGACTTATTAATACTTAAATCAAAGAAAGAATAATATGGCAGCATGCATAATTACTATGTATAAGTTGCCCGTGGGTCCTACTTCACTGAAGATTTTCGTTACTTTTCGCATTTCTATTTTATTTTAATCTACTAATATAAAGAACTAACAGTATAAGATCACTATTCCATCGTTTCCTAACACCGTCAGAAGTTAGTTACAATCTTACATCCAATATCACCATAAATCTGTCTGTCACGTGCCTGATCCGTCACCCTGGGGTCTTCATGTTGAATGGAGCGCGCGACCAAACTTCGAATAGGTACAGTTTTCCCTCGCGCGTATCCCTGGCTGTCGGCAAAACTAATCGATACCGATAGTACAAAACGCTCTGTACAGTAAACAGTTTCAAAACTTGCTGACTGATCAACAGTATCTTAGTTTAAAGGATACATTTTGTGTGTTTTCCAATATAGACAGCATAGTAGTCCTTATTTTTATCAGAAAGTAAGCTTGTTATACTAGTATCACAATTGTCTATATTCTATATTCTATATTATATAATCTATATTATATAATAAAACTGTAGAAAAGTTTTTTGTTGTCCGGCTTTAGCGCAAAAACTACTGGACGGATTTTGATGAAACTTTTTTTGTTATATAGCTATTAGTCCTCGGCAACATATAGGCTATAATTTATTATGGAAATTTATGTCTGTCTGTCTGTTGATAGATAAAATATATAAATAATATAACCTAGACACTTGAAATTTGGTACAGAGGTTCTTTTTATGATGTAAGTGAGCAACTTAAAAGAATTTTTGAAATATTCGCCCGTTAAGAGGATCAGAATTGAGAATAGAGATATGAAAATACGCCAATTTTTATGTTAACTTAATGATACTTAGTATTTATCTAGCTGGTTTGATATAATAAAAAGGCTGTATCCCTACACTAAGAACATCATCCCCTAAGGGGATAAAATAGGGGTTAACATTTTTTTCTTAAGGCCGCCAAATTTAATGCAAGTTTTATTAAATAAGTTATTTGGTTTTGTAATTCAATAAAATAAGCGTCTAAGGAAAACCCTAAGAGGGAAAAATAGGAGTAGTAAAATAAAATGCATGCCGTTAATTGTAAATACAAACTCAATGAAACTTAGTATATAGCTATGCGGTTTGATATCTGACAGTTATCTGGAGGGGTACGAGTGGTTTCTTTTGGAAGAGGAACTCTTAAAATTTTGTTCTCTTCAAAGGTCAGTTATCAGATGCCATGGAATAGTGAGGAAGTCGCGTTTGCCGCACAGGCCTACTTATCCAACGGTGGGTCACAACCCAACGCGCCTTCCGAAACCATTTTAATCTCGCGCTCTTGGCCCATGTTCCATACCAAAAGTCAATTGTTGGTATGGTCAACATTTTTTGTAAAATGGGAACTGTCGTGGAAGACCCAGGCAGGCATAAGGCCCGTCAGAGCGGCAGAAAATGGCGATGCAGTGAAACAGTCCAATCGCCGCAGCGCTCTGCTCGCAATCATGCGTAGGTCCTTGGTTTGTCGGGTTCTGTGTGGCAAATTCTTCAAGAAGACCGTAATTTCCGTCCCTATGAGTTTTTTTTGCGATATTCTTAGTTAAGGTTATCAGGCCATAGTGTTTTGATGAAAATAAGCCGACGGGGTGCTTCATCTCTCTCAGAAGCGATATGGAGTGGCCGCCTCGATCACCAGATTTGAACCAGTGCTACTTCTTTTTGTAGGGTTATCTGAATTCCCGGGTCTTTAACAACCGTTCAAGGACTCTTGATGACCTGAAAGTCAACATTCGCGAGAAAGTGTCCAAAATACCGTCTAACATACTACAGCGGGTGATGCAAAACACGCGAAATCAGTAATCGGTTCGCACAGTGTATTGACAGTGATGACGTTTGTTTGAAAGTCCGCTTACTTTAAAGAAATCGTATCAATTAGATGCAATGCAACACCTTATTAAATGCCTTTAGAAAATCCCTCAGAGAAATAATAATCCGAAAGTCTAATTATTCTAACTCCTAATCTGTGTACATAGTATTAGGCTATGTTGTTAGTAGTAATATAATACTTTTCTAACTGTTTATGAAAAATCAAACCCAAGCATAATAAATGGCAGAAAGTTCGCATGGAAGTCCAGCATTTTTTAATTTAGACACTAGAACTTAAGTGGTTGTATTATGTGTTGTCACAAATAGCCAATCTGAGCATTCTATGAATAGATGACGTAGTACAAACTTTATTAATGGGAAAAGATTGACATATTTATCCTATGTTTAGCCACTGCACAAACTTAATGAACCATATATTTCACCATTTCACATGGGGAAATAACCATTAAGGAGTAAATTAAATAAAACTTCCAATTCCGCCAATGATAAAGTAAACAATATGGAAATTGGTATTTGTCCCTTTGTAGTAAAAGTGATAAAATACGTATTCATCCTTTTTTTGAAAACCAACTATTAAGGAAAACAATTTTATAAATAAGACCCTATATTCGATTCGACCCTATATCGATAGACTAGACAAGGAAGACTTTTTTGAAACTTTACCTTAAACGGGTTGAAATCAAAGTATCAGCGTGGGGCTGCAAAGGTTGAAATTGCAGATTGAATTTGCGGGGCAGGAGAGGGAGATAGCAACTAATCGCCCGATGCGCAGCCGGAGAGTACGCCTCCCAAGGAAGGTTGCCGCTCCTTCTCTGAGTTCGGACACGTTTTTGGCAACTCACATGAACAAAACCTAGGCGTTGGTTACAGAGTCTCTTACCACAGCGTTTTTTGATAAGTATACTTCCACAACACACGCACACATTTCATAAAAAGTACAGGAACTCTAGCGATATCTCAAAGAAAATCTCCTTAAAAGGGGTCCAACGCTAGCCAGACTATGGTAGAATGCAAAATCGTGTCCTAAGCTTCGCCACATAGCTTACAAAGAAAAGTTATTATTTTTATTCACGGTTAACCTGCCTAGGTTAACTGTCTGTGACAGAAGGAAAATCATGCCAGATAAATTTTAAAAAATGGTTAAAATTTTGTAGAGCAATTTCACATTTTTGGAGCTGGCATAAAATTTAGGCTTCCTATTAGAAATAAAAAAAATAATATTATTGTTCGGAAACTTAGACTTCGTAGAAATAAATTTATTGATTAAAAAATTCTGCACTGCTGGACATAGGCCTACCCTGAACTATGTCGGATTTTACGTCTACTGGATGGATAAATATTGTTATAATCCACGCGGACGAAGTCGCGGGTACTGATTGTGTTAGGTATAAGTTTGGATACAATAAATAAATAAATAATATAGAGGAGAAACACGCATAACTTTAGATTTTCGATTTTTAGGCGGAACGAAGTTCGCCGGGTCAACTAGTCTATACTTATAATAAAGTTGTAGAGAGGTCAATTCTGTACATGAAATATTTTACCAAAATAACTATCAGGGCGTGATTAGGGATCGATACTGATGCCAAAAATGCAATCAGTAAAATTTTTGTCTGTCTGTCTGTCTGTCTGTCTGTCTGTCTGTCTGTATAACCGTTATAGAAACAAAAACTACTCAGTGGATTTTAACGAAACTTGGTACGATTATTCTTTATACTCCTGGGCTGGTTATAGTATACTTTTCATCGAGCTACAATCAATAGGAGCAGAGCAGTAAAGGGAAATGTTGGGAAAACGGGAGAAGTTACTTTTTTAAGCTTCTGTCGCGTGTGCAACCTTAATGGTTAAAGCTACACAGAAATCATGTATGAGGGAAATATTTTCCTTAAAATTATCTAAAAAATATCCTACGACAGCATATGTCCATCTTTTATGGTTGACTCACAATAACACGTGTAACTCCCGATAGCTTAGCAGTTCAAAGCTTTCTGATTATATTTGTCTACTCTTACGTTTATAACTCAGTCATCTATCTGTACGAAAATGAACATGAAAATGAAAAATGAAAAATGAAAAATGAAAAATGAAAAATGAAAAATGAAAAATGGAAAATGAAAAATGAAAATGAAAAATGAAAAATGAAAAAAGATAAATGAAAAATGAAAAATGAAAAATGAAAAATGAAAATTGAAAATTGAAAATTGAAAATTGAAAAATGAAAAATGAAATTTTTAAAAATGAAAAATGAAATTTTTAAAAATGAAAAATGAAAAATGAAAAAGAAAATGAAAAATGAAAAATGATAATGAAAAATGAAAAATGAAAAATGAACAGTGAACAGTGAACAGTGAACAGTGAACAGTGTCACGGTGACGTAACAAATATATTAAATAGGGACAATTCTTGGCTATGCGAAAGATCCATCTTAACTCGTCGCAATGACCAGGCATTTGAGATTAATAATAAAATACTGTCGAATATACAAGGGGAAAGCAAAGTTTATAGTTCAATAAATAGAATGGTCGATGAACAAGACGCCACTAACTACCCGATAGAATTTTTAAATTCTTTAAATATGCCCGGACTTCCTTCTCATGAAATTTGTTTAAAAATTGGCATTCCGATTATTCTGCTCCGAAATTTAAGACCACCACAACTTTGCAATGGAACTCGGCTAAAAGTAACCCGGTTGCAACAAAATATTATCGAGGCTCAAATTTTAACAGGTTGCGGTGCAGGAGAAACCGTCTTTATTCCCAGAATTCCCTTAGTACCTAATAATTTTCCATTCCAATTTAAAAGAACGCAATTCCAGGCTCAAGGGCAGACTTTTCGTGTTGCTGGAGTAGATCTCGGTGTCAGTTGTTTCTCGCATGGTCAGTTGTACGTCGCTCTTTCCCGGGTCAGTAGTTCCAAAAATATTTACGTTCACGTGCCGGATGGATCAACATTCAACATAGTTTACCCGGAAGCTTTACATTGAAGTATTTTCGTTATATAAGTACTTAAGCCTTCGGCAGGATCAGAATAGGGCTACGGTATCCCTGCCTGTCGTAAGAGGCGACTAAAAGGGGCTTCCGGGGTTGCGGGCGGCTAGAGTGGGAGCTTGAACCGTCCAGCCAGGCGATACCGGGAAGGTGGCGATATGTGTGGTCGCATACCGCCGTAAAGACTAGATTGGGTGGTGGGCCCATCCGCCCATCTGGGAGGAGCCCGAGTCCTATTTATAGCACCGAAGACGGCCACCGGGGGGGTTTTAGTGCGGTAAAAATTCCACATAACTCTGCGTCGCTCCCACGGCGTCGGGTATCTTTTGAAGGTTTCCCCCTCGAAAACAAAAATAAAAAAGGTTCTTAAGCCTCATGTGAACGTGATCTAAACAATATTACCAATACATTAACTCAATAACACACAAGGAGTTACTCGCTGGCGGAGTCGCGGGCAAAGCTATTAACAATAATATTGTGCGGTTCCGTATTGCGATATTTTTCAACAGTATTGTAGATATGACATATTATATTTCCCTACTAAAATACGAAAGTTAATCTGTTTGTTACATCAAAACCACTGAACCGTGAGGAAGGACATAGGCTACTTTTTTTTACGAAAAACAACGGAAACGCGGACGAAGTCGCGGGCAACAGCTAGTATATAATAAAACTGTAGAAAAGTTTTTTGTTGTCCGGCTTTAACGCAAAAACTACTGGACGGATTTTGATGAAACTTTTTTTGTTATATAGCTATTAGTCCTCGGCAACATATAGGCTATAATTTATTATGGAAATTTATGTCTGTCTGTCTGTTGATAGATAAAATATATAAGTAATATAACCTAGACACTTGAAATTTGGTGCAGGGGTTCTTTTTAAGATGTAAGTGAGCAATTTAAAAGAATTTTTGAAATTTTCGCCCGTTAAGGGGATCAGAATTGAGAAAAGTTTGTATGAAAATACGCCAATTTTTATGTTAACTTAATGATACTTAGTATTTATCTATCTGGTTTGATATAATAAAAATGCTTTATCCCTACACTAAGAACATCATCCCCTAAGGGGATAAAATAGGGGTTAACATTTTTTTCTTAAGGCCGCCAAATTTAATGCAAGTTTAATTAAATAAGGTATTTGGTTTTGTAATTTAATAAAACAAACGTTTAAGGAAAACCCTAAGAGGAAAAATAGGAATAGTAAAATAAAATGCATGCCGTTAATTGTAAATACAAACTCAATGAAACTTAGTATATAGCTATGCGGTTTGATATCTGACAGTTATCTGGAGGGGTACGAGTGGTTTCTTTTGGAAGGGGAACTCTTTAAATTTTGTTCTCTTCAAAGGTCAGTTATCAGATGCCATGGAATAGTGAGGAAGTCGCGTTTGCTGCACAGGCCTACTTAACCAACGGTGAGTCCCAACCCAACGCGCCTTCCGAAACCATTATAATCTCGCGCCCTTGGCCCATGTTTCAGACCAAAAGTCAATTGTTGGTATGGTCAACAATTCTTGTAAAACGGGAACTGTCGTGGAAGACTACAGCCGGCATACGGCAGGCAGGCAAATGGCCCGTCAGAGCGGCAGAAAACGGCGACGCAGTGAAACAGTCCAATCACCGCAGCGGGTCGGGTTCTGTGTGGCAAATTCTTTACGAAGACCGTAATTTCCGTCCCTATGAGTTTTTTTTGCGATATTCTTAGTTAAGGTTATCAGGCCATGGTGTTTTCATGAAAACAAGCCGACGGGGTGCTCATCTCTCTCAGAAGCGATATGGAGTGGCTGCCTCAATCACCAGATTTAAACCCGTGCAACTTCTTTTTGTAGGGTTATCTGAATTTCCGGGTCTTAACAATCGTTCAAGGACTCTTGATGACCTTAAAGTCAATATTCGCGAGAAAGTGTCCAAAATACCGTCTAACATTTTAAAGCGGGTAATGCAAAACACGCGAAATCGGTTCGTTCAATGTATTGACAGTGGTGACGTTTGTTTGAAAGTCCGCTTACTTTAAAGAAATCGTATCAATTAGATGCAATGCAACACCTTATTAAATGTTTTTAGAAAATCCCTCAGACAAATAATAATCCGAAAGTCTAATAATTCTAACTCCTAATATTTGTACATAATATTAGGCTATATTGTTAGTAGTAATATAATACTTTTCTGTTTATGAAAAATCAAACCCAAGCATAATAAATGGCAGAAAGTTCGCATGGAAGTCCAGCAATTTTTAAGTTAGACACAAGAACTTAAGTGGTTGTATTTTGTGTTGTCACAAATAGCCCAATCTCAGCATTCTATGAATAGATGACGTGGTACAAACTTTATTAATGGGCGTTGGTGAAATCTATATATATAATAAAATCTATATATATAATAAAACTGTAGAAAAGTTTTTTGTTGTCCGGCTTTAACGCAAAAACTACTGGACGGATTTTGATGAAACTTTTTTTGTTATATAGCTATTAGTCCAGGGCAACATATAGGCTATAATTTATTATTGAAATTTATGTTTGTCTGTCTGTTGAAAGATAAAATATATAAATAACGTAACCTAGACACTTGAAATTTGGTACAGGGGTTCTTTTTATGATGTAAGTAAGCAATTTTAAATAATTTTTAAGGGGATCAGAATTGAGAAAAGTTTGTATGAAAATACGCCAATTTTTATGTTAGCTTAATGATACTTAGTATATATCTATCTGGTTTGATATAATAAAAAGGCTGTATCCTTACACTAAGAACATCATCCCCTAAGGGGATAAAATAGGGGTTAACATTTTTTTCTTAAGACCGCCAAATTTAATGCAAGTTTAACTAAATGAGGTATTTGGTATTGTAATTTAATAAAATAAGCGGCTAAGAAAAACCCTAAGAGGGAAAAATAGGAGTAGTAAAATAAAATACATGCCGTTAATTGTAAATACAAACTCAATGAAATATAGCTATGTGGTTTGAGTGGTTTCTTTTGGAAGGGGAACTCTTAAAATTTTGTTCTCTTCAAAGGTCAGTTATCAGATGCCATGGACTAGTGAGGAAGTCGCGTTTGCCGCACAGGTCTACTTATCCAACGGTGGGTCACAACCCAACGCGCCTTCCGAAACCATTTTAATCTCGCGCCCTTGGCCCATGTTCCAGACCAAAAGTCAATTGTTGGTATGGTCAACAATTTTCGTAAAACGGGAACTGTCGTGGAAGATCCAGGCAGGCATCCGGCCCGTCAGAGCGGCAGAAAATGGCAACGCCGTGAAACAGTCCAACCACCGCAGCGCTCTGCTCGCAATCATGCGTAGGTCCTTGGTTTGTCGGGTTCTGTGTGGCAAATTCTTCAAGAAGACGAAGACGTAATTTCCGTCCCTATTAGTTTTTTTTTGCGATATTCTTAGTTAAAGTTATCAGGCCATGGTGTTTTGATGAAGCCGACGGGGTGCTTCATCTCTCTCAGAAGCAATATGGAGTGGCCGCCTCGATCACCAGATTTGAACCCGTGCAACTTCTTTTTGTAGGGTTATCTGAATTCCCGGGTCTTTAACAACCGTTCAAGGACTTGATGACCTGAAAGTCAACATTCGCGAGAAAGTGTCCAAAATACCGTCTAACATATTAAAGCGGGTAATGCAAAACACGCGAAATCGGTTCGTTAAGTGTATTGACATTGGTGACGTTTGTTTGAAAGTCCGCTTACTTTCGAGAAATCTTATCAATTAGATGCAATGCAACACCTTATTAAATGCCTTTAGAAAATCCCTCAGAGGAATAATAATCCGAAAGTCTAATAATTCTAACTCCTACTCTTTGTACATAGTATTAGGCTATATTGTTAGTAGTAATATAATACTTTTCTAACTGTTTATAGAAAATCAAACCCGAGCATAATAAATGTTTAGCCACTGCACTAACTTAATGAACCATACATTTCACCATTTCACAAGGGGAAATAACGATTAAGGAGTAAATTAAATAAAACTTCCAATTCCGCCAATGTTAAAGTAAATAATATGGAAATTGGTATTTGTCCCTTTGTAGTAAAAGTGATGAAATACGTACCTATTCATCCTTTTTTTGAACACCCACTATTAAGGAAAATATATTTTTTAAATAAGACCCTATATTCGATTCGACCCTATATCGATAGACTAGACAAGGAAGATTTGAAAACTTTACCTTAAACGGGTTGAAATCAGGGTATCAGCGTGGGGCTTCAAGGGTTGAAATTGCAGATTGAATTTGTGGGGCAGGAGAGGGAGATAGCAACTAATCGCCCGATGCGCCGCCGGAGAGTACGTCACCCAAGGAAGGTTGCCGCTCCTTCTCTGAGTTCGGACACGTTTTTGGCAACTCACACGAACAAAACCTAGGCGAAGGAAAAATCGTGCCAGATATGTTCAAAATAAATTCAAAAAAATGGTTAAAATTTTGTAGAGCAATTTCACATTTTTAGAGTTAGCATAAAATTTAGGCTTATTTCTAATAAAAAATAATATTATTGTTCGGAAACTTAGACTTCGTACATGTAAATTTATTGATTAAAACATTCTGCACTGCTGGACATATGCCTACCCTGAACTATGTCGGACAGTGGATTTTTAGTCTACTGGATAGATAAATATTGTTATAGCCCACGCGGACGAAGTCGCGGGTATTGATTGTGTTAGGTATAAGTTTGGATACAATAAATCTTAATATATATAAATTACGTGTCACTTTATTTGTCCGCAATGGACTCTTAAACCTCTGAACCGATTATAATCAAATTTACTCAACGTGTGCATTTTGATCCAACTTGAAAGATAGGATAGTTTATATCTTAATTTATAGGTTTAATTGCAAATGTTTATGTAACATTTCTTTAACCACAGCAACGCGTGGCCGGGTATGCTAGTCTTTTATAAATCCTATAAGACAAAACATTTCTTAAAGATTGAAATATTTATCCTATGTTTAGCCGCTGCACAAACTTAATGAACCATGCATTTCAGCATTTCACGTGGGGAAATAACGATTAAGGAGTAAATTAAATAAAACTTCCAATTCCGCCAATGTTAAAGTAAACAATATGGAAATTGGTATTTGTCCCTTTGTAGTAAAAGTGATAAAATACGTATTCATCCTTTTTTTGGAAACCAACTATTAAGGAAAATAATTTTATAAATAAGACCCTATATTCGATTCGACCCTATATCGATAGACTAGACAAGGAAGACTTTTTGAAACTTTACCTTAAACGGGTTGAAATCAGGGTATCAGAGTGGTGCTTCAAGGGTTGAAATTGCAGATTAAATTTGCGGGCCAGGAGAGGGAGATAGCAACTAATCGCCCGATGCGCAGCCGGAGAGTACGCCTCCCAAGGAAGGTTGCCGCTCCTTCTCTGAGTTCGGACACGTTTTTGGCAACTCACACGAACAAAACCTAGGCGTTGGTTACAGAGTCTCTTACCACAGCATTTTTTGATAAGTATACTTCCAGAACGCACACATTTCATAAAAAGTACAGGAACTCTAGCGATATCTCAAAGAAAATCTCCTTAAAAGGGGTCCAACGCCAGCCAGACTATGGTAGAATGCAAAATCGTGTCCTAAGCCGCGCCACATAGCTTATAAAGAAAAGATCCTATTTTTATCCACGGTTAACCTGCCTAGGTTAACTGCCTGTGATGGAAGGAAAATCATGCCAGATATGTTTACAATAAATTCAAAAAAATGGTTAAAATTTTGTAGAACAATTTCACATTTTTGGAGTTAGCATAAAATTTAGGCTTCCTATTAGAAATAAAAAAAATAATATTATTGTTCGGAAACTTAGACTTCGTACATGTAAATTTATTGATTAAAACATTCTGCACTGCTGGACATAGGCCTCCCCTTAACTATGTCGGACAGTGGATTTTAAGTCTACTGGATGGATAAATATTGCTATAGTCCACGCGGATGAAGTCGCGGGTACTGATTGTGTTAGGTATAAGTTTGGATACAATAAATAAATGAATAATATAGAGGAGAAACACGTATACTTTAGATTTTCGGAACGAAGTTCGCCGGGTCAGCTAGTCTTCAATAAGTATCGTCTCTACGAAGGCCGCCGCTCCGGTGCAGTCTCCTCTAAGCTGCATCCGCTCGGTACAATAACGTCAGTAAGCGCTTATCCTTTGAAGTATGTACGCTTGACTGGATCTGAATAGAAACGGTCGTCTTATTAGTGTTCTACATTTATATTTACACCGAGACATTAGCTATATATAAGCTAAAGGTATCATTCCATATAGTTTGATTAACAAATAAAACTATATGGAAAGATCAGAATAGTATTGAATTTCAATATTACTATTAAATTTTTGATTGCTTCCGCCTGATTTACTGTTACGACACCCTTAGATGCACAAAAATAAGAAACAGAACAGTTGAAATGAATCGTCAAAAGTGTGTGAAGCCTACCAAAATGTACTTGGGCAACGTTGTGGGCTATATCAAAATCTCTTTTAACGTAACCAAACGAGCAGTCGATGTTGACACAATTATATGGCCAATAGTAACTACTAACTCCGAAACAGCGTTTACTTCGGTAGCTATGTTAATTAGACAAAGCATATTTTTTCGAAGATTTGAGCAGGTTGAATAATCATATCGCTAATTAGAATATCAAAGGCGCAGAGGCTTGTAATAAAATAATGTTCAGAATAATGTATTAAATTATACCTTGTTTTTACCTTTTCTTTTATTATTCAGTTACGTTCAAATATGTTTAACACGGTACATGTTTATCTCCGCAGCCGAATGAGGCCAAGTACACGTAGTAGCGACTGCAAACAGCCGGGAGTTACACTCATATCATTGTTGTACATGTTACTGACACATAATTATAATCTCTAAAAGAATAAACAAGTATTTTAGACATTTAAAAAGTTTAACAAATGTTATCATGCCCTTTTAACGTTAGTGTTGACTAGTAGTAGTTTGTTCCTTTGTAACTAATAGATACTGTGAGATGAATATTAAAAGTAGCAAAGCTTTTTATAGTTTTATAAACATGATGGGAAAGTTTAGACAGGTTTTGCTCCACCGCGAAAGTACATAATCAGTTTCATAGCCATTAAATTCTTATAACTTTGATACGGATCTCGGATATCAGCTCGGTTTCTACTAAATGTGATATTTTAATACCGCGTGCAGACTTTTCCCCAATTTAAAGTCTGCGATAGAGAACTGCAGCCCTTCTCAAAGCGACGCGACGTCTTTCTATGTACCGTCGTTCGTTCACCTCAATCTTACTTTGTATTTTAAATTGTAATATTAGAGCAAAATCCAAATGGCTAATCCCTACTAATATTATAAATGTGAAAGTAACTCTTTCTGTCTGTCTGTTACTTATTCACGCCTAAACAACTGAACCGATCTTTATGAAATCGGGCACACAGATAGTGTTGACCTCAAGAAAGGGCATGGGCTGCTTTTTTATCAATAAAATGTGTTGAAAGCGTTAAAATCAGGCATAAATGTTTGTATGGAAGTTCGTTTTTGACAAAGTCCCATATTGACTACTCCGTCAAGGGGTACGATAGACTTACTTGAAACCTTATCTAAATAATAAAACATAAAAAAAAACATTGATTTCGAGTCGAAAACATATATCCGTAAAATTCGGATTGTCGCGGATTTTGTTAAATTCTAATGCAAATGACAGTACCCATATTGGCCGCCCGGATGCCATTCTGAAATCGTTCAAAAATAATACTTACCTACATATAAATTTGGAACTATCAATTATCACACAAATAGATGTGATTTAAATTGATTTTAATTTACCCACAGTTTATGAATTTATAAAACTAAAATGTATAATACGAAAGATACAACTATGAAGAATTCCCGATGAGTTACATATTATGTATGCAAACGCCATCTATTGACTGTGATATTAAATTACGTTGAATGTACATATCGATGTTCTCCTTATGCCGGCGCCAGACATGTGCTCATGCCGGCGCCAGACATGTGCGCACTTATGTGATCAAATAAGTGGTCACATGTATGGGACGGGCCTGTTGTTACATATTTGATCACTGAAGTGCGCTTTGCCATTTCGTGTCGGTTTTTTAACGCACATCAAAGAGATAAGTGTTCAAATGTTTAAGTGCCTGCCACACTTGTGCGTAGCTCTGTATCACCAGCATCGCCACAGCAAGCTGTTGTGCGTAATCAACCAAACGAACTAATGATGGACTGGGATAGTAAAAGCGGTTTCGAGTTTAAATAATATATTATTAATAGCTGTCCCGACAAACGTTGTTTTGCCATATAAACCTGTGTCTGTTTTTCGTGACAGTGTGCGTGCGAGACTTAAAAAATTACTCTCAACATTTTGCCCTAACGGAGGCGCCGGAGGGACCGGAGGGGCCGGAGGGACCGGAGGGGCCGGAGGGGCCGGAGGGACGGGAGTGACCGGAGGGACGGGAGGGACCGGAGGGACGGGAGGGACGGGAGGGACGGTAGGGATGGGAGGGACCGGAGGGACGGGAGGGACGGGAGGGACGGGAGGGACGGGAGGGACGGGAGGGACGGGAGGGATGGGAGGGACGGGAGGGACGGGAGGGACGGGAGGGACGGGAGGGACGGGAGGGACGGGAGGGGCGGGAGGGACGGGAGGGACGGGAGGGACGGGAGGGACGGGAGGGACGGGAGGGACGGGAGGGACGGGAGGGACGGGAGGGACGGGAGGGACGGGAGGGACGGGAGGGACGGGAGGGACGGGAGGGACGGGAGGGACGGGAGGGACGGGAGGGACGGGAGGGACGGGAGGGACCGGTGGGACCGGAGGGATGGAAGTGACCGGAGCGACCAGAGTGACTGGAGGGACGGGAGGGACGGGAGGGACCGGAGGGACCGGAGGGACGGAAGTGACCGGAGGGACCAGAATGACCGGAGGGACGGGAGGGACCGGAGTGACCGGAGGGACCGGACGGACGGGAGGGACTGAAGGGACCGGAGGGACGAGAGTGACCGGAGGGACTGGAGGGACCGGAGGAACCGGACTGACCTGAGGGACCGGAGGGACTGGAGGTGCTGGAGTGACCGGAGGGACCGGAGTGACCGGAGGGACTGGAGTGACCGGAGGGGACTACTTAGCTTAGCTGATACTCTGGATTAACATATAAGCTACTTTTTACTGTGGGATAATATCTTATTCCCACGGGACTATCGAATTTTGTTAACGCGGGCGAAGCTGCGGGATTCAACTAGTTCCTTCATAAGTATGATTTTTAATTACGTTACAGTTTTGAAGATAACTGCAAATAAATAAAGTAATACGACGCTAATATTCTGACGAACCGCTTGGCGAAGAGTTTATATCGGTCCGACACGCAGTCCCGGGTTAGATTCCCGGCCAGATAGGTATCTGAATAATGAGTTTAGATTCTTGTTCTGGGTCTGGGTGGTTGTGTATTCGTCTTTGTGTGTATCTGTGGCACCCACGACACAGGAGAAAATCGTACTGTGGAGCTATGAGTGTAGAAAGCGTTTTTTAACCGACTTCCAAAAAGGAGGAGGTTATCAATTCGTCTGTATTTTTATTTATTTTTTTTTTTTTTTTTATATTTGTTACCTCATTTCTCCGGACTGGGTGAACCGATTTAGATGATTTTTTTTTTTATTTGAAAGGTAGTGCGTGTCATAGGGTCCCATTTTTTTTAGTATTTTTTTGACTAGGGCATCCATAAGAAAAACGCATAAGTCTTAAATTTGCATTTTCAATGTACGCGATAAATGTATGAATAACTCAATATCCCGCCAACCGATTTTGATGATTCTTTTTTTATTAGAAAGGATGTACTCCAGGTCTGATAAGAGTTTGATAAGGTTCTAATCATAGGATCTTCAACTTTTTGGAGCAAAATAATAAAATTAGTGATAGTCGGCCGAACCTTAGCTGGAGAAGTCCAATTGAGTAAAATATAGAATAAAATTACTATGTATTCAACTCTTCAATCCTGATGATGCAGGGGTACTGCTAGCCTGAACTATAAAAGTTGGTCGTTTGATGTTTGCGATATATAATGAAATTGTTAAGCAAATTCATGGGACAAAAATTTGACCTTCAACTCCTCAACCCTGATGATGCAGGGGTACTTAAAGCCAAAACCATAGGAATAAGCCATTTGGTGCTTACGTATATGTTATAAGATTACTGAGCAAAAACATAAGATGAAAAATTTGACCTTCAACTCCTCAACCCTGATGATGGAGGGGTACTTCAATCCTAAACCATAGAAGTTGGCAATTTGGTGCTTACGGTTATGTAAAGAAAATACTAAGCAAAAATATAAAATCAAAAATTTGACCTTCAACTCCTCAACCCTGATGATGAAGGGGTACTTCAATCCTAAACCATAGGAGTTGGCAATTTGGTGTTTACGGTTATGTAAAAATAATCCTAAGCAGAGGCACAAAATTAAAATTTTGACCTTCAACTCCTCGACCCTGATGATGAAGGGGTACTTCAATTCTAAACCATAGGAGTTGGCAATTTGGTGCTTACGGGTATGTAAAAATAATACCAAACAGAGGCACAAAATTAAAATTTTGACCTTCAACTCCTAAACCCTGATGATGCAGGGTACTGCAAGCCTGAGCCATAGAAGTTAGCCACCTGGTACTAACGTATATGTTATAAGATTACTAAGCAACAATATAAGATGAAAAATTTGACCTTCAACTCCTCAACCCTGATGATGGAGGGGTACTTCCAGAGGGGGCGCCCTGTTTGTATGAATTGTAAAAGTGTTTTATGTTTAATTTTTGTGAATATGTAGATGCACAAAGCAAACTTAGAGGCTTTATTTAAATACAAACATAAAAATATAGTCACTAAAAAGTGTAAAATAAAAACTTTTTAACAAAAAATATCTACCGACTTCCATGTCACAAAAAAGTAAAAAATAATTTAAATATATTTTGGTCTAGAACATACTCAGTACTTAGTACATAGTTCTGAAGTCGGTGCTCATATAGGACGTAGTTACCGTCGTCCAGCGAAATATGTCGAGCACCGACTTCAGGACTATGTACTAAGTACTGAGTATGTTCTAGACCAAAATATATTTAAATTATTTTTTACTTTTTTGTGACATGGAAGTCGGTAGATATTTTTTGTTAAAAAGTTTTTATTAAATTATACTAGTGAACAGTTTTCTTTATGTACGCTTTCATATATATTATGACCACTCATGTAAAAAAAATACAGATTCGGATTAATTCGGATATTGGCAATCCTTTGTTTGTTGTATATTTGCACCATTATAATATTATTAAAAGTTGCGATGTGGTGAATAGCAGTACAAAAAGTTACTTTAATAGTGTTGAGATAACTCGTTGAGTATCATGGCGGAACGGTGACCAAACCGTCTAACACGTATTGGTTTCCGCATTCGATCCCACGTCGAAAGAGAATAGTGGATTAAATTGTCTGTTCTGGTTATTTTATTTCTAAATGGTTGGTATAAGTTCAAATGTAAACTATCTTGGCTGAAAGGGCAGCAAATGGATTACTATTTTCGCGGTAACATCTGTTTGTTTTGAAAAGTTTACGGAACCATTCCATCGTTTACTATGTAGTGATGCTTACTTTTGATGGAATTTATATAAATATGTATTATTATGGTCATTATAAAGTACGGTTTGCACCTTATCTTTTGGCACGGCTAATTTTACTTTTAAGCATAAATTTAATCCCAACATATAAGGGGCTGCCCGAAATTGTTATTTTTTTAACCTAGCTGTTGCCCGCGACTTCGTATACGCGGGTTAGAATACAAACATTTAGGGCATTTAACCCTATTGAACATACTCAGGGAATATCAAAAACCTTTCTTAGTGGGTGTGTAAATCCTAAAGTAAGCCTGTGCTCCGTATATTTCAAGCTTTGTTAGTTTAGGCTGTGTGCGAAATTTTGTCAAAGCGAATATCGTTCCGACTTTATACATTAAATAGATTATGTAAATTATTAAAATACTCGTATGGTATATTTGTTTAAAATCTCTCGGTAACTTAAACTCAAATTTTGTATAGAGCTGTTATGAAATGTTATTCTTTGCATATCAAAATTCGTATATAAATGCTTTTATTTTATAGTACCTACACTAAACAAGTATGCATCACAAAAGTTAAGAAAGGCAAATCGGCATCTTTAGAGGAAAATCGTACTTGAAAAAACCCCTGCAGTCGGTTCTATTGAACCCAGTCAAAGCGAAATGAGGGTTAAAGGGACCGCGGGTAATAACATCAATGTAAGTGGTACTTTGTACCGTGCATTGGGGTCTCGGAAAGCGGCGGTCGCAGGGTCAAAGCAGGGTTTTGTAGTTGACCTCTCTCATTATGATTACAGGCAGTTTGTATGACGAGCTGTCATATGTCAGGGTATTTAAATTTATGATCGTTGTTATTAGATGTAATACAATTAATCATAATCATAATCATAATCATTTATTGCTCATCATGCTTACGGACTAGGTGGTACAAATTTATTGATGTGTGCATGAATAACCCCGTTAGGGCATTGCAATGTCAAGGAGGACAGATTTGTTATTTACAATGTCAGTACGATTAAAAATTACATTAAAAATTTTAATATATAAAATAGGTTAAAATTATTATTGTTTTCAGATTGAGTCAAATTAAAAGTACATTAAAATAAATTAGATAGAGTCAAGATTGAAATTACATTAAATTAAATTGAATAGAGTCAAGATTACATTTACATTAATACACAGTTCGTCGCTTAGTCGTAGGTACGTTTTTAGAGTGTTCAATATTTCGGTATATATATCATTATTTTCAAATTACAATACAATTTGACGACTATATGATTACATGTGCAACTCATTGACATTCACATTCAAGATACATATATATTTACATACGTTTTAAATAAATATTTATCAGTTATCATCACATGACATTACGGATCGGACTAGTTTGAGGTCAGATGCACCCGTGTGAGTTAGTATGACTGATTTACATTAATTTCGGCTTCGGTGGCCACACTGCCACACTTGTTTCTGTCTTATAATAGCAGAATTAACCACTATTGTTTTCTGGTTTAAAGTATATTTTAAGGGAGACGTATTTTTCCACGTCGTTCAAAATTAGTCTTTGAGGATGGCAATGTATACGTACATAGGTGACGTCAGGCAGGATTCTAATATTATCAGAGGTTGATCATAGGTTTTTATGTGCGGCAGCGGTCAGTATCAGGTTGATTACATTCTCGTTTGCTATAACATATAAACAAATTATATTAAAATATTTACTTGTGTACATCAATAAACCGAACAACTTTTCATCAGCTGAAGATATCGAGAGTTAAGCCTTTACTTGACTGCTCTTCAACAAATACAATCGGCCACAAAGCGAGCTCGCCTTCACAATACGCTCCGATCCGATCTCTAAAAGAGCGCTACAGCCTTTGAGCTTCAATTTCGAACAAATATTTTTGATTTTAACTTGTTAAGCCGTCGGTGCGGGCTGTTCGCCGACGCTTTTCAGAAACTTGCAACTTTTGATAAAGAGTCACCGTTTGTTATAGTTCTTCACGTGTTTGATTAACAATAGTAAGGGAGATAGATATATATTGATCCAAGGCGTAACTGGACAGAAATATGTGTTGCAGTCGGGCCTCATTGGTCGAAACACGAAGGGTTAAACTAACTATTAAATCGATAATTTCACTTAAATTTGGTTGTCTGGAACCTTTTGCAAAAAATTGAAAATAGTAAATTGTTTTGAAGGCAGAACTGCTCAAACGATTATGCAGTCCATCTTGCGGAAAGTGAACATATTAGCCCATGGACATCAGTATAACTCTGTTCAGATGCGTGGTGAGACGATGATGCAGAATCAGAGATCTGACATCCAAATCTTTTGGACCACCGAAACGCAAGAACTGCTTCACGGTAGAAATATGTACTGCGGTGGTACTTGTTTTTTTTTAATAATTATCGATAATTATTTGCGTATCAAGTTCCTTATTCATATTATGTGAATGAACAGAATCGTAGATAAACTTGTTTTAGAACTTCTCCAATTGTAGAGATAAAGACGTTTTCTCACTTCGTTTTTTTTTTGAAAATAGGCAGATAAAGAAAGTAAAAGATATGAAAGCAAATTAAACTTACTACAGCTTTACGTTTAAACAACGCAGCAGAATCAAAGTTTTATCACTTGGCGTAATAATAACTTATGGAGCATTTTGCCCCTTCACCCTCCGCGGTACAAGGGGGCGGCGCCGCAAAGAAGAGCGTTTGACGTCACAATACGCTGTCGCCGCGATCTCAAAAGTGCTTTGATAAATAATTCCAAGTTGTAAGAACGAAATGAACTCGGCGAGATAACGCTGACCAGTTCATGTAATTGCGTTGATTAAAGTAATTAATGCTTTGTAAGTCTTGGGAGTTGAACGATTTACTTGTTGGTAAATTCTATTCAGCGACGGTAGACGAAATTATATGAGACATTTCTAGCATTGAGCATTTATATTTTCATTACTTTCTTCAACAGATAAAGGTTGCGAAAGAAACAAACGCTTTGGTTTACATTGTTGGGTAAATGGTTCAATAATTCTGAGTTAGCTTCGAATAAAGCTCTTTAAAATAAAAGTTGTGAGAAAAGTCTATTAGATTAATGGATTCATATGAATTTGTACGGAAATTTATTGAAAAAAATACATTACCTCTATTACATGATAATGACGGTTAATGGATTGAACGATCTGTAAAAACATAGACCAATATAGGCAACGTGTCTTCACATGTCTCGGAAACCCCGATATTGTTTTAGTCACTATTTGTATTATTCTCAACATAAAACTGAATTCTTTAAAGTGGGAGTAATGAAGCATTTAAAATATTAAGAAACAAATTAAGCGCTACTTGTTAAACTAAATTTACATTCACTGTAACTTGTTTCTTGGGAAGTTGATAAAGTTAGGCCACTTTAATATTCGCAAAATAACTCTAAAGTTATTTCAACAATCAAATATTAAATTGAACCTGTAAAAACGTGTTATTCCATTTTATTTAGAAAGTGGAGAAACTAAATTATTGTTAAGTGGAATTAGAATTTGAAATTTGTTTTCATTTCTGAAATTGTATAAAATTGACTCGGAAATAATTTAGGTGTTTACGTAAAATCAAAGAAGTAGCTCTATATATTAATACGAGAACCAAAAACTTTGTATCCGATTTTAAGAAATTACAGTGGACGGAGGAGTATTAGGAGGAGGAGAATTTAACACGGTTATCGTTTATGTAGAGAAGGAGTACGAAATAATATTGTTTTCAAATAATGCATAAAACATATATAAAATCAACTAAAATATATCAAACACACTTGCATGCATTGCAATGTACACATGTGCATTTGACATAAACATAATATGTATGATAGACGAAATAAAAAATTCAATGTCTTACTATGAAAACACATGACGTCAAAAATGTCGGATATCTATGTAGAAATACCCGTAATTGCTTTTGAATGAAGCGTAGTCTATTATACCAATTCTTACCTTTAACGGTTGTGTTTAAAATAACTCGAAAATTAATACAATTTAAGTGAATTTATAAATATTCATGCTGATTTGATTCAGTTTAGTTTTTGAGTTGAATTACGGTCGAATTTCGACCGTCGCGATGGGTGACTAGTCCAATAATATGTACCAAATATATTAGCTGGATAAATTAATAATCATTCTCGCATCTGTTTGTGTTACACAGTCGAAAGTATACAAAGAAATAGTTGTAATAAGCCTAAAAATTACAAAGGTACTTAAACATAATACTGAATTCAGTAAATTGACGGGAAATGTATTTTCAAGGGGCTTGTTAAACATAATTACATTTGAGCCCACTTTCCCGACTGTTTTCACAGATTCGCCGCTGTTATTACAGGCGCCCTCGCTGTATAGAATACTAAGGTGGCTTCTAAACTGACGGTAGTTGGCCAGTAGTTACAAATACATGGGCTTATGCATGTAAATATATGTTGTCGACTCGAAATCAATATTTGTTGTGCGTTACTATTAGAGTAAGGTTTCAATTGAGTTTATATACGGAAAACGAAACCCGAAGTTTTTAACAGTGCAACCAAGTTGGTGACGTCAGCCGCTCCTGAGCATCTTTTACAGGCAAGCTTGATATGGCAGGCAAGTATATACCGTCAGTCTATTCTGTTCCTGTCCCTGTAGTTCCGGGATCAAAATAGGGCTACGGTATCCCCTGCTTGTCGTAAGAGGTGATTTAAAGGGTCTTCATAGATTGTGGGCGGCTAGAGTGGGAGTTTGAACCGTCCAGCTAGGTGATCCCGGGAAGGACGGCGGTATGTGGCATATCGTCGTAAAGACTTCACGGAGCGGTGGGCCCAGCCGTGCATCTGGGAGGAGCCCGATGGGACAACGCGCTCAGAGGATTCCGGTTGCGTTCCTTTGGAGATCCCGGAGTCCTTTTTTTAGCGCCGAGGACGGCCACCGGGGGTTTTTAGTGCGGTAAAAATCCCGTTACACAAATAAAAAAGTCTATTCTGTTCCTGGAACTTCACGGACAAACTAGATCTTACCAATAATCTGTTCCATATGACACTAAACCTCAAACTGATTGTACAGATAGATAATAACTAAAAGAAGACTAAGACGATCCCCTCATACATAATTCAGAATATTTTCACTACTGACAACATAAATGCTGTTCACGTTAGAAATAGATATGTCATATGTGAAGTACCTCGATTAAACATAGGTACTAACAATAGACCTGGGTCAAAGAATACTAGTTCTATCATATAATAGTAAACTCAGAATAAGTTCCTGCTCGAAATACATAATCATATTTCAAATTAAGGTTAATACACATAGAAATCCGAATTCGTAGATGTTTGGTAAAGATTCCACGATCATAAGTTTCGCTGTTCCAATTGACTACCCGACCGCATAAAATAGCCTCATAGCTCGTTGGGTAATCTCACTATCTAAATCGAATTTGGAGCATATTCCTAGCCTGACGTTATTGTTAGTTCGGAAGGTCAAATGTTCTTCTGTTTTCCCTATTTACATAAATCAGAACAGTAATTGAGTATTAATATTCCAGTGGTAGCGTGACTTCATAACCTGGTACCGGTAGCGTGCACGCTTTCTTACTAAAACAAATACCTTAATTATATTTATATTTATCGTACAATGCTCTTTATCTAACAGTTTTTCATATGTTTTCCCTTACACAAAGCAATGGAATGCTGCGATAGTAGAAATCTCATCTTAATTGTCCTGTCCCTGATTGTCATGGTAAGGATGAGTAAGGAGTTCTCCAAGGTCATGACCTTGCTACATTTGTTGTGTAATGAATTTCTCGATCGTAACGCTTCATAACATTAATCTTCATTTGGACTCGACAACTTGGTCCTTAATACCGCTCAGAGCCTGCGGACGACAGTTTGATGATTTACGAAAATATAGGATAAAATACTGCCTTCATAAATTAGGTTTGTGGCTACTTTCCTTGAGACAGTGAAGTGGGCTATGATTCGATTTATGTGCCTGAGAGGTTACTGAAATGTGAACTATAGTAGGAATCTGGTAGCAGACCGTAGCACTTCTACGATAATGGATTCCGTTTATCCATGAAGTGATCGTAAATATAATTTTAATTTAGGTTCTACTTAAAATTAGTAAAAAATAATAATTAGCATCTTTATTCCCCGTATATGGTCGATCAGAAATCTATGTATTAATACTTGAAGCGTAACTTCCGTTCGCTTTTTACGAATACTGTTGACAGGGAGTAGTGTGAAATTTGGCAAAGTTAGAGCTAATATAGAGCAGATGTGATAAAGTCGGACATATACGTAGAACAACACGTTATTACTCTTAAATTCACCTTGATAAATTTTCCTATTACTCATGTTTTATAAATAACTAAAATAATAAATAGAAATTGCAAACTTTAAACCCTTGTAATACGAAGACTAAGACAGACCTTTTTTATTTCAACGCTTAAAATTAATTATATTCGATGCAATGTTAGTCGTTGTAAACAAATATGTTTTTATTAAAAGTCATTAATTTAAACGAGAGTATTTGAGGCATGTTGTGGACATGTTGTACAGTGTTGTTATATGTTATTCCTCAAAGAAAATATAATAAGCTATCTCTACGCAAAAATTTGGATTAATTTAAATATATAGAGGATGATCAGTATGTAATTTATTAAGGAATTTCGTTCTCCAGCTCACCGGCCCCATGGCGCAAGGGAAGCGCGTCTGACTCCAAATCAGAAGGTTGCGTGTTCGAATCACGTCAGGGTCAACGTTTTATTTTATTTGAATATTCGATTTTCTTTAAATTCATGAATGATTTTCGCGCCACGCGTATAACAGAATAAGAAACAGCATAAGAAATAATTGTTTACAAATATGACTATTATTTGAACATATGACGCAGCTGTACATATCATGAATATTCCCTCTTCTTCGCCTCCTGTTACATTCTTCTACACGAAGTGATTGAGAAGTACTACTAATTAGTAATGTCACACAAAACACTGAAAGTCACTGTATCAAAAGTTATCAAAAGTTATTTGTAATAGAGACATATAATGCAAGTTTGTCTGACGTGAACATAGCATATGGAAATGGTTCATATGGCATGAACAGTTTATCAACGACAGTTTATACACATGGGTGTTGCATGCCCTGAAGTTTAAATCGGAATGTATCATAAAAATAGTTCAAAAGTAAGTAGTAAAAAGATTTTTCAAAACTCTTCAGTCTGTTCGTTATTAGAATAATTTCAGTATAAAATTCGTTACAATAAATTAAACATAAATAGTATTTTGGAATCATATTAGAGTAAATATTAGAGTAAATCGTATTAAATATTTATATAGGAAGCATGCATTATTTGTTCAAGATTGTAAAAAAAATTAAAAAATCAAATAATTACATACTAATTCAGTTGTAAAAAATCACAGATTTATCAATTTTACGAAAACTCTCACCTATCTGATTTACATTTAAAGATAAATTTTATTACTGTAACTTAATAATACCGATGTGCGTAGTTGCGACAATGCTTACATCCACCTGAGTTGTTTTTCGTTATGGCAACATGGCCGCCTCGGGGGAAATTTAAAGAGTTTGCGGCGTTGTTGTTGAAGACGTAATTCTGGATCCAAGTTTTTGATTTATGATTACATTAACTGATTTGATACCGCGTTTTTTACATTTATGACTGTTTCATGTGTGGTTAAATAATATTATTGCTTTGTCAATTACGTCCGAATACTGTTTATTCTTGAACAGTGTTAAAATTTTTAAGTGTCATTGATAGCGATTCAGTACAAATTACTAACTGGTTACTGATTCATGTAATAAATATGTAAATACATATATGTGACAAAAAATGTAGAACCATAATAAACCGTATTTCTCAAATAACGTTTCCAGACATCATGCAATTATCATACAAGTTAAGTTGAGTTGGGGTAATATTGGAGTACAAGCGTACGATAACAATTTTAGACTTAACTCAGCCATTTTCGTTTTTTTGTGACTTCATCTACCATGCCATGAAATTGATTAACGTGTATGACGTTGTCAAGTTGATGACAGATGGCTACATTACCCTACAGTTTAAATTATACGGTATTACCCCAACGATATTACCCCAACTCACCATGTTCTGTACATTTTTTGTGAAATTTTAGTTAAAAATGATCGTGCAGTCAATCAAATTGTACGGCTGCTCGCGGTCATGCCTCCATCCACCAATCAGCTCTTTGGACCTCAGAGAGCCTATCGATCATAGGCCTCCTCTATAGAGAGGTTTTTAACACAAGTCACCACGCGTGGCATGCGTGTATATGAGCGCATTAAGTCTTAATATTTGAGTACAACGAAAACAAGAAAATAATGCTGTCCATCTCTGAACCTTGTCGTACAGTCGCCTCTTATAACATCCACGTGAAGAGACGAAAAGAGAAAGAAGTGATATTCAAGATACACAAATCCTAAATCGTCATCATTTGATACTGACGTAACATAGAAGAATTAGGTGTCTCATTGGCAGGTACTATTGCCGTGTCGACCACTATGATTTTTTTTTATCTAATTGAAGTAGCAACGGCATGCAGTCCACCTGATGGTAAGTGGCTACTGCCGGCCTTGGTCACCTGTGAGCAACTTCAAACGAAACATGGGTTCTATCTGAAGTCAATCACAGATGCGTTGATACTCTTGAGGACCATGATCGTCGCCTCATACAAAAGTGTGCCGGCAAACACGGCAAACACGTGCAGCTTTGTTTTCATCGAAACGCAAGAAATGCCTCACGTTGGAAATAGGTGTGACGGTGGTACTTCCCCGGTCTACACTGGTTCTACCACCTGTTAAATGTTCTACCACATATCAAAGGTGATTATACAAATTGATTATATAAATTTCAAAACAAAAGCGTCCGCATGCCGCAACACTTTTAAAAACCCAATGAATAGCCGTCTCTAAAAGCGTTTTAAGGAATCATTTCCCATAATTCCTGCAGCTTTGTTTTCCGATCATTTAGCACAATTATGCGATGCCGGAGCTGCCGCATCGCGGACACTGAAAATGGCACAGATTTTTTCTTTCATCCTCCGGCCTGTAAGTGGCGTGCAATTAATAATAATCATTATATTTTATCTAGATATCGTGACTAGATTGTAAAGACTCTAGTCATTACAATGCATACAATTCAACTCTCCTGAGACCGACCTTAGCTGAAATTCTAGTCCCATTTGGAGTAGATTTGAAATGTCCTTGGACGGCTGTTACCATTAGGACGGCACTTTACATGAAAAGATTGCGTGATTATTTATTATTATATATAAAAAAGCAAGTTTAGTGTAAATGTAAATGCCTTCTATTTTTAAGTTTCACCCAAACAATATTATAGTACTGTTATTAAAGGCTCTTGCACAACTGAAGGTGGCAGAACCAGTGTAGTTCGACCGGGGAGGTACCACCGCCACACCTATTTCTAGCGTGAAGCATTCATTACGTTTCGATGGAAGGGTGTGGTTGCCGGCACACTTTTATATGAGGCGACCATCCTAGTCCTCGGAAGTAGCAACACATCTGTGATTGACTTTAGATAGAACCTAGGTCCTATATGAAGTTGCTTACAAATGTCCATGGGCAGCGGTGACCACTTACCATCAGGTGGACTGCATGCTCGTTTGCTACTTCTTTATTATATAAAAAAAAATTGCAACCTTAATTAAATTAAATTTTAATACTTAAGATATTAGTGAAACGACAGTAAATTGCACAAGCTTGCCACAAACCATACTTTTATGATCAATTTTTTGGTAAATTCATATTTTAGAGCACAGCTGTAAATACTTATGTAAATTCATAAATCATTGGCAGTAATTCTTTTGATAGACGTCTTCCGTATATGTTTCTTATAATCCAATAGCTATTAGTGACTTTTAAGCAAAAAAAAAGTTTTTTAGTCTACTGTAGTACCTAAAAATCAGAAAGTTAAAATTATGAAAACTCATGAACTTCTGTTAACAATATGGAGAATTGTTACACGTATAAAGTTTCCTCTTTATGGTTCCTAAAGCACTTTCTAATATGCACACCATTTATGAGGTCCGAAGATCAATCGGAGACTGACAGAGCGGATAACGATAGAACTTATTAGTCTAATACCGCTGTATCATACTCCTTATTAGTTACTAGTGGTACCAAGCTTACGTTATTCTGATACAAAAGTGAATATTTATCTATATAACCCTATGTCTTGTGCCTAGTGAATGTTGAAACTAAGCAAAATAATACACTTACGAAATTGTGTTGGAGAAGCGGTATCGACAATTATCGTGTATGAACTTGTGGCACGAGATTTATCTATGAAGTTTATTTTACTTTATGTGAGCAGACATTTTGGCACTTTGTTTTATTTGTGTAAGAAATTTGAGATCTCTACAGCGATTACAATTTAAAAGTGATCGTATTTTCAAGCAAAAATTAAACGTTGCGTTTCTAACTAGTATAATTTCGACCCCGACGTAATTCGCAACCACAGAACACGGGCCTGATATACCGAATAATTAAAATTCTGTACCGTATTCCACGTCTAGGTATTTAAAACCGTAATTTCTTCTAAAACTTTAAGACAAAACTTAAAACACAGTAACATAATGAAGATGGAGGTTTTTGTGAATTTTCGTTAAACCCTAAACGTTTTCAAATAGAGTGAAATCCGTTTTTAAGTGTATCCTTCAGCTTCATTGTAGCGACGAAAATTAATTTCCAGACCGAGTTTTAATCCTTTTTGTTTGTTGGAGAGCGGCTTTAAACTAAAGGACGTGAAATTGTGTTGTGAGCCAGATTTCAGAGCATTGTCCCAATTTTGGGGACATTATGTTTCGCTGTTTGTTCATTTCGCTGGTTAGTTCATACAAGCAGGTTTCGGGTTAAAGAATATTTATTTTTCTCATAAGACATACATAAGTATATTGTCACATACAATGAGAACTTAATACTAGATATTCGTGTGATATAATTTAATTCGGCGAATTTTTTTTAGTGCAAAATTAACAGTTGGTTTGTATGTGTGTATAACTCTGAGTGTGGCCATGTGTAAAGTATAAATAAGTACCTGATTTTGTTTGTTACACACATACAGTTTTTACGTGTATTCTTACGCACATATGTTCTTAATATGTTATGAGTCGGAACAATGTGTGAGTACTGTACACACACCGAGTCACAACCAACAATCGCAACCACATATCTCCACGTTCCGTCAGTGGAGTTAAATCAAACATGTTTGGAGGTAGCAAAACCAGTGTAGTTCGACCGGGGAGTACCACCGCCACGACTATTTATAGTTTGAACATTTCTTGCACGAGATGGAAAGATGTGGTTGCCGGCACAGTTTTATATGAGGCGACCATCATAGTCCTCTTGAGTAGCAATGCATTTGTGTTTGACTTAAGATAGAACCTCTCTTCTACATAAAGTTGCTTACAGACATCCATGGGAGGCAGTGACCCCTTACCACTGCAAGCTCGTTTGCTACTTCGATCAGATAAAAAAATGCAATCTGAATTAAATCACGGTATATGTTAAAACTTAACATTATAATTTCTGATGAAAGTAGATTTGTATACTTTTTTATTAGCTTCAGCTCTTAACTTAGAATATCTGCCTGTCAAACGCACAATCCTGATTTTAAATAAAGACCCTTTGTAGGAAGTTTACTGGATGTTAATTCAATATCTATAAAGAAAATACTTTGTAAACTTTCAAATTGAGTTTTATCTAATACTTTCGTAAATCATTAAACTGTCATCTTCAGGCTCTGAGCGCCTTTAAATAAATGAAGGCTTTAAATTTATATTAATACAAAGAATTTTGATAGAGATTTTCGGTGAATACTTTCAATGAGTACTTTACGATAAAGGGCAGCTTTCTATATTAATTAGTTTTATTTTGTTTTGTTCGTTGAGACTTATTTCGAGAAACGATTGTAGATAAAGAGTTGAAATTAATTTAAGTAATATTTGATGTCGTTGTACTTTATGTAAAATCTATGGGTGAACAAAAATAAATCATTGTTTATACGAATTCGTTTCGCCTCAACTCTGCAAGTGATCTTGCGGAAAGAAATTTAAATGGCCACATAAGAACAATAGTCTATTCAGTAAAAGGTAACCACTAGTTTCGAACTTAAATTTATCTCCTAAGGAATTTTGCAAAAAGAAAAATACAAGTAATTAGATGAAGGCGCTGAGTTTTCCGCTAAATTGGATCGCAAATGGACCTTGGAACAAACTTAGCTTAGTTACCTACATTTGATGTCGTACTTAATGTTGATGGGAAAAGTATTTCCGATGAAACACTGGGACGTTTTTTTTTTAATAACGGGGGAAAACTTTCATAAAAAAAAAAAAATTAAACAAAAAATACAACCGACTTCCATGCCACATAAAAGTAAAAAATAATTTAAAAACATGTTGGTTTAGAGCAAACACAGTTCTTAGTACATAGTCCCGAAGTCGGCGCTCATATAAGATACATGTAGTCTCGTCATGATCCAGCAAAATATGGTAAGCGCCGACTTCGGGACTATGTACTAAGAACTGTGTTTGCTCTAAACCAACATGTTTTTAAATTATTTTTTACTTTTATGTGGCATGGAAGTCGGTTGTATTTTTTGTTTAAAATTTTTTTTTTACGCTTTTCAGTCACGATAAAATCAGTTATGGCTGTTGCTAGTCGTCTGCTAACCGGATGAATAAAATTAATTATTCGTCCGATTTTCGGATGAATAAAATTATGTGCTGACGTCATCATATAAAAATAGACTTCTTTGACACAACCGGTCGGGGGCGCTACCGCGCCCCCTCCCTTAGGTTCTGAATTGGAAAAACCTGTTCGAACCTAACCTAACCGAATAAAACAACTTTTTCTGAGTAAACATTTATTTAAAGAATAGACCTATAATTATCAATATTTAAAGTAGAAAAAGTAATATAAACCTTATAACTAAGAGCATAATTCAACTGATACTGATAAAAATAACCCATCCAATTTAAAAAGGTTGGTGGTACTCTTGCATCTTTCAGGTAATTGTATTCAAAGTGGAATTTTTGATCATAATTATATCCTCTCCGAAACTCATTGTTGGTATTGTGAACAACAACATTATGTATACGTAAGCACAATATGGCCGATGCCTACGGTTTAAACTTGAAGGACCCCAGCATTATCAGGGTTGAGGAGTTGAAGGTCAAAATTATCATGTCATATCTTTGCTTAGTAATCTCATTACATATACGTAAGCACCATATGGCCGATGCTTATGGTTTAAACTTGCAGTACCCTGCATCATCAGGGTTGAGGAGTTGAAGGTCAATTTTCTTATCAT
Source organism: Spicauda simplicius (assembly GCA_949699795.1). Classification (NCBI taxonomy): domain Eukaryota; kingdom Metazoa; phylum Arthropoda; class Insecta; order Lepidoptera; family Hesperiidae; genus Spicauda; species Spicauda simplicius. Next base: position 898,423 of record OX453071.1, on the reverse strand, counting down.
ACGTCTTTGCTTTGTAAATATATTACATATCCATAAGTATCAAATGGCCAACGCCTATGGTTTAAGCCTGAAGTACCCCTGCATCATCAGGGTCGAAGAGTTGAAGGTCAAAATTATCATGTCATATCTTTTCTATGTAATCTCATCGCATGCACGTAAGCAACAGATCCCCAACTTCTATGGCTTGGGCTTACAGTACCCTGCATCATCAGGGTTGAGGAGTTGAAGGTCAACTTTTTTATCATACGTCTTCGCTTTGTAAATATATTACATACCCATAAGCATCAAATGGCCAACGCCTATAGTTTAAGCCTGAAGTACCCCTGCATCATCAGAGTTGAGAAGTTGAAGGTCAAATTTTTCATCTTATATCTTTGCTTAGTAATCTTATCAGATATACGTAGCGATCATGTAGCTAACGCCTATAGTTTAAGCTTGAAGCACCCCAGCATCATCAGGATTGAGGAGTTGAAGGTCCAATTTTCCACCGTATACAACCATTTTTCTAATGTTTTACCTTACATTTTTTTAAATATCATTTTGAATGCGTAATATTGAAATAGCTAAGTTTTATGGCTTAGGCATTCAATACCCCTGCATCATCAGGATTGAGGAGTTGAAGGTCCAATTTTTCGTCGTATACCTTTGCTTAGCAATGTTATTACAAATCCGTGAGCAACAAATGTCTAACGTTAATGGTGTTAAGCCTGCAGTACCCCTGCATCATCAGGGTTGAGGAGTTGAAGGTCAAATTTGTCATCGTACATCTTTGCCTTGCTATCTTATTATATATCCGTAAGCACTAAATGGCCATCACCTACGGCTTGGGCTTACAGCACCCTGCATCATCAGGGTTGAGGAGTTGAAGGTCATTTTTTTTATAATATGTCTTTGCTTAGTATTGTTATAACATACCCATAAGCATCAAATGGTCAACCCCAATGGTTTAGGCTTGAGGCACCCCTGCATCATCAGGATTGAGGAGTTGAAGGTCAAATTTTTCATCACATGTCTCTGCTTAGTAGTCTTGTTACATATATGTAAGCACCAAATAGCTAATGTTATAGTTTAGGATAGCTGTAATCCTGCATCATCAGGATCGAAGAGTTGAAGGTGAAATTTTTCGTCAACCTATATAAGCATAGATATATAATACATATTCCAAGTTTCATAAGAATCGATTCGGCAGAAGCCGAGTTATCTCAAATTATCTAAGAAACTTGAGGAGCGGTGGTGGTTTCCACCCCATAACTCAAAGAGTTAAGCATCACAGCATACCCATGTCCAAGAGAAAAAGTTGCGTGACGAAATTTCCTATCAAATGAAAGAAAGAAAATGGAAATCGGTTTAGAAACACCCAAGTTATTCAAGATTTTAAGAAACCGACATTTTCCAATTTTCCGGGAAAACCGCCGGAAGGTTTTCATGTTCCTCAATATGGGACTGCCTGTGAAACTAGTCGCATACAATGTCATATGAATCGTGTCGGTAGGTCGACGATTTCTAGCCATTTCGCCCGAACATACATAAAAAAAAAAAAAAAAAAAAAAAAAAAATATACGTGACGAATAGATAACCTCTTTCCTTTGGGAAGTCGGTTAAAAAAGTATTTACTTAATAAGAATTTAGAGCTCATTTGCGGTTCTGACAGTTACCGCAACTTCGGAAACTTCCTCGTTTGAAAGTGTGGGCATTATAGAAGTTGAAGACGAACGGTGCTTGGTGATGATTATTGATAAAGTATTTTATTTGAAAAAAATCTAATGGTTTAATCTAGTCGTTCTATGGAATTTTAATATACCTAGATGCTAACGGAAGACCCGCGAAACTGTTAGCCCAAGCCGGTTGACATGCAGTTGGTTGGAAAACATTGATCTGGGGCTGACCACAGTAGCCCATAAGCGGCTGTGCCTACCTACCATCCGTATGAGTGCATACTCATGTGCTACTTATAGATAAAAACGCCACATAACCAGATAACATTCATCTTTAAGCATTGCTGTGATAATAATACCTTGATTAATACTTTAAAATGTTTTACGTAGTAAATATTCTCTTATATTAAGTTACACCTCGAAATAATAATCTTTCCAATTTTTTAAAAGTCCTTAGAGATTACCGAAAGTATTTTGCAACTTTACTCAAAAATTTGAAGAATTTCTAGACACTTCGTTACGATATCAATATCGCAGGAAAACTTTAGTTTATAGCTTGTTTTTACAACCTACTTAAACTTTGGATGACTTGAAGAATTTGCGCTTCACGTTTTGTTCCTCTCATTTGTCGAACTGCCGCCCGGCGGTAATGTCAAAAAACGGCATTTAAAGGAATCACTTTTAAGGTCTGATGCTGCTTTTGAATCTAAAGAATAGTCTTGCGGCATATTGTTGCAAGTTATGAGTAGTTCTCAGAATCCTTCGTCTCTAATTATGTAGAGGTTGGTTTTGGAATTATATTAAAATTAAAGCTACTTTACAAAAACGTCTTGAGAAACATTTTTAAAAGTAATTACCCACATGATACATATTATTCAGCGCAGCGCAGGAGAGCAAAGCAGGATTTATGTTGTGATCGATTTTTATTACGTGTATTGATGGTAGTGAATAGTGAAATTTGCATTGCTATGATTTCATGGACTTCAGTGTACTGGTATTATTATTTGACCGTGTTATATATTTAACTACAGTAACATTTTCAGTATAAATTTGCCGTTATCTTAGTAAAGTAAACAAAAAACGAACATGCGGCCTACATAAGCTTATTCCTTGTATTCCTCCCTAACCGTATCCTTTTTTCGTCTTCTTGCAGGTTTTGGCAAATGTCTTTACTTAAACCTTAAAAATTAAAAGGGCTAGGATATTTTCCCCCGAGTCCAGGGGAAGGTTGCTTCAACCACACTCGCTTTGAATGCGTTCGATTTAAGTGTATACTCAGCCTTTCAATTCCCGTGTTTTTTTTATCTGATTGAAGTAGCAAACGAGCATGCAGCCCACATCGTCAGTTAGTATAAGTTATAAGAACTATTATTTTGTGATGATATTCCCTGTCACTATGATGCATTTACAATTATAATAATGTTATTTTGGCTGGTTCGATGGAAAACTAAAGTAAAGTATGAATATATAAAGTATAATATATTTTATTAATTTTTACTCCATGCCAACTTTTTATATATCTTAAATATATAATATTAAAAACCGTTTTTTGTTACAAAATTACATACATTAACGAAAAATATACAGTAACGAAAAATTAATTAGTTACCATCGTCAGCCAGTCGAGTAAAGTGAGTGCGGCCCTTTGTAGGGAAACTTCCACTGTTTAATTTTCACTTCGGGGAAACTTCACATAATTTTCACTCGGATGAAATTTCATATAATTGGTGTAAAGTTATCAATTCGGGGGTCTTCAGCTTCTTGACGTTTGATAAATGTTATGTAGATTAATTTCATTTTTGATCGAGTTTTCGATATATAACAGAGTTGCTGTAAAGATCTAGTGGCGTCGCATGTTAACGCGTATTTTACAAAGTTTCGATAAAAACCATATGGTAGAGAGAACACATGAAATAATAAGTATCATTACACTCACTGAGATATTTCTCATCTCGTTCATAAATATAAGTTTTCAATTGGATAACAATTGTAACATCTTATGAAAGTTTATTTCAACATCAGAATCCATTATGAAATCATCCGAGAGTAGTTGGCTTCTTTCATTGTACTATACCACTCGCAAAGACAATGGACTCTTTTTCCATTGATTGAGTTCGGTTGAAACATATTTCCGTTATAACGAAAACCCATGCCCGGTAGTAGGGGAGCATTTTATAAAGAATGTTTTGACATAACCTTCACATTATTTAGATTTTAACTATATTGGAAGGTTAAATAAAAAGTTAAATGCTAAGCTCCTTCCGGCATCCGGCGCCAGCGGGAGCGGCACCTGCCGGTAAGCGGATTACTACCTCCCGTCCTGCTTAGGAGGCTAATGCGTACTGCGCCATCCGCTTTATTGGGACTGTTACGTCACGCTCGGTTTGCAAATAAAGTAGTACGAGATCTAAACACGACGTCCGGAAATACTCTAACTCATTCTATTCTCGTAATTAGTGTTTGACTCTAGTCTACTAAATGCTACTTCAGAGCTGGTAAAAGCTTTCTTAGGAGGGCTATTTCTGTCTAAAAATAACGATGTCAAGCGAGACCACTTTGTCCTTTAGGGTAAAATAGGGGTGTAACAAGTGAATAAATGAGTTGAAAGGCGCGAAGCACTTTCACCAGGTTGAATGTATATTCTTACAAACTTGGAACTGTTGAAGTTCGGCCGCTTCTCACGCATCATCCATTCTTTGATATTACAACTTACAAGAAAACAAAGGCGTTGCTACCACCATCTTTACGTATTACATCGATAGTTGTTCCGTTCGAGTATCGCACCGTGTTTGTACCGTCGGTTAATGTTTTATGCGTAATTAGCAGGCCATTGCAAGAATTAATTGATTCCGTCATGGCGATGGTCCTTGAAAGGACCTTCGTAGTGCTAATGAGAGAGAGAAATAAATTAGCGATGAAATAAGAGATTTAAGAACCTTTCGCGTTGTATTAATTTGTTTCACTTCCTGATTAAGAGTGCTTTTAAAATGATTAACCAAATTTATTTTCTCTTAATAAAGATATTTTGAAAATGTTTGAAGACCTATTTCATTAGCTTATTTATTACTGTACTAATTAACTGATTTTAGACGAAAACACAAATAGGTTTGTTAACGATGTTTACAACATAGAAAATTGAAATGTGATTTTATAGTAATAAGGGTCTAGTCTGTAGGTTTTCATAGTTTCGCAAGTTTTACAATATTGTTTTTTTTATATATTAGTATAAACTTAAAGTAACCCTCGCGTGGAAATCAATTACATTTTACCTTCAATAGAATCAGATAGATCCTGATTTGAAATGAATCAACTGACAAGACAAGCTACGTCTTACATTAATCTGGCTGACTTGCAAACCTATAAAAACTAAACATTGCAATGTTTAATACAGCTGTCAAAGGAAATACACGTAGCCTAATGGCGCCGCTGATAAATCACGTAGACCTCCTCTAAATAAAAAATCAAAAAACCTGAAAATTAAAACAAGCCGGAGCTTCGCAAGCTGGTTCGCTGACGTCACCGCGAAGTCGCGACGCGCCGACCTGCACAGCCGCGCGCGGAACCAATCTGTATGCTAATCACGTCGCGCGCCGATCATATTAATATACTCCTACAATGCCAGAAAAATGAGAGACGGCTCTTATAAGTAACCTTTACCATATTACAGATGAAGTTGTAAACATCCTATTTATTATATCCAACTCGTGATAATGATCATGTAAATGGGAACGTAACCTCAGAGCTATCTAACATTAATATGTTATATTGTTAATGGCGGCCATTACTTCGCCCGAGGATATAGTACATGTTCGCACTAACCATAAGCATATCTGATAATTATATATTCACTCAAGCTTCCGACCACAGCTATGGCTGCTAATCGTAATTATGTTATTGGTTTAACAATTTATGTAGAATGTACTCTGTTATAACTTTAGTTTGTTATTTTAACATTTTGCGCACTATGAAGAAAAGAATGATCTACAAAAAATGGGCTTCATAAAGTGGCGAGTAATAACCACCACAGTACTCCTGTACTATATTTCAACCAAGTAAATAAATAGTTTTGTGCATCAATGCATGATGATTCTGTCATGACGTCTTTAAAACGTATATCATTGGACACTATATATTTATAAGTCATGTACGGAGATTTACTACGTCATTCTAGAAAATAGACTTAAGCAGTACCGTCCGCGAAAGTGTTAATATTACTTTTAAAGAGTCTTCAAGTCATTATTTTCAGCTTACGGCATTATTGTAGCACTTGCACAGCTGAAAATTTAAAGAAAATGCAAACTGCAGTCACCAGTGTGCAGTTACTTGTTAAATTTAGCTACGTCGGTATTAACGTTTTTAATCTGACCGGCACCTCGGCAGCTCATAAAAACACAATTTGTGTCATTCACAGAGCTGCAGTAACACTGCGCAATGCGTATACTAGCACAAGAATGCATACCTAACTACATTTAATTGTCTTGTATGGCAGCTCCTTGCTCTGCTAACTGCGTTGTTATACATTACACGTTGGTACCGCACCGTTTTACTGCGGGGATATAAAAATATATATATTCTGTGCTTATTTCTAAATTACCTTTTTATATACCAACGCTACTCTTATGCAAATGTTATAATTTAATGCAACTACCGTAACGACAATGTAAGAAATGATCAAAACCATCCAAATATGAACTACGTAAGTAAATTAACGTACAACATGATGCTGCTACACTTATATACTATACTTTACAATTACGCATTTGTTGCTCCCTCAGGCTATGACTTCCTTTTTACAGTCGTAACATTAGGTATATCTATAATAAAAATCTAACAAAAAAATTCGTAACGTATTTAGGAACGCAAACGGTGCTGGACTTTATTACAAGATGCGGCGTCAGGTTGCTGTATATGTAACACGAGATTCGTGCGATTTTATTAATTTTCGCGTGACTTAACAAAACCCGTGTGAGCAGATCTATCCCATACTTTAACCCCTAAAAATATCTATTGGAAAACATGAGCCCCCACGAAATATTGGTTTATTTTCGTATGCGATCCACCTGATATAAGTAGCACTGGATAATATCCACTGTCACATTGGATGCATCTGGTCAACTCTTGAAATATAGATTAGCCGAAGCTTGAAATATAATACGTGCCAATCCTTGAGGGATAAGTTTTAGGCAATCCTTACCTAAATATAAATTAATGCGAGTGGAAAGGGGCGATTGAATAATTTCTTCATCTCCTATAATATTGAGGAAGAGGGTCGTCAAGAGACTGCTGATGTATTCTAACGGGAGTACTCGGGCCTTAAATGTAGTTAAACACCAAGTTTACGGTGAGCTAAAGTAATCTATTGTCAGAAGTATTATTATTACATAAATAATTTGTATGTGTACAGTAAGCTCATGTTGTATAAACAGGACATCGTAGTTTCAATAATTCGTAGGTATCCCGCGGGAAATATCTCGCGGCGCCGCGTCTTGCTGCAGAGTAAATACGGAATGTGGATACGAACGCGAACACATATGCTCGAGCACACGTTACGTGTGAAATATTAAAGTACCACTCGCGACAGTTTTCAAATTTTGTCTTACCATTTTGAAAGTCTTGAATTGCTTGAAACCATACGTACTTATGATATTGAGAAAAAGATAATATTATTATCGGTACTGTACATGTAACATAATCCGCGTGATTGTGTTACATTTATACAGTACCAGTCGATGGATCAGGATCGGTCGAAGCGCCACTTCGAATTGCCACTTAAAAGTCCATTGCTCAACATATCCAGCAGTGGACTTTTAAGGGCTGGTGGATGCATGGATGGATAAATGAATCTGGGTAATATGCAAATACGCCATCGTGCCATTAATTAAGATAATCGACACGAGATTGTTTATCTTCCGAACATTGTTTCAAACATTTTCTCTCGGTGGAGGAGGAAACACCTTTGCCCATTAATTTCTTTAATTTGTCATTGTAGCCTACTAGAAGGCTTAATATGAAAAGATTAGAAAGTTTAGGGAAACGGACAGAAGTATGTTTGTAGCAAAGTACAAGTGTAAAGGCTGCACGGAGCTGTTTCAATTATTCGGGTTGCGATGAACACATCCACAGTGATTCAACAGCGCGCGTCTCTCAGGAAATATATTTGGTTTGTCCGCCGGCTTGTTGCCGCGCCGCTGAACATAAATATGATAAGTGAGTGACAAGTGATTAATTTTTTCATGTTTCGTACTATTTTTTCTAGAGTATTTAGTCACGAATCTGTGAATATTATAATGGTAACCAGCTATCTTTCTTTCTATCTTTCTTTCTTTCTTAAATTTAAGTTTTATGAGTCAACCCATTATTGTCCCACTGCTGACCATAGGTCCACTTTCTGAATAAGGCCAAAGGTTATCGCGGTGGTAGACTTTACACACTATTGAGAATTTTGTTTTAAGATCTCTGAGGTGTGTAATCTGTTTCATAAGTTTTTTTTTTTATCTTCAAGTGATGATTTATTTCAAATACGCACATAATTTTTGAAAAACAATGGCGCGTTCCTATGATTTGAACCTCGGACCTGCCGACTGAGAGGCCAAGTTTCAACCATTAGGCTATCACTGCAGACTGCAAGCAGGCTGTTCTATGAGTATTTTAAATATTATAGACAAATCAAGCAAGGTGGTAGAACTTTTATGGTTCTACCGAGGACCACCGCCATTACACATATTTTAGTGAAGTGGATCTTTGTGGATCGTTTTGGTGGAAAGGCACTTGTCGGTTCACTCACTTATGAGGTAACCGTATAGCTCTTGGGACTCGCAATACATCTGTGGTTGACTTCAGATAGAACCCTTGTTCTGTATGAAGCTGCTTACAAATATTCCTGGGCTGCAGGTATCACATACCATCAGGTTGACTAGATGCTTGTGTTGTTTCTTCAATCTTATAAAATTCTGAGACATTGAAATTTTAATGTAAACAAGATATCTTACCGTGAGAAAAATGACTAGCGCTTATGAACTGGGTCACCTTTGTGTATCCACCGCGACTAATTAGTAATCCCAAACCACTCTCGGGAAACAAATTTTCAAAACAACACTTTCACAACAATATGACATTGTTGTTGTGAAAATTAAACAGCTCCCACTTTATCCACGATAGATATATAATTTTGTTAAGTACTAAAGATCGTTGTGCTTGTCGGAACTTCATCCCACTTATCGTGTACAACGAACCCGAAATGAGATTTCAGGCCTCGGAATTAAATAAAAACAGGCTCGCTTAACGAGCTGCGATCTCGGAATTAGGTTCCGTTGTTAGTATTTCATATGAAGGCACGTACACGTAACTTGATAACGGAAAATTGGATATGATATACCTACATGGAGCTAACTTTCATTACCATGTAAAAAAACATGATTGTAATTATATAAAAAAAATAAAAAAAATTGATATAAATAAGAAAAAAGACAAACCCGCTGAGTTTCTTGCCGGATCTTCTCAGTTGAGGTCGTATTCCGATCCGGTGGTAGTGTGAGAAAAAAATGTAACTGACAATTTGTAAATGCCCCCGTAGGCCTATACAAAATAAAGACATTTCATTTCATTTCATTTACTCGTACCGCCGGCCAGCAATCAACTGTACTGCGTCCTGCTTTGTTTGAAGTTTCAATAAAGGGGTCAATTTTCCAACACAATATCTTCATTAGTACGAACTACATACATATTACTAGCTATACGAGTGGCATGATATTATGTAAACATGGTTTACCTTCTGCGGATGGTTTTGATCCTATATATGATTTATAAGTATGTTCAATTAATTCACAATTTAATTATAGTGATATTTAAATAGTTAATTTCAAAGTAACATAATAGTCATAAGGACTATATTTTGCCCAATGTTTCTTTACTTTACATTTATATTTCATTCAAAAAGCGTAAGTGTGGATACAATAGACATATCTTTTAAGAATCAAAGCATATCATATATAAAAGAACCAATACTGGAACCTTCGTAGCAACAAGTCGAAGGAAACTGTGTGATAGCTGCAATTCATCATCTTACAACTAAACAATATTTAAACATTTTACTTCTTAACAAATTACTTTTAAATGACTTATCATTTATCTCTCTAAATAACAATATTTAAATGTCACTATCTCCTTCTTTGGTTAAATAAAAATATATATTTTCATCTTTATTTCGGACCTTCACTTGAGTGAAATAAAACGAAACGTTTGTAGTGTATCCTCGGAAGTACAGTAGCTGCAAAAGCCACTACCTATCCATGTGTTGACGAAATACAATATATCATAACTTTATAGATCAATCACGACGTTATAAACCGCAGAGTGACGCGTTTAACTATCTTTAACGTTATTAAATTGTCTTCTAATAGTTTCGATAATCTGCAGTCTTAATGGAGAGAGCTATCCTCGATTTATTCAAACAATTAATAGTATGGAGTTCGTGGAGATTAATTTCATTCGTTCACTGTTACAGAACGGACCCCCGTGAGTCGGCAACGATAAATTAGCGAAATAAAACTTTAAAGTATATTGAATGTCCTCATTTTTCATTCCGCTCAATAACGGGTTGTCGTTAATAAAGAAGAGCTTTTAGAGAATGTTTCGCACCAGTCTTGGTCGGCTGAACAGAAACAATTACCTATTGGATTGAATCCGATGTTAATTCATGTAATTAATAAATTATTCCACTTATTTTTTTGTTATATAATTGTCATCGTATGTTTCTATACCTTACGAATGCTTCTCTTTAGTTTAAAAAATAATAATAATGTAATAAAAAATATGTTGTACTTACCAGTGTACTTTACTGTTTTATTGTGATATTTATGAGTATATTCATTTATTTATAAGAATATAAGTTGTTCGCAAATTTAATAGATTGAATTTTTTATGTTTAAGTTTATTTTTGTCATGAGTAATAATGTACATATTTTGTATGTTTTTTTTATCTGACTGAAGTAGCAAACGAGCATGCAGTCCACCTGATGGTAAGTGGCCACCGCCGCCCATGGGCTTCTGTAATCAACTTCATACAGAACATGGGTTCCATCTAAAGTCAATCACGGATACGTTGCTACTCCTGAGGTCTATAGTTGTCGCCTCATATAAAAGTGTGCCGGCAACCACACCCTTCCATCGAAACGTAAGGAATGCTTCACGCTAGAAATAGGTGTGGCGGTGGTACTTCCCCGGTCGAACTACACTGGTTCTACCACCTTGATATGTAAACGTAGACAAGAGATGTAAATCAGTACTCTGCGTATCAGAGCGTGCCTCATTTTCTACTCATTTGAATACGAATCTATATCCGATCGTGAAATTCACTCAACATTCGATCTCGATAGCGGTTCGTAGGCTGTGTAATAAAATTAGAAAATAAAGTTTAGAGTTGGTTATCTAATTGTAAATGATTTTCTAAAAACCCATTTAACCCATCAGTAGTCCAGCGCTTCGGCCTTTATTCAGCAATTGGCTGTGAGGCTCGAGAAGTCGCGCCTTAATGAGCCAGAGGCTTTAGGAGCGCAATTTAAGTGAGTTTACGAGAATATATCTTTAAATTGACTGAAAGAATAACCTTCTTACTTGCTCATTTACTTATTCTCATTTAAACACTTTGCACGAAAACAAAATTATGTTTTTTTTTAATTTGTACTTACTATAATATTTTAGATTAAACACTAGCTATAGTTATGTTAATTTTTTGTCACTATTGAATCCCAGGATACATCATACATTTACATAATACTCATAAACTTGTACATACATAGTACATAATAATGGATCACGGCGAATCCGTATGTTACTTTTCAACGTTGCGGTAATTATCCTATCAACATACAATAAGGTTTGTTTACATACACAAGGGTTTCGAGAGAAAGATTAGTATCTATCTTTAGAATCTTTAGAAAACATTGATCAAAATGTCTAAATTCTCTAGCCTAAGATTCAGCGAAAAAGTTCTGGAGATTCGGAGTTTGAAATATTTACAAACTCCTTTAAACGTTTAACTCACAAACACTTATTTCCAACAATCGGCTATAAAGCAGCGGGATTACGGGTTTACGGCAGTATCGTCCAGATACAGTTTACGAGCTTAGTGGAAGAAACAGTGGAAATATTTCCTCACAGATCATTTAAAATCAATAAAATAAGGTGGTATTTACCAGGTGGTAGAACAACCGACCGATCAGTGTAATTCGAGAGTGATATGGATATGAAATGAACGTATTTTCAAATAATTATACTGAAAACATAATTTTGTTACAAAAACCTTTGTTTTAAAAATATGTTTATTAAATTTCTTATTATGAAAACACGTATCGTCAAAAATGTCAGAGGTCTTTGTGAAATACCCGCTATTGCTTTTAAGTGCAGCGTAACTTAATAAAATTTATTTTTACCTTTAACGGATGTGTTCAAAATAACTTGAAAATTATTACGATTTATTTTATTTGCATTTGAGAAATATTCGTGCTACTTTGGACAATGTGAAGTTTAGTTTTTTTATGTAAATTACGGTCGAATTTGGACCACTGCGACGGGTGACTAGTATGAATTATTATATTAAAGTAGATAAATTCAAAAGACCAACGTAACTACCGTTACGATATTTATTTGAAATTATATTTATTCCTTTAATAGGCTCTTATTAGTATGGGCACGCCAGTCCTCCATATAAAGGAAATCCGATATATAATGTGAAACTACACACGTGTAATATTTCCTTACTCGCATTGTGTATTAAGCAGCATATTATTTTGTTTTAACAATAACCGGCGGCAGCAAACATCCTGTAGGTACACGTCTCCAGCGAGTCCACTTACCGTCTATTGTTGTTTGTGTACCGCGGTGATGGCTGCCAACATTCCTGTACAAGCAGAGTGTTTACACTTTCAGTTGCTATTATTTGTAGGTTGTTAATCTATACAGACATATAATATATACAAAACAGTTGAATTTGTTTGAAAACGCACTAATCGCTGGAAGTACTGATTAGATATAAATGAGACTTCTTGAATATAAAAGAAAAATTGTTGTTTTAGTCTTCTATTTTTTAAAACCAAATAACTACTAAGAGAGATCCAGAAAACCAAATTTCGACCTCTCTATGTCTAGGATAAAATATATGCAATGTGTTTTGTTTGCATTTGTTCCGAATCAATAACATCATAACGGATTCTAAAGTTTGATGAATTATGGTCAGCTCATATGAATTATGAATTGCTATTTTTTTTTGTTAAGGGTCCACAAATAACTAAACTTTTGCATGGGTAGGAGGGTTGCTACTATAAAATGTTTTACAAATTGTTAATGTTTCACTTCGCCAAAAAGTAAAGTAGCCCTTGAAATATAACAAAACGCTTTTTAACAATAGTGTTCATGCCCTCCTGTCAAATAACAGAATACAGCGTATTGTTCATGCAGCGATACGCTGTATTCTGTTATTTGACAAGAGTGCTATAAAGGAGAACACGAAGTAACGACGCATCTTTTGAAAATGGCCGGTTATAGATATCCAATGAATGAAGTTGCAATTTTCCGTCAGACCAGCTACTTGTATAGTGTGTGAACTTATTTAGAACTACTATAATGTCGGTTGCGTTTGCATTCGTTTTAAGTTCTATGCTGTCATAATATAAGATAACAAGCGCTCCGAGATTTTCAAGATTACACAACTTGACTATTAGATACTTCTTCAAGTAATTATTCATTATACGTAGACAGGGACTTTTGAGAAGAGTAAATAGATCTTGACGCGGTGATGTAGACTCACCCTAGCCCGAGGGTCGCGGAACATTCGCTCCAAGCGGCAGTCGCTCAGCGCTGCGTCAGCGTTGAGCGCTAAAATACTAGGAATCTTATTTTATTACACCATTAAATTTTGTAGCAGATTGAAGCAAGATGTGCAAAAATTGCTTAATGCTGACGCTCGGAACGATAAGTAATGTTTCGGGCGGAACAATAAGGGGAGAATCGTGTCTTGTACCAACAATTTTTTTTTAATTAACTAGAGATCTCCTTTCTAATATCATTCAAGAAAAATACTTTAGAGACAGACATTTTGATTAATATTTAGGTGTAATTAATTAATGTAAGTAGGATTTTATTACTTACTTTCCTTTGAGATTCGTTTTCATATATAATTAATTAGGTATAATTTTAACGATATTATCACAAATTAAGCCGCAGGGAATTTCGTAATATGTATTAACGCTTCATAACATTTATAGGTCTTAACAAAGATATTTCTGGACTGTTAACACTGTGAAAATATACATTAATTGAAGCACAAACATAATTGGAAGAGAAATATTCGCCATTTACATCTTCCTGATCGGTAGTCGAACTCGAAACTTTTTACGTGCGGTGAAGCAGTGTGACCGCTGCGCTTGCTAGTAGTGCCTAAAGTTACTGAAATTAATACCTAAGGTCGGCCGCAGACGCGATACCGGTATCTACGTTATTTTATGATAAATAGAATATTTTAATATTTCATCCCTACAAATGTTCATTATTAAAAAATATTACTTGTTTCATCTCAAGTACCTACTACACTTATATCTAAAGTACCCATTCGTACCTAATGTCGGTAACTAGACGAATCAAACGATCATTCTCAAATAGAGCGCTAGAGCGCTGTGTTCGCATCTTTAAGCGTAACGAGCGATCAGAACTAAAAGCGAATTTAACTCAGTAGTAATTTTCCATTGCTTTGTAGCGATAAAGGCGCTCATTTTACTGTCTCCTATTACTAACTCTGCAATTTCCAATATTGGATTTGATGAATTTGTACCCATATAAACTAAACTGTTAATGTTTCTGCTATATTTTTAGCATGTTAATGTCAATTCAAAATAGTTTTAAATATTTGGTGTCATTAAAATTCTTTACAAAAAAACATAGACTATTTAGCAACATTATAGTGATTTAATACGTTTTTCCTAATTGATCAGACACTAAAAGTAATAAGTGCGTTTTATGTAATACAAGTCCTTTCCAAAGTTGTCCTTAAATAAATCACATTAATCTATAGAACATAGCTTAATTTTCTGTTTCACAAGTGTTCATAATAGAAGGGCAGTTTGGATAGTTTCGACCCTAAAATTTTCATCATTTAATTTCTCATGACGAGGATACGAGCTTCGGGCATGCGTTATTAAGAGCCTACGAACATTTTGACAGTTTTCGTTTTTATATAAATACTTTGATTAATTTGAGTTTTCGTAGGCCGGGAGAGATTATAACTGAACTGAGGCTAATTAATTGTGAAGTTTTATTAATAAATGTTAATGCTTGGGACGAGATACATTACGATACGATACCGAAAAATGAAAGCACCAACGACGTCAGTCAATACAGACCTATATCTAAATTGTGTGTTCTTGGTAAGATTTTTGAAAAAATTGTAACCGAACAGTTATCATATCACATACGTAGTCATATTACACCTAACCAGCACGGATTCTTTCGTGGTAGATCCGTAGACACTAACTTAGTTACATTTACAAATACCTTACTTAGTGCAATGAACAGTAAATTCCAAATTGACGTTATTTATTCAGATTTTTCAAAGGCCTTCGATAAAATTTGTCATTTTTCTCTGTTAAACAAGCTCTGGAGTGCCGGCATTCACGGTGACTTATTCCGCTGGATAAAGTCGTATATTACTAATAGATCTCAGGCTGTTTCTATCAGGGGTTTCATTTCAGATTTTAAGCCCGTGCCCTCTGGCGTGCCACAGGGCTCTCACCTAGGACCGTTACTATTTAATTTATATATTAATGACATTGACAAATATATCAGTAGCAAAATACTCCTTTATGCTGACGACGCTAAAATTTACAGAGTAATAAGGAACGAACTTGACTGTGCGTCCCTTCAAAATGATCTAAATTCCTTAGCGGAGTATTGTAGTCAAAATCAATTATTTTTAAACCCTGAAAAATGTACTATTATAACTTATTCCCTTAAACATAATAATATCAATTACACCTACACTTTGAATAATAATACACTACCCAGAACTAACTCTATTCGAGATTTAGGTATAATCTTAGACTCCAAATTAACATTCAAAAACCATTATGATCATATGATTCAACGAGCGAACCGTCAGCTAGGATTTTTGCTTAGAACATGTAAACCTTTTAAAAACGCTTTCACTTATAAAATATTATATTTTTCCTTGGTTCGATCTATACTGGACTTCGGTTCTGTGGTCTGGAGTCCTTATCACGCTTGTCACATTAGCAGGATTGAAAGAATTCAGAAAACATTTTTAAGGATTTTAGAGTACAGAACTGGGTTCCAATGTCTTTCTTATAATGATTTACTAAAGAAACATGAAATGTTACCATTAAATTTTCGTCGGCAACAACGTGACTATATGTTTTTATACAAAATCTTAAATAATTTCATAGACTCCCCTGACCTTATAGAAAATGTTAACTTAAAAGTTCCTTCTAGAAGTATTCGCCGACCTAATAATTTATTTGCTATTCCTACATCTAATACTAAATTTAGCTCAAATTCATTTTTCAATCGTTGTTTGGCTGCTTATAACAAAGAAATGGGTCACATTGACCCTTTCTGTAATTCAATTAGCACATTTAAAAGAAAAATTACTCAATCATTATTTGTTAAAATTTAATTACTTAAATAATTAATATACATTAACTGTAATTTAATATCTTTTTTGTTATTATCAATACAATTTCTCGTTTAAGCAATTCTCATTAAACTTGTCTAATGTATTGTATAATAATTGTTGGCACTCTGAGTCTGTAATATTATACCTGTGTTATCTTAAGACCAATATTATGTAATACATGACTGTCTGTGTCCAGAAAATAAATAAAAGATATTAGTGACAATAATTATATTGACCACATAATAATAATGGTATGCAAACTATCTTTATTTTGTTCTTGTTATGTACTTATTTTATGTACATATTTTCATTGTTGGGCTCATATTTATAATAAAAATGAGAAGGGTATTTATTTTTCCGGAAAATGGTTAGATTCATAATAAGAACGAGCGATCTCGCGTTCCCGATGTACCGTAGAGACGAACGGACTCTGCACCGAGATATAACGAAGGCAAACCAACATTCATTTGCCGAAATTTAATTCATAAAAATCTGCATTTTAATGTGAATCACACAAAGAGTCTGATTTATATCACAATGCTGCACAATTTTATGCTTTTCGCGATGTTATCAATTTAAAGGATCGCGTTGAAATATCGCGGCGCTGAAATTTAAGTGGCTTATGTAACCATTTTTCAATTTTCAGGAGTATTGAGAAAGTTTAAATTGACTGAGATCGAGTGTTTTTAACAACAGGAAAATATTTACTCAAATATAGAAAACATTCTTACAATCTTTAAATATAAATATGTATTGTATTCATAAAATTACGGTAGAGATTTGTCTCTGCCCTTATTTTATGAATTATCTCTCGCTTACCCTAATAGTCTCTACCCTAATTTTGTAGTAATTGTACTGTAATGCATAAAATCTGTAAATGTTTACTAAATTGAACCATTACCTGATCTCTTACAACTATACCGTGGTTTGTACGAGCAATTAACATCGCGGTACATATTTATGCGGTTTTAAGAATACAAATTATCCCAACTGTATTAATAGTACATACTTTACATAAATAATATATACTGTCGTGCATTAAGCCCCTTTAACAAGTTACTCATCGCTACTCACGATTATATTCTACTTTATGATTGACTCTGTATCAGTGATGTCATGAACACATACAAAAAAGGATATACGAGTACCAGCACCCAAAATCAAAACACAAATGGAAAACAATTATTTAGATTCATTTGGCTAATTGAAAAAATCTCTCCGTGTCAGGCTGGTGTGTTGGTGTGGACCGCTCTGACAGAGGTCTCGTTATCCAGTATTGTACTTATTGTATTTTGTAGAAGGTATTACTTAATATGTATTCATCTAAAGATAGTCAATATACTTACTACGCTCTGGCGTGTTCATCCCAGTAGTCGTCTGAGCCGTGCCCTAAAAGCCAGTAGGTACTAGCTAAGACAATTCGCAGTTTTGTGGTCGTTCGATTCTAATGGAAATTTCTAGCGTCCAAAAGCCCTGTTCTAAAGGCCTGGATGTGTGTATGGACGTCGTTCGTGGGCATCTTGAGTAAGTATAGTATAGTTGACTTTGTATGCACCATAAATATACTCTCTATAGACCTTTATGTTATTGATTTTCACCAAAATATGGCAAGTATCAGCATTTACCAAGTTATATGCAGTTTGTTAAATATTCGGCGCGAACAAAATGTCTCGGGCAGCACCTGTTGAAACCAGCAATAATATTATACGGCACATGACAGATCGCTAACCCTCGCCATACATCATCCCATCCCCTTTCTCATTTAGTTCCCAGGGCCGAACAAAACGTAAACAGGAAGTTTGTGTATTCAATTTTAATGATGTGGAAATATTCAGAGCAGCATTTTTTAAATTATAAAGGTAAAAACGTTTGTAGAAACATGCCGGATAAGGTGACGAATACAGGTCGACTTCAGAAGTTCTACTTAAACCGTAAGTTTTACATGTTTGAAGTTATTAATTCTGGCATTTAACTTAGTACTGATCTACGTCATTATTTAAAGCTAACGTCCTCAGCTCATCATCTATGCTAGCACTGACTGAAAACCATAATTATAATCGACTATCCTATCACACTATCCTATAACTATTATATCACAATCGTCTTTGATATTTCATCATAAAATTATTGTATGTTACTAAATATTTACTCAGTATGTTTTATGAAACATTTTACTTTTCAAATGCATTTGATAAGTTATAGTGATATTAAAAAATACTTATTTCATTGGCTACACAAAATATACGTGAATACATTTGTACAAGTAGAACCAAATTAAATTAAGAGCGTCGCTCTTCATTATTTGGTTTTAATATTAATTAGTTCACTGTTAACATTCAATAAATCTGTATACTATTCCCAACGAAATAATGCATTGTATTCACGTCAAATTAGGAATAATGAATAAAAAGAAGAAAAATAAAGAAATTGTAAGGTCTGATAAGAATTAAAATATTTAAAGTTTGATTGGTAGCGATTCTGAATAAATCTTCAATTATGGAGATTTGTGGATCAGAATTTTTCTAAACTAATCTTTATCGAATTAAATAGTTATATTTATTGTATAATAATGACTTCGTCTCATCCCTATAAAGTTTTGTCACAACAACACAAACCACAATAATGTTGTTTCCCCGACGAATTGCAACTTAAACTGCCTGAAACGAATTGGATCGTCCGCTCATTAAAATAATTACGTTTCATGACCTGCGTTGAGGCTGCAGATCCGCTTAGAGTGTCATGTCTGGAAAAATCCTAAGGATAACTTGCTAAAACTCTTATAATACATTGGCTATATATAATTAAAATAATGTTATATGCAATTACTTTTTCATCATTTATTTAATATTCGTATGTACGAATTTTGCTCTACGCGCGATAGTATTATCAGATTTATTAGAAAGGTAACAAAGCGTCATTCAATGTAATGTAGTAAATACTCTAATGATTTATCAGTTTCAACATATACCCTACTATTGGACTGATGATGTTTTTCACATTTTATTACAAGATGACATTATTATCTTGTAATAAAATGTGTTGCATCAAAAGTATGTTATTAGTTTTAGTTTTTACATAATTATTCCAAACTATGGATTAAACAAAGACAAAAAAGCTTACAAAGCGACGAGTTGCTTTCATCCCAAGAACATTTAAGAGAATAGAGCATTCGTTAACGCAATACGGTTGAGAATAAAGTTGCTCCCGCTGCAGTGCGGGCGGCCGCGACGACGCACAATTTAGTGAATCGGAACCAATTAAGGCCGCCATCTTGATAATATAATTTATTATCCGACCCATTTGTTTCTAATAGGAGAACATTAAAAGGTCATACCGAATTGTCAACATCTTTGATGGAGAAATTAATGCTTTCGCATTTTTATTACATTGGGTAATTTTATCATCCTACTTCCTACTAATATTATAAATGCGAAAGTTTGTGAGGATGTATGTGTATTTGTTATTCTTTCACGCAAAAACTACTCAACGGATTAGGTTGAAACTTTACAGTAGTATAGGTTATACATCAGAATAACACATGGGCTATAATTTGTAATGATTTTTTATTTATAAGGTTATAATATAACGAGAAATATCAGGTTAGTCGGAAAAAAAGTTGTGCTCTGAGAGCTATCTTCGCGTACGCTGCCTAAACCGTTGGAGATATCCAAATATAATGTACCATGGGATTGTTTGGCTCACATAAATCTAAATAAAAGTCCGCGACAGCATAGGCCTATATTTTATGTATAACCCACAATAACTCTTTTTATACTTTGAAAATTTTAAAAATATCAAGTTGATGTTTCCATGAGTTTTATACAAACTAAATATTAATCCTTATCAAAATAAATTATTTCAAAAAATCAAGCATCTAATAAAGATTAAATCTGCCTTTTACACCATATAAATTGGATAAGTAGTTTAGAAGATATTACGAGTATAACATATTGCGTAGTCAATTGATTGACCGGCAGTAAGCGCCATGCGCCGCCGCCGTATACAACGAAGTTGTATGATATTAATATTTGAATGGTTATAAAACACGGAGCAAATTGTGAAAGGTCAATGACGTCTCTGTAGTTCCGGGAATAAGGCTACGGTATCCCCTGTCTGTGGTAAGAGGAAACTAAAAGGGAGCTTTCGGGGCTGCGGGCGGCTAGACGGAGAGCTCCAAACACCCAGTCAGCAACTTCGGGAAAGATGTCAGCGCACGGCACTCGGCACATATATCAGATTAGCAGTAGTTTAGGTCGTAGTTGACCACGCTAGCCAACTGCGCGTTGGTAACCGTCAGGGGTTTTGAGACCCTTTCTTAAAACTTTTAATTTCAGAGTAAGCATTAATATCTGTTGCCGACAAAACTAATTCAAATTAATATACGTGCCTGTGATTTGAAATTTGAACACACTGATTTAGGCAATTAAGGCTACGTCTCACGGCGCGGTTTTCACCCGCGGCCGCCGCGGTTGCGGGCCCGCAGCTTCTGTGCGAAACTCACGAGACCGCCTATTTTTGCGGTTCCGCTGCCGTCGCGGTTGCGATTATCGACCGCAAACGTGGCGGGCGAAAACCGCAAGACGGGCGGTTTACCATCAGTTGAGGTCCTGACTACTGCACTCGCCCGCCAACTGACCGCAGAGCGCGCGGGCGCAAACCGCCGCGGCTGCGGCTGACCGCGGCCCGCGCGGTTCTACAGATTGCCCGCCGGTGCAGCGGGAGGGGCAAACAACCGCGCGCCTTGCGGGCGAAAAACGCGTCGTGAGTATTGCTTTAATTTTTTACACTTATATCTGCATCCTACAGAAGCTACGGGCCCGCAACCGCGGCGGCCGCGGGTGAAAACCGCTCCATGAATACGTAGCCTAACACACGGCACCGCGCACCGCCGCGAATAGCGGTGCCCCGCGCGCTAAGGCGGTTTACGCACCTGTACGCGCGGATGGACCGATCATCAAAATAAACTTTTCGACATCGAAATGCATTTTTGCTTCAACGATGATCCGCGTGCTTAGGTGCCAGCCCGTGCGTGAGGCGCCGACCCCCCGCACTGTCGTTCGCGCGGAGACACGGTGGTGATGAGAACACCGCTGGACCGCGCGGCCAGTCGGTGTACGTTTGTGAGGCATCAACGGATTTATTAGACCCCAATACAACATGAGATCCGCTTCACGGCCTACCGTGGCAGTGAGCGGTACCGTATGTTAATCGCATTAGGAAGTAGGACAAGGGTTCAATCTGAAGTAAATCACAGATGCGTTGCTACTCCCGAGGACTATGATGATCGCCTCATACAAAAGTGAGCCGGCAGGCACACCCTTCAAATGAAACACAAGAACTGCTTCACGGTAGAAATAGGTGCGGCGGTGATGCCTCCCTGGTTGAACCATTGCTCTACCACTTTGCAAACTTTATGTGGCAGACTAAATTCCACGCGAGCGAAGCCGCGGGCAAATGCTAGTTCTACATAGATGCAATAAACTACGATTAATACTGAGTCCACAAAAGTATTGCTTATTTCCGATTAATAAAGTTATAATCAGATAACTGCAAATTTTGAGAATCCTTAATTTATCTAAATATGAAATTACAATCCTGGGAAAATTCCTCCGGCGGGAAATTTGGTGGATATTTCTGTGAAATTAGTTGAGCGTTAATTAATTTCCGCGCGATTGAAGATTTCACGAATTAATAAATTGGCAGAGACGAGGGCGGCTGGTTAATTACCGTTACGGGCGGAGGGTGCCGGAGACGCTGGGATTATCTTACACGAACATTTTCTCACATAATTCACAAGATGCTGGAATGCTCGACTACGGAAGTACCTTTACCATTATTTCTGCAACAAAGCAGTTTTGCACTTCCGTTTAAAGGTTAGGATAGATACATGGCTACAATTGCGATGTAATTACCTTCTTGCTAGCTGCTTTACAAAAGAAATAATTATGTGTAGTACGAGTACAATAGTTCGTTATTTGACAGACCAGAGGATTTTATTTTTCTTTGCTGTGATAGTTTTGAGTCCGAAACCAATGCAATACTTATAATTATGCCATGTAATCAACCTGTTTTGATGGTTGTGCTGATAAATAAATAAGTGCATATTTCACTATAGACTTAAAGGCAACTTTTATATTTGAAAGTTCTTCGTAATATTCTCAAAATGTATTTTTTTTTCAAATTGTACTTCACCATTATTATTTTGTCAGAAGTCGCTTGTTTATATTTTAAATCTAGTAGTGGGATTGTGTATTCTATGATACCTGTGTTCTTACCAGTGTCACAGATTACGTCATAAATAAATGTAATTTTGTAATGCGGAGGGTATTACAAAATTACATTTGTTTATGAGGTAATTTGTTAAGTGCACAAGTGTAACTCATGTAGTGATGTTAGTGAAGCGCAGTCACGTGGCAACACAATTGTAGCGCCACTCCGCTGCAGTCACCCGGTGTGGTGACAGCTGTTGGCATAGTTGCATATTACTATGCTGTTGTAGCGTGTGGCATGGCTGTCGTGTCTGATCTGTAAAATGTATTGCTTAGTTTCTATGTGTATTTTTACATGTTTATTTTTAACAGTTACAATAATTTCCTAAAGCATCAATGTCCAATACTTTATTTAATCTTCTGTTCAAATCTAATCAGCAAAAAGCACTGACAGGATAATTCATTCCATTTATTACAATGTAATGTAATGAAGTGTTATTATTTTAATGAGCGGTCAATCAGTTTCGTTACATCGTGTTTGAGTTGTGAAGGGTCACGCAAACAGCAAGAACTTTTTGTGGCTTTGTGTTTGAGCTGGCGGATGTAACATTCACGTGAGGGGAGGCCGGGGACGGCAGGACCTTACATGTTCCATTTACAATGTGTACATGACTAAGCTTGTATTTGAACAATTTACACGAAACAACCAGAAGAAAATTCATATTAGTATAGTTTAGATTACTTTTATTAGAACGTATGTGGCAGTAGGACATATATGGCCCCCACTTCATAATAATAAATTCAATTAAGGCGAGTAATCTATCCGTCTCAAAACACGTAATATGTTGCTATCATTTACAATTTCGTCAGCTTTGCAAACGCGATCTGACGTCATAATGTCTTCTACAACCCGAGCTTTATTAGTTGGCGGCGCCTGCATGTCACCCGCTAGACGACATTGATTCTTAGCCTTTTAGGAATCACGTTAACGTCACTCTTATTACGTGACCAACGTAATAAATACACCTCATCAAACAGTTTTTATGAATACGTTATCGCCTTAAATGTATCTATCAACCTTGCAATGTAATTCCTAAGATCAGTATATCTGATAAACCCAATGTGAAATATATCAAACATATTTCATGTAATGAACAAAAAACGAGTAAGTAAAATTTAAATGTTTTAAAGGATACTTTGAAAGAAAAAGTATTTTAAAAGATCCCTTTACGGTTAATTGTGTAAGGATGTTTCGTAACAGGCGGTATAGGTGAGTGGTATAGGTTTACGGGGAAATTTCAAATTATTAGTTACAATAATTTTGCTACACTGGCATTGAATCGGAACACGATCGTTATTTAGAATCTTTAATATCCTTTGCTTTATTTCTTGCAGGCAATTTAAGCTTTAAAATATGTATTTCTTTATAGTTTCACATTGTTCACGAAACTCAAGTTCAATTAAGATCCTATCAGTAAACACGATGTCACATAAACATCTCCCGACGAGGCGACGAGGCGCGTGACGACGGCAGGAGAAGAAAGCGATCTGTCATTCACGCTGTAATACCGTTGAGTGCAATACGGTATTACGGCACTCTGTATAGTGGGTGTGAGGACGTTATTACATTTGGGGCAAGAGGGGATAATCTAATGCCACATATGAATTATGTCACCCATTTTCCAGTACAGCTTCGAATATAAGGAAAACTTTTGACTTTTACGTATACTTTTATTCGTTATATCCAATCGTGTCTGCACGAGAGTATGGAATCTATCAATCCACTTAGAAAACATGATGTAACCAAAATCCTTCAAATTCTACCTAACAAGGAATCAGTAATAGGTCCATTATGATTATAAACGGAAGCTAGGGGGAGGTGGGCAGGAAGGCTGTACACAACTCAGCATACAACGTTGTGTCAACAGGTGCTGAACATTTTGTTCGCGGAAGTTTGAGGCCCAATTTTGGAACAATATTTCGCATCGACTGCCCGTGACACCATGATAATTGCTCGCTACTTCATTATGCCATATTTGAACCAGGAATCGTTTATAACTTAAAAAATTTACAATTTTTTTTTTTCAAAAATTTATTATTCGCTTTGATTAATATATATTTATAGCATGAGAATACTAAGCTCGGCTCGAGACTTCGAAAGCGTAAACGATAATATAAAAAATATATTTGAACATATATTTCATTACCAATGCTCTTTTCTATATATATGTATAAAGAACCTATGAATTTGAGGATTCCATTAGATTCAAATGCTTGTGCTGTGCGCTGATCTCTGCGTCGGACGGATAGATGATTGTCTATAATCGTCGTCGTCGTCAACCCATTATAGTCCCACTGTTGGGCACGGGTCTTCTCTCAGAATAAGAGAGTTATAGGCCATAGTCCACCGCGCTGGCCAAGTGCGAATTGGTGGACTTCACACACCTCCGAGAACTTTTTTTTTTTAAGAACTCTCGGGTGTGTAGGTTTCCTCACGATGTTTTCCTTCACCAAAAAGCAGTGATAATTAATTTCTAATTTCTAATACGCACATAAATAAGTGGTGCGTGCCTGGGTTTGAACCTCGGACCTCCCGATCGAGAGGGCAAGTTTCAACACCATTAGGCTATCACTGCTCTCTTGTCTATAATCATCAACTCAAAAGTTGCAAACGAGCATATGCTGAGACTGGTCAAAGTGGTGTCGCTACCACTGGAGAATAAGTTAAAATGTTTGGGATAAATGTTTCCCTAATGTGTCCCACATATGTCAATACAAAACTCAGCTTAAGATTATTATCTCAAGACATTAATTTTAGATTTAGGTAATAGAAGTAGGGTGCAATCAATACAGACATAATTCAACAAAAACTGCTTTTTGTCATTATGTGCTTCTTCTAATTACGCCAGAACTATTAAATTAGGATCAGATTCACTCAGAATTAGTACAGCACTTATATTTTTTCTACTCCCGTATAATTTTATTATCCTTATCGAAGTACTAACTGAATTTTTATATTATCAGGAGCTATTTCAAATTGTTACACTAGCGTGATAAGGACAATGTGAAAGTCACACGAATTTTGCTAACCAAAAATAAAATAAGATAAACAAAAATCGTACATTTTTGTTTATCTTATTGAATTATTGACTATGCGAGTAATTGCGTCTAAAACGCCTGATTAACCAATAATTACTTTAGACGAACTTATTTATTTTTATATCTAAATTTTCACTATAATACTGTATTAACCAATTATCGGATACACAAATAAACAAGTATTAAAGAAATACGTGGTTTCATTTAATATGATGGTGCCGCTGTCCGCTCGTCCGCCTGTCACATCTCTCCGCCACGTGACCCTCAGGAAGTTACGGAAACAAATAACAAACTAGGGTTTCCTCAAAGAGATACAGCATCTAATTTAGGGACAACTTCCTCTTAGATTGAACAAGTTTTGTCACTTTCGTGAAAAAAATTCTTACACGCGAATATGTAGGATATAAATAAGATTAATAACACACCGTTAAAGTAACAAATTGTCATCCAAAGCAAACGTGCATGTGAATTTTAGCATTAAAGATTAGGGTTATTTAAACTAATTGGTTTCAATAAAATTCAGTTTCAGGATTTGACGCGCACTTACATACAAACTAAAAGGCAAATTGTTAAATAACAGTTTATAATATGATCATAAGAAATATTATACTATATATGACATTATTTTAAACCTACGGATCGGCCCCCAAATAAACTTTGATTTCGGTTACTAATAGGATTCCATCCATCCATCCATCAGCCCTTCGATGTCCCCTGCTGGACATAGGCCACCCCTAAATGGCGCCACTCCAACCGGTCCTGTGCCCTCTGAATCCAACGGCTTCCCGCTGTCTTCTTCAGGTCATCGGTCCACCTGGTGGGGGGGCGACCTGTACTCCTTTTGCCTAAACGTGGTCGCCACTCGAGGACCTTTCTTCCCCATCGGTTATCGGTCCTTCGAGCGATATGGCCGGCCCACTGCCACTTCAGCTTGCTGATTTTGAGAGCTATGTCGGTAACCTTCGTTCGTCTACGGATTTCATCGTTACGAATCATGTCTCGTAGCGAAATTCCGAGCATAGCCCTCTCCATAGCACGCTGAGCGACTTTGAGCCTTCGAATGAGGCCTTTAGTGAAGGACCACGTTTCGGCGCCATAGGTCATCACTGGCAACACACATTGCTCGAACAATTTCGACTTCAGGCACTGAGGAATTGTGGACGAAAAGATACTACGAAATTTCCCGAACGCAGCCCAGCCGAGTTGGATTCTTCGAGTGACCTCCCTCTCAAAGTTGGACTTACCCATCCGGATCGTTTGTCCCAGGTAAATGTACTCGTCGACAACTTCGAGAGGAGTGCCGTCAACAACTACCGGTGTGACATGGACATTAGACATGATTTTCGTCTTGTCCATGTTCATCTTAAGACCCACCCGTTGTGAGGCACTGTTGAGGTCGCCTAGCATTGTGCTGAGGTCCGTCAGCGAACCTGCCAAGATGACCATATCGTCGGCAAATCGAAGGTGTGTGACGTGTTCGACATTGATGTTGATGCCAAGACCTTTCCACTCCATCAGCTTGAACACATCTTCCAACGCAGCGGTGAACAGTTTCGGCGATATGACATCGCCTTGCCTGACTCCCCGCTGCAGTTGGATGGGGTTCGTGCTTTGGTCGTGTACTCGGACTGACATGGTGGCGGCTATGTATACACACTTCAACACCTCGATGTACCTATAGTCGATCTGGCATCGCTGAAGGGACTCCAGCACCGCCCAGTGCTCGATAGAATCGAAGGCTTTCTCATAGTCCACATAAGCAACACATAACGGCAGATTATACTCCTCGGTCTTCTGTATAATCTGCCGAAGCGTGTTAGTGGTCCATGGTGCTGTAGCCTTTTCGGAATCCGGCTTGTTCGGGAGGCTGGAAGTCGTCAAGCCTGCGTGCAATACGGTTAGTGATACTAATAGGATTAAACACATTAAACTATCTGCTAAAGATTTGTAGCAGATGGTTCTAATAACAACTCTGATTAGACAGATTGATTAATTTTATATTTACTATTTTGTACCTTCATGGATTGAATTGTACTCGGTAAGCTACTCAATTTTGGTGAATAAGTCGTTTAAGTACATAAATTGATTAAAATACGCATGAACTGTACCCCGTAGCTACTAATGCTCGGCTAATGCTACCGGCGCTGCGCCCTCTGGCGTATCATTAGCGGACACTGTGATTACGTTCTTCATTTCCATTCAATTGAACCGCCGCTAACGAGATCAAATCACGGTGCGCTAATCAGATGGCTGTGACGCAATTTGCATTAATATAATCCGTTCAATGTAAGCTGTGAAGCGTTTGTATTCGCATAAATGAATAGTAGAATTACATTACTGGTTGGCAGTACAAACAAAGCTGTGGTTAGTTACACTGCAGAATGTTAAATCTCTGGATGTTTCGATAATATATAATATTAATTAATATTTAATATTATGTATGATGAAATAATCGTTTTAGCAGAAATTACAATTATTAATATTACCAATAAGGTTTCTCATATGAGTTCCTACGTGTGCGCCGTATACCTCAATGAAAGCCTTCCAAATGCCCTTCCAAAAATAAAAAGACGTCGTCTCTATTTATAACAAGCAAATATAAGTAAATTGCGACTACCAGAGAAACTTTATTACCTTATATGGCAACAAAACGGGTAAATAAACGAAAGTTACAGCAGACCTTCCCAATACCCTTGTCAATAAAGTATTTCACGCAAGTTTGTATGTTTATTCAACATAATCTGACGTGGGGTCAGTAATCCTACTCGTGTTCAACCAATTCTCAATATGTAAATAATATAACAGTTAACTATCGAATTATTGAGTATCTATATTACAGATACAATGTTATAATCATGAAACTTAAAGTAAAGTATTACATAATAATAACGAATAAGAAATACCAGACGTGTATTTATATTCTCTAGACTTTTTTTGTTTATTATTATATAAATGTACATATGATTATGTACTCGTAATTCAGTAATCGCTAACGTGGACAACGATATGGATGGTTTAAAGTATCTAATTCGGCTAGATTATAAACTCGTATAGTTTCGTACAGAATTAATGGACAAGGTAAAGTATCCTCTATATTTCACCGGTTTGCGTCAAATTACCAGCCGTAGGATATTAATAAGGCTGCAAAGAAATAGTTTCTGAAGAAATAAGCTTATATGTAAGCATTTTACTAAATAAATAAAAAAGAACCTGCGTCAAAGTTTGATACGTATTCTCAGAAAACACAACTCGTAACATTACGTTAGCGCTTCGAACTTAGTACTTGGGAGCTCAATTCTCGTAATTAGTTAATACCACTCAAAGGCTCAATGGCAAAGTTTGATACCCGCCTGAAGGATCGAGAGCAAACATCGTAACAACTTGAAAGCAACGTATTCACAACTATGTTAAAGAACTGTATACGCCCACTTGATGCTCATACCTTTAATAACTACACGTTGCCTCATCTGGGACTATATTTTCATTTAGTACCGTTCCGTACAGAATAAAATGCCATTATTGGACCTCCTAGTCCGCCCGACCCACTTATAAAGAGCTATCTATCTTTTGAACGATAATAAATAGCTGGTTAACAATTTCAGAGATGTGTATCTTGAAGCAACTAAAATTTGACAAAAAAATCACTATATATATTTTTTTAACAAAAAATACAACCGACTTCAATACCACAAAAGAGTAAAAAATAATTTAAATATATCTTAGTTTAGAACATACTCAGTAGGTACTTAGTACATAGTCCCGAAGTCGGCGCTCTACATATTTCGCTGGAGTAAACTGAGTAAAGTAATATATATTTAAATTATATTTTACTTTTTTATGGCAAGGAAGTCGGTTGTATTTTGTCTTAGCTGTGTAAAAAAAATCTGTTATAAAATATTACATTAATTATGTATTTATACATTTTTTATTGAATGGAAGTTTTTACAAACAATTTGCTACGCGCACATTTCCGTCGCGCTACGCAGAGTTACGTCGCGTGGTCGCTTCCGCGCTGCGAACAATGTGCTTCGTCAGACATGGATGCAGCACGCTCTTTTATCCTTTTCAAAATGAATGTCTTCTCAATTACGTATTTTTTTATTTATACGTATCTTGAATGTGTGGCATTTATTATACTACTACTATTTAATTTACTTACATGGTACCCATATCGTATGAAAAATATTAGATTAGTATACACAAGATATTAACATGACTGTAACAAGACTTACGTAACATAAACTCTCATTCCTCTCATAATCATATTTTGTAAAATAGTACAATAATTCATACTATATATAAAGGACAAATATTGGATTGTGTATGCGTATAAATATAGGCATCCAAAATAACAAATTAAAATAAATAGCTTATACGTAAAAGGCTTATAAATAATACAGGATACTTATTGTAAAACAATTGTAAATATAATAAATTGTACTCGAATTATTACCTACAATACATTTCACGGAATAAAGGACCGACAAATAATTTAAAAGCGAACAATGAATAAAATTTACCGAAGTTCAATGAAAAGTTGAATATACGAAAATAACGGAGCGATTAACAGCAACTATTTACAACAAAAGGCAATAAAAGCTACGGCGTATCAGATCGCAGGGCGCGCAGACAATGACAATTATGTAAATGAAAGTCGGCGAGCGCCGCGCGCCGCACGCGGGCAGCCGCGCTGTGAGGAGCGCTACCTAACATCGCTTAGGTACATTTCCAAAGAGAACGAGCATAACTGCTTATTTTTTTCAGCAGAGTTTGCATCTATATATTTTAGCTTAAAACTTAGTACTCAGTAGTCGCAACGATAGCAATAGAGCTGCGACAGCCTATTGGTTGAAGGTAGCCCTCTCGATTGGGAGGTCCGAGGTTCAAACCCAGGCACGCAAAACATTGTTCTAAACTGCTTTTCGGTGAAGGAAAACATTGTGAGAAAACCTACACACCCGAAAGTTTTTAAAAAAATGTTCTCGGAGGTGTGTGAAATCTATCAATTCCCTCTTGGCCAGCGCGGTGGTCTATGGCCTAAACTCTCTTATTCTGAGAGAAGACCCGTACCCAGCAGTGGGACAATAATGGGTTGACGAGAGAAGTCGCAACATATTGTACGTAACATTATTTATCGCAACTTATTCACTGTCATCAATATAATTAAACATTCATCCTCTTAAGTATGATAACGTTCTAAAATATTAGATATGCTTAACATTACTGTATATATAAATTGCTTAGAAACATATACAACGATGAATATATTTACGAAAATATTCTCTATAGTCTAATAATGCCTCGTCGGCGGCTGCGGTTCCGCAAACACACACTTACAGCGTGTCTTAAGCGGTCTCAATTAACCCTAGTATCTTTACATATAATATTCAGCAATGGTTTTGGATACCTTAATCGTTTTAAGTTATTTCTGATAGGTATGCACAAAATATAATAAAATACATTATCATATAACGGTCAAATAAGAGTTTAAACTTTATCTTGCTATTTACTTTAAAACAACGTTATTCTCATGTGGTTGCCTTTAGAATTCGTATTTCAGTAAAGTTATTTATTCAAGAGTTTTGAATAAATTTATATTTAAACACAACGTTACTTTGATTATTATTACAAAATATTATCATTTCACAACGACTAGGGCATACATGCTCCTCGTCGCCTGCGGTACACGCAGCAAGGAAGTTGTTTTGTGTAAAGAACACTCCTTGAAAGAGGTTAATGTTTATTATGGCTATATATTTTCTAGGGACTGTAGCAAAATGTAGGATATAGGTAACAACGTCATCCTGTACAAAATGAATACATATCTCAGTCACCTTAACATACACTTATAAGAAAAATTCCTATCTGGTAGAGGCCTCAGTCTGATAGTGAACCTCAAAAATCTGATTGTGGGCGGACCAACTATGGCCTTTAGAATGGAAAGAAAGTTAAAGGCTGAAAATTAGCTAATATGAAAGCGCGCTGTACAACTTTTTTTTTTGGTTGCGAGGGTAAAATCGTCAAAAGGTACCTGATTAAGGTACCGCATTAAAGGAGGCCGTTTTCGACGTTATGAAGAGGACTCCAGGATCCTCAAAGGAATGCCGGAAACGCGTTACGCCTGAGAGGGTTACGTTGCAAAGTTACTAAGTAAAATATTTCAACTAATCAAATTAATAGATCATGTAAGATCCAGACTGACTTTATCATAGGAGATTATCTGCATAAAGGACGCATACTCGGTGATAAAATTAATAAGTTCAATGTAGGAAAACGGAATATTTGGGCATACGTAATCCATACTTGTATAAAATTCTTGAGGATTTTATCAAATAAGAATAGGAGGATTCATATAACAAATTAAAATTTAATATATGACTTACATAATTATAATCGTAATACAATTATATAAAAAAAAATGCAAATAAGTATTTTTTTCTTTCTATCGAATATATAAAAATTTTTCCTCGCAGAAATCATTGTGTAAAGCGCTAATACCGTGTTCCACGTACAAGTAGAGCACATTTAACGAATGTGCGTTAATTATGGAGTGGATAAAATAAGCTGAACCCGCGTAAGCGCCGCGAGCTGACGTCTATAACTTCCTGTCTATAGAAGTTTAGCGGTACATTATACTTCATGGCATGATGGAAGTCCTCATGCCAGTGTACTATACCTGTATGGACATACATGGCAGGGCAAAATATACGTAAAAATGCCTAAATTTAATGTAGTACGTCAGACCACTACTACGAGTACAAGAATAGGAACGTAGGTTTCAACGAACATTTTCTCTTTCAAAATGTCTCTTTAACATGAAGTCACCTTTAAATTGAGGGCAGGTCTATTAATAGTTTATTTTTTATTATATTCATCTTTTAAAAAACGAGTAAATCTTCCTGATGTATGCACGCACTTCGACCTTTCGGTTTGTGGAGCGGACATTTTGAATATTTTACATGTAGGGAAACAGAGCAGCGTGCATGTTAACTAAAGGCTTGGAGCTAATGTGCTAGTTACATTAATTAGTGATGCAAATTGTGCTTGTGCGGCCGCTACATCCGCAGCTTCCCTTTGTTCCAGGAAGATACAATCTCGGCGCTGTCCTTTATATTATATTACTGAAGCCTTGTTTACGAGTGCGCCCACAATGCCGACGGCCACGTCGGCGCCCTCGCGATAAGGCGTCATTTGATTCCATCGTTATTAGACTTATAGGCAAATATTGTATGGCTAATAATGTTAAATATATTTTTTTAATACAGCAATGGTTAAGTATGTTTAATTACTACCGATATGTACATGAACGTTTAAATTACTTCCCCGATAATAATACCAAACTAAAGTTTTATAAGTTTTAATAAATTCAGGTGGCTTTTGCGGTAAAATAATGGAATGGCCCCAGAAGATTAATAGCAAGCGAGTAAAGTTTCATAAATCAGCGACAGCGGGAACAAAATGGCGAATTGTCTCCAAAATTGAAACTGAATAAATGGTGTTAAAATATGCCGAATGGGTTCCGAGCACCGGACTAATATCAGTTACTATAAATTGTGACTGAAAGGGTCGCGACCGGCCACAACTTAGCATTGAATAATCGGGACACATAGATCCTATCAGTACAGATAAAAAACGTGAGGTAATATATAACTAACATCTATGTATTCGTGAGTCAGAAGTCATCCTTTGATTTGTCGCCTTCGTTATTTACGTATACGGGAATATTCTTTAAAAAGTGTGAACCCAGTAGGTGCCCATATTAGTACCTACCATTGTCCAAAGTAATAATGATAACTTCCTCGTCAAACTATGCATAATATTGTCAGACACATTGTCTAAATATTTTTTTGTATGTAGATTAAATTTACTATCCCTACATTTTTTTAATATGGAATGGAAATGGATATGGAAATTAATATGGTGGCATGCAGTTCATCTGATGGTAAAAAATCAACCTCATGACGCTCGTAGACATCCAGATAATACCATAGTCTTAGCCGAGGTTAGCCACAAATGCATTGCATTACGCATCGAGTAAGTATGTCTCCCTTAGCCATCCTTCAGACGTTACATAACAGCTCATAACACCGCTTTTATTAGGCGAAAATAAGTGTGGGGTGGTTCCTCAGGAGGTAATACACTAAGTTTTACAAAATATAGTTATTACCAAGTTAATACAGTTCCCAATTCGAAAATTTTATCAAAGAAATGCTTATTGTAAATATATATACTAATGGCAATAGCAGACAATATCAACAAAAGTAATGCATTTTTATGTCGTATAATTTCCGGAGTCGCTTTTGTGCTCTAATATCGCCTTATCTACCCCGCGGTCGCTAACAGTATTTCCTACAATGGCTCTATTTAGAATTTCAATGGGAGATAGATAAAATACTGTCTGCGGTAAAGTCTGTATTGTCCCAGTAATGTTGCCGTTACGTAACATATAACATCGAGATCGTATACCGCAGTGTGGCAAAGCGAACCAGAAGCGACACTGTGAGTCAAGAATTTTTCAATTTCCAACGTGTCTCGTTATTGCAGTGCGCATGCAGAGCGCGGCACCGCGTGGAATGCCGCTTCTACCTCCTCTATATTCTATGACGGTATTACCGTCGAGGTGAGTGCGAAATGGCCCTCGTGACCTCTCGTCTCTTAAAATTGTAAAATCGGTTCTGCTCGCTTAAACTACACTTTATCCATTCGTAATACGGCCCATAATACCAAACACAGATAAGTGATTTTCGGAGCTAAGTATCATTTCTGTGAAAGATATTTCCTGCATTATTGATATCGGGACAGTTACGGCTATACATATTTTATCAAGCCGCCGGTCTGTTTGTGGTCCTGATTCCAAATCAAATACATAAATTATATATGCCTACGGATGATTTCACCAATTACATTGTTATATAATGAACGTAGATATTAGGAAATATACATATTTGGGCATAAGTCATATTTACGCAAAGGTACCATTGCGTAAAAAATTGCGTGAATAATAATCACTACCAAATTATGGACGTTTTGGCATGTTTCAGACTAAATGAGCATGGTCTGCGGTAAGCAATTCCAGGCTCCGATACGTCGCATGAACGTCTCGTTCGTCCAGAATTGGTGGTTCTGAAATTGGTAGCCGGTCTTGCCGGTGTTCGTAAGGCTTGATCATGTATTACTGGTAGCTGTTATTGCTGAATGTAATGGAAAACCGATTGAACAACAGATAACTTGTTAGAATGGCTGGTTGAAATGAATGGTTATTAGGTATCGATTCGTAGGTGAATGTGGGAAAGGAATATTATAACAATACAGGTCCTCCGTCTTTGAAGCAATTGTAATGTTTGTAATGTTATGATTTCGTATAACGTTCTGATCGCGTCTGGCTGCTGCTGTCAGCGCTAAAATACGTTAATAAATAAATAAAAAAAAAACTTTTAGCGTTTGATTAAAAATGGTCAGACAGAAACTTCCGCTCTTTACCAATTATTAAATGCCAATATACCAATTTAACGGAATGTAATTATGATGAATTTTGATATCAGATGTATGTTTAAAATCTCTTCGTAAATTACTATACATCATATCAATTACATTTGCCGACGTGTAATGATAAATAGTTCAAAAGCTCTTTCAAGTACGTTTAAGGCTAGATATGATATACTTTATTTATTTATTACTGTGGTTCGGTCTATATGCTTGCCATTTTCAGTGTTTATTTTTGAAAAGCAACCAAAATATCGAGGGACTATAAAAGTAATATATATTGCTTCCCGTAAAGTTAGTTATCTACGCGTGGTATTGCCTAAATTGGGTTAGCCATTTTCAAAATTCGTTGGTACAAACTGTGAAAGTTATTTTATGTTTTGGTATCGAAATTTAAGCTTAGCAAATGTTATTTTTACTTGATTGCAGAGGCAGGGTAAAGTTTTGTTTCGATGCAGGCTTTTAATAGATTATTTAGGTATATATAAATACAACTACATACATATTTTACCTATACCTTTCCATGCCTTGTGACGTTCAATGACGGCGTTTTAATGAATATTTTAGATTACATTAGCTTTCGCTCAAAGGGTTGAATTTGACGTTCCCTAAAAAGGCACAATAAGCTGAATCGCAGGCAACACGTATTGTACTACAGTTTAAAAAACAACTAATAAATTTCAAGCATGTGATATGGCACGATTATTCATTTTATAAATTATTGTACTTTGTAAAAACAAACAGAAGCCACGTACAGATTTTGTATAAAAATATTGCGTAAACAAAGCTTGTCCGCGATAGCACGTGCGGTCGCCAAAACGGAACATATTTTAATTTGGATTTCAACACGGTAAACAAACGAGAGTGTTTCCCATTGCAGGAAACTTTTCGTTAAAAATGCCCGCGACGGGAACCGTTTTAAAAACTAAGTAGAAATTCGTATATTTCCATTTCTTTTCACAATATGGGATAAACCGCAGTACATATACTTATGAAATTTTGTATAATAAATGGTCACTGTTTTCAATATGATGTAATTTTTAGACGGGGAATTGCGAGTGCCATGCACAGTGCAAGCTTTTGCAATTAAAATTTGAAATGAACTATCTATGTTCCGTTCCGCGTATGCGTTCAACTTTCTAGCCGCCATCGGTTTTATGTACCGGTTACAGTGTGCACTATATAACTGCACACAATTTATTCGCTCAGCCATTTGTTTTTTGCTACATCCAAATAATTGAAAACTGGATTGTAATTGCGGTGTTTGCTGCAAAAATGTTAGCAGTTTGAGAGCCCATTGTTCGGAACAATTGGGACAGTAATTCTCTACACTCTCGCTATATAAACATTTAAAATTGAACATCTGCGCGCTTTTACTTATTTGTGCTTTCGTTGTTAAGCGTAAAAAATAATCATATCAATGTTTAGACCGGAACTATAGTTGTCGATCATCGAACATCTCACAATGGTTTTTACAAAGCATTGTGAGGATAAATTGTACTTTAATTAAATGGCAAAGACAAAATAAACTAAATTTACGCGAGTGAGTAGGAGATCTAACAGCGGCGGCGACCACGTCCTTCGTTAATCGAAACAAGAGCGTTGTAGTGATTGCTGGTCTTCCAGGAACGTTGATGCCACACACGATGCTGTTGCGTAACGATGCTCCAACCGTGGGATCGATACATAGCCGTAGGGGATCTAGGGTGGT
The DNA here is from genome assembly GCA_949699795.1 of Spicauda simplicius. Lineage (NCBI taxonomy): Eukaryota > Metazoa > Arthropoda > Insecta > Lepidoptera > Hesperiidae > Spicauda > Spicauda simplicius. The sequence continues at coordinate 861,586 of OX453071.1, read as the reverse complement.
ATACCTATAAGTTTGCTTATGATTCTTTAAAACGAAACAGTAGGAACCAACCAATCTTTATAAAACATGTCATAAGGTAAATCAACGCATGTAGAAATCTTCGGTCACGGACACGTACATATTTGAATTCAGATGCAGTGTCTGTGTGCTGTTAAATTTCAAAAGTATCGCATTATTACTCTTTTATAGACCCAAGGCGCGAAGTGAAAGTACACAGACACGTAGCCCAAAGTGGAAAGTAGAAAATTAGATCAAGGTAAGCCGTGAAATGTGCCGCCAGCGGGAAGGGCTCCGCAAATATTGCCGACCGAGTGTACGCTATGTACGTGAACACAAACCCAAAAACGTTGTGGTTGGCTAGTGCAATGAACGTATTGTGACGTTCATTGCACTAGCCAACCACATCATAATTAAGTCGTAGAAAATAAGTACATTTTAATTTCGTTTTAATTCGAGATAATTATGTTGAATAAGATAGAATTAGAACTAATATAATAAAGGTGACACAGAGTGGCAATTAACTGAGAAACGTTTCTCATTTTCTGGCCCCAAGAAGTGCTAAGGGTCATTAAGAATTAGTGTGAATTTATTGATTGAGTTTTGGTGTTTAAAAGTAGCTCTAGGTAATTCTAGCTTTTTCGTAAGTCTGATGTAGAGAGGATGCAGTCCACGTAATAGAAGGTATAGCCACTGCCGCCCATGGACATAAACCACTTCATATAGAATAGGGTTTCAAGCTCATGTCAATCGTAGACACAACGCTACTCCGAGGGTTAAAATGGTCGGGATGCAAGTCATCTCCCCACTAGAAATATATATACCCTGGCTTAATAGGTATTCCATTTTATATTTGGCTTATTTACAACACGAATAGTACTGAGCCTAACGAATAGTGTTTGGTCGAGTAGTTATAGATGCATAGCCGAGGGACGTAATAAAAATACATAATAATATTACATTAATATTATTGTTCTACTCAGGGATCGGTTACATATGTCTATGGATGGAAATGGCCACATAAACTGAAGTATTTTTTTATTAAATAGTAAAGACACTTTACATCGATGCGGCCGCACCTAACTACGGAACTCCAAGTCCTAACTTAGTAAGTAGAATAAATTAAGGATAGCTCTGAGGAAGAGTAGGAGTTGAGTTAACGATTTTTTTATTTATTTTTTCTTTTTTTTTTGTTCATGTTTGTATGACAAAATAAATGGGAATAAATAATAATATGCAGGAAATTTTACATAAATGGTCTAAAGCCTGTTGTATTATATTTTCAGTAGCACTAATTCTGCGCGGAAGGCTGCAAAAGGAATAAAAACCGCAGCCGCAGTTTTGAAGTACTTCGAGCAGAAATGTTTTACTCCAGCAGTAGGACAATGACGTTACTCTACCTTTTTTTACGACGCAAGGAATTTTATTCCCGAGATTTGAATTGGAATATCTATTGCGGTGGTTCTCGAGTAAAATTCCGAGCTGTTAGTGCGAATAGATCGTTAGATATAGGGTGTGTGGTAGAGATAGGGTGTACGGGCAATGTGATGGAGCAGCAGTACGTACCGAACAGCTTGCTATAAACCTTTCCTTCATTTGACGTCGGTTTATTCGTTTATAAACCCTTTATAGTGACATTAAGCTTATGTGTATAAGATGATATATTACGTTAGTAATGTTGTCTGGGAACTTGATATTCCCAAGGATATATATTTTTTTTAATAATGAAGTAGCAAACGAGCATGCAGTCCACCTGATGGTAAGTGGTCACTGCTGCCCATGGACGTCTGTAAGCAACTTCATATAGAACATAGGTTCTATCTAAAGTCAATCACAGATGTGTTGCTACTCCCGAGGACTGAGATAGTCGCCTCCTATAGGAGTGCCTCATATAAATATATCAAATTAATCCTATATTAAATATAGTCGCTTCATATAAAGGAGAACCGATAAACACACCCTGTCATGGAAACGCAAGAACAGCCACATGCTACAAAAAGGTTTGGCGGCTATATCTCCCCGGTTTAACCGTACTGGTACTGTTTATATTCTACTTTGCATTTGCAAAGTATTATATTTTAATATACCTAAGATATATCTTACGTAAAGTTTAAAGAGTCAGTCGTCTTTGTCTTAAGGCAGAGAAAAAATATTTAAGTACATAACATAATTTTTCGTATGCTATCTGTCGAAACGCCCGCCGTATGAACTTTATTAGGGTCAATAAATTATTCCCATATCATTTACGGGCTTTGTTCAATGGTTTATTCTCATAGTGGTTAGATTTCCGTTGTAACGATAATGGCCATATGCCATGGGCATGTTTAAGGTTATTTTTTTAAATTTATGAATTAATTTCTTGATTTTTTATATTGACGTTATAAATGGCTACTGAGGATATATATGCTTTCATATTATTATTCCAGTAATGTTTCATATTAATCAGCAAATCTTAGTGGCTTACAAACATTGAAGTAGATAGGTGGCATAGGTGAACTGGTTGTTTGTAAACTAAATATTAGCTCAAACTGTTACCCGGGATGTAAAGTTGTGTCCACCGGGACGGCGCTGCTTATGCAATAACAATAACTTGGATCTTAACGAGATAAACAAGATAAAGCGGGTCGTATCCAAGCGCGTATATTAGGTATGGGTTACGGTATATAAATAATAATTTGTAAGCGAAAGCTGAGGCAAGTGAAGACGAATCATCATTGTTGGACATACATTTTTATGGATTTATCTTAAGAATTCACTTGCCATATTGCCATATTCAAACGTATAGTGATGCGGCAATGTTAAATGTTTCCGGCGTTTGGCAACATGACAAGGATTGTCGGAGTTGTTTAAGTATTTTTTCAAGTAAATGAGCCTGCATTTGGACCTTTATTTGGTCTGGCTTCCGGTAGTTTGTAATGGAACAAATTAGCTAATTTTCGTGCTTACAATAGATATATTATTATGACATTAAATTATTGTATACTTCAAACGAAGCTGTAAAAACACACACAATATTCAATAGTGTATTTTTTACAACTTCGTTGCTATCCTGTGTAGCGCCACGGTGTTTTCTTAAATAACAAAGAAAGGGGACGAGTGTGTTATTCAAATAACTGATAACTTGTTTACATAACGGAATTGGGTTACAACATAAAAAGAAAGGGCCCATGGCTGACCCACTCAATTTGTCCATGAATTTTCTTATCGCATCGTCATTTCCGCGTCGCTGAGTGATTAAGCTTAGGGAGTGAATACATTTGTCCGTGGTAAGATGATTTAGTGGCGGATTATATTTTAAAAGTTGTATAAAAATTACTCATGAGTTTTTAATAAAAAGTGATGTATGTACTTAGAAATAAATGCGAATAAATACAATTAATTTATTATCTCATGCATACTTAAGTATATTCCTGGCAAATAAACATATTTTTTTCCTGTTGCTTTCTGATTCCTCTGGCTTATATTGGTTAGAATAAAAACGGGCTAAGTGTGATTCGCACTCGCCCACGAAATTTCTGTATCGTTTCGTATAAAAAACGGCAACAAAACACGATTGTTGTTTAAGAGCCCCACTTAAATATCTATTATATTTTATATTACTAATATTTGTTGTTATATCGGCAATACATCATCTGTGAAAATTTCAACTGTCTAGCTATTACGGTTCATGAGATATGGCCTGGAGACAGACAGACGGACAGCGGAGTCTTAGTAGGGTTCCGTTTTTACCCTTTGAGTGCGGAACTCTAAAAATCGTTGATCGATTTTAGTAGATTTTGCTTACATATAAAGTTATTACATAAAGTTATGTTATTTTTTTTAATTATCCATCAAAATTTTCTGACTACAAAGCAACAATCCACTTAATATAACATTTCTATAACGACCATGGACATCCGTGATCAAGAAATAAACTCTTAACCACTAAGCTGAAATGCATTCGTCCCTGTAGCTCCGGGATCAGAATAGGGCTACGGCAACCCCTGCCTGTCGTAAGAGCCGACTAAAAGGGGCTTCCGGGGTTGCAGACGGCATGAGTGGGAGCTCGAACCGTTCGGTCAGGCAATCCCGGGAAGGACGGTAGTATGTGTGGTCGCAAAGACTAGACGGAGCGGTGGGCCCAGCCGCCCATCTGGAAGGAGCCCAATGAGGCAACGCGCTCGGAGGATTCCGGTTCCGGGTCATTTCGAGATCCCGGAGTCCTCCCTTTCAGCGCCGAGGACGGCCGCCGGGGGGGTTTTAGTGCGGTAAAAATCCCACATAACCTTGCGTCGCTCCCACGGCGTCGGGTACCTTTTGAAGCTTTCCCCCTCGAGAACGAAAAAAAAAAGCTGAAATGCATTGTGTTAGTGTTTACGAGTTACTTTACCCACGGTTCTTAAACAAATAATCAAGAGTGGAAATAAACATTGCTATGAGAAGTACATCATAAAATTCAAAGATCGGAATTCTTCGGTGTGATCAAGGTCGGCACTTTGATCTGTAATTATTTGGCGTATTGAGAGTGTAAACTTTACGATGTATAAAGTTCACGCTCAATTATCCCGCTGTTTGCGATGCTATAAAACGACATCGGATGTAAAAGGTAGGTACATACATATACGAGTAAATAAAGGTTACCCTACTATTAGGCAGAAATAGTTTACTCGCCCGTAATGTATCAAGTTTAGAGCTGGAGATTTATGCGGCTATTTATTTTCATCTCGCACACTTTGTTTCAGTTTGTCGGTAAATATTTTATAATTCATAATTTTCGTTGACGTCGGTTTTTAAAATTAGTTGCCCGCCCGTAGACCGTGTTTCATGGGAGTGTTATATAATGAATGTTTTATTTTTTTCAAGTGAGCATATTTAAAATAAATTAGTGAGCAATAATATTATACTTCATGAAATCAACAAAGCTACAATTCAAATGGGAATCGAGAAGCATTTACGATTATTTATTGTTAGCCTATGGTATATGTTGCCATCTATATTTAAGTCTACCATAATTAATATTTTTATTTTTATTTAATAAGTAAACAATGTATCGATAGCCATAGATATAGAATAGCAGTAGAGACAAAAGAGAAAAGTCGTAAATGGAACATTCGAGAAAAAACAATTGACGGTTGATAGATCGAATGTTCACTCGCTATATAAAATTAAAACGCAATTGCAACTACGCAATTAGCCGATGTTTTTAATTATTGTAAAATTGAAATACACATAGTTTTTCCACTCAGACGATTTTATTTACAGTGGTAACTGTTCCTTATGTTTATATTTTGCAAAAGGGAAAATATTAAAGTCAATCCATACTTCTGGGGCTATCCCAATATTATTTTATTGGAATGTTTCAATTAAGGGAGATTTGAAATTGAAAACTTAGCTACATTACATATGAATAAGTTACATTTGGCATTTCGTACCATAAAGTGAAGGAATAACATAATTAAATCATTGTTGGCATGTAGGTGGGTAGATCTAAAATCTCCATCAACGTTGCTCTTTTGAGCCGCTTCTAGCGATCAGTTAGCCGTCGTCGCGCGCTGGGCGAGTGCATACGCATGTTCTGTGCACCATTGTGCCTCTGATATACTCCACGTGGAGTAGCCGTGGAGTAGTGCTACCGCGTGTGTCTTGTGAAGTGTTGATACTACTTTTCAGGAAGTACAGCCAGTGCGTACTTCTTTGGGCTCCGTGACAGCGCCGTGCGCAACACCCCGACGAGATGCTGGTCGGCGGATCGAGGTGGCAGGCAAGGTAGGAATTTTATCTATTTGTTGGAACGAGATTGATTGAAATTTTATGTATACACGTTGTTTATATTAATACTGTCTATTCTAATCGATGCGAGGCCCGTCGGTACCGCACAAACTTGTTAAATGTAACCACAATTACGGGAAGACATCATCTTTCAACTTTGTAATTGTTATTTCGTTTCTACGAATATAATAAAACTATATAAATGAACAAACTGATATACCGCGCGCGCCTATTGGTAATTAATTGCCTTATAATAGACAAGACTTGGAAACTCCAGAACTTTAGTAAACGCAACATTATAAAGACATGGATTGCTCGAGGCCAACTTGATACATTATTCATTGATCGCTCTATTAAGGAATAAAGGAATAAAGATGTATGTATTGTAATATCAATATTTGTCAAGTAATCACTTAACCTCTTTTTCATTGACCTTTTTATGTTTCATTGACGAAACTGTCAATGACGATGAAAGGGCAATAGTTTTACTAATGTTGATAAATAATGATGATCTAATAATGGAATTCAGTGTTTTTTTTTATGAAGTAAATTACAGCTCCACAGACGGATCGTCCGTGCCCTTTTTCATATAACATTCATTTTGACATTCTAAGTATGTTATTTTAGCTCCACTTAAGCCTCCGTTGTCACCATCATCCAGAGGGCGGTGGTGGCAGCGTTGGCTTTACAGAAAACCTTAATATTTACTTACTCTATACATAGGACTCATATATATATAATTCTGTCTTACATAACTTTTACATAATTATTCTGATTATTTGCTACATATATTTTTTAATTAAATGGACAATATTAAATTATTATTATTAGGGATTGGGACATAACCTGGCCCTTGCTATTTCTATTTCTTTTCGGAGGCCACTTCGAGCTTGCGCTTAGCAATCGTGTTTATTACTTTCGCGACCCCGCTGCTGATTGCCATGGAGGTGTTGTAGTCCTCCAGCCTTTCGTCGGTGGCAGTCATAGCTCTTGCGATGAACTGAGCTATGGCGTCGTCGCTGTAATCGGTGTAGTAGGTGCAGCTGATGGTATGACGCTTCATGTACGGTCGGGATGCGCGACTTCTCCCCAACTCCCTCTTCTTCAGACTCCCTTTCTCAGCTTGGGTGTGTATCAAGTAAAGAGTCCTATCGAGGGTCATTGGAATCTGCGTGCAACACAGTTCTTGGCTAATCCTGGTCGTCTGGTTCTGGCGGCAGTATTGTAATTTAAAAAGGTTGTTGCGCTCGATGAACGGGAGCTGGTTAACATCTCCGAGGAGCACCACTTCTATCGCTCCGGTAAGTCTTATCGCCATCACGATGGCCTCGAAATGGTTCATAAGTGCCTCGTCGACTAAGAGTCGTCTGCAGCTTCTTTTTGAACCATTTACTAATACTGAGGCCAATGTACGTACTATTACTATGACGAACTCTCCGGACATACCGGTTTGGTAGATGAGTCTCGCTCGGAGGTTCTTCGCTGCCTCCGTTGTGGTGGTGACGGTTATGTCGTTTTTGTTCACTATCCAAGTTGATTCCCCGCTGCCTGGGACCCCTTTGATCCACGAATTCAGTGTTTTAGTACAAGTTTATTACTTATCATGAAAGCAACTATTGTTTGCTTTCTCATTTGAATAGTATATCGATATTATTTTGAGTGATAGGTGCACATGTCTCAAACATTCTTAAAGTAAATATTGTTTATTCTGATACTAACGACGTAATGTTTAGTAATAAAACATTGTCTTTTACTGCTTTATTATTCGTTGAAGCGAATAATATTGACTAGGGGAAGTGTAAGATATTGAATAAGCTTACATATCTAAATTATATTGTTCATAATAGTGTGTGAATATTTCATCATAGTGGATTGGAGTTATTTTTTGTACCACGTGAATTATAAATTCATCCCTGATAATAGTTATTTCTTGTATTAAATGAAACCTGTACCAGCATTCAATATTAACACTTACTGCGTATATTGGCTAATGACCCTTCTATATCTCTCATTGGAGCAGCCTGGTAGCGTGTGCTCCCAACCCCACTCATCGAAAACTGTTATGTTACGATCAGTTTGCTTACGGTGCATCTGGTAGGCATACTTAAATAGTTTAGTAGGAAGATTTAGATTTAATATTGAAATGTCTGACTGGGGGCAGATAACTAATTATCTGTTATTTGTTTCACCTCATTGAATCTAATTCCTTAAATACTACTGATGTACAGGCTTGTGATCTTCATTGTTCACAACTGGAATATCGAAATTATGCATTTAATCTTGTATACCATATGTTACAAAAGACCGCTAGCGAAATTTAGAAGATTCCTTGGAACATCGTAGTACCTACCGTACCTAATTTCACATTTTTTCCTGTACAATATTTTTTAGTTACATCTAAGCCTATGTTGAAATACACGACAATCTCACAGAGAAGGAAAGTAATACTTGATGAAATTAATATCAGTTCAAGATGTTTAAATAAAAACAATCCTACTTTTATTTGTGTCAAAATAATACCGAAAGAAATAAAACATCACTACTGACATAAATTCGCATATAAACATCTCGTTGCTTAAGTTTCTTATAGTATTTTCCGATGAACAACACTCGTTAAACGAACAATATTTTACAGTAACTTAATATGAACGTATCGCTAAAGTATCATGGGTTAAAGTTTAAACGATCAAAGTCTATAAGGCGGCTTCTATGGAGCGTATGTAGCGTTTTTGTTGCTAGTAAAATATTTTCAAAGTAGTCCGCGAGCTTGCCAGCCGCCCGATAATATTGAATTATTTTTCTTGCTGCATAAAAGTTTATGAAACCGAAAGACGATATTTTGTTCTCATAACCTGAAAAATATTGAAGGGAACACAAGACCTCATATTAAATTGAAAAGATGTGGATATCAAATTTTCTTTTCGGATACAAAATTTTCGATGCTCGTCATCTTTCCCTTTGTTTTTGTCCTAAAAATTAATAATCTTCTACTATTCAAAATAAATTAGACAATTAACTTAAGCTAAGAATAAATGCAAAATATATTTTACAACAATAGCAGATATGATTGGTGTCACATTTCATTCTACGGTAACCGGATGGTGGTGTACCGCGTGCGGCGCCGGCGGCGGTCGCGCCCGTACCGAGCTCATCAGCTGTAGGGGCTGCGTGGAGATCAGTACAGTTTTTATGTGCACTGAAACAGTAGATATTAATATTGGTACGCTATTGTTATTGATTAACTGATTATTCAAATTTCGTTTCATTAAACTGTCTGCCACTATTACTGACTGAGAGTATGTTAAGTTTTAATTAGTTGTCAGTGTTATTGAAAGTTTATGGACAGCTAAAACTGCCTTCAAATTTTTATAAACATTATTAGTTTCATTCACGAGTATATTTAAAGTATGGTCATCACTTGACTCCTATGACATGGGTAGTAGGCAATGTAAGCTAAGTTAGATCTTATCGAATCTTCATATCGAATTGTAAGTATCTTTGAGGTACTCAACTTGTAGCTTATGCAGGAATAATCTATGTGTTTAGCTTGCAACGACGTTAAGAAATACTGTAAATTATCAGTTACCTTAACTAAAAAGATCCAGTAGCGTACTTAGTAGAATTATCATATTCTTTTCTATTCTTTATAATTAGTTTATTCATATGTATTTTATTAATGTTCTTTATACTATATTAAGTTTTAAATGGAAAGTAGAACCTACTTCCCGATAGTATTTCGATAAATTATCTGTGAGGCAGAAAATCATTAACGAAGATCGGAAAATAAGGTCCTATAAGGGTTATGTAATATACAAAACCTATATATTTTCTCATATTTTACATGGCTCGTAAAATATCATTGCGAGTTGCAACATTAACTTGATCCTCACCGTGTCTCTATTGTGTACTCGCCACAACTTTGGCCGCTATATTTGCAAAGCGTTCCTAAAACTTTAGGGGTATATTGTTACATAAAAAATATCGTAAACCTTACTTTGTTTTTTATTAGCAAGTGTACATAAATTTCTATATCTAGGCTTTTCTGTTTTAGAACACTTCATATACCTAAGCATTGAACATGCTTTACGTAACATGCAACTTGTGCTTTTATATTGTTGTGAAATGTTAAGAAAATTCTGCTTGTCTTCTATAAAGAGATTGAATCATTTTATTATTGGTTTATTCCCTGACTGTAACATGACTGAAGTAATGAGGGTAGTCATTATATCATTATTTAGTTCTACTATAGCGTATCATTAGTTTTATTCTTAACAGCAAACATTAATACATTATGAAACTAATATTTTCTGTAGAACTACTTTATTATTCCGCGGCTCAGCGTCTAAGCCCTGCGACGGCGGTCTCGTCATAATTCATGCGGCGGAAAGATTAGTCAAATGATAAAAGAATCGTGAAAGAAAATTGAGACATAAGCAAGGATTGCTATATTTAAATCTGTACGATTTTCGAAATATACCTAAGGATGGTGTACATGTGTTTTGTAAGAATTATTTAGTCTTATTTATACGACACAAGATTCTGGCATACATTGCATACAATAAATTAAAGAAAAAAATACTGGCATCGTCTGAGTAGAGGAGTAAGTTCACTAATTGTTCGAACAGTGCTTGTAAATTATTCCTGCAAATTTATTGCTTGTAACAGGTATTTTATTTATATGATACAGGACACTTGTATCATATAAATGGGCATTCATCATGGCATCATATAAACATCATCAATACATTGTCATCATAAACGTTAAGGTTATAGACTACCAGGCTGCCGGCTGGTCAGGTACGGATTATTAAGCATTATCATAATTTTCATATCTGTTTACATAAGGGACTCTCTGAAATTAGTGCGAGAGCACCATATTGCTATAACGGTGTTTTTTACAGATATAGGTACGGAACCCTTCGACTTCGACTCTTACTTAGCCGGTTATTTGACAAGGAAAATATAAGTTGCTACCAGTCACAATCATCAAAAAATTAAAATCAAAGGTATAAAATCGGAAATGTGTATGTCACGTACTTTTATAACACGGGCGAAGCTGCGGGATTCAGCTAGTATGTATTATAAAACACTGTGTTCTTATTTGAGGCTATCTAACTTGATCTCTAGGAATAGGAACGTAACTTTGGAGAATAGGAATAGGAATAGGAACATAACTTTGGAGAATCCCAGATAAGTCTAATATTATTTGAATAAAAATAAGTAAATGCACGAAAAAGAAATCACTGATCACATTTTAATAGGAAAACACTATGGCGGTGACGTTTGAGTTAATTATGCGATTACGGAGGCATCCAAAAAATGTTTCGTGTCCGATAAATGCCTGTAATTGGCAACAACTACTTCTCATTACGCGCGCGTATTGTGCGGCGTTACATTGCCCTCTTCATTACATGTGCGCGTAATGTTCATTACGTTAATGACGCAATAAATTACACTTTCAGAGCAAAAAAAATATTGTTTTATTTGCGAAACAAATCTGAGGATAAAACTGCTTCAGACGTAAATCGCAGCTCAGCGCTTTGTGTGTTAATACAATGGATACAATTAAGGATGAAAGAACCTTATATCTTTATATAGGTGGTGGTCAAGCGAAGTGGTAGTATAATGGTAATATAGTGGAGTCTTCTTATCCTGTAATGTGGTAAAATGAGTCCTCATCATCAGCTTTGTGATGTAGTTGTAATCATGTCTCGCTTTAAGTTAAGTAACTAAAGAACTCTACAACAAACTACACAGGAGAGGTAAGGTGTATACCATTACCAAGCCCCTACTATTTTTACTATTTTAGGGTGATCTTAATAAAATAAAAATAACGTCCAGAGATAAAGAAAACAACTGTTGGAAGCAGATAGCAAATCTGAAGCGATTTCAGTGGAATCAGGAGGAGTGCAGCTCCGCCGCCGCTAATGATGTAATTTGTTTGCCAAATGACCGAATAAACGCTTTAAGCCCGCCGCGCTACTTCCCTTGTATGTCTTTGAATGATGAGAAAATAAAATTTTAATAGCCTCTAATTACATCTAGTTTTTTTTTTATGTTTCTACAAAAGTGTATTATGATAATGGTGAAATCAGCTAAAGTTGCTAATACACTGTTAAAAATTCAAATGACTTTTAAATCTCAAATTTGGACTACATTTAGTAAAAAATAAAGTTTTGAGCTAATTGTGACATTAAAATAAACCACAAAACCCAAACTTTTATATGTCAAAGCAATTCTATAGGAATTATTATTTTGATGTTATGTGTTATACTTTTTTTTAATAAATGCCATATTAGCGCAATGGCTGTCGAAATTACATTTACGTACCTACATACATATGTCTATGTATTCGCAATAAGTAGGCAAAACGGCCCAATTACAAATTTTGCTAACATGTCTGTCATATAACTCTGGTTCTATTTGACATCAGTTACAGTCCGAGGAAAATTTACGTTCCGTGTGAAATATTGGATGTTGAACAAATTGAACAAGCGAGTAATATTATATTATGCAGATCCAGGATTTGTTAAAGGTTTGTAAAAACTACTGCTCTATTTAAAAAAAAAAGCAAATGCTAAAATCGTGTATGTCAATATCGTGTATATCTCACGTACTTACAATACACGGTAATTTAAGTGATACGGTACTATTTAATATCGCGCATACAACTTTATAAAATCTGAGCTAAAGACTAGGGTTTAAAAATCTAATATTCCACATGCTTGTGTGCATGTAGCGGTGGCACTGATACGCTGCAATTAAATCATGAAGCGATTTACAACATTTGAATGAAAATCATCCATCATTTAAACGTCCACGAGTGGCCGTTAGGTCCCCAGTTCACCACGGTAAGCCAGGGAGAGGATCTAATGCCACACGGCTAGAAATTTTATTATTTAGTTACACACATATGTAGCTGCAATTAGATTTATTATTTTGATGTTATGTGTTATACTTTTTTTTAATAAATGCCATATTAGCGCAATGGCTGTCGAAATTACATTTACGTACCTACATGCATATGTCTATGTATTCGCAATAAGTAGGCAAAACGGCCCAATTACAAATTTTGCTAACATGTCTGTCATATAACTCTGGTTCTATTTGACATCAGTTACAGATTTCCATAGTAAACCTTGGCCCTGATGGGCTGCTACCTCAATCGGATATAAAAATTATACTTATTTTGTGGTGCAAGTTATTAAAAATGGTGTTTATTTAAAGCACAAACCAACAAAAGCACAAGCAAGAGCCAAATAACATTTATTAGAAAAATAGCTATGTGGTATCGACGCGCCACCCGCCGAGGTAACATAATGCGTTGTACGTGACGTTGTATATAACGATTATGAATGATGTAATTTTGAAACCAAAAAACAATTATACCTACCTCTTTTTTCTAAGAAGTGAGTTACAACGAAGGGTTGCAGAGGTTGCGCGATGTCTTTAATTGCACGATTCAAGTTAAAAACGTTCCGTACCTACTAGATATGATTTAAAATATGCGTTCAGAAAAAGATTGCACCGAAATGACAAAAATGAAACTCTACGTTTTCGTCCTGTCTGTCAGTCAGTCCATCACATTTTTTTACTCAGAAACTATTGGAACCTTAGGTGTATAGGAAATTCAAAATGCAACTAAGCGTATGAAATATTTATATATATAGATAACCTCTTTCCTTTGGGAAGTCGGTTAAAAAGAGGTTTATTAATAAATAGGATAAATACTATAAAGTTTTATAATGTTTTAATAATAATAAGTTTAATAAGTAAGATGGAATGTTCGCTTTGAAAGTGGCAAATTTCTGATTATGATCCTGAATCATAATCATAACTTAAAAAATATGTCAGTCACAAAAAAAAGTAAATAAGAACCTTTCACTTCTAAGACATCCGCTTTTATTTTCTGAGTATTATGACCCTTAGCCCGTATTCCTAGTCTATTCATAATTATAAAAACATTTCGTATTTGCTTTCCGTATGCTGAAGTTCTCTGTCTCTCAATTTTTGTAACTAGATTACCACCATTCATTAATAAAAGCGATAACTTCTAAATGCTAAGTCATTTTCATTTCTAAATATGATCTCTGAACGTCCGGGCAATACGATACGAGTGTAGAACCATGAGGTTATTACTATACGCGGCACATTCTTGATCCCGCGATAAGCAGGATTAGAGAGTACGACAACATTTCATGTACAAAATATTTTCATAATGTTCTTTTGGCTCTACGAGATTCTTGTTAGATTTTATACAATATCCTAAAACATAACATGAAAGTAATACGCGACTATGTTAAAGAAATATGAACGTTCTCGGAAAATGACGAAATAACCGTTATATACCGTATAACAGGGAACAATAATTAACGTCAAGGAGCAGATTAATCGTTCGCATATTAATAAGCTGTGTTTTTAGGAGATTACAATACGTTAGTAACATCTACATTGTTTTGTTTGATGTTCCATAACATAATAATATGAGCCAGTAGCCGGAGAAAGTTGTGCTGGAATGGAAATAAAATTGCATTTTAGTCAGAAAATGTTTAAATTTCTATGTACAGTTTAAACTTCCACGGGATGCTTAGAGACAATGTTGTGCACAGATTTACAGTTTGTTTGTTCATACCCATTCTATTAAAAGTGTTCTTTTACTTAGTTAAAGCATGAAAATGTGAGAGCTCATTGTCTATATAGGTTTATTTCATGTAGATTGTAGTAACATTTTGGGGCTATTCAAAGCGTATACGTGTAACTAGTAGCCAGTGGCGGCGGAATATAGAATTAGTGTAATCCCGGAGTGTGGGTGTAAGCCGGCTCGCTCAAAGGGTTCTAGCCGGGATTTGGGAAAATATAGTTTCCGAGGAAAATTTACGTTCCGTGTGAAATATTGGATGTTGAACAAATTGAACAAGCGAGTAATATTATATTATGCAGATCCAGGATTTGTTAAAGGTTTGTAAAAACTACTGCTCTATTTAAAAAAAAAAGCAAATGCTAAAATCGTGTATGTCAATATCGTGTATATCTCACGTACTTACAATACACGGTAATTTAAGTGATACGGTACTATTTAATATCGCGCATACAACTTTATAAAATCTGAGCTAAAGACTAGGGTTTAAAAATCTAATATTCTACATGCTTGTGTGCATGTAGCGGTGGCACTGATACGCTGCAATTAAATCATGAAGCGATTTACAACATTTGAATGAAAATCATCCATCATTTAAACGTCCACGAGTGGCCGTTAGGTCCCCAGTTCACCACGGTAAGCCAGGGAGAGGATCTAATGCCACACGGCTAGAAATTTTATTATTTAGTTACACACATATGTAGCTGCAATTAGATAGGGGTGGCTGTCGGTATCCGCGTCATCGTCGTATACTGTTGTCCCATATGTGGTTATCGTCTCCGTCACCGTCATAGTCCACCGCGCTGACCCAGTGCAAATTGATAGAGTTCGCATACCTTTGAGAAGTTTTTTAAAATAACTTTTCGGCGTGTAGGTTGTCTCACAATGTTTTATGACGGTTAATCACTAATTGATAAATTTTAGAAACATCAAAGGTGGTATTAATATTTGGACCCTAGATGAGTTCCCACCATTAAGCTATCTCTGCTCGTTTAAATTCACGCGCAAATAGTTCCAGTTCCGAAGAATATTTAATTTTAGCATATATTAAAGCGGATACTTGCCGACAGCAACTTCAGCGCTTAGCCACTTGTCATAGCTGTAAAGTATATAAGCAACAGAACTCGCCAGGTGCGTGGCAAATTGAAAAACTTCGCACTTAATTAAAACTTCTTGGGCGCACTGCTCTAAATAAAGAGTAATACGAATGTCCGTCTTAGAATGGAAGAGCAGATTTATGGTTTAATGAATTCACAGTTGAATAGTAAATCGATTCAATTCTAATGGTTTTGATATTCAGGAATGGAATAGATATGCTGGCAACTTTGTTACGTATAACTAACGTTAACTATAGGTCTAACAAAGCTCAAGTATGAATAGAATATATAGCCGGTGCAGTACAATGTGTGCGGTCACTATCTGCCGTAAACTGCAGGTTCAATGGCATGTACGCGTCGCTGCCGTTAAGTGGTGTACTCACTCGTAAACAACATTAAATTTCATTAGTTTAAAAATTATAATTTGCTTCATAACATTAGTTTTCTATAGATCTGAACAAGTTAATCGTGCGCCGTCGGAGACATCATTATTACAATATTTCCTATGAGCAGTGGAGCGTTGCTGGGTCTATGATTTAATAATGCGATAGGGCAAAATATTTTCATCTTTGGAGGGTTACTACAAGCGAACTTAATGAAGCGTCCCGAGTTCTTATATAAGTGGACTATGCGAGTCTTTACTTGTATTACGTAAAATCAAATAAAATAAGAAATGAAAGCAGCATATTATTGTGGTGTTATTAATTAATTTTAATGGAAGCGGCACTGGCGTCCTATGACCCAAAAAAGAAATGGAACGTGAATGATAAATATTTGTAAACCGATCAGAAATATTTATAAACCGATGTACGTACACCATTATACATTAATCTACTTGAGGTCAAATAAGTCCAGTGAGGGTTTATAAGTCAGTACAATTTTAGTTGAAAATGAATAATATGTATTAAATTCCTTTTCTTGAGCATTTTGTTAGAAAAATATGGTTAAAATAATATCCGTAGTTCGGAGATCGTTCTAACAGTGGGGTAACGCCATAGTTTATTCATGGCGGCAGTTAGCTAGATTTACAGCTACCCAGAGGTGAGCTTACATTATATATCATAAGAATGAAGTGGAAAGCGTGCTTGCTTGCAGGTAATTGGCCGGATGTACCAACGTAGCTACATACTCATTCTACCATATTAAAAAGATTTTCCACACGGATTGACTAATCAGTACATCTTTCAACCGCATTGTATCAGCGCGGTGTATACAAAGTGCAATAATGTCGACTTACTTAGCTAGGGAGTAGCTTGTTTACATGCTTCATATAAGGAAATGTACGTCATATGAAATAGAGCAGTACACGGACAGAGAGTGATAAATACACGCGCTCCTTGTTATGACAGGAACAGGAAAATTACATTAAAGCGACATTACTTACAGGCACAAATTATTACACTGTTGTGTAGTAAATAATAAATGTATGGTCTCTGATGTGTTTTAAACGTTTTCTTAGTTCTTAGATTCATCATCGTACCATTACGGATGCAGCTCGTTTAACGCTGAAATGGTCAGTCAAATCTTTAAAAATCCCACGTTTGATAAAATAGAAATAATCATTTGCTACAACAGCATACAAATAATAAGTTTATATAGTCTACCAAAACAATAGGTACATTTATATATCTTATGAGCTAGTTTCTTTCGCGTATATAATAGAATCTTAACAAAATATCTATTTATATGAAAATGTGCTAGGATGTTTTTATTACTACACTTGCAAGTTATATGTACATATATTATTGTTAAAGTATTTTTCAATGTCGGTATTGTAAATTTCTGCACAAGTTTAATGTATAAAAGTAAACAAGTAAAGATTAAATAATAATAAGAATAAACTAATAAAGTGCGCTATTGGCTGGGAGTGGCGCTGCGGTATTTGCATAGCGGGTTGCTGCGAGCCAGGGACTGAGTGAGGGTCCAAGTGATGGGCTGCGCGTTTGACAGATATTGTTATGTAGTTATCAAGCATAAATATAAATGTAATTCGATTGACGTTATTCATAGCGAATATAATCTCCTCCAGGTTATAGCACGTGAGTTCGGTTGTAATATTTACAACGCCTGCTTCTATCATCTTGGTGACATCAAATATACCCAAGCTTTTAGGCTTTATAAACATTAGCGTTAGTACTCCATAACGTTCATAAAACATTGGCCATCGGTTATTGCGGTAATATTTACAGCCATGACTGAAAGTTCGTTATATGAAATAAAATATTTGACTCTAAATTTGTTTAGAAAGCGACGGGATAATATATTTTTGTTGATAGTAATGTTCTCTTATTACGTAATTCCAACCACAAAGAAGACAAAAAGCAGTTGCAGCTACTCGTAGATCATAGACAAATACTAGATACATATTTCCCCGCTTCTCACTCATGTCTTACTCCCTGCTGCACACACTCGACGTCAAATAAATTAGATTAGTTATCCGATGGCGGCGATCTTAATGACTTATTGAAGCCGCCAATGATAGATTTCTTTACTCTGCCTACTCATATCACTCGTAAATTTTGTAAATTTTCTATTGTTTCCCGACTATTTGTTAGCCATGCTTTCTTTATCTGAATAAACTGAAAATTATTATCATTTGATCTCAAATATGCCCGATTCTACCGCTGGACATATTATATATTTATATAGACTATTGTAAATGTAAATATAATAAAATTGAATGTGAATACTTAATTAATGTAGTAATTTCACATTGTAACTATAATTATGTGTAGTATTTTGCGTGCTCTGCTTCGATTGTATACAAGATTGGCGATGGTCATTAATCTAAATCACCGCCAGATGTTTATAAAAATAATTATAAGGTATAATTTCAATGTTAAAAATTATATGATATTATAGTTTGCTCTTCACAGACATTGGAAAAAGGAACAAGTGAGATGACAAAAAGATTTGAAACACAGGGAATTTTTACGAGGTATTTTTTTTAAGATCCCATACGACCATCCATGAAAGTATTTGTTAATTAAAAACTCACAACATCAAACAATGTCTGATGAGGATCGGAGTGGACCAAACTTTAAACGAATGTGAGCTATCTACATATCTGAACATCCATTTGTTTTGAACGGCAAACTGAAAAATTTTGCAATTAAACCCAAACTGCCAGAACATGTTTAGACTTTAGGTCGTTCTGACCCGCCGCGCTCCCTCAGGATCAAAATTAGGGAATTTTAAATGTAGTTTTAGTAAGCCAAGTTCTATATTTAACCTATATCTTTAAAGAAAGTTATGCGTTTACCTTTTTATTTGATGGAAGCAAACGAGCATGCAGTCCACTCGATGGTAAGTGGTCACTGCCGCCCATGGACATCCGTAAGCAACTTTACATAGAACATGCGTTCTATCTGAAGTCAATCATAGATGAATCGCTACTCTTCGACATCTACGACTCATATAAAAGCTCTCCGTGCATTTGTTGCTGGGATGCGTAATTTTTTTGTTATGATTGCAGTTTATAAATCTTGTAATAGATAAAATCTGTTAATATATAAGTATAAGTACCTAAATAACCCATGGACTTGTGCTTTCTTTGAATTTTAATTTAAGTCTTTATATGTATTTAATTTTATTGTCGAAAGTCACTAATATGCAAATGATTGTATTATTATTTAAGTACAAGTCCTCGGAGGCGGCGAGGGCAAAGCGTCTGTGATCGAGTTCAGACAGGACTACGGTCATAATTAATTTCAATTTGATTAATTAATTAATGGGTATTAGGCAAGTAATGGATTTGTATTAATACTAAGCTTTACTGATCTATTAATCGTTAGTGGCTTTAACTTTGAAACGACACACAGAAGCCTAATGCTGTCTTAAATAATATTCTCAAAGATATGAGGAATTTTTCACTCGTACTTAGCTGGCGTGGTGGTCTATGGTCTAATCATTGTGGGGGCGATAGTTTACAGGCGACGATATTAGGTGACCTTAAATGACGGCATCTGCCACTACCCGACAATATGCATAACATTGAAAGCGCGCTGTTTCGATTTTATAATAAAGAAAAAGGTGGTAAAAAGAGTGTAGTTCTACCACGGACGTACCATTCCACATCTATTTGTAGCGAGAAGCAGTTTTTGAATTGCTGGAAAGGTGTGATTGTCGACTTACTCATATAAGACGACTTCAGATACAAGCCCTTTGTTAAGTTGTTTACGATATCCCAGGGAGAACGGCTGCGATCACCGTCAGCAAGCTCATTTGCTACTTCATTAGATATAAATAAAAAAAAGTAAGCAATTGTTAAAACGACAGCGTATTAATTTACTAAACGAAGGTCTTTTTTAAATAATTTTTAACGAATACTTCGTAAAAAATCTTAATTATTTTAAAATAAACATCACTTATTAAATTGAGCTGAACACGATTTACATTGAATAAAATGATGGTTGAATAGTTTCGTTTTCCGTTCAAAAGAAGAGGGATTTCCGGCTTGAAAGGCTCACGTCTCTGACAGAGTTTTAATCAGGTTGTAAACTTTCTGCACTGGCGACTGCCACTGAAGAATAACAAGCCTTGAAAGCAAATTAAGAAGTGCATTTTTAGGGCTGGTAGCGTGACCGCCGTGCAGCTATATAATTAGAGTTAATTATTATTTAGTCAACTTTTTATACAGAGGTTACATAAAAAAATCTATTTTTAACGGACTTCCCAAAGGAAAAGGTTATCTATTTGTCGTGTATATTTTTTTAATGTATGTTCAGTCGTTTTGGCCAGACGCCGTCAACCTATCGGTACCATTTATACGACATTGTATGCGGCTAGTTTCACAGGCGATTCCATATTGAGGAAACTGAAAAAAATTATGTGGTATTCCCGGAAAATTGGAAAGTGTTAGTTTCATACAATTTTAATTAGCTTGAGTGTTTCTGGATCGATTCCATTTTTTTCCTTTCATTTGATTTCATCACGCAAATTTTTCTCTTGGACTGGGTATGCTGTGATGTTTTATAATTAGATTATGGGGTTTCAACCAGCAACACTCCTCATGTTTCTAAGATAATTTGAGATAACTCAGCTTCTGCCAATTCGATTCTTATGAAACTTGGAATGTGCATTCAATGGCGCCTACTTCGGAACTATACTATATGTGTGCTCTAAACCAACATAGATTTAATTTTTTAATTTTTTTGGGGTATTAGTGGCAGTTGGCAGTGTAAGTCGGTTGTATTTTTTTTTTATTTATTATTTGTATTGAAGTAATAGTTCTATCTTCGTAGAAGAGTTGTACCTGAAATCAACCTTTAGATAGTTAGGCTTTGTTGTTTTATAGCGTTAGTTATTTCACAAGAACCGAGACCTGTAGATGCAGAGACTAAGGCAATGCCTACGCTTCTCGATTTATTGTACATTTGTACTTTATTTGTACATTTGTATATTTGTACTTTGCATTCTTAAGGTAGGCTTCAGTCATTAACACTATGATGAACCAATATTTGATGCGAGTTTGTCATAAAAACAGTAAATAAAGTAACACGAGTAAACGTTTTCACAAATAAAACAATTTGAAGCGTAGGCTTTTAATACATTCCTTTTATCATTTACATATGAAACACAGAAACATAACACACGGGAGATAAATAAATCTAATGAGACGTTGCTGACTGACATTACTTGAATCTTTAGCGTAACTTGTAAATGAAAAATATTAAAATTACATTGTACTTGAATATAGGTAAAGATATTAGAAAAGAGGAAGGGTGTAGGTATGGGGGGTGGTTTTATACATTGTAGCAGATTGACAAAGTTAAATGGGTGTCGGTCTCAGTGGTGGTTCGCCCATTCCAACTGAGGCCTAATGCATTTTTAACATATTCATTGTATTATACATGTACGCGAGTAATCAAACACAGAGATACTAAAAAAATCTAACCTACCACCGAACCAACTCAAATGTTTGTATTTTAGTCTGATGCGGGCTAATTCTCTAATTTAGATGTGTATACGATTACGTGATACTAATTAATGTCCAGCATTACAGTTGTATTTACGTTGTCGGCAGTCATGTTAATAGAATATAAATTAGATTTAAATATTAACGTATTTTTTTTAAAGTCTTATTAATATAAGTACGTATTACGAAAATCAGACAGCAGAGTAAAGAGTTTAAATGTGTTTAAATATGAGTTTTAAATATTTGACACGAAAAATATATTTTTTGCGTGTACAAGTAAATTGCGACCAAATAAAACTTATTTACCTTTTAATGACGTTCTAGACATCATGGAAATACGATCCAGTTTAATCTAATTCAATTAGTTTAGCCTAGTCAAGTCATGTCAATTCAGTCTGAGTTGTAATAAGTAAAGTAATTGAATATTTTTGTGTTAACAGTAATCTTATCGGTCTGACTAGATTTTTGCAAATATTTTGGGTACCAGATATTAAAATAAATCCAGTATTTCTTTTTGTAGGGCAAAGGTATCATTCTTTTATGCTTTATATAATGCCTTCAGTCGGAAACTTCCAGCTCAGTGTATCATGCTCGCATCTGTTATAAATTCCGCCCATGACCAATTATTGTGTTGTCCGGCTATGTCGCTACGCCTTAGTTTATCTTCGTTTTAAATACGATTGCATCAATCAAACGAACTACAAACTAGCGTTTATTGATATGAGAGTTGGCAGCACGACGCAACATCCCGGACATAATTCAAGCGGCCGCCCGCGACACGCTGACGGGCGCTGCGTCGCGGTTGTTTGTGATTATACATTACGCTGATGTATCATTAACAATGCAATTGCTTACTAAACTGTGTTGAAACGGATTTTAGATTTTACTAAAACATGATACGGTTAGTTTTGGAAAACATAGAGTGCAGTAATGAAGAGCATTAATTCGACTGTGTTGTATTCTAAAGCCAAATGTTAATTCATTGGATGCGGGAGTCAGTAAACTTGGTTCTTTATTTAAGCCGGTACAAATATTTTGCTTCAACACACTGTCTGTTTAGCATTAGCAGAGATGGTAATTCATTAAGGATTAGTTGTCTTTTTTATACAATTTTGTATCACATTGAAATAGCAAGTGAACGTGCATCTACCTGTTGGTAAGTGTCCATAAATGTCTGTAAAACAATTCATATACACCAGGTATTTTATCTGAAGTCAATAGATCTGGTGCTACCTGAGGACTAAGATGATCGTCCCATAAGAAACTGTGGCTGTTACTTCTATTAGAACAACTTGAATACTGTTAAGGTATACTTAATATATTTACTTAATACAGTAGAGATTTACACATCTATAAACAAAAGGTTTATGAAATGTATTTTAAACTTCCAAATCAATTCGACTTTGTTTATTTGCGGCATCAAACTAAGCAAGCCCCGATAGCCGGGACTCGACTGATTTATTATTGTTTTGCCCTTTATTGTCGCCGCAACTGCCAACTAACTGCCACTGCTGTTTACGGGAATGTGGCCATGAATCTATGGGGTTTAAATCCACTCATGTAGATACGTAATAGTTCTGGGGGCACGGCAGTGCCCCCGCCAAGTATATATTACCATTGACACCTTGTTTGTGCGAATCTTAAGAGTCAATTTGTTATTGCCTTCGTAGTATTTTGTGGTTCATGGGGTTGAATAGTTGCCAGTAACACTGAAATATAAGCCACTGTTTGTGGCACTAACAACCACATGTACATTAAAGTTGAGTATTTAATTACCCTCTAAATTAGTATGAGTACTAGAGAGTAGGTTCCGTAGAGACGTAACCTTTATTTTGTTATTATATTGAAATCAGATATAGCAGTGATAGCCTAATGGTTGAAACTTGTCCTCTCAATCGGGGAAATTAATTATCACTGCATTTCGGTGAAGGAAAACAACAGGACACACTCCCGAGAGTTCTTTAAAAAAAGTTCTTGGAGGTATGTGAAGTCCACCAATTCACACTTGGCCAGCGCGTTGAACTATGGCCTACAACTCTCTCATTCTGAGATAAGACCCGTGCCCAGCAGTAGGACAATAATGGGTTGATGATATATTGAAATCAGATGGCTCAGAGAGTCTGTGGCAAATAATTAATGTGAATAATCTCAATACCACTTGTTTTGAGAAAAGTTACCACCGCGCAACCAAGCTTGTGTGATTGTTAGGATTTATTGGCAAGATTGTAGGTTAATTGAATCTGGTTTACAGAAAAATGGGTGTCGTATGTGTAAGCTCTAAACTTAAAGGTTTTGTATATTTCTATTTATCGGAAGAGTTTGTACTGTGTAAGAAGTTAGTTAATTTGTTCTGATTATTTATATTTATATACTGGTGTTTGTAAATCCCTCTTCCCAACAATGCAAAGAGTCTTAGTGTAAGCCTATAAGATTTCAGTAAAACAACATTCTTTTCCGAACGGGGTTTCTTTCACCCATGAGCCCTTCAGAGCGCGTGCCCTATCCGCTCCTCGCATCAGTTTTTTGTCCCCATTCTTCCGAAATGCTAAAGTCACAAATAGGGTTAACTAACTTTCAACATTTTATGCAATATTTTATGGTGGTTTATATTTTTAGTACTGTCAATTTAATTTAATTTTTATATAAAATGTGATATATCTGACACTATAAAAAGATTTTAATCGCACCTAATCTGTTCATGGTGAAGTTAGTCACAGATACATTTCTATCTCTGAGGACTAAGTAAGCAAATATTTCTAAAGATATTGTAGTAAAGTTATACATATGTATAAGAACATAAGAGCCTTCGTTCGAGTTGATTATAAATTATAAGACAATGGATGTTGTAGATGAATTTTGTTTTCGATAAATATTATCAAATTACATTTAAATGTGGTAGAACCAGTGTAGTTCGACCGGGGAAGTACCACCGCCATACCTATTTCTAGCGTGAAGCAGTTCTTGCGTTTCGAAAGAAGGGTGTGGTTGCCGGCACACTTTCACATGAGGCGACCATCATAGTCCTCGGGAGTAGCGATGCATCTGTGATTGACTTCAAATAGAACCCATGTTCTGTATGAAGTTGATTACAGATGTCTATGGGCGGCAGTGACCACTTACCATCAGGTGGATTGCATGCTCGTTTGCTACTTCAGTCAAATAAAAAAAAAAAAAAAAATCTACATACAGCAATTCGCCGCTAACGGGTGCACAGATACCGTCTCGAAAGTGACTTTGACTTTGCCCCTAGGCATTAATATTTTCGAATACAAAGCTCTAACACACACATAACGTGTGTTACAACTGCCGTGTGGTCGTTTATATCTATTAGAAGTTTTTTTATTATGTTGGACAGGCTCCTGGAATTAAGGGAAAGCTAGAACCTAATATAACTTAAATAATAAAATCCGTGTTAACGGTGAAGACCTAGCGAATTGGGTGTGAAAAAAAGTTCTCGGGAAGATATTTGATTTCGCTTCGTTAGCGGCGGAGTATCTGCTTCTAACGTATTGTAATTTGTTCTCGTGTTATTTCCTCGCAAGTTCGCAAATTGAGTCGGCAATTCGTATATCACTCAGGTAGCTGATGTATATGTGTATGACGGCCACGCGATGCCACGTGTATATCACTACATACTGGTGATTTTATCATAACAATTGTAAGATTTATCTTCGCTGTGATGTAAAAAAATATACTTAAATATTTCTGTTCCTATCAAAAGGAAGATAAAATACGAGTAGATTTACGCTGTGTTTTATTATTACATTGTCAGATTCATGTTTTTTATTCCACCTATGTTCATTTTGTGTCATGTATTCATACTAAAGTAAATTCACGACTGAAAGAAAAAAGAAGAAACGATTATGTACACCCGCCTATTGTTGTGTGTCTGTCTGTAATATCCTTTATTACATAGTATTTTACAAACAGTATAACGGATTACTTGAACTATGTTTAGTATGGTGCTTTCGTCAATCCTATTGTCAGATGTGTGACGTCGAAAAAATACGGAGGTGCTGTTAATTACCTTTGCTTGAAATATAACACTTTTATTAATACTAAGTCATCCATCCGCACATTATGTTTATTATGAGAATTTCTAAGCCAAACTTCACTGCGCTATAAGTGTGAATCGGTAGACTTCACAGACACTCACCTTTGACAATACTATGATACACAATGATTATATAAGAAATACATAATTTTGGTGAATTTTTATATTTTTAATGCACACTAACCCACTATCCCGCAGTGCAAATAAATATCTCAGGAACTTAGGTATATTTAAGCCAAAAATAGCAGCTAACAAAATGTTGTTCATAAATCTATAATTAAAACGTACTGCGAACATTTGTTCCCAAATTGTATGAGCGCTTGACGTTGGTAAACCCGCACGTGAATTAGAGACGTTAAGCTCTTTATGACTTTACACAGAACTGTGCTGTAATACGTTGTGACAAATACTAAAACGGCGTGTCACAGCGATGAGCTGGAATTGCAGCGTTAATGATATATCAGCGTAATGTATCGCTCGCTAACAACCGCGTTAACGCACGACGGGGATAACGCGGTTGAGTTATGTTCATGTTGTGATCATTTAATTAATTAATAAAATTTACTAAAATAGTTATCACCTAACGTGGTATTAGTTTCAGGAGCTACACAGTATACTCATAAATAAATAACATGTAATCGTATGATTTACATAATATTCTCTAGCCAAGTCTGGAGTATTATTGCTTATGCAGTGCATCGCAATGTAACTGAAAATTTTGCACGTTTTAAATTGAAAATATTAAAGTAGCTAGAAGTAGGACTGCATCGTCGTTTCTATTATCTCCATCTAATGATTAGTTACTGGTTACTGCTACCCATGGACATTTATAAGCAACCACATACAATTCGCACCAATTCGCACTTGGCCAGCGCGGTGGACTATGACCTAAAAGTCTCTCATTCTGAGAGAAGACCCGTGCCCAGCTGTGGGACAATAATGGAATGACGATACGATACATACAGAACAGGGGCTCTATCTGTATTGAATCCCAGGTACTACCGCGCCTAAAAAGGACGCCTAATTTAAATAAAATATTGAAAGCCTATATAAAATAAAGACATTTTATTTCACTGTGATAAAACAATGAGGCATACCAAATTTTGTAGAGTGGTTAATACAGATATACAAGAGCGTGAATACGCTATTAGCATTTTTAGTTGGAAACTTCTCCTTCTCAGTTCAGGCTACGATCCTAAAGATAATACAAAAGGTCTAGACTTCACGGAGTCATAAATCATGGAGACCCCGTTTGCGATCCTTGTTAGTACCAAATTAGGAGCGGAACAATATATCTTGTTACGTTTGTGTCAATTATATTTTTTATCATTTTATACGGTAACGTATTGTTACTATCTCCATTGTTTTATTTACATAATGTAGTAGTTTTATAGAAGTAGTTAGAGTTGCATCCTTAAGAAGGGCTGTGATAACTGTGATTGTATAGACAGGGCCGTTAGAAAGTGAAAAAAAATAAACTACCTTCACATTTTGCTAACTCCACTTTCTTTCTTAGTGGTATTTGGTGAGTTATATTATTGTATTTATTTGTAAGCGGCATTTCAATTTAGTGGTGCTCTATTTGACTTTGGTAACAACTTAAAGATAAGTTAACTGCACGCTATTTTTAAGCATATTGCATGTATATTCCGATTTAGATTTTTAATAATAATTAAGTCATAATAATTCCATATATGAAGTTAAAAAATCTCTGATCCCTTGAGCTTTCTTTAATATGTTGCAAATGTAAGTAACCCCACGAGGTCTGTGACGAATTTTAACCTAAAATGTGCTTTACATTAGTATTCCACGACTCTTGTGAGGCGTCCGAGCTGTGAGCATGGATAACATTTAAAACTTATATAAAGTAAACGTACAATTATGTTAAAACATTTACATTATTCTCTCTTATATGTTCTTTTACTTTCTATCCAAAACTGTTTCCTAAACGACAGTTCCATCGCAAAAACTAAGTTTTAACTTGAATTAACTCCGGAATACCGTCTCTCTTTATTTAAACCAGCTGCACAGTGCTGCGCACATGTTCTTAATGTGCTTGGATGTCAGTTGCTAAATTAAGTTAAATGTTTAACGTAGATTGTTGTAGATTGCACCTCAATTCGGATATCAATGGAAATAAGAAAAAAAATCTGATTTAAAATAACCAATTACTATATTTGTCTAATTGTGTAATGGCTGAACTATTCCGATAACTTTTGTTGAACATAAAATTATACTGTACATTTTATATCTGAATACGGCTATAATAAACGTATTGTGTTAAATTGTAAAAGTTTTATATAAAAGTAAAAAAAGCAAAATTTTAGCGACATAATATCATTGACATTTAAATAAATAAAGAACAACAAAATTAAACTCATTTAGTTATTCATGTGCTAGCGCAGAATATTATACAGTGTTGTTGTTTCACTAGACGACCTCCACGTGAAGGACAAAGCGTGCGACAATGCTGTAAGGAAAAATATAAGTTGAAGAATTATATTAAAGGGCGAGAGCTCGTAATAGACTTGAATTTTATGAAAAAATATTATATTAGATGCATCAATTAGGCTCTTTACTAGTTACCCAACTGTGAGAGGCCAAGTAAAGAAAAGTAGATTTGTTTTTTTACTAAAGTCTCTATTTATTTTTCGTTTGAGTGTAATGTTGAACTTAAATTGGCCTATTTTGTCGTATTATTATATTTCCCAATAAGCTTTTGATAATCAGCACACGGAGCAATATCAGCGGAGCTTCGGAATACTGATCTATTTTATCTGTTAAGTGTTTCAAAGGTGTCATATTGCTGCTCGGTCGAGCACGGAATTGTAATCAATCATTGTTTTCACTAAAGGCCTCATTCGAAGGCTCAGAGTCGCTCAGCGTGCTATGGAGAGGGCTATGCTCGGAATTTCGCTACGAGACATGATTCGTAACGATGAAATCCGTAGACGAACGAAGGTTACCGACATAGCTCTCAAAATCAGCAAGCTGAAGTGGCAGTGGGCCGGCCATATCGCTCGAAGGACCGATAACCAATGGGGAAGAAAGGTCCTCGAGTGGCGACCACGTTTAGGCAAAAGGAGTACAGGTCGCCCCCCTACCAGGTGGACCGATGACCTGAAGAAGACAGCGGGAAACCGTTGGATTCAGAGGGCACAGGACCGGTTGGAGTGGCGCCATTTAGGGGAGGCCTATGTCCAGCAGTGGACATCAAAGGGCTGATGGATGGATGGATGGATGGAATCAGCACACGGAGCAATAACAGCGGAGCTTCCGAATATTGATATATTTTATATGTTAAGTGTTTTATAGGGTCTTACAGCTGCTGGGTCGAGCACGGAATTGTAATCATCAGCGCTCTGTTTATGAGTGTTAGATCAACGGTATGGGATTTACAGCGTTACTAATGATTTATAGCCTTATACATATACGACTTTTAACAACAGTGTCAAATGCTCCCAAATGTGTTCTGTTATGAAGGTTTTCCTAAAAGATACTTTATAATGTGTATAAAATAACAATATTAGGTACATCTATAAAGCCTCCATGAGTTTAAAAATTTATTTAGTTTCATTTTCACTGTGATTTTCACTGTTATCAATTTGAAAACTAAAAAATATTGCTATAAAATACCATTAAGAGGACTGCATACTTGTATGCTAATTATGTTATAAAAAATCTCTCTCGTCAACCCATTACTGTCCTAATCCATTTCCGTCGTAATCCGTTTCCAGTTTCGACTAAATAGTCTATTTAACTTTCCGTAATTAAACAACGCCGAAATCGTCTTACGTCATGTCCATGTTCGTAAAAGGTAACATTCAATCGAAT
Organism: Spicauda simplicius; assembly: GCA_949699795.1. Classification (NCBI taxonomy): domain Eukaryota; kingdom Metazoa; phylum Arthropoda; class Insecta; order Lepidoptera; family Hesperiidae; genus Spicauda; species Spicauda simplicius. Next base: position 832,301 of record OX453071.1, on the reverse strand, counting down.
GTTGATTTATTTGTTCTGAATAAAGTTAATCGAATTACGCTTCCGTTTTTATTGTTCTTTTATTTTGTATTCAACATGTTCCGGTAATACTAACAACAGATTCGATTTGACTTCAATACGGATTATGGATTACGGTAACGATCTTCAGCAACAATTATATACTATTTTCGTTTTTTCTTTTCAGATAAAACGTATCAATATTATGTAGAGTTATTTTTTTTCCTTCAGGTGCCAAATTTATATTTCCCTGTTCTTGTTCGGTTTCCTGTTATATACGCGTATTCACGCAGCGTACGTATGTTGTTACGCACGTTGTCGGAACATTAGTTTGTATGACAAAACTTATTATTTAATGTTTATAATATGTATCTTTGTAGGTAAAAGTCCTTACGATCAATAACGGGTAACACGAGATCCCTCTGAAACTCCGTTCATTAGCTATGCCGCACGCCTACATTCGAGCCCTGAGAACACAATAACAACCGTTATATTATAGGTAGTCTTATTGTCAATAATATTTTTGTATAGTTAAATTACATTTAGTGTAAAAAATAAAGGAAGACAGTTTTATCCTATATCTACTTGGTAATTATTTACTTTTACAAAAGGTATGCCAAATATGAAGGATTGTGGTGGTCCTTCTGCGTTGCTGGCGCGTCAACAAATTTATCACGGTCCTCTGAAGGTCGGTCGAATTGAGGTCAAGAGTCCTCAGGAAATCAACAAAAGAGGAAAACTTTTTTTAATAAAAAAAATATAACTGTGGCTGTAATAAGTAGGCTGTCTAGACAGCCGCTGGCCTTCACCGAGTGGCTGCCTAATTAGTAAAACAGAAATAACTCCCTTTCTTTTATCTTTAACTAAATATAACCTAATCATACATATTATCTTGATTAAAGCTTTCATACATGTTTTGGCTTCCATCCATACATCCATCAGAATTTTTATATCCATTGCTGGACGTATGCCTCCCAAATAGCGCTACTCCAAGCGGTCTTGTGCTCTCTCAGGTCATAGGTCCACCTTAAGGTCACCTACTCCTTTTGCCTAAACGTGGTCCTTTTGCGTAAACGTGGCCGACACTCGAGGACCTGTCTTCTCCATCGGTTGTTGGTCCTTCGAGCGGTGTGGCGACCACTGCCACTTTAACTTGTTAATTTTGAGAACTATGTTTGTAACCTTCGTAATAATTAATGATTGCTTGACGGTGTAGTATAGTGGTAACATTTATAATTATCAAGTATGTCAGAAACTTATTAGTCAATATTTTAATACCCGTCAATAAAAAATACTGTTTACTTTAGTGCCCTAAGCAGCCCTGCTTACAAGAAGTCCGTCGTACAATTTATACAAAGGGTAAAGGCAAGATACCTTCATATTTTTGGGGTAACAAGTAACCCTATAAAGTTATCTCGCATTGTACCAAATCTTTTCAGCCGTTTCTAAGATTAGGCCGGGTAAATAGTTGTTCCTTATTTTTTTATTCGTTCTAGATACATATAAGCTTTTTTTTTTTAATATGGTAGATATTTAAATGTCTAAACAGATTTTTAGATTTGACTTTTTAATTCATAATATTTCATTCTTTCAAGTCCATTTTAGTATAATTTAAGGATTATTCAGTAAATAATAAATCAGTAGTATCTACTTTATATTCGAAGCCACCGCGAATACGATAGACCCTTACAAATAATTAGGCTGAATCCCTGATTTTATATTCAACACGATTTCGTCTGAGATGTATAAATTGACATTGATTGAAGGTTGCTTTTTATGAGCAGAATATCGAAGAAAATGTACTTTTATATACTCTTATTATTTTTATTTCCCCTTAACGGTGCACTGATACAGGTACAGGTACAGGCGGCCGTAATCGATTTATTTTCAAAAGTCTACCGAAAGGACTTATTTCCATTGTCCAGCTTTTTGACGCAAATAAAGAAGAAGTGTGCATGACTGTAGGTACTGGTAGTAGAACACTTCGTGTGACCGATATGACAGTGGAAGACATTGGCTCTTAGTCTTTACTCAATTATAAGAACGTGTAACAATTGGGTGATGCTATGATGATAATTATTACAGATGTTATATGAATTTATTAAGTAAAAATCCACGCAGTATAATTTATAATTTATAATAATATTAAAATAATCAGTAGACATGTTCTTGAACCTTTTTACGTTTATTTTATAATCATGATAATTTTACGTGTAACTTTTGCTTTGCTGAAATGTTTCACTTCGTGACAGGGACGGGTGCATGATGTATCTTGAGATAAAATCCCGTCGTAGCAATCGTTAAAGGTACTCGTGAACTTACTCGTTGTTAATACACTTGTGCGCTCTACTTTATTGCTTCCATCCATCCATCCATCAGCCTTTGAAAGTCCACTGCTGGACATAGGCCTCCCCTAATCTGCGCCACTTCGACCGGTCCTGGGCCATCTGAATCCAGCGGTTACCTGCCGTCTTCTTCAGGTCATCAGTCCACCTGGTCGGGGGGCGGCCTGCACTCCTTTTGCCCAGACGTGGTCTCCATTCGAGGACTCTTCTACCCCATCGGTTGTCTGTCCTACGAACGATGTGGCCTGCCCATTGCCACTTCAGCTTACTAATTTTGAGAGCTATGTCGGTAACTTTCGTTCTCCTACGGATTTCATCGTTACGAATTCTGTCACGCAGGGAAATACCAAGCATAGCTCTCTCCATAGCTCGCTGAGCGACCTTGAGCTTACGCACGAGGCTCACAGTAAGGGACCACGTCTCGGCGCCATATGTCATCACTGGCAACACACACTGCTCGAACATCTTCGTCTTCAGGCTCTGAGGTATATCGGATGAGAAGATATGGCGCAGTTTCCCGAACGCTGCCCAGCCGAGTTGGATTCTACGAGTGACCTCTTTCTCGAAGTTGGACTTACCCATCTGCACCGCCTGCCCTAGGTAAATGTATTCGTCAACAACTTCGGGGGTGGTGCCGTCAACAACAACCGGTACGGGTGTGACATGGACGTTAGACATGATCTTTGTCTTGTCCATGTTCATCTTAAGACCCACCCGTTGAGAGGCACCAGAGAGGTCGCTGAGCATGGTGTTGAGGTGCTCCATCGACTCCGCCATGATGACTATGTCGTCTGCGAATCGAAGGTGAGTGATATATTCGCCATCGATGTTGATGCCGAATCCTTTCCACTCCATCAGTTTGAACACGTCTTCCAATGCAGCGGTAAACAGTTTCGGAGATAACACATCCCCCTGTCTCACACCGCGCTGCAATTGGATCGGGTTCGTACTTCCGTCGTGTAATCGGATCGACATTGAGGCTGCCTTATATATACACTTCAACACTTCGATGTACCGATAGTCAATCTGGCACCGCTGAAGCGACTCCAACACCGCCCATGTCTCGATAGAATCAAAGGCTTTCTCATAGTCCACATAAGCCACACACAACGGCAGATTGTACTCCTCGGCCTTCTCTATTATCTGCCGCAGTGTGTGTATGTGGTCCATGGTACTAAAGCCTTTTCGGAATCCGGCTTGTTCGGGAGGCTGAAAGTCGTCGAGCCTGCGAGCTATTCGATTATTGATGACCCTCGAAAACACCTTGTAGATGTGGCTCAGAAGCGCGATGGGCCTGTAATTCTTCAGCAAGGACCTGTCGCCTTTTTTGAAGAACAGTATCACCACGCTTCTGCTCCACGCCTCCGGTGCTATACCCTGGCTTATGACGGAATCGAACAACTGTTGGAGCGCTTTTAAAATTGGTCTCCCACCTGCTTTTAGCAATTCAGTTGTGATTCCGTCTTCACCGGGCGCTCGGTTGTTCTTGAGCTGTTTGAGGGCCAATCGGATCTCGTACTTTGTTACTTGACTGTTGTCAATTGCAATTGTAATTTAAAACTAAGTAAGTATACACATATGTATAAATTGATTTAAAGTGAATCATGTAGAAATAATCAATTGATCTTTCTACAATACCTATAGACTGGGTAATAACCTCGTGAGCAAGTCATCCCTGGAAACCGTTCGCAGCGTTCAGTGAACGAAGTCAAATGATTACGAGATCGAATTAAAGCATTAACGATGTCGTCAGGGAGCTAAGTAGCCGTTAGGTGGATAATAGGAATTGAGAGTTCCATTACCGGAACATATTAAACCGCACTTAGGACGGCAGTTTAAGTGAAATACAAGTGAAAATCTAAAGTTCGATTGCAATTTACGTCACAATATCAGTTTCTTTTTTTTCGTTGCGAGCATCATGATTTACTTTGAAGATATTCAACGACAGGGATATGAATATGTAACGTACTTATTATGACACCAACCTTCAACAAGGTTACCATCATGATAACATTAAAAGAATTATAGACTCTGTCATCGAGCCAATGTAATGGTAGAGTGAATTGGATGTTTGGCAAAGGGAGATCTCCCGCCAGGCTAGGTGATCATGCCTGGGGAGCGGCCGTGCTCCGACAGTCGTTGTTCGGAACTTGTATATATGCGGGGTATTGAAAATGCTTCGATAGCGTGTTTCAGAATACTAGTAGCGCCATCTCTTGATGAGTAGCGTGAAGTCGCCACATCACCCCCTGCTCAGACCGGAGGTCGATAGGTCCGCGAGTCTTTGCTGCAAGTACCGTTGGATCGCCCTCTATCTGCGGTGAGTCGAGATGGGAGGGCGAAGTCAGGTCTTGGGAAGCCCTCTATCCTCGGTGAGTCGGGATGTGAAGGTGGAGCGAAGTGTGGAGGCGAGCAATGTCTGCTCAAGCCGTCCGTGATGTCGCGGAGAGCAGCTGGACCAGGCACAGGAAGCGTTTCATGATGCGCTGCGATGCACCTGATGAGCTGCTGATCAGATGTTCTGATGCTGCAGTCCATCCAGGGAGTGACGTTGCCACCGTCGAGAAGGGACGTAATCACGTCGGGGTCACCACTTTGGCAAAGGGAGATCTCCCGCCAGGCTAGGTGATCATGCCTGGGGAGCGGCCGTGCTCCGACAGTCGTTGTTCGGAACTTGTATATATGCGGGGTATTGAAAATGCTTCGATAGCGTGTTTCAGAATACTAGTAGCGCCATCTCTTGATGAGTAGCGTGAAGTCGCCACAGATGTTATAAGTGAAAATTTGTAAATGGCTATCACTCAGTATTATTTATAAGTTAATGAGAATGTAAGTTAGCTGTAAATTTTCCAAATAACATATAATAAAAATATAAGTATGAACTATGTTTCTGGGATAAGCCTAGTATTCCAGCAGTGGGACACACAAGGGCTATAGCGACGCAGGTTGTTTCAACTACACATTCACTCGTTAGATCACATAGCAATTATTGAAATAACCCGATTGTATCATTATTACTGAAAATAGATCGAAGTATCGTTCGGTCAGGAAGATACCACCGGCCGGCTGATTTACATATGAGGTAATAATTTTAGTCCCTAATAGTAGCAATGCATCTGTCATCGACCTTATGTAGAACCCCTATTCTTATTGGATTTGGTGAAGATGTATGTGGAAAGTAGTAATCACTAGCCATCAGGTGCAATCAACGCCACTTCGAACTTTAAAAATGGATATCCATTCGCTTGTTTGCCTTTTAACTATTGAAACAATCAGAATGTTTACTTATTTCAGTTATTTGAACTGTATATAACTTTCGTATGACTATCGAGTGATACGAAAGTTATGTACTTTTTGTACACACTGTATGTTGCACTTTATGGAAAGTGAAGAGGTTAAAATGTTTTTCACATTGGTGATGTAATCAATCTAGCTGCCATCCCGTCCATTTTCTACATATTTGTTTGCAAGTTTCAAATGACAAATGAAGTGGAGTGGTCGTTGCGCGGCTGGAGCGGGGCCAGTGGGCAGTGCGGCCGCAGCGGCTTTGTTCCTCCGTGACACACGGAATGAATGGTGCCGGATCACGTGTGGGTATTGACACGACGACTGATATATTGCTTTCTGGCTTTTGAAGTATTTTCTTTTTGTGCGCTAACGATCTATCGGTTGTATGGATTGAAAGCGCTACTTTTTAAATCTAAAAATCTGAAATAGTGTGACGGCTTTCAAGCTGCAGGTTTTTGTGGCATTTATATAACTCTTAATGCTCATACATATACTTATTAAGATTTGTTGTGTGGTAGATGTCCTGGATTAGCACATAGTCGGATAAGAAAATACGCGGATATACATTACAAAATCTTATAGTTATTATTTAGATTTATGAATAGTTGGGGGTCGAAGTTAGAACTCTCTTCATATAAACTGACACAGATAATATCACCAGTTAACACTTTTCTATGGGTCAATCAGTCATCATCAAACTTCAGCCAATAGTTTGAAAACATATGTATGTATTGACAAGCAGCAGAATTGTTTGTTGTTGCCACAATTTAAGTTTATTCAATTGTAACATGATGGCAAATAACAGAAGACAATACGTGAGCGGTATTTCAACACTTAGGGATATCTTATATTTTACAATAGTGCACATAGTATATTGAATTTTGCGTGCATTGAAAATAATTTTAGTTTAAAAATATCACTGTGTTTACACGTAAAACCAAATTAATATTAAGTTATAGGACGAAAAAGTTTTTATTTCATATTGTGAAGATTTAACATATTTTTTATAAGATTTAAGATGCAAATGAGCATGCAGTTCACCTGATTAATATGTAACATATATGATTGTTTAGTAAACTAGTTAAAAAGGACATTAAGTCTGCAGAAATAGCAGATTAGTGCAACAACCTTAAGTGCAAGCACGTGATCCATTTCGACTCTGCATATAAGCAGCTTCCCTTAGCATTAACCGGCAATGGAGTTTCAGTTTATACGAATGGCCAACCCTATTCGCTTCCAAGTACGGGATCGACGATGAACCATAAATGAAATATTATAAGACTTTAAAACGCTACAAGAATAACAAGAGCGCGGAATAAACAAAAATAATACTTCAGTGTTCAGTCGATCGGAACAGCCTTCGCGTGGATGAGCTGCCACTGTAAGAAATATTGTAGCAATCTTTTATGCTCCCGGCCGTGAAAGAATCAGGGACAAATAATTTGGTTCTAAGACTTTGTATGGCATAGATATCTATATCTTATTAAATTATTTCTGTTTATTATAAGGCACCCACCAATCCACTCCAATCCACTAATTCGCACTTGGCCAGCGCGGTGGACTATGACCTAAACTCTCTCATTCCGAGCGAAGATTCATGTCCAGCAGTGGGACAATAATGGGTTGACGATATATTATAAGGCACAAATATTTTTTAGAAATTATTACAGAATATGTTTTATTGAATAGTCAATCCAATTTAAAAGCTTCTATTATGAATCTGGTACGTCCTATAATAATCACGTATAAATAAACAACATTAGATAATACTTATCGGAAAATATCATAAATTGTATGTATGTGTATGATCAAAGAAAATTATGACGCGCACAATAGCACAGAACAAAAATATACGTAAGAAATATAGTAAAACGTAGTCATTTAAATTCAGCGCCACGTGTTTGTTGTGAACTTTAAGCGAAAACACATTCTCAGCGGAGCTTGCAGCCGCTGCAGCGCCGCTGCTGAGTTTATACTCTCTGGCTCGTTCGTTCGTATTCGATATTAGGTACAAGTAATAATATAAGTAGTGTCATTTATTGAGCTAAGCGTCTATATATAGGATTGGTCAAACAACTGTTTGATGAATTGTGACAGAAATAAAATTTATTATTTTATAATCACTTCGATGTAGTCTGGCTTTCGTAGTTGCTGCTTACATTTTGCAGAAAGTAGTTGAAATCTGATTGTAGTACCCAATAGGATACTAGGTTTCACTAATTAATAGTTCGCTTATTCACTATTGGCGCCGACGGCTTCTCGTGACAGCCAATAATCTCTCACAAGTCATTTTAATAAAATACTAGTTCTTGAATAACATGTCATCTCACATAAATGTTTACTACAAACGTTACTTTAATTGATTTCCTTTCGAAGTAGCTAAGCTGCCCTCTCGAGGTTCACACGCTCAGTATAGTTTATCTTATTAACGTCAACTTGTCTCTACGCGCGAGAGTTTTATAATAAATGCTTTATTTATTTTAGTCGCCTTTTACAACAGGCGGGGAATATCGTAGTCCTATTCTGATCCCTGAACTACAGCGGCGCCTTTACCGGCGACTGAGGCGGCTTCTTCTCCGAGCGGGTTCAGTGCGCTCTCTGGCCCTTTCGGCAGACTTTCTTCCTTTGTTATTACTTGAATATATTATAGGAATGTGTACTTAATTTATTAAATTATTAAGTATATAATGTTATATTATTCTAAAACTACTAGACAGTGTGGTAGTACGTAGTAGTATTTATGTTAAATTAAATATTTCAATAAATAAAATACTATTTTAATCAATATTTTAATCTGACCGGTCCCGGAGTCGCGCGGTTATTTCCCGCGGGCGCGCGATGATTTAGCCAGTTTTCCCTTTATTTCGTTACGCGTCTCGTGGATCCTCTTCAATCATGTTGGCCTCAATAAACTTGAAAGTCTCTTATTACGTTTTATACGTTACAATATCTGATACGTACAATAGAATATATCATGTTAAATACATTATAAACATTATACATTATAACCTAAAGGCATAAGGATAATAGCCTTTTGTATTTTAAAATTACTTGATAAGTTCTTATAGACACTAACTTATATTTGAACTAAATAATCAACTCATATATGAACTAAAGAGTCTGTACTTACAATATTTAACAAGTTGAAACAAATTTATTTATTTTTCACTAGTTAAAATTTAAACACAAATTAGGAAGTTTATTGCTTTTAAATAGAAGTGATAGGTAACCGAAATAATATTACCTACTAACCGAAATTCGATCTGGTTTAAATGAATGACAAGCAAACACGAGAAGAATTGCTTATATTTTACAGTAGTAGTGTATGTGTAAAAGTGTAATACAAGACTAAGATACCCATCAGTTGTACGCGTGACTGGAAGAGTAGTTCACGACGCTTAGAAGTTGAGCGCCGCACTCCGGCACGCTGCGGGCGCCGGCTTGCGGAACATGCTTCTTGAATTAGTAACTAGTTCGGTGCTGCATTCATGCGCACTTGCTTACGTTAAACATGAGGTGATGTAATTAAGGAATAGCGAATTAACAGTTATGTACAGGTCGTACAGGTTGTGTAAGATAGACTTCACTTTATTTTAAGATGTTTATACTTTTGTATTCTAGGATTATCTAGTAAAACGATTTTTTTTTCTAATAAACGTGGCTACTTGCCAGTCAGCCACTTTTAATAGATAAAAAGATGATACTTTTAATGTACAGGATGTCTCGCATTAGAGATATTTGAAATAAAAATAGCGTTATAAAATGTGAAGGTAAACAATCTCCAATCTCTTGTTCTCCAATCGGCGAACTTCGAGGTTTTAATCCCATATACATATGTCCTATTATTATTCTTTAGGCACGTGAAAATAAGTTCTTATCGGTGAGTCAAATTTACCTATTCTAGACTTCACTAAGGCTTTAAACCGTCTCGCTTCGAAAAGAGAATCATGTCCATTAGTTGCTAAGAACCTGATAAACAAGAAGGTTTTGAACAGCACCATAGATGCATGATTTTCCATAAATACGTATATAACGAAGTGAGGCGTGACGTCAGGAAGGCCAGGAGTCTTCATTACTGTCTATTCTTGAAGATTTCAAGTAAAACACAGGAGTTATTCTTCTTCGATTTATTCACAATTGAGGAGGTCCGATCACTTCGACGGTTAAACAAGAATCTCTTTCTACCGGCAGGCGCTCGCCTTTTTATAGCAATGTTTGGAGAGGTGACAATAACAAATTTATGGAGAGTAAACTAAATTACAATTCTAAGAATCACTAAATATTGCTAATTTAATAAACAAATAATTTTCGATCTTTAAACTAACTAAAATAATTATTTTCGGCGACGTGTTTTTCATAAATACGCGGTGTCCCGCCGACATATATAATGCATCACCGCATCTAGATCAAAAATGTGTTTTTACAACTTACAACAACTTACAATAATTTGAGTACAATTGGAAGGAGGCGGGTGTGGCGGTGCTACCTCACTCGAGTATTACCGAGCACTTCCTTTAATTTCACTCGTAAAGTCGAAGCACAAAGGATTATTTCTTTGCCTTTAAATTATACCCAGTGGCTGTTGTATTTCAATAGAATGCACGTTAACAGCATTAGCAGTGTTTTAAATAAAAGCTGAAAAGTGGTTTCTCCTTCGATATTGTATGGCGGGTGCAATTAGAAATAACTTAGACTCGTGCGCTGAATGTTTTTACTCGCAGCTCCATTTAACCCGTTCGTGCGACTGAAGCGGCGGCGTGCAGTGGTGAATGGTTCTCAGATACTTGAGAAATGAAATGGAATTGTTCAATGTAGCAAAATGTCGTTTGAGGTCGCCTTTTTACATCCGTTTGGCATATGCAGTAATGTATTTGGAGAATGCAGTGTGGGAGTGTTAATGACGTCAGAGTCTATGACTTTTGTATTTTTTTCGGGTTTGCTTACAATATTATAACTTTTTGAAGTATGTTATCGATTATATTAAAGCTCACGGACGTATCTTGGGAAAAATTCATTTGTGGGAGTTTTTGAAATAATATCGTGCATGTTAAACTACTCTTTCAGCTTTCTTAGAGAATTTTCATGCCTGAAAATGTCTACCTACTCTAAAGTCTATAAATCTATGAGCAAGAAAATTTGCATCATCTCCATCACCTTAAAGCTGGGCGAGGTACCTTAATTCGAGAATAGCAACAAATTGTTTGCACGTCGATAAAAGCCACATTTAAAAAGAAAACCACTCAAGGGCTCTTAGATTCGGTACCGATGAGTAGCGAATAAGTAATTAAATAAGCGCCGAGAGTGCTTCATTCAAACGACAAATTAAATGAACACTTTCTGAAAAACAATACTAAGCGAATATATCTTTAGTTCAGTGATAAAACTTCCACTATAGTAAGTTTGTCCAATGTTACTCGTATTTTTCTTTGGCCTCTATTTCCATTAATGTTTGGAGTAAAGAAGAACAATTTAATAGACACTCAGCAGATATTTTTACAGGTTTTAGATAGTGATCTATGTGGAACATCTCATTAGTCAATTGCCTCGGAGTGTGATAGTGCTATACTTGATAGTGGTATTCTTGCAAAAAACGTAGAAGTTCTTTACACAAACTAGGGAGATAAAACTCCAATCTCTACGCGAACACACCGACATCCTAAATTCTATTTCGACGTTAAATCTCCGAATTTTCAAATTTACATTTGGGTTCAATCAATTGCATTAAATTTAGCGAATTTTCAAAAAACATATTCAATGCCATTTTACCCTCTTAGGGATTGATTTTTTGAAACTTTAGTATGCCTATTATTTATTTTGAACTAGAAGGGCCTTCCATGCTGAGTTTCGACTTATTTATGAGAATAATTTAAGAAGCCTTATAAGCGTTATGCTTATCTCTGCGGAACATCCACCCCACCGTACAGAAACTCTCAATACAAGACTAGATCATCCACACAATAGGCAATTTATTAAATGCGGGTGAAAATGTTATAACAGATAGTCAAGCCGGATGCTGAAGGGAAGTAAAGTATAGAGAGAAAATGAAGAGTGATTAACATTTGTTAGATATTATTGATTTTGTCTACTACGACATAGGACTTCACGGACGGACTGCTTCCAACGCGGCGACGCCATATCGGTTTTCAATAAAAACAAAGTGACAATGTTAGCGCATAGTACAATGCAATATAGTACAACGTGCGATCACATGATCAATGGAAATTGTAGAGGGGTATCGCTGTCGCGAGTGTGTAAAGGAAGCCGTTCTGAAAGGGTTGTTGATAAAATTGGTAAACAAATATGTTTTGAGAGACTGACAATATTAAGTGCTCAAGTGCCGCGTTCAATATAAGTTATAAATTAATTTAATAATACGCACGAGACGTTGCGCAAATGATATTACAGATAGCTTTTGTTTATAATACAGAAGCACAGCATACGGTCGACCACCGGGTACGTTACCACTATCGCTCCTGGACATTTGTTGTACAATCCTGACAAGATCAAAGAGCTACTTGAGCTCGGCACTAAGTGCTGTCTTACTGGGGTAACTGGTCCTGAGGACCTAAGTTAGAATTTCTAACATAAGTATCTTTCAATTCCTACACCTTTCAAAGCAGAATGTAGCTGCGGTAACTATGCTAAGTAATAGGCAGGAATACGAGTATAGTGAATAGCTTTATTACATTTTGATTTATTTGATATTTTGGGTAGAGTACTTTCCCGGTGTGATTTAGTGAGTCGCCGAACATTAAAGACAACATTTACGGCACTTTATTGTACAAATACTATTGCCTTATTCAACTGTACAGCCATGAAACAGGTGCTTCAGAGGTTTTGTGCTGAACGATATCTATTATTGTATCATACAATTAGGCAATAATTACTTAGGTTACTCGCGCTAATAATCGTCAAGTGTACATAAATATTTACTCAATCGATGGTATTCATAATACGGTATAATGAAGAATGGCATACCAAAATGGTATAAAATACCATGAACCTAATATTTCACTACCAAGCGACTTGCTACTAAGAACAGTATTCTTGAACTAAGCTTAAAATAAATTACGTTGAATATCTTTTATGAATACGTTTTTGGAATTTCTGATTTTTTTTACCACCCATACATTTGCCAATTGCCTTTTATGTAAATAGACTAAGTAGATAGGTTCGAGTAATCAGATGATAAGAGGGTCTGCAAACAAGTAATGAAGTCGAGAGTGCGGCCTGACGCCTGACCCTGCGGATGGGTACCGAGACACATCGTACTAAAGGTTGTCGATCGAGTTTAAATTGTGGTAACTTCACGCTGTTTTCGTTCACGACATCAAAGTTTTAATTTTAAGAAGGTAGAACATTCCATGGTGGACTCGTGATTACAGTAACGATATAATTATTTTTGGTTATAATAACTATAATATTCTGGTTTTACGCTGGTTAGTGGGTGAATATACCAAAAATCTGTTCATGAGGCGTGTCAACTTAGTCATTAGGATATTAAAATGTTTGTGTTAGACGCCTATTTGGTATTATTCAAATGATAAACCTACTAGGTTTTACCTTTTATTACAAAATTTATAGTTAATTGTAATAAATTAAGGCCTTTTCGCTACTATTAAGTATGGCGTGCGTGCCATATAGAACTCGTACCTACATATTGAATTAATGATGTATTCATATATACTATTCAGATTTTTTTCCATAACGTACTGTTATACACAGTGGTTCCCTAATGAAATACGATTATCTATACTATAATAAATCTGTAAGAGGTCGCTGTCTGTACATGGAATAAATTTAGGTGAAAACAATTTCTAGTGGTCTTTAATACGTTAAAGAACCCAAAATAATGGTTTTTAGAAATCTTTTCTGTTTTTCTGTTTATCTGTTTGTCTGTTTGTCTGTTTGTCTGTGTGTTTGAAAACGCTAATCTCAGAAACGGCTTATCCAATTTGAAAATAATTTTCACCGATGTGTTGTGGGAAACTTCACTTAACATTTAGTGTTAATTATGTGTTATTTTATGTAAATCGGTTTATAAATAAAAAAGTTATGTCAATTTTAAACTACGCAGTATTTATTCTGTGTTCGATAAGTGTTAATAAAATAAGTAACTGCATAGTTGAATTGGTTGAAACTAAACATGTTATGGTCTGTAAAATGTATTCCTTTGTTATGTATTTTTTATTGGTTATGTGTGTAGTTAACATAGTTATTTGATACTATACAAATCTATATCTATATATACTTATATAAAAACGAAAGGATGCTCACTCACTCATCTATTGAATAAACATCGTAGAGCCTAAACTGCTAAAGATACGAATATAATTTTTACTAGGGGTTCTTTTTATGACGTAGACGTCAGTTATGAATTAATTTTCTGACCCCTCCCCCCCCAATTTAACCCAAATAGGAGATGTATGTTTGTATAAAAGTCAGTCAATTTTGAGGCCACCTCAATTAAATTTAGTATTTCGCTTTGATTTTTATGTTAAAACATAGTTTTAAACAGACTTCCAAAAAGGAGAAGGTTATCAATTCGTCTATGTTTTTTTTTTATTTTAAATTTGTTACTCGATTTCTCCGCACTGAGTGAACGGATTGGGATGACTTTTTGTTTCATTTGAAATGTAGTGCGTGTCATGGGGTCCCATTTATTTTTAGTTCACTTTTGACAGTGGCATCCATAAGAAAAGCGCATAAGTCTGATATTTGCATTAACGATGTGCGCGATAAATAGATAAATAACTCAATTTCCCGCCAAACGATTTTGATGATTTTTCTTTTATTTGAAAGAATGTACTTCAAGGGTACTCTGATGAGTTTGATACGGTTCTGATCAATGGATCGATTTCTTTGAAGCAAATTAACGAAATTAGCGATACTCGGCCAAACCTAAGCTGTAGGAGTCTAATTGGGTTGAATGTAGAATGAGATTACTAAACAGATATTTCCTAAAAAAATTGACCTTCAACTCTTCAATCCTGACGATGCAGGGGTACTGCTAGCCTGAACCGTAGAAGTAAGTTAATTTGTTTTTATGGATATATAATAAAACTGTTAAACAAATTCATGAGACAAAAATTTTATCTTCAACTCCTCAACCCTGATGATGTAAGGGTATTTCAAGACTAAACCGTAAGAGTTGGCTATTTGGTACTTACGGTTTTGTAATAAAAATACCAAGCAAACATACACGGTAAAAATTTTGACCTTCAACTCCTCAACCCTGATGATGCAGGGTTACTTCAAGCCTAAGCCATAGGAGATGGCCATTTGGTGCTTTCGGGTATGTAATATAATTACTAAGCAAAGACACAAGATGAAAATTTCGACCTTCAACTCCTCACCCCTGATGATGCAGGATACTGCTAGCCTAAACTATACGAGATGGGCATTTGGTGCTTTCAGGTATTTAATATAATTACTAAGCAAAGGCACATGATGAAAATTTTGACCTTTAACTCCTCAACCCTGATGATGCAGGGGTACTTCAAGCCTAAGCCATAGAAGTTAGCTATTTAGTGCTTTAGGGTTTGTAATATAATTACTAAGCAAAGACACAAGATGAAAATTTCGATCTTCAACTCCTCAAGCCTGATGATGCAGGGTACTGCAATCCTAAGCCATAGGAGTTGGCCATTTTATGCTTTCGGGTATGTAATATAATTACTCAGCAAAGACACATGATGAAAATTTTGACCTTTAACTCCTCAACCCTGATGATGCAGGGGTACTTCAAGCCTAAGCCATAGAAGTTAGTTATTTAGTGCTTTCAGGTATGTAATATAATTACTAAGCAAAGACACATAATGAAAATTTTGACCTTTTACTCCTCAACCCTGATGATGCAGGGGTACTTCAAGCCTAAGCCATAGAAGTTAGCTATTTAGTGCTTTCAGGTTTGTAATATAATTACTAAGCAAAGACACAAGATGAAAATTTCGATCTTCAACTCCTCAAGCCTGATGATGCAGGGTACTGCAATCCTAAGCCATAGGAGTTGGCCATTTTATGCTTTCGGGTATGTAATATAATTACTAAGCAAAGACACATGATGAAAATTTCGATCTTAAACTCCTCAGCCCTGATGATGCAGGTTACCGCAAGCCCAAGCTATAGAAGTTGGCTCGCAAGTGCTTACGTACAAGTAATAAGAATACTAAGCAAAGACACGGGATATTTTTTTTTACCTTCAACTCCTCCCTGATGATGCGGGATAGTGCAAGCCTAAATTATAAAAGGTAGTCACATAAAGCTTACGGTTGTTACTTAGTTAAGAATATATTATAAGTTTAATGACAGCTCATTAAACTGAAATGTGATTAATAAATTAAACTTCAATTCATCAACCCTGATAATCTAAGTACGCAACCTACTTAAGCCGTTTGAGTTACTTACTTATTACGTTACTTATTTATTGATTACAATACATTACAACCCGTTCCTGAGAGGACATAATGATGAAAAGTGTCACTTTGAATACCGCAATCCTGAAAATGCAGGAGTATTGTCATGTTATTGTTAAGAGTTGGATTTAGCTGTAGCTTTTTAAACAGGATGGGTTAGGTTAGATTGGAACATAAAAGTAAACATAAAAAAAGGCGAGCAGGGTGCGGTAGCGCCCTGCGAGCGAGTGCGTCCTGTTCGTATTATAAAAGTGTTTTGATTATGTCTTCTGCTTTACAAAGAACAATGCGGGATTTACGCACACAAATAGCCCGATGCACCTCTTAAAAGATCTTATCTTTGGCCACATGAAACAAAATATGAACTTAGAATATATATTCTAATGATTTCCTTCAAGTAGATAATAGTGCTTTGTTATCCGGAAAAGTTAAAATCAATCTTTATATCGATACGTCTTCGTTTAAATGTGGAGGAGTTGGTTGAAAAAGTATATCCCGATACTGTTAATACAACCAATAACACTATAAATTGGTTCCAAAAGACGGCTATATACCCACCCACCAATGAACATGTCGATAAAATAAATGATATTTTTTTTTTAAATTTAAAGCAGCGTCCCAGATCTACTATTCGGTAGACACAGTCATTGAGATGGAGGAAGCAGTACATTATCCAAGAGATTTTTTGAATTCCTTAATGCCTTCCGGAACTCCTGAACACAAATTAATATTAAAAGTAGGTTTACCTATAATCTTACTTAGAAATTTGAATCCGCCAAAATTACTTCAAATAGTATATTCCAATTCGGAAAAGTTCAAATCAATCTTTATAATCGATACGTTTTGGTTCAAATGTGGAAGACTTAATTGAAAAAAAGTATCCCAATATTGTGAATTAGACCACTAAGAATGTAAATTGGTTCAAAAAAGCGGTTTACAATATTAGAATTCGTCTAATTAAAAAAAAATACATAACAGTACGTTCCTACCCACAAATACACTTGAGCAGCCAAACCGATTTTAATGTTACTACTTTTTATCATAGAATTCCCACGGTGTCGAGATGTGCGCGGGAAAAACTTTGTGACACGTTGATTTGCACGCGGGCAAAGCCGCGGGTACAGCTAGTTTAAGTAATATTTTTTATGCCAGGTATCCCCCACGACCATGTGTCCGCTGTACGCGCGGCAATAAATCAGATAACACTAACTTGACTCCGGACGCCGCTCCGTCAGCCAGAAATATTGCCGGCTCTCGGCGCGCACACCTTTTTCCAAGATACATACCCACGTATAAAATAGTGTATTATCCTCTTCGGTGTTACATTTGGCGGAAACCTCGCGATTTTTATGTTTTTTGCTGCAAAAGCAAACGTTTACAAGGTAATTAAAAGTTTCGATTGTGTTTTTTAAAACTGTATTGCTTTCTATCAGGGATTTATAAGTAACTGACACATATATACATCATATAATAGAGGTAATCAATACTAATATAAAAAAATCTTGAGAAAGAAAAATAATATTAATAATTCTCGAACAAAAACATCAAAACGTTTAAACAAATTAAGTTGTGAGTTAAACGAACTAAAACATTACTGAGGCGGGCGGGAACTGTAATTGTGTATTCGCGCCGCGACGCGCCGCGCCCCGCCGAGCTGCTCCACACTGCACGGAGTTTAATGTTGTTATAACAATATACAGTTTTTGTAGAAAATAAATATAAAAATGGTAATGGTCATAATTTAAACAATATTAACCCTAACTCCATTAAGAAGTCCATTTGTTCGTAGTGAATGTCTACGTTATATAAGGAAATCCCGAGTATTTTTTTTATCTTTTAAGCTTCTGAACTCACAGTATAAATATATGCTTCATGATGATTATCGTTTATGATATATATGATATATAGGTTCTTTTCACAAACACGACTTCAAAAACACCCTAATCCAGAGGATTAGGGTGTTTTTGAAGTCGTGTTTGTGTGCGTTAACACGGAATGTTAGTGGCGCCTCTATCGAAGAGTAATAAGTCTATGGCGGTAACATTCGTCTTCGTTTAATTGTAAAAATTATGCAATTTTAGCAATTATGAGTCAAGTATATGTATCCTTATCTACGGGTAAACATTAGCAGATTCATGATGCGAATGTCGCAAATCTATTGACACGCCCACTTTAAATTACTTAACGTGTTTGTAAAACTGACTTGAATTAATGAACTTAAACGTCTAAAATATAAACCATGTATCATTGGAGTATGAAATAGAAAATGCCGCGGCTGTCAACTCGGTGGCACGCAACAAACGTGCAGGATTTTACAATTAAACTTTTATAGCTCACCGCGCGCCACGCGGATTGTGAGAAACGAAACCCTTGTCCTACAATACACAAACGCTGTTTGCTGTTGTAAGTTGTACGCGCGCCGCATTTGTTTATTTCAAATGCGAATTTCTCTTTCGTTCCTACGCCACTGATTTCGTTTGATAAAATATACACATATTTGATCTAATTGTATTTTTTGAACGATACTACTTTTTTATTGCTCATTAACTTTTATATCCTGAATACATGAGTTAATTTGTTCCAAGATGGTAATCAAGGCGCTGATAGGCGGATTTTTTAAATTTCCGGTTGCTTTTATAGCAAGACGAGCGACAGTAGGCATGCTGCCTTCAGCGGCTGTAATACTAAATTTTTTTTGATCCGTCTTGAAAGCTTGACCCGAGAGACACAAAAACTTCGTTTTAAGCGTCATCCATTCTATGTTACTATCGTCAGCTTTAAAAATGAAAGAAAATCCAATGAAAGAAAATGAAATGAATGAAAATCTCTTCTCTTTCAGCTTTATTCTATCTTGAACGATATCAATACTCATTCCTATCTGAAAGATTACTTCCAGTACCGGTTCTTAACTCATGATAAAATGCTTCGGTCGTCCAATAACTTAAGAGCAAATATCCCACCGCATACTAGCGGGTTCTTTCATTTTTCGTTCACCGTTCAGGCAGTACTACTTTGGAACGCCCTGCCCGGTGATATCCGGAAAGCACCTAGTAAAGATGTGTTTAAAAAACTAGTTCGAGAGCACTATCTAAACTCCACTACTGTTTCATAATCATCTATTACTTCACTTTATCTATATGTATAGGTATACATATGTATATATATATATAAATACATATATTTATATATTTGTTTATGTATGTATATAGTATGTAGTATAGTGTATGGTGTATATTTTTATGTATGTATATATTTATGTATGTATTTAAAGCAATTTTATTTTGTTTTTTTTTTCTTAAATTTCCACCTACCGCAAATTTTCCAGCCAACCAGGGTTGACTGGCAGAGAATGCCATCAGGCATTAAGTTTGCCCTATTGTAACTTTTATTTTATAGAGGTGCAATAAATAAATAAATAAATAAAATCCAGCCAAGTCCAATTCTATCTCTCCCAAGATGGGTTCCGTCCCACTATCTAAAAAACGCTTAAAATTACATTTGTTGTATGTAATATAAATGTCTATTTTATTATATTTATAGTATTTGTAAACCCCCTTAAATTGGGGTCCCCCTTAAATATTTATTGAATTATATTTTCATAATAGTATTTGTTGTTATAGCGGCAACAGAAATACATCGTCTGTGAAAAATTCAATTGTCCAGCTATCACGGCTCAGTGGAGATACAGCCTGGGGACAAACAGACGGACAGACAAATAGACGGACAGTTGAATTATAGTAATAGGGTCTCTTTTTACCCTTTAAGTTTACTTATAATACCAAGAAATATCCTTGCAAGTTGTGAAAATACAAGCGATTCGGACAAACTCTTAAATGAAGCTTGAACAAAATGTTTTGTTACTCCGGATTTTTTTTAATTAAGCTACAAAGAAAATGTATTTCTGTTTTTTCCATTTTATATACTTCTCAGAATAAAACATTCCAAATAATCAATTCCACGTCTTGAAAATATTTAATCATTAAACAACTAGGGAAATAAATCGTCTACTGGCATCTTAAGGAGGTCTGTAGCAGAACGCGGCGAATTTATAATTATTTTTTGCAATTCACGGAATGATGAAAAAAACGGGAGATATTTACATCTTCCGTCCACTTTTTTCTGTTTCATTAGCTAAAGTGCCTGTTAAGTGCAAAAAATCAGCCGCCTAAACGTTGGTAAAAACGGCCTTGATCCGGAGCCCAATTAATTTGTTCCAATTTCTTGCTTAGAATATAGGTATATAAGCTTGAATGTATTTATGAGTATTTAACCGTAACACAGTCATATAATAGTTTTTTACAAACTAGTAAACCAAATAGCCAATTTATTCTTCAACTCGCATACAGTTACCACCAAACTTAACCACTAAAATATAAATATTTTTTACTTAGTCGTAAGTAGTCATAAGTCGTAAGTAGTCGTTATTATCTAATATATAAAATTCTCGTGTCACAGTTTTTGTTGCCAAACTCCTCCGAAACGGCTTGACCGATTTTTAACAAATTTTATATGCTTATTCAGTAGGTCTGAGAATCGGCCAACATCTATTTTTCATACCCCTTAAGAGTTGTCCACCCTAAACATTTATTTTTATTTTTTATATGGCAAAACAACGTTTGTCGGGACAGCTAGTAGCAGTTATAAAAGTGCAAGTTGTGATTTGAAGTATAGGTATATATACTTATACGATCCTTTTTTATACTTGAACCTGGCGATAATGCAGACTAGCCCGTCTGATTATACCTGGTTTACAGGGTTAATAGAAAAACTCTGCGAAGTAATGGTTTCCTTTATTATTTTTCAAGTGAAATCTTATTTAGGCGCGTTGATCTTTATCTGTGTATAATGATAGGGTAGACGTAACCTGATGAAAAAGAAGTCATCTTTGTTTACCTTTCATTGCTTTAAATAAAATTGATTCTCTTTAAAGAAAATGCTTTTAAAATGTTTATTTTACTTTTCGCATACCCGTATACTAAAATTGAATCATTTTTTTTGAAGTTGGTAAATCCTTGGCCATGTTTGACGTGCTGTACTTTTAAAAGCTCTTTACTGTTGATGTAATATAGTTTAACAGACGCGGTAAGTTGAAAACTGTAATTACTGTTAAGTTACGTTACATACAAGTAAAAAGATACGCTTGTAGGTGATAATCCAACATTTTTTTAGATGAATTAAATCACATGATGGAGCTGCAGGTAGGACCTGTATTTAAAAAAAAAACTATAAGATATGATATTGTTATTTTATAAAAAAAAATATGATAAGGGCTTCCTATATTTGCAACAAAGCCAGAATCTTCGTCAGCGGGTCGTGTTTCAGTTAATACTAATATTGGATGGCGCTTGATTCAAGGACAAGTTCAGGAATAAAGTGAAGTTTTTACAAATAAGTTTTTATCATTATGACTGTGTGTCAAAACATAGCTTTGGTACAATAAAAATATTATTTATGCGGAAAATGTCATTTGACGGAACTAGGATAGCTCTTCATCGTAGGTATTTTTACGAATCCAGGCTCTGAAATAAATTCTTCACTTACGGTCATATATTCGCATTCTCTCGTTATAAAGGAAATCAAGAAAGCGAAAAAATTTAACAAGATATGGTCTTTCAGACCTGAATGCCTTCTGGTGAACCTTCGGGAGTAGAAGCTATTATATATTCAGACATTGATGTTGGAAGTGAGACCATTTATCAAAGTTAACGAAATACTCGATGTAAAAAAAAACATAAGACTGGAACGCGACACTGATAAGTTATGTCTTGCTAGTAATGTTTAAAAACACATACATTGAACCCAGTGAATTGCTAAAACGACCTTCAAAAGAACACGAAAGTGATACGAGGGTTTGTGATTTATATTTCAAGACGAATGTCCTTTTTACTGCATTATGAGCTTCTCACTCTTCTACTCACATCTTACCAACAATTATTTACGTAGAAAACCCAAAATAAAAGCTAAATAAAATTAAAAATATCAACTTACGTACATACGTTATTAGTTACTTATTATATTACGTTATTAGGTACATTGCAAGCGATTGATTAATAAGAAAAAAGGTTATAAACAAAGTTGTGTATTACAACTTCATATTTGTAATAGTACTTGTTTGTACTACTCGACCACAACAATTAGGCGCATAAAACAAAAGCGGTTCCGTACCACGCACCTTGCTTCTGTCCCCGCGAATCCCCTAGTAACGTGCAGTTGTGTATCGTCTAGGTATTTTCGTTAGCAGCACGTGTATAATGTTATTTCGTTTTAATGTTAGTTTAATGAGTGATTGTTGAATTTCTAAAGTTATTGTTAAATTAATTGATTATTCGTCAATAAATTCACAATGGGTAGGGAAAAGACTATTCGTGGAGGAGAAAGGACTCTTACATTGAAAATATGCATTTTTTTAACAAGAAAAGATGAATGAGCTCAATATTCCCGTCTCTTAAGTCGAAAATGGAGTGTGTGCTGCAACAAGCATTATTCTCTTACACAAATAAAAAAAGAAAGAAATATTCCATGTCTGCGAATATATTAAACACATGAAAGTGCTTTAATAAATACACGAATATTGAACATATACCACTATGGCGTATGTTTTAATAATGGTATACCTACATACTCTTAGTATTTAGTAATAAAATATACTTCGTATCGGGATGGGCAATCCCTAGCTCTAATGACGTTTCAACTGACATGCGCCTATTTGTTTTGGTCGAGTAGTACCGTACCTATCTTTGGTATGTTTTTTCTTAATATGTTCGTAGACAACTTTGTCGGTGCTTGGAATCATTTGCCTAAATTGACGTTCGTGACATCTCCGACGACACGCCGATACCGTTTGGGCTCCTTTTCATACAGCCTAAAAGATTTCCCGAGTTGGCAAGTCATCTTTTCGGATATTTGAACGTTATCAGCAAGATCGACGTCAAGAAAAACTTACATGTGGAAAAAAAACATACCTCAAAAGCTAAACGCTAAGCTAATACGTTGAGTTTTCATGCGATCGCCACGTCAGTCTATATATTTAAAACTGTAAGGATTTGTCATATTGATATGGTCCCTATAAGATGTTGTTAGGTTACATAATTACGTAACAACTTAAGACAGAATCTCCCTTAAGTGGGGATTGAATAAATTAATATTCGACTTGGTATTACATGGATGTCACAACTTTTTTTCGGTAAAATAGCTCAATTGCGAGACTTGGTTTTTTTGACAAGTATTGTCTTTATGGGACCTCTTTTACAGAAGCTTTGGCATGCAAGGCATTCCAACCTAATCTTTGTAGTGATATATCTGTGAGCTGATAAAACTTAGCCTTAGATTAGTTGTTTCATCAAGTATTATCATTGTTTTCCTATAATCTGCACCTGTATCTTATTTAGTAATTTTGGGTATCCCTCTATTAATTCTAGTTTAGTAGCAAATTACCATAGATACTCCACAATTATGCGATGTTTGCCTCCGAGCTGTTTCATTAGCATACAACAAATACAACTCCAATAAACTTTTATCTTTACATACTTAATTATTAGCACAGAGCAACGATGCAATAGAAATGCTTTATGCTTAATAGTTATGGCTATTATGACTGTCGACTGCAGTTCACTTTGATGACTGAACAACAAATAAATATATGCGGACCACGAGTGCCGTTTTTATACATCACGTTTTTATACATATTAGAGTAAAATATTTAATTTATAATAGATGTACAAAAAATACGTAATTTTGGAAAGGTCTATTTAGATCTTCTCAAGAATTACGTAGCTAAGGCACGCACCCGTAGACTCTTGTTGTGATTACTAGACCTGTATGATGCTTAATGTTCACTATTGGTAGTAGAAATCCAGTATCAAGTTTAAATAAAAGTATAATGGTCGATTTAATAACTGCATTACTTGTAAGCATTACATTACATTACTATTACAAAATAAAATATAAATCATGCCAAATAATTTGGTCGGTACAGTGTTCAATAATCGCCGGTGATAGCTGAAAGGGACCGAGAATACCGCCACAATGGAATCAATTAATGCTTTACCATCTACAATCTATAAATAGTTCGTTACATGGCAATTCTAGTAGATTTTATTCCTTTTTCTACTATACCCGCCCCTTCCCTCACAAACTCTTACTAATTGCGGTCGTTGTTCGAAGCATATTAATATGGGGGAGCCTGATTCCTAAGGAGAAGTGATTAAAGAACTAACACTACATATTGACTATTGCTTGAAAGGCTTAGATGGAAAAATGGCCTAGATTTTATTACACGCTTATATATGTAGTAGGTCAATGATGTTTTTGGATAAATAAATACAAACAAATCACGTTATGCGTATCTATTTATGAAAAAAATAATTAACATATTTAAATCAGTAGTAACATTTAACTCATACATATTGTTTTTACCAACCATTTAATTATACGTATTACCTAGATGTTAACAAAGAAAGCAAAGAAAATTTCAATCAAACTATATGTATATAGCTAATAACATTTGCATTTGTAATCTAAAATGTTGGCTTTATGATATGAAGCTCTCCGAAGATGCGGCGTGAACCGCAGCGAGCTCAGTAGAACATAAACTCGTGTAGATGAAGTGCAGTTAGCGTCCCGAACGATCCGCTGTTATCAGAGGTAATTACAATTGAACTTGCCTATGTCATTTAAAGATTTAAGGTTGAGAGCTTTTTGTATGAGATTAGCGACATATATTTATTGTAAAGTATCGTTATGACAAGAATCATGTTACTCATATGTTTTACGTTACAGTTAGCAATCTATTCCTTCATATTTATATTAAAATATTAGGTACTTACAATTTTTTATCTTTATACTTTTTATTAGTAAAATTCAATGTAGGTTCATCCTTACGACTATGTTCTGTATTTTATCCTTAAATGTAACAATAAAGCAAGCAGACAACCAATGGATCGTCGGCTTTGAAGAATAGCCCTTCACTCAACATTTTTCAAGGGCCTCATGTCATAGCACTCTGGAAATAATCCCAACGAAGCTCAAGAACAATTTTGGCACAACAGAAAATTTTACCCGTTCCATCAACACTACAGATAATATTGGTCTTTATACAACATCAATACGTTGTCCTCATTGACAAAATATAATACGGAAACAGAAAATTGATATTATGTTTCTGAGGAAAATTTCCACGAAAAACAGGAAAATAAGCTTGTGTATTCAAGCTGGTATAACAAAAATGAGTGTAATAATCATAGATAAAGATAAAATACTTAAGTTACAATGGTCTGATTCTCTTTATACAGCAGCCGCAAGTAATCAGTGTTTATTTATTTCCAGTTGTTAAAGTTTCGGAGAAAATACTTGTTTAACGAACTTGCTATTTGTAACTCTAGCAGTCAATAATAATTATTATATTTAACTTGTTCTTGGTTTGGTTTCGTTCTTGGTTGTATGGTCCACAGCAGACGCGATAAAGAGACAAGTGTGATATTTATGATCCTAAGTAGGTTCTTGTACACGATATTTTTGTGATTATTTGGTTTCTTAAACATCAGAAGACGAGAAACTAGGATTGATTATACAACATACACCAAACTAATTGCGCCACTTTAACCACAAAGCATATTTATGATCAGCAATGCTTAATAACCTCTTTATGGTAATTGTACTACGTACAAGCCATTGCTAAATTTTGTAGGTATTTTGATTCATATAACAACGTTATTTGTTATAAAATATGTATTTTACATCAAAATATTACAATCCTGTTTATTTGCCTGTTATAACCATGTATCGCCATACCTAGTGGGGTTATGATGAAAATTTGAAGTATAATTATAAACCTCATTGAATAATTTTAGGTACATAAAGTTAAACAAAAGTAATTATGTTTCTTATACGTTATTTAAAATCGAACCGTGAATTATTTATAGCGAACCAACCGGATCGAAGTGAAGCTCACATACGAGTAAGAATAATTTAGAGTAAAGCGGACATTTCATTGACACAGTCGTGACACATTTCCACTTCCGTCGCTTCTCGATGACGTCCGCATTCTGATGCCTCCTTTGTCCTAAAATAAAAAGGCTGTCGTATCGATAGACAACGTTCGACTTTCGTAAGAAGGGCTGTGTTTGGATATTTTTTGTTGGCAATATTTTAATGTAAGTTTTTGTCAATGATATTTATTTATTTAATATTTGACTATAATATACGTATATTTCGAAAACATTATAACCTAAATTTACAATTTATTTACTAAAATTTACAATTATAAATAGAATAAATGAGCCAAATCGCTGCCCCTTGGAAATGTACCCAAGACACTAGCAGCATTACCTCGCTGTATTGCTAAACTTATTTGTTGGCCGAGGTAAGCTCCAGCTCTCGGGTCACCGGAGGCGTCAATCAGGCGCGAAGACAATTCTTTGTAAAATTGTTTCGCTTCTGGTCCCCACGGTCCCATTGTCTCTACTGCAAACGGCACAAATATGTAGTCCTTAGAAATGGCTGCATATTTGCGCCGCTTCACAGTTTCTGCAGATTCGGCTGCCGCACCAGCGTGCATCGAAGTTGCCTGTATATGAGATGGCGCCAATGTATCAACACATGTACCATCCCATATCAAGGACTTCCCCTTTTTCCAGGGCACGAGTGTCAAACCATCCGGTCGCTTGCCATCATCACGTACAATACCTTTCGGCTCCAGAGTAGCCGGTACGTTGATGGTGACAAGAGCCCGACGGATGACATCGTTGATGCTCGCGTGGCGCGACATCCGGCCAACACTGCGTTGACAAGACAGACCGTGATGACCTGCCCGATCAACACCTTCTCCACAGACACAACGATGTGGCTCATTAATTTTTAACCCAAGTCGCAGGCACAAACATAGGGACAATGTTGTATTATCTAAAAGTGTCCCTATGTTGCTCGATGGAAGAGCCTGTAGCCAGAAACCGGACTCACGTTCTGAAACTGCTAATAGACGTGCCCGCTCTGTAATATCAACTGAAGAATTTAAAAGTAATTCATGAGTTAATTTACAGAAGGGCTCATCCCACAATTTTTGAATACTTAATAATTTGGGAAAATTTTGATTTGGGCAGGCCAACGACCAAGCAGATTTAGCTTCACTCATATACGCAACATCATAATTAATTAGTGTTTTTGTCAATATTTTTGAAACTAATTGTTGCGTACTATGAGTCGAAGATAAAAAAGCTGGAAGAGAAATACTAGAAATTTTGCGTATACCCAAACCACCGTATCTAATAGGTAAAGAGGCTTGGGTCCAAGCTCGGTCCGAAATATGACAATTAAATAAAGTTGATAGTGTACTATGGATAATAGAATCAATTTCAGTTAAAAGATTAGTGAATTTGAAAAAAGGGCTGCATCTAAGAAAATAAACAAATTTAGGGGCGAAAAGACAACTACGGATGATAAACAAGGCCATATGAGAGTTAATTTTAAATAATCTCTCTGAAACGCAATGAAATTTTCTAATTTGATTTTCAGTAAATGATTTTAAAGAATCTACAAAAATTGGTGCACCTAGTATGGTAAGGGAGTCCTTATCTAGAATTTTAATGTTAGGTGCCAAAACGTTAAATTGGTTAAGAATTTGTAGTTTTTCTTCTTGGGATTTATTTGAATTAATAAATAATTCACATTTCGAAAAATTTAAATCGAGACCAATTTCACTAAATTTTTTTGTTAGAAATTCTAAATCACCAAGGACTGAACTCACCTCACCACCTATTGTGCCATCATCTAAATACCAGATGTTAAATTTGGAATTTAATTGTGTAATAATAGGGTGAATAGCTAAACTAAAAATGGCCGGCCCAAGGGGGTCACCCTGCTGACAACCAACTGCTGACCAAATGGAATGGGTTCGGTACATTAATTTTGAAGGTGAACTGTAACATTGCCAAATATATTTGTATATAGACGGTACATTTTTTTTAATTTCTTGTAGCATGGTGCCCCTATCGATTGAATTAAATGCATTTTTGACGTCTAACTTCAATAAAACTTCACCTCCATTATTTAATAAAAAGGTACGTGTTGCGTGGACTGCAGCCTCACACCCACCTTTGCTTCCAAAGCCAAGTTGTTCTGGTGCACATTTGTCATTGATTGTTTTTACAATTGACTTGCAGCAAACTTTGGAAGCCAGGCGGCGAAACGTGCAACCCACTGCAATAGGCCTTATACCGCCATCTTTTTTTTGTAATGCACAAACATTGGCACCGTATAAGATGGCGGTAATGTTATTATTTATTTTTCCTTCAAGCATTAAGTTTATCAGACAAGTAATGTCTTCAAGTAAGGCTCTGCCAGCTTCGCCTGTAGCACCACAAGTAAGATCTTTCAAATGTTGTGGTGAAAGACCATCCAGGCCTCCAGCAGAGCCATTCTTGAAAGACATTATTGCCGATAAAACTTGTTTTGCATTTACCTGTAAAACGCTGTCATCAGATAGTGGTGGATCTGGGAGTTGAAGTTTTAAAGGAGCAGACGGATGTTTGTCTTTAAGGGCCGAAAGAGTATCGTGACAGTCCGGAGCGATGGTGTCATTAGAAAATAACAAAGTTGATGCACCTTTGACATCACCCTCATTTACTTTGTTTTCAATTTTCTGGTAAATATTTTTCTGAAAAATGTTTTTATTTTTAGTAAAAATGTCAAAAGATGTCGGGTTATTACAGTTATTTTTGATAATTTTAGTCAAAGATGCATTGCCTTCTTTTTTTGCATGTAATTTGAAATACGTGAATGTTAATAAATGCTCCCAACTTTCAATAGAATTTTGTAAAATTACGTTCCTAATACTTTGAGAAAGACTTGTAGCAACTGCAAAACGAGCACCTCTTGGTATTCTTTTTACTATTGCTACGTTATATTTAAAAAAGCTTAGAGTTTCTGAAAACGATTTATTTAATGATGTTGGACAAGAATTTGGAAGAGATGGTTGAAGGTGGGGCGTTGAACTATCATACTGCAAAGACACATCTTTATGTATCTTACCAATATGAATGTTTAATCCTCTTTTTCCTTTGAAAAACCGTGGCTGAGAGCATAAATTACATTTAACTGAATTTAGATAGGCAACATCGCTAGACGGGCTACAGGTACCTGTGCTTGAGATGGGAACAACAGGCATAAAAAACTATAACTATAAATGATATAAATTAAGATATAAAAGGTAATCTAAAAATATACACAGAAAATAATCACTACATCAATCACTTCACTTCACTGATGTTTTAAAACAATCCAAGACGTTGGACATATATTATTTTTTGTTGTAAATGATGAGTAGAACTTCGAAAAATTATATTGTAGATTGTATTACTTGTAAAATATTTAGTTTTAGTTGTAAATAGTTTTCTGATGACAAAACTTCAATGTCAAATGTCTTCCAGGGATGGGGCAAATAGATTCCACAAAAATTATACTAATTGGAACTCATATCTTGTGTACTTATTTATTATTATGTTCATAGCGCTAATTTCCTTCCCTGTAACCGTAAATATATTATAATAAACTTTTATTTATTATTTATTTAATTTTATAAAATATTGATTTGACTGTCAGTATACTGTCAGTATTTAATAGTTTTTGTTGATCTCAACATTTACACTGAATACTAAATATACTTTTTTCCATTACAAATATAACGATAGCACTGTGACTAGGGTCTCTCGTTAGAAATTATGGAAATTTAATTTTTAAGTAATTTGGTTTCTTATTAGTCAAATGTATTATTTCAATTTTTCTAAGGGGAAAAATGCTCACCAACGATTTCTACGAGTTAATAATAATAATATTTAGTATGGGTGTTCTATCCTCATTCTCTTACATGGCAATTTTTGCAAATAGGAAAAAAAATATTGAATACTTTTGTTAAAGACGTCGGTGATGTACAAATCATCTGTATGAAGTTGATTACAGGTGTCCGTCCATGAGCGGAAGTGACTACTTACCATCAGGTCAGCTCCATGCTCGTTTGCTACTTCAGTCAGATAAAAAAACTAAGTATTTTTTGATTTGCCATGCCATTTCACTTCACCAACCGTTTTAATAATTTCCATTTGAATAAAATCTAAAACGTGAAAGTCGTTATTACATTTTACTCTACGCTCCTAAGAATAACGTGCGTCCGCGAATATTTCCAGATATTGCGAGTATTCCTGACAATATTTCCGCTTCCAGTTCATAGATGTAAAAGAGCCATCGTATCGATATTCATTCAGAGCTATTCAGGCAGCTGTACCCATTTCCTTTGATTTGGCTCCGTGACACTATATTTCGCCTGTATTGCCTGTAGGCTTTTGTGGTTTTTCGAGCTTTAGTCCTAGCAAAATACTGATACTTGATCAAATATAAGAACTTAAGTCGTCACTCAAAACTTCACGTTTTGAGTGACGACTTAAGTGACAAGTGATAAATTACGATAATAAGATCTGAGATGAAATTAAATGAAATGAAATGTTTGATTTTTGGTCAGGCAAATAAATAAATAAAAAATCTGTTTTGGGTCTACGAGTGTAAAAGGAAGTGTAGGTTCTTATTGTGGTAAACATTGATTAGTTATTTAATGCTATGAAAAAGATCTTAACTAAGTCAGGAAATTTTATGTGTACCTAAAGTTAGATATGAACGAAATGGCATGTTACTCACTATTGAACTAATATCTATACACTATAATCGTCTTTACTACATAGTATAAAACATCATCTACTACGTAGTAAAAAAACATAGTATAAAAAATGTGAGGCTGTGAGCGTTGAAAGCATTTATCATATATCATGCAGTATATTTATATAGCACAACGTTGGAGTATTAGCAGCGTCGCAGCGCAGGTGTACATGTTAATCCTCAACATGATCATTTGAATAGCTTCTAGCCACTATATAATAATATGCAGTCCTGCCGCCGACAGGCATAGGCCGATATAATTAATAGTTTGATTAAATAATATCGATGAATAGTACAACGCTGATTTGTTTACCGGGAAATCAGAAAATATTATTGATCAAATTACGTAGGGCTGCAGTGTTTGGGAACGAAATAACTTGAACTTGAAATTAATTACTTAATAATAATTAATATGGAAGAAATAAATAAGCATACAGTCTATGACGGTAAAGTACCATTGACGGCCGTGATCATCTATACTATAATAAATCTGTAAGAGGTCGCTGTCTCTACATGGAATAAATTTAGGTGAAAACCACTTCTAGAGGTCTTTAATACGATATAGAACCCAAAATAATGGTTTTTAGAAATCTTTTCTGTTTGTCTGTTTGTCTGTTTATCTGTTTGTCTGTTTGTCTGTTTATCTGTTTGTCTGTTTGTCTGTTTGTCTGTTTGTCTGTGTGTTTGAAAACGCTAATCTCAGAAACGGCTTATCCAATTTGAATATAATTTTCAGTGATGTGTTGTGGGAAACTTCACTTAACATTTAGTGTTTATTTTATGTAAATCGGTTTATAAATAAAAAGTTATGTCAATTTATAACTACACAGTATTTATTCTGTGTTCGATAAGTGTTAATAAGATAAGTAACTGCATAGTTGAATTGGTTGAAACTAAACATGTTATGGTCTGTAAAATGTATTCCTTTGTTTTGTATTTTTTATTGGTTATGTGTGTACCTATGTTATTTGATACTATATAAATCTATATCACTATATCCATATATACTTATGTAAAAACGAAAGGGTGCTCTGTCACTCATGTATTGAATAAACATCGTAGAGTCTAAACTGCTAAAGATACGAATATGATTTTTACTAGGGGTTCCTTTTATGACGTAGACGTCACTTAAGAATGAATTTTCTGATCCCCCCCCCTCCCCAATTTAACCCAAATAGGAGATGTAAGTTTGTATGAAAGTCAGTCAATTTTGAGGCCACCTCAATAAAATTTAGTATTTCGTTTTGATTTTTATGTTAAAACATCGTTTTAAACCGACTTCCAAAAAGGAGGAGGTTATCAATTCGTCTGTATTTTTATTTTTTTATTTTTTTTTTAATTTTATATTTGTAACTCGATTTCTCCGCACTGGGTGAACGGATTTGGGTGATTTTTTTTTTCATTTGAAAGGTAGTGCGTGTCATCAGGTATTTTTAGTTCACTTTTGACAGTGGCATCCATAAGAAAAGCGCATAAGTCTGATATTTGCATTAACCATGTGCGCGATATATAGATGAATAATTTAATTTCCCGCCAACCGATTTTGTTGATTTTTCTTTTATTTGAAAGAATGTACTTCAAGGGTACTCTGATGAGTTTGATACGGTTCTGATCATAGGATCCATTTCTTTGAAGCAAATTAACGAAATTAGCGATACTCGGCCAAACCTAAGCTGTAGGAGTCCAATTAGGTTGAATGCAGAATGAGATTACTAAGCAGATATTTCCTAAAAAAATTGACCTTCAACTCTTCAATCCTGATGATGCAGGGGTACTGCTAGCCTGAACCGTAGAAGTAAGTCAATTTGTTTTTATGGATATATAATAAGATTGTTAAACAAATTCATGGCACAAAAATTTGATCTTCAACTCCTCAACCCTGATGATGTAAGGGTATTTCAAGACTAAACCGTAAGAGTTGGCTATTTGGTACTTACGGTTATGTAATAAAAATACCAAGCAAAGATACACGGTAAAAAATTTCACCTTCAACTCCTCAACCCTGATGATGCAGGGTTACTTCAAGCCTAAGCCATAGGAGATAGCCATTTGGTGCTTTCGGGTATGTAATATAATTACTAAGCAAGGACACATGATGAAAATTTTGACCTTTAACTCCTCAACCCTGATGATTCAGGGGTATTTCAAGCCTAAGCCATAGAAGTTAGCTATTTAGTGCTTTCGGGTATGTAATATAATTACTAAGCAAAGACACAAGATGAAAATTTCGATCTTCAACTCCTCAAGCCTGATGATGCAGGGGTACTTTAAGCCTAAGCCATAGAAGTTAGCTATTTAGAGCTTTCGGGTATGTAATATAATTACTAAGCAAAGACATAAGATGAAAATTTCGATCTTCAACTCCTCAAGCCTGATGATGCAGGGTACTGCAAGCCTAAACCATAGGAGTTGGCCATTTAATGCTTTCGGGTATGTAATATAATTACTAAGCAAAGACAAAAGATGAAAATTTCGATCTTCAACTCCTCAAGCCTGATGATACAGGGTACTTCAAGCCTAAGCCATAGGAGTTGGCCATTTAGTGCTTTCGGGTATGTAATATAATTACTAAGCAAAGACACATAATGACAATTTCGACTTTAAGTTCCTCAGCCCTGACGATGCAGGGTACTGCAATACTAAGTAATAAGAATACTAAGCAAAGACACGGGATATTTTTTTTTTACCTTCAACTCCTCCCTGATAATGCGGGATAGTGCAAGCCTAAATTATAAAAGGTAGTCACATAATGCGTATGGTTGTTTTTAGTATATATTATAAGTTTAATGACAGCTCATTAAACTAAAATGGGATTAATAAATTAAACTTTAATTCATCAACCCTGATAATCTAAGTACACAACCTACTTAAGCCGTATGAGTTTGGTACTTATTGATTACAATACATTACAACCCGTTCCTGAGAGAACATTATGATGAAAAGTGTCACTTTGAATACCTACATCCTGAAAATGCAGGAGTATTGTCATGTTATTGTTAAGAGTTGGATTTAGCTATAGCATTTTAAACAGGATGGGTTAGGTTAGGTTGGAACATAAAAGAAAACATAAAAAATAAGCGGGCAGGGTGCCGCAGCGCCCTGCAAGCGGGTGCGCCCTGTTCGTATGAATTGTAAAAGTATTTTGAAGAAGACATAATCTTCTGCTTTACAAAGAGCAATGCGGGATTTACGCACACAAATAGCCCGATGCACCTCTTATAAGATCTTATCTTTGGCCACATGAAACAAAATATGAACTTAGAATATATGTCGCTGTTCAGTGATATTCCAATTTTCTAATGATATACTTCAAGTAAATGATTTTTTTTTTCAAAATTTAAAGCAGCGTCACAGATCTACTATTCGGTAGACACAGTCATTGAGATGGAGGAAGCAGTACATTCTCCAACAGAATTTTTGAATTCCTTAATGCCTTCCGGAACTCCTGAACACAAATTAATATTAAAAGTAGGTTTACCTAATCTTACTTAGAAATTTGAATCCGCCAAAATTACTTCAAATAGTATTTTCCAATTCGGAAAAGTTCAAATCAATCTTTATAATCGATACGTTTTGGTTCAAATGTGGAGGAGTTGATTGAAAAAAAGTATCCCGATATTGTGAAATATGTAAATAAGAATGTAAATTGGACCAAAAAAGCGGTATACAATATTAGAATTCGTCTAATTAAAAAAAAATACATAAAAATACGTTCCTACCCACAAATACACACTTTAAATTCGTTTCTTCACTCTGTGTTTGACCAGGTAATCCTTGAGCGGCCAAACCGATTTTAATGTTACTACTTTTTATCATACAATTCCCACGGTGTCGAGATTTGCGCGGGAAAAACTGTGACACGTTGATTTGCACGCGGGCAAAGCCGCGGGTACAGCTAGTCTCTAGAATAGAATTTTAGTAGAGGCGGGCCACAGGTGCATTGGTATCCCTGAAGACTCGGTTGGAACATCTTTAATATGTATGTCTCTTTTGCTTCATCCTTTACAAATGATAACACCGCATCATCATCATCATCATCATACTGATGTTAAGTGTCAATGTAAGCTGTTTATACTGCAACAAAAGTTTTAATTAATTTATTTAATATTTATTTAATGTTTATGCTGGTTGTGCCCTCGGAGTCAAACCATGAAGTGTTTAGATTAGATTTGTTATACTTAAGACTCAAATACCTTCTAAAATTATTTTAAAATATTAATTGTATATAAAGAAAATAGGTTTTCTTTAATTATTTAGTTCTTTTTTTTTAATTTGACATGTCTGTCTAATTTTAAAAGTTCAGAATATATTATTTTGTGAAGAATTTTTTTTATATGTATACACTTGTCTTAAAGTGAGCTTTTAGCACCCACGAGGCTATGTATATAAAAAGTAGGAAAGTATCGACAAGTGGTAAAACTAAATCTCTTTAAAACAAGATGTTACGGAAACGTACAAAAAGTGTTTCCGCAATTGAGCTCCGCAGTTGTTTGGTGTTCACGCGAGCGACGAGACGCGCTTCCAGCACCAACACAAACAAACAAAAATCCCGAATCGAACACAACAATCGGCCATAACAGAGACACTAAAGTGTAAAGTTTTACAGATACCATGTTTTCTAGTCCATTTTGTTAGTTTCTATGTAGGATTCGCTTGAGTTTGAAATATACACTGACAGTTATTTAATCACTGTTAATATTTCTTTCCGAACGTTATACGAAAGTGTATAACGTAGTTCATTTTTACGATTTAGATTTATTTTTGAGAAGTAAAGTGTCACCGTCAATTTTCAAATATTGCAATTATTCGATGTATTCAATGTATAAGAATGACTAAAGTTGAACGTAGAGAAATTAGATAATATACACTTATTATTTTCTTCAGCTGATATTAAAGGTAAAACTAGGTTAGCTAAGACAACACACAACCAAAATCTTCCACTGAAATGCAAAAAACTGCATCACAATAGGAAATCATAGTGCAATAGATATGATATTTTTATTTTTAAACACACGTATATGGTGAATTACATTAATTCAGTGTTATTTTAATATAAAACGGCTCCGGATATGTTTAAATAAATATATGGAAAAAATCGGATGCCAAACAGAACTACAATAGAAGTTGATTACAATTGCTATCAATTTCTGAGGATTTGGTTAAAATGCCTCGTGTATGATATTTGATTACGTTTACACAGTGAATAGAGGAGATCCCGCTATTATACCAGTTAGGGTAATGAAAGTTCTGAACCTAATACTGCTTCCAACAAACAAGTAATCAAACGGTCCGTATCTGCTACTTGTACCGTCTTCAATAGCCGCTAGGCTTACGATAACGCTTTATATGTACAGTTAATACAAATTTGATGTGCACATTTAACCGAAATTACAGTACGATAAATGGGAATTTTACGTCATTGATGGTGTGAGAATGAAAGCGTCAAAATTAGTAGTATGTGTCTGTATTTCTAACTCAGCTGTTACATATAATGAATTTCAAAGAATATGCATTAAAACATTGTGCATTAAAGATTTGTAGTAGCTCAAAATGAGCAATAAGCAAAAAGAATTTCACTATCTTTATGTGCCTGACAAAATCACATTTTAAGATATCCAATATTTTAACTGTCATAAAAATAAAATGCGTAGTCATATAAAAATGCGTAAGGGAGTTCTTTAGAGATTTCTCGTACAGTTCCATTTTGGTCTCTTACAGAGTTTGAAACATATTCTGAATACAAATGAGTTATCAACTAAAACCTCATCTTTTAGGCTATTATCTTCAATAGCATAATAATATAATTGGTCAATTCACGTAGCGCTATTTAACGAACTTTTGTATACTTCGATAGTATTTCTCTACAATGAAGAAACAAATGAGCTAATGATGTAACTCAAAATACATCGCGGGTCATTCATGTTTTCAATAAAATTTAGAAATTAATTTGTTAATGTATAATTTATAACTTCCTTTGAGGAATACGTTAGAAAGCTACAAAAATATAAATAATTTCAAAGTTTTCTTTCATTTTAGTTATTCTTATTTTCTTCCAAAATGAGAGTGTCAAGTTCTTTAGATTTATGTTACCTATTCCTGAGATTATATGAATACGCAATCTTTATTTTACTATGATCGTATAATAAATAGAATATTTGTTCTTAAAAGTAAATTTTTTAATGACAGACTATACTTTTTAAATATGCAACGGGTATTCGTGGACTGCTAAATATGGTACGAGATATTTCGCAACAAGTACGTAAGTAGATCTACGATCCAGATAACGGCAAAACATTGTTCCCCAATATAAGTATAAGTTACATATTAAAATGTACCAATTCCTTGATGATATTAATCTTACATCATAGAAAATACTTTATCGGAATAATTTAAACAGAGACGTTGCCTTAGGTATTGTATACTTGTATATACAATACCTTTATTGTATATTGATATTACATTTTACATATGTAGATATTTTTCTAGGTATTTCAGGTTATCTACAAGTGATTCACATTCCAGGTCACACACCTGGAGCTTCAAGTTTTCTTCATCCATTGAACACGGTACAATAGACTCGAGGCGCTCGTTAACAGGAAGCCACAAAAGAAACCGAAATGTAATTTTACCTTTAATAAATTCGCATTGGCAAGTTCTATGGAACGTAACGTGATTTATTGATTTTGGCCCCTCTTTGTCACGGAGTTCTAAGTGAATCATGTCTGTGATAAACATTTTGAATCTGACTGATACGAGACTGAAAGACTACACAATGTACGTACAGGTTCATTTTCCTCCTAAAAAGTTATTATATTTCTGTTGTGGTTGCTAAGAATACGTATCCAAGCGCAAATATGTAATCCTAAAATATCTAAATTTGCCGGTCAATATTTCCCTATTTAGGAACTAAATAGCAGTTGTGCATGATAGGTGCTGTAAGCACTTTATACATTAAGATATTATTTCCGTGGCTTCACCGGTTTTGATCATGGTTACCGGGATGATAATAAATTTGTTAATTTTGGTCATAAACTACACATAGTTCCCATAGTGCCAAAGGTAAGCGAAGCCTGACCGGTAGTTTTTGCGTGGAAGAGTAATTAATACACAAACATCCTCACAAACTCTCGCATTTTTCGCAATTTTGAAACGTATACTACGCTTCAACATTCCCTTTTCTCAATATGTTTCATTGCATCGCCGCATACTTTTATTGCGGCGACCAACTTTGTTTCTGGGAAAAGTCACATAATTGTCTATTTGGTTCTAATTTCATAAAAATATAGATAGGATCTCTATTTTTATGGAATTGTTTACAGATTTTTGTAGCCGGAACTTACTATTAAGATACATTGGCCTGTTTTGACGTAAGCCTTTTGAAAACACAATGCCAGGCAAATAAGTACATTAGCAAACTTACCGAAAATATATCTTCAAATAATAATTTACAATTACACGGATTGTGGTCGACTGACTTACAACTGACTTACTTACAGTCTATTCACGTTACTCGCTCCATTAAACTCAATCAATGTTTTCATCCTTATTCTTTGTTCCCTTAATATCTAAAGAAGCTCAATTTTGTTACTTGTATACGCCACGAAATGTATTATTACTTGGATATCACGTCTATTATTTTGCTACATAAAGAAGTTATTGTACTTAATAAAATGAGATACTTGCGAGGTGTTAGAACGGTATAGAGGTTTTAGTAACGAGTACGGTATCAGGGAGGTACCACCACCACATCTAAAAGTCTAGTGTAAAGCAGTTCTTATTTAGTTATATAGTCAGGTGGAAGCGTGCTTGTTTGCTATTCCAATATTATAAACAATAGATTCCAACTATTCAAGGTTCACTCGACTCATTATTACATTAAGGACTACGTTTAGGAAGTTAATTATGATTAAACTATTTTCGACAAATCTCAATTACATAAAATTAATGTCTCAATATAAGTCGAAGAATTATATCTTGAATTTATAATGCATTTAATTTTTCGTGTGGTGTCATCCCGCTATTCGCAAAACGCTTACAATGTGGTGCGGGCGGGATTACGCATTACGCACTAGACTGGTCGCCGTCGTGTCAATGTCCGAAAACTTACGAAGTTTTTTCATATTTTTCATATTTGTGTGAAAATACGCGATATCATACTTGGGTTTTTTACGTTCGCTGCCTACTACAAATGATGTGAATATTTATTTGTTGCCTTTTCCGAACAAAATGGGTTGTATGATTCTTTCTTAATAATGGTTTTGTCGTATGTCTATTTCAAAGTTGTTCAATAAATCAAAAAACATAATATTTGGATTAGTAGCATTCAAGATTGTAAAACCAGTGTAATTCGATACATGGAGGTATCATCGCTACATTTATTACAATGCATCTGTGATTGACTTCAGATAGAATCTCTGTTCTATATAAAGTTGCTTACAAATGTCCATGGGCAGCATTGCCGATCCATTCATCAATCAGCCTTTTGATGTCCAATGCTGAGGACGTAGGCCTCCCTCAATTGGCATGAGTTACCATCACACTGCACGCTCTTTTGCTACACCAATCTAATAAAAAGTCACTTTTTTGTGTACTTTATATTGTGATACTCGTGGACATAATAATTCATTTTTCTTAATTTCAGCGACAGATATTTATCGGTATTAGGTTCATTCTGCCTTGTAACGTTTTTCGTGTTGTCTGAATTGGGCTTTCTTGCTCTCTCTTCCCTTGGATATTGTAGGAGGTAAATAAGCAATAAAATGTTGAGCAGTAGCGTCTTAATGTGTGACACCAAGACCCCAAGATCCACTGCAGTTGCCAACACGCATGTCAAGCGTATGTCTAGCGACACGTGGATCCAAAAAGATGGATGACAGGTGAATCTAAAATATGACGCTCTAATTATTGTGGTTCATTTAAATGTAGAATCCGACAGATATGTTACGGCTCTCACGTTCACATCGACTCAAAATCTTTGCAATTCTTTCTGCAACACATCTTTTGTCTTAAACGTCAGTTCCGATTTGAAGGAACAGGCTTCTTAGGCAGACATTAGCCAGCTAAGCTTAACAATTTCGTGCCAAATTACTAAAAGTTACTATTGGAATATTTATTCACAGTAATGTCGTTCAATATATACATTGTTTACTTAAATGTTTATTGGTATCAACTCATATTCACGAACAAATAAAGATGAGTGTAAATGTGTTCAAAAGTGTGTACATGTGTGTAATTGAGGGGTATAAAATTTCACTCTTTGACTTTGGACTTGAGGATTTATTAATGACATCTGCAAAACTTTCTTAAACTGAAGTAAAAGCGAAAACGCAAAGTTGGAACGTTCGTCAATTGACTTTTAATAAGCAGTAAAAAGTATAGAAATTGATTTAACTTTATAATTGCTATTCCCACACTCCCAATTAATGTTTTGTATGCCGAAAATATAGCACAACTTCAACGACCTTATTTTGTTGTTCTCGAGGCGGAAACTTTCAAAAGGTACCCGACGCCGTGAGAGCGACGAAGGGTTATGTGGGATTTTTACCGCACTAAAACCCCCCCGGTGGCTATCTTCAGCACTACAAAGTGGACTCTTGGATCGCCAAAGGAACGCAACCGGAATCTTCTGACCGTATTCTGCTCCTCCCAGATGGACGGCTGGGCCCACTGCTCCGTCTAGTCTTTATGACGGTATGCGACCACACATACTGCCTTCCTTCCCGAGGTCGCCTGACCGAACGGTTCAAACTCCCACTATAGCTGCCCGCAACCCCAGAAGGCCCTTTTATTCGCCTCTTACGACTGGCGGGTGATGCCGTAGCCCTATTTCTGATCCCGGAACAATAGGACCGCCTGCCGCTATAACTTTTCGTTGAAGTAGCAAACGAGCATGCAGTCCACCTGATGGTAAGTGGTCACTGCTGCCCATGGACATCTGTAATCAACTTCATACAGAACATGGGTTCTATCTGAAGTCAATCACAGATGTGTTGCTACTCCTAAGGACTAAGATGGTCGCCTCATATAAAAGTGTACCGGCAACCACACCCTTCCATCGAAACGCAAAAAATGCTTCACGCTAGAAATAGGTGTGGCGGTGGTACCTCCCCGGTCGAACTACACTGGTTCTACCACCTGTTAAACTAAATCAGTTTTACTTAAGGTTTGTTTTAAATACCTAATACCTAACAGAAAAGTTGTTGGAATGATTCGATTAGTTGCTATGTGAATGAACACTTCGTATAGATGTGCCTGCAAGCGAGTACCGATAGTAAAGGACTACCTGTGGTCGATCAGAGTTGTGCCCATGAATACTAAGTAAGTTGAATCGATTTACATTAATATTTCTACATCACCGTACCTATTGCTAATGCTATTCTGATAAATTACTCGTAGCATGAAGAGTTCTACGACCTTTAAATGAAGTATCTTAAATTATGATCCCTTAATCTCATTAGGTGTCGTAAAGCCTTTTACTTAGCAGATCTGGCGGTGGTTACGTAATAATCCATAAAAGAAAAGCTCGGCGGACGTATATCGTACGTGTAACGTGTGTTTATGAAGCCGCGTGACGTCGCCTGCTCGCGAACATGTGCTGAGATTACGCAACGGGGAACTTCTCGCGTACCGTCTAACGTTTACGCATCAATTCACTCTTTCAGTATTATAAATCAGGATGTATATGATTCTGCTCTGTATCAGCCCTTACAAAGCTGATTCTGATATTTTTAGGCACTTTGCAAAAGTTCGGCATTGCCGTATAACACAATCTGTTGAAGAATGCAATACAGTTCATGGCTGTAAGTAGTTATCATAAATAAAAAAATACATTTTAGTCACTCTATGTAGGATCACATACTCTTCAACTAATAGAAATAACTGGTAGAACGGAGCATACATGATGCATGTGACCGGCGATTCATTGACCAATTTCGAGCATGCATGTAAATACGTTCTTACTCATAAACAGGTCTTTTGAAAAAGTATCCATATTCTCGATCCGTCTGAGGTTTTAGAAACTTTCATCTAGTGTAGCCAATTTAGTTGATGGAATCCTTAATCAAGCAAAGCTTGTTCGAGTGACGTCACGCCAACAGATGTCCTTCACCGGCGCTCTCTTATTGTCACATCTAATATCATGAAGCATTTTTGTTCTTTACGATATTTATAAATAATAAAGTGACAAGAACGATTTTAACAATAAATTTGTTTATCTATCTAATACCTTTAAACGAGCAATTCTTGTATCTAATACCTTTAAACGAGCAATTCTTGTATATATATATATATATATCAATGATCTCGGAAACGGCTCCAACGATTTTCTTGAAATTTCGTATTTAGGGGGTTTAGGAGGCGATAAATCGATCTAGCAAAGTTTCATTTTCAGAAAATGTCGTTTTGTCCGTGTTTTCATTGAATAAAGATCGAAGAGACCGAATACGAAGAGAAATTTTGTCACCATTTACGAAGTTAGAATAGCTCGGTTGGAAAATCGGACCGCAGGAAATCGGGGTTCAAATCTCGGTCCGATTGTTTTTTTGTTTATTTTTTCTCTTTTTTTCAAATTTTATTTTGTTAGTTTTTTTTTTTATTTTTAGTTGTATTTTTTATTTTTTAGCTTTAATTTTTTTTTCTTTTTAGTTCTTTTTTGGTATTTTTGTTTTATTATTATATTTTATTTTATATTAGTAAATTGTGATTTTCACCTTCACGGCTGCTGTTGCCGGTATTTATAGATACCCCGTCCTGTAACCCACAAGAAAAAAGGTATCTATGTCC
The DNA here is from genome assembly GCA_949699795.1 of Spicauda simplicius. Lineage (NCBI taxonomy): Eukaryota > Metazoa > Arthropoda > Insecta > Lepidoptera > Hesperiidae > Spicauda > Spicauda simplicius. The sequence goes on along the minus strand of OX453071.1, from coordinate 789,778 downwards.
CCGCTACTAATTAAGTATTATATAGAGTAAATAAACTATAAAACTATAGGATGTAATATATAATAATATACAGGCTAACTTTAATCTACCTCTTCTTCTTACATTTCTCCGGCGGCGCATTGCAATTAAATTCTCCTGTATTTGTTGGATGTGGAATGATTAAATCTATTGTGCTTGTAAATAATTGTTCTGATTTATTCTGTATATTTGTTTCTTGCTCTGTATGTGTTAGTTGCTCTGTATTCTGGGTATCTTTTTGTGTGTTGTTTACAAAGACAGAATCTCCCGTTTTTTTTTTAAGTGGGTAATCCTCATGGATACCCAGCCACCCGGGGTGGCAGTTGGGTTATGCCGGACTCATACCGGCTAAACCCCGACTGTGTTTTCTCCTCGCACCGTACGGCGGGAACACGGGTAAGCTTTCGCAGTCATCCGCGAACCCGCCGGTGCTCGTCCGCTCCTGCAGCCCCTCCCCGCGTGGAGCATAAAGCTCCCCTCCAACAGCAAGGCGCGCCAGAAAACACAAAGGCGCGCCTTACTTCCAAACCCCCTATCCGCAGGGCGACGGTCCAACCCCGAGACCGCCACCCAGGGGCCGTGGGCATGGGAAGCCGACACCCGCAAGGCATCCCTACAGGCATCGACCTCCCACACCCAGCGGCAGATCCGTTCTTTGGTTCCGCCGCAAACCACCAAACGGCCGCAGAGGACAGGGTGGACGGCAACCACACACCACATCTCCTCTTCCTCTGCGGCCCCACCGCCAACGCATCTGACGGTGCGCCCCCGCTCGGTCACGGGAGACAGGGTGTACGGCAACGACACACCGAGACACCTCTCCTCCCGCGACCCCTCCTGGCTGCAGAGGCCAGAAAACACCGACCTCCACAGCCCCTTCGGATGTATCCAGAGCGACGACAAGGTGGAGATCCCTTCGAGGGGGAAGACAGTATCTCCTAGCACTTTACTGATTATGGTTGATGAATGTATGTATGTACAGTTGCACCAATAATTATTGGGATGATTGCCGTTTGCGTTTTCCACAAACGGCTAATTTCATTTTTGAGAACGTGGTATTTACTTAATTTTTCGATTTCTTTAGGTCCTACTCGTATATTATAATCGGATGGTATAGATACGTCTATTAAGTAGGTTCGGTTATTAGTTTTGTCTATATATATTAAATCTGGTCTATTGTGTGTAAAAGTGACATTGGTTTGAACTGGCATCTCGCAAAGAATTTTAGCAGTCTCATTCTCTTTCACTTGGGGCTGTGTGATCATTTCCTTCCGCCAAAGGCTTCTATTTTATGCTTTCTAGCTAAACACCAGTAGGTACTGCACAAGATTATTGTGCCGCTTTACATAATAATTTCCTGCTAATTTCTTAGACTGCAACATAGACGGGACATATTGGTTCTTTCAATATGTCCCGTCTATGTTGGCGTGTCATTAAACATTGATGCTGTATGGCGAATACTGTCGATTATGTAGTTGGAGATATTTGCTGCTTTTTAATCCATTTAAACAAGAGTTCTGTATTATTTTATTACTATATTTTATTATTATTATTATATTATTATTTTATCGTTGTTATTATTTTTTATTATTATAATGTCGATAAGATCAAAATATATTATTCATATGATCATCAGTAAGAAATTTGCATAGTTATAAAAAAATATAATTCCAAAAAAACATGATGTACTCGTAGTAAACAAAAACACCGAGCAAAGCTCGGTCATCCAGGTACTATATATATATATATATCAATGATCTCGGAAACGGCTCCAACGATTTTCTTGAAATTTCGTATTTAGGGGGTTTAGGAGGCGATAAATCGATCTAGCAAAGTTTCATTTTCAGAAAATGTCGTTTTGTCCGTGTTTTCATTGAATAAAGATCGAAGAGACCGAATACGAAGAGAAATTTTGTCACCATTTACGAAGTTAGAATAGCTCGGTTGGAAAATCGGACCGCAGGAAATCGGGGTTCAAATCTCGGTCCGATTGTTTTTTTGTTTATTTTTTCTCTTTTTTTCAAATTTTATTTTGTTAGTTTTTTTTTTATTTTTAGTTGTATTTTTTATTTTTTAGCTTTAATTTTTTTTTCTTTTTAGTTCTTTTTTGGTATTTTTGTTTTATTATTATATTTTATTTTATATTAGTAAATTGTGATTTTCACCTTCACGGCTGCTGTTGCCGGTATTTATAGATACCCCGTCCTGTAACCCACAAGAAAAAAGGTATCTATGTCCCCGCTACTAATTAAGTATTATATAGAGTAAATAAACTATAAAACTATAGGATGTAATATATAATAATATACAGGCTAACTTTAATCTACCTCTTCTTCTTACATTTCTCCGGCGGCGCATTGCAATTAAATTCTCCTGTATTTGTTGGATGTGGAATGATTAAATCTATTGTGCTTGTAAATAATTGTTCTGATTTATTCTGTATATTTGTTTCTTGCTCTGTATGTGTTAGTTGCTCTGTATTCTGGGTATCTTTTTGTGTGTTGTTTACAAAGACAGAATCTCCCGTTTTTTTTTTAAGTGGGTAATCCTCATGGATACCCAGCCACCCGGGGTGGCAGTTGGGTTATGCCGGACTCATACCGGCTAAACCCCGACTGTGTTTTCTCCTCGCACCGTACGGCGGGAACACGGGTAAGCTTTCGCAGTCATCCGCGAACCCGCCGGTGCTCGTCCGCTCCTGCAGCCCCTCCCCGCGTGGAGCATAAAGCTCCCCTCCAACAGCAAGGCGCGCCAGAAAACACAAAGGCGCGCCTTACTTCCAAACCCCCTATCCGCAGGGCGACGGTCCAACCCCGAGACCGCCACCCAGGGGCCGTGGGCATGGGAAGCCGACACCCGCAAGGCATCCCTACAGGCATCGACCTCCCACACCCAGCGGCAGATCCGTTCTTTGGTTCCGCCGCAAACCACCAAACGGCCGCAGAGGACAGGGTGGACGGCAACCACACACCACATCTCCTCTTCCTCTGCGGCCCCACCGCCAACGCATCTGACGGTGCGCCCCCGCTCGGTCACGGGAGACAGGGTGTACGGCAACGACACACCGAGACACCTCTCCTCCCGCGACCCCTCCTGGCTGCAGAGGCCAGAAAACACCGACCTCCACAGCCCCTTCGGATGTATCCAGAGCGACGACAAGGTGGAGATCCCTTCGAGGGGGAAGACAATATCTCCTAGCACTTTACTGATTATGGTTGATGAATGTATGTATGTACAGTTGCACCAATAATTATTGGGATGATTGCCGTTTGCGTTTTCCACAAACGGCTAATTTCATTTTTGAGAACGTGGTATTTACTTAATTTTTCGATTTCTTTAGGTCCTACTCGTATATTATAATCGGATGGTACAGATACGTCTATTAAGTAGGTTCGGTTATTAGTTTTGTCTATATATATTAAATCTGGTCTATTGTGTGTAAAAGTGACATTGGTTTGAACTGGCATCTCGCAAAGAATTTTAGCAGTCTCATTCTCTTTCACTTGGGGCTGTGTGATCATTTCCTTCCGCCAAAGGCTTCTATTTTATGCTTTCTAGCTAAACACCAGTAGGTACTGCACAAGATTATTGTGCCGCTTTACATAATAATTTCCTGCTAATTTCTTAGACTGCAACATAGACGGGACATATTGGTTCTTTCAATATGTCCCGTCTATGTTGGCGTGTCATTAAACATTGATGCTGTATGGCGAATACTGTCGATTATGTAGTTGGAGATATTTGCTGCTTTTTAATCCATTTAAACAAGAGTTCTGTATTATTTTATTACTATATTTTATTATTATTATTATATTATTATTTTATCGTTGTTATTATTTTTTATTATTATAATGTCGATAAGATCAAAATATATTATTCATATGATCATCAGTAAGAAATTTGCATAGTTATAAAAAAATATAATTCCAAAAAAACATGATGTACTCGTAGTAAACAAAAACACCGAGCAAAGCTCGGTCATCCAGGTACTCTTAATGGTATTAGACGTGAATATAAACAAATTGAAAATATAGAAACTGTATCATTTTCAACAGCAGGAAGTTTTATCGATCATATTAACCAATATTGGCTATATGTTCACGCTATAAGAATGAATAAAATATAGTACATGGGTTCGGAAGTAATCGGACACTAGTGCTACCGAGCGAAGATATTTCCTTAAAGTATGTACTTTAGTAAGTACCTCACTTACTTTTAGGAAAATAGTTATGCCCTAATTTACATTGTACGTCGTGTCGTCATCGTAAGTAATGAACGGCACCACTGCTAATATACGCTGTATCGTTATTTGCAAAGAGCTTTCCACACGCATGTGTCATTCTCTTTGAATTCCCTCACGAATGTATCTGTTTCATGATAATAGGCTTTTTGTTTCGGGAATCGTCAACCTTCATATTTAATGTCATGAATTCCAGAGACAAAATGTTTACACATTGTGTATTCGTATTTATTAAAATGTTTATTTCGGAATGGCGTTATTAGTTTTAAAGTTTTTATTAAGAGAATTAAAATAAATAGAGTCAAAAATAATTTACTGAATTCAGAAATTTCGTTGATAAGATCCTTATTACTAATTAATTTAGATAGATTGCTTCGAATTTCTCACGTTGATGTTTTTTTTAATTCACGTAACTATCGATCGTTGTTGTATTATACGCTACTTCAATTAATTTGCTTGCATCGGTAGATGCTGAACGGTTCTTCATGTCTGAGAAATATTGACTGGACATGTAAACTTCCTTGTTCAAAGGGTCCTTATGGACATTAATGGGTTCTGCGTTTAGTGGGTGAATTCCATGAAATTTCCCTTACGTGAAACTGACAGTGAAATTAACCTTTTCACAGTCAATTTCAGCGTGACGTCACTGAACAAGCGTATTAATTGCTGGAAGCTCGCCGGCGCTTATCAGCTGCGGTCGGTTTGAAGGGCGCTCGTGTATAACTCGTTTCAACTAACTGGACTAAAACTAACAGGTACTAAACTAATGGGATCAAACAGGTGGAATAAGCGTTTTTGTTGCATTTGTCTTTAATGATTGTTTAGTGTATAGTGAAACGATTATATCCTTAGGATCTTTGATATTAGAAAAATGGAAAATTGATCGTGTTTTGGTCCTTTACAAGTAAGTATTGGTTCACCAAAACTAACTGTAAAGGACCAAAAAAGATCATCTTTTTCATCGGATAGTTAAATATCAGAAGGCAATGACAAATAAAGAAAAAAAGGCTATCTCGAAAATGTTCCATTAGTTATGCTGTCCAGTCTCAAATAGATAAGTTTTAAGTCTCTCAACCATCATTATGACACTTATTCATATATAGTATGCGCTCCAAAGTACCGTAAAGTAGTAAGTATATATTACCTACAGTGAGCACAGTTTCGTGGTGCAAATAAACGGTTACTATTTCATCTAAAACTGTAATTAATCGTCCGTATGCGGGCGCTAATTAGCGGTCGCTTTGAGCTGCAGCGGCTGTGTGGGGCAACATCCCGCAGCGGCTCTGAGGCGACTGTTGGTTTCTGTTGTTACATATTTAGTCAGCAATCAATGAATTTAAAAATGAATTTAAAATTACAGTAAGGAGAAATTTGTTTTACATCGTGTCCAGACTAAATTCATTTTTTACTATATACAATGTAGATTTTTTCTTTTTTGCGGATGTTGTTCGACCAGGGAGGTACCACCGCCACACCTATTTATAGCGTGAGACATTTTTTGCGTTTTGATAGAAGGATGTGGTTGCGGGCATACTTTTATATAAAGCGACCATCTTAGTAATCGGAAGTAGCAACGCATCTGTGTTTGACTTCAGAGAGAACCTATGTTCTATATGAAGTCAAACACAGATGCGTCAATTACAAATGAAAGAAATGATAATTAAAGTGAAATATGTGATATTAATAATGCACTTCTTGAGGCAACATTAATCTTAATTCCTTTTAGACTTAAAAGATCTATTCAATGAAAAGTTTATTTTATAACATAAATTTAAATGTATGTTATAACAATGGGTAGAACAACGAGATTCAGCTTGACAAGTGATAGTTAATGTGGATGATTTTATTAATTATACTGAGTCATGATTTTAAGGTTAATTAAAATATATTCAATGAAAATTTGCTTTAATATTATCGCAACCACACAAAATATGAATTTTAATTATAACTTCAAACTCCGCTTTAAAAAGATCTTCGCATATAATGCTGGCATATTTATTTTGTGATGTAAGCTCACATTTCAGCCCCTCGTCAAGCCAAAACGTACGAGATACAGACGATGCAGAATAAATAGACTATTATTTACATAGCAGTTGGAGTTTAATCTTTCCCTACGCATCGTTATGAATATTCAAAAAGCCATGTTGAAGTTTGCTCTCCACAATGTGCTGCGGCCGCGGCTCAAATGGAAATGTAAATGAATTTTTATGTGAAATTCATTGCCTAGCGCTGGCCGTTTTAGGCACGATATCGACATGTATGCGACGAGCACGTTTAGCTGCTGTAAGCTTTTTATCTAGAAATAAAATATAAATTGCTAACTGAGGCAAGTCTAGCCGGAGTACATCAATCCATTTCATTCGCATGTTCTTTATTTAAAAATAAAAATACATTCCCATCATAAATTTTACATCGTCTCTAAAATTTACACGTTACTTTTCATAAAATGCATGTTATAGTATAGTTGATATTAATTGTTTCTATCACCTTTAGCTGTAACTGAGTAAACAAATCAAAGTTTAAATATAAATATGGCCAAAATACAATTTAAAGCCAACCTCATTAGTTATTCTACATAGCATATAAATAGGGAAGCGCAAACGGTTTACCGCTTTCTAAAAACTTCGATGAGTCCACATTCAACAATATAGCTACGGATAAATCTATAAAGTATTTAATGTTGGTCAGCACTTACCGGGATCACGGGCCGTTCATTAGTGACGTCACCGCAGCGAGCGTGGCATAGCATCGCCGCTACTTCCTAAGTCTGTAAAATTTAATTTCGTATGATCATATGACATGTGTGCGACTGCACGGGTATATGCCGTAAATTTCCCGCGCCTAGCTGTAAGTCCAGTAAATCCTGAAACAATAGTGACGATGCAGTAACTACTCGCAGCGCTGCAATTTCAAAGCTGCATACAGCGCTTCTCCATCTCCATCTCGAAATTCTCTCCTTATTAAGAGTAAGGAGAGAATTTCGAGATAGACGCACGATGAATATCTTTACTCTAATATAAAGGACTCTAAGTGCCTCTTCCAGATAATAATATGAAACTAATGTTATTACACTATGTTCCTTTTAAAATTACTTTATAGAACCATTTATGCCCCTTGCAAATGTCACTGTAAACTATCAGAGACATGACGTGGAGTGTTTAGGAAAATATTTAAAGAAAACTCGAAGTATACTGCAGAATTAAGAGCACAAAATATTTGTTAAACGAAACACACAAGGGTGTAGACTTTAAAAACAATATTTATTCTGTATATAATTGCATATTAATAAATAGCCACTTCTAAACAATTATAGCAAAACAAAACAAAACAAAGTTTTTGCTTTTTAAGACCTCAGTTTAATGCAAACTAACACAAAGTGGTGTAATTGAGTAACCAACATCAATTCATTCAACCATTCTCGCAAACTCTCGCCCTTAAATATTAATAAAACATAGGACATAATTATAGCACTGAGTATAGTAAGTATAGATTAGTAATTTAAATTAAAATAAAAAATATGTTTAAGGATTACTTAAAAGCCGTTCAGTCATAGACGACTTAGGTTAGGGTACCTGAAGTTTGAGATAATGTAGTCTCAAACTTCTGACAGAACCGAGTTTGACTACTTTATAATCCGCGTTATAAAGTATTCAGAGGATTCGCCGTCGGGCCGCGCTCTGCCGCTGAATGAAATGTTGCTCTCTGTAGGTAAATTCAAATTGTTGAAGTAAATATTTGAACAAGTTAGCTGAACGTTATGACTACAGATGAAACGTCAAATACTGGCGGTAGAGATTGACTTGGATAATTTTAAACATTCACAAATATATGGAGGGAACTTTTAAATTGTTTTCTTCCTCTGCTGTTATTGTTTTACTTATGTTTAGTTTTTAAGTTTATTGTGTATGTCAAATTCATCGTGAATAAATACGATTTCTTTCCTTTATTCTGTTTATCTTTAGGGGAAGTCTAGGTGGTGAAATATGAGATCTTTTTTCGATTTCTTTTTAGCTAAATGGTAAAATAATCATTAATAATGATTACTCTGTTTAAACTCTCTCATTCTGGGAGAAGACCCGTGCCCAGCAGTGGGCCAATAATGGGTTGATGCACACTCTGTTTAAAAGATACATGTTTAATGTGAATTTAAAAAATATTTTGATATAGTATATTATTTTAAAAATAAAGCGGTAAATCTCAAAGGCCGAGAACGCTGCAAAAGAAACAAATTTTGCGGTGATCAAGCCCGCGCTGCAATACATTATCTAAAACCAACGAAAGAGTGGTGATCTATAGTTAAGGATATAGCGCTCCGGTCCAATGAAGGATTTTGGATCATTTATTTTTTTACAAAATGGCGGACGTTGAAAGTCAAACATTTTATTTTGACCAAAACTGTGCTGATAATTTTGACTTTTATAAAAAACTAATGGTCAAAAATAACAATCCTTCGAATAACCGGAGAACAATTATATAGAGAAGAAGTGATATTAATTTTTTTGGAGTTACAGTGATCACCGACTTCGAAACTGAGCACGGTTTGTTTTACTTAGCACTAAGACGGCTTGCTTCAATGTTACATATTTCAGCAAATAATGGTATGACTCACTCCCACTTAGTCGGTAAACACGCGCAAGACAATGTACTGTTAAACAAAAAAAAAACAATTTTTCGAAAATTATAATTATACCTCCCCCTTAATTTAAACTTATTTGGTATCTTTGCTTTTGCCTTTTCGAGGAAAATATATAGGAGTAACTGTAGCGGTAGCTGCTCCATTCTATATTCGGGATCACACCTATTGCAGATGCTTGACAGTAAATCGTCGATAAGGAGTTTTTGTCATAAATGGGGCACCACGGGTAAAAGCTTATAAGCCATTGGTATATTTCCTACGCGTTAAATTGACTTACATCAATCACGCCGTCGCCAGTTTTTCCGAGGAAATGAATGATGGCGTCTTGTTTCGCTGCTGAAGGCTGATCGATGAGAATAGAAAGCGCACGTTTTTGTGAGATGTTTTCCAATTATTATGTAGGTACTTATTAATTTAGCTACCTCTTTAACAAACCAAGCTTTGCTTGTAAAAGCTAAACTATATACCATATAAATTTACTAGTGAAATGTCAATATCACGCGTTACGATTTTTATAACTTATCGGTTTAAGGTAATATTGGTAACGGATCTTGGAGTTTCCTACCGATATTGGATAGTATAATTCCCTCCGGTCAGTGGATATAGTAAAAATCGAATATGAGAAAAGCTAAATAATAAACCTATTAAGACGCTTTCATTTCCCACACACAAATGTTCATGTATTTTAAACGAAATATATACTGACAAGCCTAATGAATGGGACAAAATTATGTTACGCTAGATACGTAAAGTTTAACTTCCGTAAAAATGCGAAGAATTTCGTTGAAATGTTTAAATATAGATTTGTTATATCTGAAGAATCTTGAAAAACTTAACGACAGTAAATCATCTGGCTGACGTTGAAAAATTAGCAGTAATTAAAGAGCATGACGGTGAATATTAAAAACTGAAAATAATATGGCACGAGTACTTCTTAATTTTCTTAAATTTTCTTAATCTTAAAGCACAGTAATGACGCTGTATTTTTAATATATTTTTAATGTAAATAGCTGTAAGCTGTTAATTTTGTAACGAATAAATGAATGCATGGATTAACAAACATACTTATTAATTCAAATTTATTTATTCGTTTTACTTACTGTGCAATTAAGCTGTCAACGCTTATAGGTGAAAACGATTATACAGTTTATAATGATACGGTATATAGTTTTCAACATTGCGAAATAATAATAAGCAATAATTCCCGAGTGCGATGACCAAAAACAAAAACAAAATGAGATTTGCAGGATCCAAATTTACAACCTCATATTTTTTTTTGTAGAGAGATAAGATATGAGACTTAAGGGAATTGTTAACTTAAGATAAAGTAAGGGCGACGCTAACAAAATAAGCATTATTTTGCCTAATTGAGCGATAAGTGTGTTAGAATACCTAAAAGTAAATGAAGACTCTGGAGAGATATGAATCATATAAAACCGTCACCTTCCCTCCGTCTCGCAACCAAACTCCCAAGTGATAATGCTAAGTGACTAATCTGTTCGGATCCTCTATTGTAATTCTGTAAAAATCGGCGATCGGTTTTGTGAAAGACGCTTGAACTTGATAACGACTTTCAAGCCACATTTAACGCGTATCAGTTAACATCGTTCACGTATCATATTTAATAACTGAATTGGAGGAAATAATACTAGAGCATATCGTACTCTGAATATAACTTATATTCTAAAAAAAATATACAAGCATATGTTTCTTTAATATCTTGCGGCCTCTGTAGTGCGTTTGTGTTAGAAAAAGCTGCGGTACGGCGCAATTTATTATTATCATTTTATTTACCGTCTCAGTAAATTATCGCATTATACTTTGTATAAGAAATTAAATTTCTTAAAGGAAAAATTATACTTAGAAAAGGTATTTCAAAATTTAATATTTATTGTCTTTTTAAGCATTGTGTTTTCTGTTGAAGTTATATTATAATTTAATAAATGTTTTTTTTTATTTTAATATGTATCTATACATATGTAACATTATATACAATAAATATTTTATATAAGATAAAATGTGTATACAATACTCTACATTCAGTATTAAACAACCTTTAAGATCTTTATGCCTTAAACGCGAAGTAAACGGCACAATAAATATCGGCCCTCGAAGTTGAAATACGGCGGCGGTTACTGCGAGCGCTCGCCACTCCAGTATCGCTTCAACATAAATGTAGTAGCAATGCTCCGCTCCCGACACTGAACAGGTTCCTGTATGTGTGTATTATATACTTATATCGATATACATATATAGAAATCAATGCCACTTTTCGTCGTAATTTTATAACTTAAGAACAGGCTCACCTGCAAACCAAATGTTTAGGCTTTGGTCGGACCATTTAGTAGACATTTACGTGAAGTTTGCATAAAATTGAATAGTCGATAACTAAGCGTCATAATAGTGCAAAGCGTGTTTTTTGGCAAAAATTGAAAGCCATATGAATTTAATTGTGAAATTATGTGTATTTTGAGAGGTGCGTTGCCATATTACTCCATCGAATGGCAAAAAAGGGGATTGCCGCGCGCACATATAATAATTTGGCTGGAACATAAAATGACTCCGAATCAAATCGGTAACGTTATATCACCTAAATTTCTTCATCAACAAAACTGTTGATCCTGAGTTATTTCAAGTTGGCGTTGAAAACATGATACGTTGAAGACATGGTCCACGAGTTGAACTAAATATGAAATGCGGTGGCAACCGGCTGTATGCCACGGCATTTATTGGATCTGAAATTTGGTAATTTGATTATATTATTACGAAATATTAATCCACCAAAACTGTGTAAAAGCACCAGATTAGCAGTGAAAAAGTTATTGCCAAATTTGATTGAAAATACGATCTTAATTGCTAAATCAAAAGGAGAAGTCAGTTTGATGCCGCGGACTCTTATGATTACCGACGGCACGTACCGGGCCGCTAGTACAATTTAACTACTTTCTAACCTCTCGTCAATCCATTATTGTCCCACAGCTGGGCACGGGTCTTCTCTCAGTGCGAATTGGTGGACTTTCTATTAGGACACTACAATTAACTCCGTGGGGTGATTGATAGTGCTGAGTAATTGCTGGCCGAGCTGATTGATAGGAGGCATGAAGCCCGCTCTTATAAGAAAGTTAAGTATAGAAATAAATATAAGAACATAAAACATAATATTATTTCCAGGCGTACGAAGGAAAAACAATATGTAAGCCTGTGTTTCTGACGTCAATTTTTACAGTCTGTTACTAAAGTAATGGTACTTTAGTAACAGACTGAGTAACATTTTTTATTTCTAATAAAATATTTCTTTTTATACAATCGAAGTAAAGAAAAACAAAACATTTATCAAAATTGTAAACAAATACATAGTAAAATAATACTAGGGTAGAACCAAAAACAATAATAATGTTAGTGTCGTGGCAGGCGGTGCGATCCTTCTGCGAAGCAGTGATGCTCGCGAAGGAGGCGGCGGAGCGCGCCAGGGAGGATAATACATCTTCCGCGCCGCTTCGTCGCAGATGCTTGGGATGCCGGAGAGTGGCTTTCGCAGAAAGACATTCTTTTCCAGTTCCATGAGCCCACACAGGCAGAATCGGGGGATCCTGCCTCTCGTCACAAGGGTTCGAGATGTGTATGTGCGTTCTGCATGTACCTACATCTTATGAGAGACACCACTGAGAGGGGCCCTTCCCTCTCGGGACGTTAACATCAGCGCCGGCCGACGTTGCCGGGCCGCGAATGATATGCTAACGCCTTCTCGTGACCCGTCACCGAACGTCCAGAGGAACGCCGCGTTTTAGTCGGTAAGAGTCCGACATACCTACCCCTTGCGTTCCCATGGCCAAAAAGGGATCCATGTGGATTTCTCCACGTTAAAAAAAAGGATAGAACCAGAAGTGGAACGCAGTCTTATTGCCTTCTCAGGACCGAGTAACATCGCCTAACACAAGTTTGTAAAATTTGAAACGTGTGCACAAGGGTGAAATGACGTTTGAAAATATGAACTAAAAGGTAAACGAACGTTGTGTTTTCATTAATTTTCGTCATTTGTATTCAGCGCGCGTCGCGCCGCGCGGCGTCCGCTTCACTCCGAGCCTCGCGGGACGTTCATTTAGATGAATGGCTGAAATACGTCGTACAGATGTTATGCTGTGGAAATTCGTTTAACAAACAATTCGGATTAAACTACAAATATTCGGTCAGTTGAAACAAGAATTACATGCTTAATAAGTGAATTTATTTGTATTCTGATCCCAGAACTACAGCACGATATTTTAACACACTTATTAAATCATTCAATACAACAAATTATTATAAACACATAACACCCGACTACAAACACGTACTTGACTTTGACTTTGACAGTCGTCCTATGCCGCGGCGTGATGTCGCCGCATGGCGTAAGGTCTGCGGGCCTCGAGGATCCCCTCCTTGCCCGGGCAATTCCCTCAGTGGATTCACTGTCCACCGGTGTTGTTTACTGCCGTGGGGCAGTGTTGCAGCCTTTGGCCTTCAGTGACCGCGCTGTGCTGCTACGCAGATTTAGTCCTCGGGTCGAGCGTGAAGGGGCGCGAAACCTCGTAGATGGGCATGTGGCCCGCTGTCAGCGCGTTCGTACATACGACGCGCCAACCGGGCCACAAACCTGTCCAAGGTTTGCACCTTAAGGTCGCGCTCCAACACGTCGTTCCGAACGACCATACGCCACTTATCCAGCCACTCCGGCAGAAGATCCAACAGGCGTTGCATCCTACGTGTAGCTAAGGCGGGATCACGTGAAGACGCAAAGTATGCGCTGTCGTCCGCGAACAGCGCGAGCTCTACGGCCCTTTCCCACTCCTCGAGGTGACCATCGAGTGTGGGAATGTCGTTTGTTTAGTAGGCGTAGAGTAGTGGCGAAAGGCAACTTCCCTGCGGCACACCAGCACGTATTGGGCGGGGGTCTGAGGCGACGTTCTCGACCGATACGTAGAACTGCCGCCCATCTAAAAATGACGCTATCAACCGCACTAATAGCGCCGACAAGGGTGACTCCCACAGCTTGAAAATGAGCCCAGGGTGCCATACGCGGTCGAACGCCTTCTCGACATCTTCTAAAATCTAAAATTATTAATATTCCCCCATTGTATTATGTATGTATTGTACATAAAAACTTTCCTCTTCAATCACTCTATTTGTTAAAAAAAAACTGCATTAAAATCTGTAGCGTAGTTTTATAGATCTAAGCGTACATGGGGACAGACAGCGCGAAGCGACTTTGTTTTGTACTATGTAGTGATATAATTGGTTTCAATAAAATAAAGAAAGAAAAGAAATATAACTTATTCTAGAAGAAAAACTAACTAAACTTACGAATACAAATAACTTAGTAAGTTAAACGAACTAAAACACTACGTGCCGTTACAGTGGTTGGCGCGAACAGTAAGTAATCGCGTATTCCCGCCGCGCGACACCCACCGCGCTGCGCCACTCTGCACTGGGTTTATTGTTGTTATGAGAACGTTCAGTGTTTATAGAAAAAAATGTGCAAAGCGGTAATAATGGTGGTTATTAAACAAACTTTCAACCCTTACTTACCTCCATTAAGAGATAAATTCCTTTTAATACAGGTCTCCGTCGTATGAGAAACTCGTATAGTTATGAAGATAAAGGTCTAAGGTCTTAGTTTCACGTGTACCTATATCCATGGTACCTATACCCACAGTACAGACTTAATATGTATAATGATATAAGTGTAGAAAACATGATTGGTTCGCTTTTATTTAAATTAAAGAATTAAGTACCTGGATGACCGAGCTTTGCTCGGTGTTTTTGTTTACTACGAGTACATCATGTTTTTTTGGAATTATATTTTTTTATAACTATGCAAATTTCTTACTGATGATCATATGAATAATATATTTTGATCTTATCGACATTATAATAATAAAAAATAATAACAACGATAAAATAATAATATAATAATAATAATAAAATATAGTAATAAAATAATACAGAACTCTTGTTTAAATGGATTAAAAAGCAGCAAATATCTCCAACTACATAATCGACAGTATTCGCCATACAGCATCAATGTTTAATGACACGCCAACATAGACGGGACATATTGAAAGAACCAATATGTCCCGTCTATGTTGCAGTCTAAGAAATTAGCAGGAAATTATTATGTAAAGCGGCACAATAATCTTGTGCAGTACCTACTGGTGTTTAGCTAGAAAGCATAAAATAGAAGCCTTTGGCGGAAGGAAATGATCACACAGCCCCAAGTGAAAGAGAATGAGACTGCTAAAATTCTTTGCGAGATGCCAGTTCAAACCAATGTCACTTTTACACACAATAGACCAGATTTAATATATATAGACAAAACTAATAACCGAACCTACTTAATAGACGTATCTATACCATCCGATTATAATATACGAGTAGGACCTAAAGAAATCGAAAAATTAAGTAAATACCACGTTCTCAAAAATGAAATTAGCCGTTTGTGGAAAACGCAAACGGCAATCATCCCAATAATTATTGGTGCAACTGTACATACATACATTCATCAACCATAATCAGTAAAGTGCTAGGAGATACTGTCTTCCCCCTCGAAGGGATCTCCACCTTGTCGTCGCTCTGGATACATCCGAAGGGGCTGTGGAGGTCGGTGTTTTCTGGCCTCTGCAGCCAGGAGGGGTCGCGGGAGGAGAGGTGTCTCGGTGTGTCGTTGCCGTACACCCTGTCTCCCGTGACCGAGCGGGGGCGCACCGTCAGATGCGTTGGCGGTGGGGCCGCAGAGGAAGAGGAGATGTGGTGTGTGGTTGCCGTCCACCCTGTCCTCTGCGGCCGTTTGGTGGTTTGCGGCGGAACCAAAGAACGGATCTGCCGCTGGGTGTGGGAGGTCGATGCCTGTAGGGATGCCTTGCGGGTGTCGGCTTCCCATGCCCACGGCCCCTGGGTGGCGGTCTCGGGGTTGGACCGTCGCCCTGCGGATAGGGGGTTTGGAAGTAAGGCGCGCCTTTGTGTTTTCTGGCGCGCCTTGCTGTTGGAGGGGAGCTTTATGCTCCACGCGGGGAGGGGCTGCAGGAGCGGACGAGCACCGGCGGGTTCGCGGATGACTGCGAAAGCTTACCCGTGTTCCCGCCGTACGGTGCGAGGAGAAAACACAGTCGGGGTTTAGCCGGTATGAGTCCGGCATAACCCAACTGCCACCCCGGGTGGCTGGGTATCCATGAGGATTACCCACTTAAAAAAAAAACGGGAGATTCTGTCTTTGTAAACAACACACAAAAAGATACCCAGAATACAGAGCAACTAACACATACAGAGCAAGAAACAAATATACAGAATAAATCAGAACAATTATTTACAAGCACAATAGATTTAATCATTCCACATCCAACAAATACAGGAGAATTTAATTGCAATGCGCCGCCGGAGAAATGTAAGAAGAAGAGGTAGATTAAAGTTAGCCTGTATATTATTATATATTACATCCTATAGTTTTATAGTTTATTTACTCTATATAATACTTAATTAGTAGCGGGGACATAGATACCTTTTTTCTTGTGGGTTACAGGACGGGGTATCTATAAATACCGGCAACAGCAGCCGTGAAGGTGAAAATCACAATTTACTAATATAAAATAAAATATAATAATAAAACAAAAATACCAAAAAAGAACTAAAAAGAAAAAAAAATTAAAGCTAAAAAATAAAAAATACAACTAAAAATAAAAAAAAAAACTAACAAAATAAAATTTGAAAAAAAGAGAAAAAATAAACAAAAAAACAATCGGACCGAGATTTGAACCCCGATTTCCTGCGGTCCGATTTTCCAACCGAGCTATTCTAACTTCGTAAATGGTGACAAAATTTCTCTTCGTATTCGGTCTCTTCGATCTTTATTCAATGAAAACACGGACAAAACGACATTTTCTGAAAATGAAACTTTGCTAGATCGATTTATCGCCTCCTAAACCCCCTAAATACGAAATTTCAAGAAAATCGTTGGAGCCGTTTCCGAGATCATTGATATATATATATATATATACAAGAATTGCTCGTTTAAAGGTATTAGATATGGCATGAAATAATTTTGCTCGGGAGCTTTACTTTCTTTATATTACTTTAAAAATATTATAATAAGAACTCTCTCTTAAAGCCAGCAATACGTTGGCAAATCTTCTTTTATCGTCAATTCTACGGGTAAAGGTGACAATATTTGGTTCATTATGTAACCCATTTAGCCTATCTCTTGCATTTTTATGAAAAAATGTTACATAAAATAAACCATTCAAGTTTAAAACAGAAGTAACCGCGGCTGTCGACACGGCGGCGGCAACGCGCAGGAATTTACAATTAAACTTTTACAGCTCACCGCGCGCCGCGCGGATTGTGGGACACGAAAGCTTTGTCCTGGAACACACAAACGCTGCAGTAAACTGTGCGCGCGCCGCATTTATTTATTTTAACTGCAGGACTCTTTAGGTACAATTCACATCGTGTGTACTTAATTCATTTAGTATAAATTTCCACAACTATACTTAACATAAAAGGAAAAATATCTGCGAGTACGTTTAATGCGGCACGTACATACGAGCACACGTGAAGACAGCGCGGCTGCCGTCTCCATTAGGCAGAAGAGCTGCATGTCCCACTGACCCGCTTGCTGTGTAATGACGACTCAGCGTCTGCCGCCAGCTGAAACACGTTTCATTTATGTCACATCATGGTTAGAATTTCGTGCTTTTGTAAGAAGGGGATACTTACAGAAATGCTCCGTTGTTTAAATAAACAGCGTTTTATTCAGCGTAGCCGTGTTAAGGTTTTGCGACTTAAATGGAAGATATTTTTTTTGGACGTGACGCAGTGATAGTATAATAATAATTTAAATGGCCTTCATTTACTTAATCTTTCATATATATTTGTATGTCTAGCTGTAAGTTTTCCTTCAAGAAATAAAATAAAAAAATAATAAATTTGTGGTGCATGACGCCTTCGGACTGCCTTGAGAGGCACTCTTTCAACCATTGGTCCCTCACGGCCAATTAATAGCTCCAGTTGTTGACTCCTTCCATAACTTGAAACTTGTACCTTGTTGTATATAAGTTGCGAAAAAGAACCAAAAGTTTTAATGACACTCCTCGAAAACGTGAAAATTCGTCATTTGAACTCCATAATTATACATTCTACGAATACGAGTAAAATTCTGAAAACATTTTACAAACTGTTCAATGGCTGCTTTCCCACTGACACTAAATTTGTATTTACTTAATTAATAAACACTGAAATACAATATTTCAGTGTTTATTAAATTTACCGTTTGAATGAAGCACTCTTAGCGCTTATTGAGTTACTTATTTATTCCTCGTCGGTACCAAAACCCTCGGGAACCCTTAACACCCTCGGGATAGATTTAAGCTAATTGAACCAATTGAATAGTTTTCTTATAAAAATAGCTTATTTATTTAAGATACTGACTATATCATAAGGTAATTTGGTTAATGACGCTCATTGTCTTTGTTTTTAATACTGTAAATTTAATTACAGTAAACCACGTTGCGTAACTGCATATGAGTAAATTTTACACCCTTTAAAGTAATTAGAATTAATAATATAGGTATTACTATTACTCTAATTTTTTAACAAGAAAGTAACAGTTCACTTTAAACATTAATACAACTGCAACTGTATATATGTGAAAAGAAATAAATACGAATGTCACAAGCTCTGACGTCACTAACGCTCTCGCACTGCACTTACTGAGAATCCATTATAACATACGTCGAATAAAAGTAGAAAAAGCGACCTCAAACGACATTTTGCTACATTGAACAATTCAATTTCATTTCTCAACTTTCTTAAAACCATTCAGCACTGCATGCCGCTATTTCAGCCGCACGAACGGGTTAAATGGAGCTGAGAATAAAAAAACACTCAGCGCTCCAGTCTAAGTTATTTCTAATTGCATCCGCCATATAATATCGAAAAAGAAACTTTCAAGCGAATATACTAAGGCCTCTCGAGGATTGTGCTCCAATTTTCATTTAACACCCTACTAATGCTGTTAACTTGCATTTTATAGAGTACAACAGCCACTGAACATAATTTATACGCAAAGAAATAATCCTTTGTTCTTTGACCGTACAGGTTACATTAAAGGCAATACTTAGTAAGTCTCGAGTGAGGTAGTGCCCCCACGACCGTTTCCTAAATGGCAATATGATTATTTGTATAATATATTCCTCATGTGGTAATTTTAACAAGATTCTTTTTTCATTAGCCATATTCTAACGCAGTGACTTTAGAAAGTCTGCGTAAGATCAAGCCCTAAGGCTATCTCTGGCAAAACGCCTTTACATTTGTCTGCAGCTTGATTGCTGTGCACGGGTCTCTTATCACAATAGGCGTCTCCCTGTATTTATTTATGCCATAGTCCAATTGCAAGCCTGGGAATACACACATATACCCACATACACACACTCACACAACATTAGCACACACACATACAGATTTATACACATTTATAATTAATATGTTATTTGTTTGTTTATTTCTTTTAACTAATAATAAGCAGTTACAAAAGAGCGGAGCAGCCTAACACAAACATTTTGTTTACTAGGTGTCTCCAAACCACTAAATTGTAAAAACAACAAAAAATTGTTCAAGGAATAAATATTTTTGATTTTTTCTTGAATTAAACTTGAGACACTCTGATTATTATTCGAGTTTCAACCATGCGTGACATACCCTGCGATCGTTGTATCTTCAATGAGAGACGTTTAATATTTCAAAACGGATATCCGAAATATTTACTACGTTAATTCTAGCCTTTTATACAATTGGCTACTTGCAATGTAGCCACAGGTGCCCATGAAATCTTGCAAAACCACGTGACGCGTGATGAAATAACGAGAAAACTGGATACATTATCGCGCGCCCGCGGAAAATAACCACGCGACTGCGGGACCGGCGCGGCCGATTGAAATATTACAACAAAACTATACTAACACACTGTCTAGTACGCTTAGAATTATGTAACATTGTAAACCCATATTATAAGATACATAAGTACATTTTCTTAATGATAATAGGAAACGGGCATCTTGACATCTCATTGTTTTTGAAAGCCACAAAATTGTATCTGACTCTTCAAGTATAGGCTAGAAAATTTTGAGCAATTGACGTACAGCATTTTAATTTGATACCGATATATATAACAACAACCTATGTGATTTAAATTAATTTGCTTGTAACTTTGTTTTTCGCAATTCGTTTCGTTTTTCTGAAATTTTGTGCAATTAAGGATAATATTAAGGATCCTATCATAATATGATCCTAAGGACAATCCTAGGTTTAGGAGTTGTGTGACAAAGCGGCCTTTTAAATGAATTTCAGCTAAGCTTAATTAAGTTATTTCTGTAAGCTGTGTAAGTCCCAGATGAACTCTATATCTATATTTGGGTACCCTACGTATTAATTTACTAGAGCTCATATAAGGAATGATTTCTTAAATATTATTTCTCGAACTTTAGATTTTATTTTTATATCACCTAAAAGTGCTACTGTTCTAAGTGCGGTTTAATATGTTCCGGTAATGGAACTCTCAATTCTTATTATCTACCTATCGGCTACTTAGCTTCCTAACGACATCGTAAAGACTTTACTTCGATCTCGTAATCATTTGAATCGTTCACTGAACGGCGCATGGTTTCCAGGGATGTCTTGCTCCCGAGATAAATACCGGGTCCATGGAATTCAAATGTATTGAATGTAAAGATTCAGTTTTTATAGGTTTTTTTTTTTATGGAGGGGAATACCTTCAAAAGGTACCCGCTGTGAAAGCGACGTAGGGTAACGTGGGAATATTCCTACACTCAAACTACCCGTCCTCATCGCTATAAAGAGGACTCCGGGATATCCAAAGAAACAGAACCGGAGTCCTCTGAACGCGTTGTCCCACCGAGCTTCCCCCAGGTGCAGCAGCTGTGCCCGCCGCTCCGTCAGTCCGTCCTTGGTCAGTCTCAAGATTATTTTAGAGGGTCACTTGTCATTTCGAAAATATTAAGGTGTCTTTAAGTTAAACATCTAAGTTTAATGCAAGCTATTTGGACACACACATGAGGCGACCGTCATAGTCATCGGGAGTAACAACGCATCTGTGTTCGACTTCAGATGGAACGCATGTTCTGTATGAAGTTGATTACAGATGTTCATGAGTGGCAGTGACTACTTACGATCAGGTGTACTGCATGCTCGTTTGCTACTTCACTCAGATAAAAAAGCTATTTGGAAGCTGCGCTGCGTAGGGCAGAAGCAAGGATATTTTATTTATTAATCGTAATACCGACTTCAACATCCATGACAAAAGTTTTGCCATTTGTAATCATTTACAAATGTTATTCTCAAAGAAATCCACTAATATATAGGTA
Source organism: Spicauda simplicius (assembly GCA_949699795.1). Taxonomy (NCBI): domain Eukaryota; kingdom Metazoa; phylum Arthropoda; class Insecta; order Lepidoptera; family Hesperiidae; genus Spicauda; species Spicauda simplicius. The sequence continues at coordinate 768,477 of OX453071.1, read as the reverse complement.
ATTAGTCAGTTCAATTACAATGAAAATATGTATTAAATAATTCATATATAGTATAGACCAATTGAATTAGATTCTATAGATAAAATTAAATAAAAAAGGTAAAAAGGGCAAGTCGTTTCTGTTTTGCTACTTAGACAGCCTCCCGACGAAACTCCAGCAACGTGTAGATACAGCCTACAATTTATTATATTATTCTTCAGAATTTTCTCTTCGTTTGTTGATTTCTCTAGACGTGATTTCCTGAGAACCCTCGACCTCAATTTAGCAGACCTTTAAAGCTGGTAGTGCTATAGAAAATGTTGAAGCGATAGCAGAGCAGAGGGACCATATCAATCCTTCGTATTTGGCATAACTTTTGTTAAAAACGCATAAATTAACATCGCAGAGTAGACTAAGAATAAGACTGTTCTTCTTACGCTGTCATACTAGTATCTTAATAATATCTTAACTGTCAATTTATTTACCTACAATTGTTTGTACCAATATTGGATTTACGCTTTCAGTATTGGTCTTCTCTTCGTCTATTGGTGTCAAACAGGCCATGTGGATATGAATCTTAATAAAAACTTAACAATTATGGTTCAATTGCAATATTACAAACCCCTAATAAATTATTTTTAATTACAATCTCATATGTTTATCTAACAAACCTAACGCACACAGAAAATATTTGCTGTATTATTGTAGCATCAAACGTCCATCTGGATAGTTGTCAAGTCGTGTGTTATTGTGTTAATAGAATGGGTCCAAAGACGTCCTACATTTGGACAATATAGTGTAATGATAATATATCTAGATATGAGTTCTCAGCGCTCAGACGTAGGCACAATAGGTATAACTAATGAATGGCCTTTCAGAGGGTTCTCGAGCTACCTTGTCCGTTATTGATTATAAGACATTTGCCTACAAAGATTTTATGAAACAATTACTTTCAATCGATTTTCAAAACGAGACGCCATACACTCTTACATTTTTACAATGCTTGTGACGTCATTCCATTCCTGTGCTACGAGTATTCGTAGCATAACAATGGTAGCTGTACACAAGAAACAACATTTGTATTTCTTTTTAAATATCCTTTATATGTACATCCTAATTTATTATATAGTTTCCTTAAGACTAAATTTCACCCGTATGAAGGTGTACCTTTAAATTTAAATTAATTTTAGCTAATGGTCATAGTAAATGACAAAATATCTGATTAAGTAGGTACTTGACTTCAAAAAAAATTGTCTCTAGATTCAGAGTAACTTAAGTCATCATTCATTAGATGCCAATGACGTCATCCATCAGCTCCTACTGGGCGATTCTAACTGAACTGATCTCAGATGGGCAGTCCCTCTCCTGGGGTTCGTTCCTGATTTGCCTCTTACAACACCCACTGGAGAAGAGAAGAGGAGGGAGAGGAGGTGGTGCTATGTAAAACCACACAACATATACCTACCACACAGCACACGGTGTCACTTGTCAAAATATAATAAAACGCATCTCATAACTACTCGTATTTCCGATCCGTGTACAAACGAAAAATCATTAGACACTGTTTCTGGCCTTCCTGCTCTCATAAATAAAAAATACAATAAAAAAGAAACACATAAAACATTGTAATTCTTTGGTTGGCGATACTGCAAAATTAACACCACATATATCAACGTGAACACATTGCGCAGATTTCCCGTTATTGTTCTTTAATCCTTGTTGTTTTACACCGCCGCCGTACACTGCTCTCGCCGCGATTTATAGCGTTAAACCGTATCCTTCACAAACACCGCGCAAAAGCACCGGTCTGCTTCAGAACATAGTCATCGAATTGTGCCCGTTATCCTGACAAATCGATAGGTTTACTTTCATTCATATATTTTTCGTTACAGCAAACGGATCAAAACTAAACTCTAAGTAGATAGTTATTGTGATCAACACGTCGTACAAACAATCTGTGTTTATTTAAAACAAAAATATATACATTAGAATGTTCTTTGTTCATTGTAGGAATAGCAGACAGATATAAAAGAGGTTGCAGTCAAGCCTTGCAAATAGTACTAATGCAGCATAAATGAAATAACTGAAAATTACACATTTCCAATACATATACAGTAAAATTTAAGGCATTATAAGTTGTAAACACATAAAATGAAAAAAATAAAGTTTAATGAGTAAAACGTAACACACTGTCAGAAACACAAAATACGAAAGCGAAAATTGTTCCAAGAACTGTAATACTGCTTACTATAATTTCAAATTACTCTTGACTTCCAGCGAGCGCGGCTCCCCGACACAAATGTTTAATTTACAAAACTGTGCCGCCAATGTCATGACAATTTTGTAACAAAACCAGCGAAGCTGTTTTTTCTCACATTTTTTTCTTCTACAATTCCAGCTAACATAAACATAACCCCGCAGACTCTTTATGCTAGTCGGACGTAGAATTTACGTAAATTGAATTGTTACATCTTCTTTTTATTTCCAAATAATAATCTTCATCAATGTACAGTCTTGGAACACGAATCTTACTGGCAAAAAGTAAAAAGCTTTAGAAATAAACGGAAAAAGAAAATATTTAAATATAACTCGTTAAGTACTTGAAAATATTAGGAATTCTCTTCAACTTGTTATCAGGTTACGTTGGTTAATCTCGGAAAATTTTAATTACTTACTTCATCGTTAAACATCTTTGACTTTTTAATCTCTTAAATTGGAATATTCCAATTAGTAATCTCAGCTCGCTCCGGAATACTGCAAAAGAAATGGAACAACTGTTTTGCTTGTCTTAACATACTACTGTTAGTTGATTTATTTCTTATTGAACTGTAAATAAAGAAACTGAATATTATAAGTACGTAATAGGTTCCACATTTTAAGTCCTTTCATCATACATGTTAATAATTATTTTAAAATATCTTGGTTAATATTGAACATATTTTACTATGTTTGGGTAACTACAAAGAGTTACTGAATAAATGAAAGAACATTTTTTTTCTGTTTCCATTTTATAATATCTTACTAAAAACCAGTTATAACAATGAAAGCGCTCATGATTATCATATCGTCAGTTTTGCTTTATTGGAGGTTTTTATCTTTTTATATTAATGTACGTTCCGCCAGTCACATATTTCTTCGCTACAAGATGAACGTTTGCAGCTATAACATATATTCTGGCTCTACTAGTTATTGCAAACCTTTTAAAACGCAGAGCTTACTGCCGAGGTCCCGAGGGCGAACGCCACAAAAGCCTTAATTTCTGCCATTAAACTGAAATATTGCTTCATTATTTATATTAATTCAACCAGAGAGGCCTATAGCGTCTTACTTTGACGTCATTTATTAAATATGGTTGAGGATCGTGTTTCAAGGGTACTGCGCCTGTGATGTATTTGTCGAAATAACATTGTACATTTCAAGTTTAACGTATACATAACGTTAACATTAAATGTGGACTGACATTTGCATACACACTAGTTCTTAAACAGTTACGGACATTTAAGTACATGTTTAGAATATTTAATTTTAATAATAGTTACAAATAAAGCCTTTGATAAACATAACTCAAGAAGATAGACAGCATTATTTTGATTTTAGAGACTTGAAAAATATCGTTTTGATTTACTTTTTGGATTTGGATTCGAACACAATGGAAAAAATTTCGTCTTGTTTGGTAAATAACCTTAAAATTATATTTTAATTATTTGTTTATGAACTTTACAATAACATCTTTTATATATATATTATACGCCTTGATAAACGGAAGTAGTAAATTTGATTTCACATACTATGGTTATGTGCATGCGATTTTTACTGGTACTTGGTCATTTATTTTAACTTATTTAGCACTCACGCTAATATTGCAAAGCAATCATTATATGTAAATCAAAATATGCAATACCGCAATACCAGACATCTAGCGCGATTCCCCTTTTCTGAAATGCCTCAAGTAATACTTTACTTTGACATAAATTAAATGGGAAATAATGTTTCGCGATTTTTTTTAACCGATATTGGCGACACAAGTGAAGTTGAATACAGCTGTACTGTATTTGTCTTCAATTATCTTAAAATGTATGGTGCTGCAAGAACTTTCAAATTCAGTCTTATCTTGATTTTCATAATATACTGTATGAAAGCAATTTTCAACAAGTTGTGTATTCAGCTGCATTTCTTTCACGAAGAGCAACATGGTTCAAGGTGTGTCGCCGCTGAAAGGGCTCGAGACCACTCACAACATGCTAAGAGGTTTCGTTTCTTTATTTCGTTTTCTTCGTTCCTAATCTGGAGCCATTAATATTTTACATTATAGAAAATCCATCTTCATTCTTATCATCTAGTGGAATAAAAGACAAACTATCAAACGTGTATATTTCCTTTAAAAATACTATTTTTGGTAACAACCATATCGTTAATTTAATAAGCGTGAATAAAGCGTCGGAGATTGCAATTCTGTGCTCTATCGAGTGGCAGCGAGGCTTTATGAAGTATATATCAGATAAAAGAGCACAATAACTTCAATCTCCGCAGATAATGCTCGTCACAAACTCTATAAAAAAATAGAGTTTGTGACGATCGACAAGAAAATAGGCCAAGACAAGAATGCTGTAAATAAACACACACATGATTGAGAATTTATGCATGAACCTAATCTCCTTTTTATTTTTATTTATTAACAATCCTTACAATAAGTCGGTTAAAAAGATATGAATATTAGGTTGCATTTGATATCATTAATTATTTGATACTTTTGTTTATTTTGTTAGCTATTTATAAAAAAAAAAAAAAAAAACACTTCAGTTAATATATTTATTTAAATATTTATATGGCCTGATAATATTATATACAGGTTATACTGAAGTGTACTGAAATTATATACAGGGTGTTACGAAGCTTAATGGACAATTTTAGCGTAAAAAAAACAAAATAAAAAACTGTTTTGATGTACTTGGCCTCCCAATGTCCAGTGCCTAGAATAGAACGGCTGTTTGGTGCGACTAATACGATATATTTTCGTAAAAATGTAAGCTTTTACGAGCTCCAACCCTTTAATATCGTCAGCTTTGGGTTATATTTCGCACAAAGTATTCAACATTATCGCACACTTTGCCCTTCACCTGGAGGTTGTCTGGCAAGATAAGAATAGAGTGTATTTTATTTACCTGTATATTTCAACGTGTTGATTTTTATTGAATTTACTTTCTTCAAATGTTCTTAGAAAAGGTTAGACGGTTGAAGTTTGACCTTTATATTATTAACACTACATCTTTTCTACTCGTAGTTTGCTACGTTACATGGGTACCTATGTACAGCGGTTGTAAGTTTTATAATTTTCAACAAAAATTATACATGAGGGGAAAAGGCGAGAAATTAAAAAGAATATTTCTTTACAAGAAAAATACCTTGAAAAATTGTAGCCATGACCATCATTGCACTCATGAATTAAATAAAGTTATTATTTTATCTAACTCTAACCTAACTGAAGTAGCAAACGAGCATGCAGTCAACCTGATGGTAAGTGTTCACTGCCGCCTACGGCTGTAAGCAATTTTATACAGAACAAGGGTTTCTGTATGAAGTCGATCGCAGATGCTATTCTTAAGAACTAAGGTCCTGTTATAAAGTCGAGCCGGACACCATACCTTTTCACTTAAACGCAAGAATCTCTTCACGCTAGAAGTACCTAATATGTGCTGACACCTTGAAAATATTTCAAAATCAAATAAAAGTATTATTGCCATATGTCTCCGGTGTAAAAAGTGGAGTGCTTAGGTAAGTTTAGATGTAGAAATTAAGAGAAGAGCATCAATTATCACTCACGAAATCCCATGGATTGTCTCTGCCAGCCACTAAAACAAATGACTATCGTGACACTACCGTGGATTGCGTCTAACAGCAGCGAAAAAGCCGTCTCCTGCCATCGAATTCCACCGGCCTACATTCCTTATGCCCATACGTGGTCTCCATTTGAGGACTTTTCGAGAAAGAGGTCGCTCGTAGAACCCTACTCGGCTGTACAGCGTTCAAGAAACTGCGCCATATCTTCTTATCTGATATACATCAGAACCTGAAGTCCAATCAGTGTGTGTTGCCAGTTGTGTTGTTGACATACGGCGCCGAGTCATAGTCTTTTACTTTGAGCCTCATGCGTAAGCTAAAGTCGCTTAGCGTGCTATGGAGAGAGCTACGCTTGGCATTTCCCTATGCGACAGAATTCTTAACTATGAAATCCGTAGGAGAACGAAACATACCGATATTACTCTCAGAATTAGTAAGCTGAAGTGACAATGGGCAGGCCACATGTTTTGTAGGACAGACAACTGATGAGGTAGAATAATCCTCGACTTTGTTCAATTTAACGCTTTTCCTTAAATAAAGTACGTAACTGCCAAGTTAATTTTAGCGGTCAGATTTTTTGTTCAGCAATATTTTTTGTTCAAGAACCTAGGACATTAGAAAATATATAGCAGTAATAAGTTCTGAAGGTGGCATTTCTAAGCTAGTCTGATCTGAACTATTTATCAGGCCAACTTTACTAATATATGATATAGCCCCACATTGTTTATTGCGAGACGCGGCCCGCAATATATCACAAGTTGGGATAACTCGGTTACATAGGTAAGCTCTGTATCTTGTGAATCATTCAGAATTTTATTTGCTGTAGCTATTTGATTATGTTAGCCCGAGTTATATCTTTTAAAGTTTTTTTGACAAGAATTGACGTAGAATAATATAATTAAATATTTATAAATCATCTATTTATAAATTAAACTAAATAATTAGCACAAAAGATCCAGTAACTAAAATTACAAAAGTCATTAAATTATTACTACTGAATAGTAGAACGTACTTTATATTGATTTAACTTTTTTTTGTTCCCGAGGGGGAAACCTTCAAAAGGTACCCGACGCCGTGGGAGCGACGCAGGGTTATGTGGGATTTTTACCACACTAAACCCCCCCCCCCCCCCCGACGACCGTCCTCGGCGCTATAAAGAGGAGGACTCCGGGAACTAGGTCCGACCGCAACCGGAATCCTCTGAGCGCGTTGCCCCATCCGGCTCCTCCCAGATGGGCGGCTGGGCCCACTGCCCCGTCTAGTCTTTACGACGGTATGCGACCACATATACCGCCGTTCTTCTCGGGATCGCCTGACCAAACGGTTCGAGCTCCCACTCTAGCCACCTGCAACCCCGGAAGCCCCTTTTAGTCACCTCTTATGTCACGCAGGGGATGCCGTAGTCCTATTCTGATCCCGGAACTACAGGGACGATATTGATTTATCTGCTTAGCCATTACTCTAACACGTAACATATGTATTGTTAATTAACATAACCGCTACCCTCATATTACATGAAAGGGCAGCTCTACATGTAACATGGTGACGTGTCAATGGCTGTAATGCCCACATGCGTGCCTGCTTCTGAAGGCTGCTCCAATAAACTTAGTAGAGTTATTACTATGGAATATTATGTTAATTATTTTAAGTTCCTCCACTACTTTAAGGCCATTTGAAGTGTAAAGACACGAAGTGAAAGCTGGAGACAGTCTTGTATCCTTATCACATGATCAATCGAATCAAAGGGCTAAAACCTAAGTGGATTCTAAGGTGTACTCCACTAATTTCTAATGCTACTTTAATTTTTTTGACATTAATCAAAGTAATGTAATAAAGTAATGCTATTATCACACCAATTTTCTAGTATTTATAGGTTAGTTTTGTACAAATTACAAACTTACGTAAATAAACTTTAGGTTATTTACTACAATCGTGTGAGTAAACCCAAATTATACCAGTAGTCAGTAATCAAATTAATGTCGAGAACCACAACGATTTATATTAAAGTTTGTATTTATCATCAATATTTTTCTGATTTCCGTTAGCGGTAGTTTTTGCTGATATATTTATGTCCATAATTGATAAGTCAATTCTGTGATAGTAATACAATTTCAATGGATACTAATTTTGCCATTCATAATATTGTAGTCAAGTAAAACTTCAAATGCTTTATTTACGTTGTACAATCAGATTCAGCAATAAGTTTAGTTTGAAAATTAATTTCACAGTTACCTCATTAAAATGAAATAACTGCACGCACCGCTTTACAGGAATTACATTAATAATATTATTCCTCTCATTGCATCGCGTGTACAAGCGGTGCCACGCGCCCGCCCTAAGATTCACTTATTTTACTTTCAACTTTAATTCATTTCCTAAGGCTTTCTAAGGCAGAAAATATTTTATATTAATGCGGAAATTGAAACTATTCAACTAACATTTTATTCAATGTAAATCATGTTGGACGGGATGAATAATGTAATAAGTGGTGTTTATTTTTATAACTAAGTCGTTAAATAACTTCTGGAGCGGTCTTTCATAAGAAATTCCAGTTTAAATTAAGTTTTATCAACGAAGTATTCGCAACGAATAAATTTCAAAAGCGAGATAACTAAGCGTTCGTTTATTATACTGTCGTTTTATCTTCCATTTTCACTTTATAAAACCTAGACAGTCCATATTCTACGCTAAAATAAATCAGGTACTGTCATATGATTAAAAATAAATGTCTGAACCACCAGTCTTGGTTTTTCGATTCGACAGATGTATTCTTTATTCTTCTTATACCGATAATAATAAATAGTTAAAGGATCCTATAATGTGCGTAAAAAATCATGAGGAAAAGTGCGTAAGTAGTTTCTTATGTCAAACTAATAGAGTTTGGCAAAATGCACAAATTTATGGTTTAAGATATTTATTATTTCTCATTAAGAATTTACAATTCACTTACTGAGAAAACACAAAAAAAAATATATAATATTATAGTACAGAAAACAATAAAACTTTAATTAACTACGTATACATACGTACAAGTTATTTGTACCTACGATTTAATAAAACAGGGTAGTTGGTACAGGGTACAAGCATTAGCAGTATTACAATGATATACAGTACACCTTTTGAGATTTTGAAATTACATATAATCATATTATAGTACAAATTTTGAAAGATAATTGCATTTCGTTCCAAAATACTGGTCTACAAAAATAATGTGTCGAATATTGCCTTTGATATTCCTGATCAACTATTTCTTGAATTGATCTTAATTTTGATACAGAAGTACATCTTTTTTCTAATTGAAGTAGCAGACGAGGATGCGGTTTACCTGTGGTCACTGCCTCCCTGCGACATCTCAATCACAGATGCGTTGCTACTCCCGAGGACTAAGGTGATCGCCTCATATATCTATATCAAAATTAAGATCATTTCAAGAAAGAGGTAATCCGAGAGTTCATATTCTATTCCAGAATAACCATAGCGAAAACTTGATGTAGAAAGCGTATTTTTCATTTTTCTTTACAAGCAGAGTCATCAAAAAAATTACGAGGCTACTTCCAAGGGCGTTATGCAAAATACAATAAGCAGGTAGTCGTAAAAAGCTTATAAAAAGTGATGAATACGTAATGAACGAGGAGCCGGATCGCGTCGCCGCGCGTGACACTGAATACCGTTTTAAAATGTGATATTAAAAAAATATCACTTTCTAATTTATATTACAAAATTCGTAGTCTTGTGTTGCCCACACCAACGTTACAGAAGGCAGAAGTAACGTACGTTTTGCAGGCTTACTTTTATATGAAGGGATAATCCCAGTTCTCAGGAGCAGCAACGCATCTGCGATCGACTGCATATAGAACCCTTGTTCCATAAAGAGTTGCTTAATATACTGTACTAAATAATCTTTTAGCAACCTCATATAATGCAGGGGTTCTATTTGAAGGCAATCGAGCTTAGCTTTAACGTTGTGGCTTAGCTTTTGTATTCTGCTATTTAGTTCCCAGCTGACAGAAGGAACGTTGTGGTTGGCACTTAATGGATCAGACATCTTATCTTCTTATTGCCAACTGCTTTATTTAATGTTGTTGTTACCACTTCATTTTAACGTCCTTTGTTTTTGTTGTGTTTTTTTTTCAACATTTGAATTTTCTTAGTGAAGCAACTTTTTATTGTACAATTTGAATGATCCCCAACATGAATTTGATTTAAGTTTAATTGTATACCTTTTTTATTGTCTGCCATAAATGGATGCTACAACGCTTTAACTTGTGTTAATATGTGTATTATAAAATAATTCATGAAATTAATCATTACTGTTCTAATCCATCACATATAAAACTGTATCCAATAATCTTAAAGGTGACTAAGTTTATGTTTGTATCTAGGTAGACAAGGTAGGCCTGATAAGCATAAACTTAAGTCACTTTTATAAAATACTAGCCTTTGCCCGCGCTCGCGTGGAATTTAGTCTGCCACAAAAGTAAAGTGTGCAAGGTGGTAGTGCAGTGGTTCAACCAGGGAGGCATCACCGCCGCACCTATTTCTACCGTGAAGCAGTTCTTGTGTTTCATTTGAAGGGTGTGCCTGCCGGCTCACTTTTATATGAGGCGATCATCATAGTCCTCGGGAGTAGCAACGCATCTGTGATTTACTTCAGATTGAACCCTTGCCCTACTTCCTAAGGCGATTAACATACGGTACCGCTCACAGCCACGGTAGGCGGTGAAGCGGATCTCATGTTGTATTGGGGTCTAATAAATCCGTTGATGCCTCACAAACGTACACCGACTGGCCGCGCGGTCCAGCGGTGTTCTCATCACCACCGTGTCTCCGCGCGAACGACAGTGCGGGGGGTCGGCGCCTAACACACGGGCTGGCGCCTAAGCGCGCGGATCATCGTTGAAGCAAAAATGCATTTCGATGTCGAAAAGTTTATTTTGATGATCGGTCCATCCGCGCGTAAACCGCCTTAGCGCGCGGGGCACCGCTATTCGCGGCGGTGCGCGGTGCCGTGTGTTAATCGCGTAAATCAGTGTGTTCAAATTTCAAATCACAGGTACGTATATTAATTTGAATTAGTTTTTTCGGCAACAGATATTAATGCTTACTCTGAAATTAAAAGTTTTAAGAAAGGGTCTCAAAACCCGTAACGGTTACCAACACGCAGTTGGCTAGCGTGGTCAACTACGACCTAAACTACTGCTAATCTGACATATGTGCCGAGTTGTGTTACATTAAAAGGTCGAATCGATTGAATAACATATTTAACCTTTTCGCTGTTTCATTCTCATTGACTTTTTTTCTTTTTTGTCGAGGGAGAAACCTTCAAAAGGTACGCCGTGGGAGCGACGCAGGGTTATCTGGGATTCTTATAGCACCAGGACTCCGGGATCTTCAAAGGAACACAACTGGTTTCCTCTGAGTGCATTGCCCCATCGGGCTCCTCCCAAGTGAGCGGCTGGGCCCACCACTCCATCTGGTCTTTACCACGATATGCGACCACACGTATGCCATCGTCCTTCCCGGGATCGCCTGGCTGGACGGTTCAAGTTCCGTGCATCCTGGCTCTCACGATAGCATGTGACCACACATGCTGTCATCTTTCCCGAAGTTGCTGACTGGGTGTTTGGACCTTTCCTAGCCGCCCGCAACCCCGAAAGCTCCCTTTTAGTTGCCTTTCAGCACAGACAGGGGATACCGTAGCCTTATTCCCGTAACTACAGAGACGTCATTGTCCTTTCACATTTTGCTCCGTGTTTTTTAACCATTCAAATATTAATATCATACAACTTTGTTGTATACGGCGGCGGCGGCGGCGCACGGCGCGTACTGCCGGTCAATCAATTGACTACGCAATATGTTATACTCGTAATATCTTCTAAACTACTTATCCAATTTACATGGTGTAAAAGGCAGATTCAATCTTTATTAGATGCTGGATTTTTTGAAATCATTTATTTTGATAAGGATTAATATTTAGTTTGTATAAAACCCATGGAAACATCAACTTGATATTTTTAAAATTTTCAAAGTATAAAAAGAGTTATTGTGGGTTATACATAAAATATAGACATATGCTGTCGCGGACTTTTATTTAGATCTATGTGAGCCAAACAATCCCACGGTACATTATATTTGGATATCTCCAACGGTTTAGGCAGCGTACGCGAAGATAGCTCTCAGAGCACAACTTTTTTTCCGACTAACCTGATATTTCTCGTTATATTATAACCTTATAAAAAAAAATCATTATAATTTATAGCCCATGTGTGATTCTGATGTATAACCTATACTACTGTAAAGTTTTAACCTAATCCGTTGAGTAGTTTTTGCGTGAAAGAATAACAAATACACATACATCCTCACAAACTTTCGCATTTATAATATTAGTAGGATAGGATTGGATGCATTTTTTTATGTGATTGATCAAGGCATTATAGGCCTTGATCCAAAATTATGTTCTAGGTAGAGTAAAAATTCGATTTTATAAAATCCTAAACATAAAACCAAACTCTTCATCGTTAATATTGTATTTGAGCCGTTATCAAATTGCCAACACTGAGAAACTCCCGCAAGATTCCACAAACAATTAAATTTCACAATAACGCGGTGTAGCCAAGTGGATCAAAGTATAACAATAAAACATTAATATAAATGGAACCTCAATTGATTAAGCCGCTGGCACATCCCTCCCCTCCGTTGAGGCGAGATTGGTTTATTTATCGAGACGACGATTGCGATAACGCTCAATAAATGTCTCTTTGTCGTTAAATTCTTAGCAAGTATTATAAAACAGCGGTAATTAAAATTGCAAATATTGAACCACTTTATATGTGAAACATTGTTTGAAAGTCATAAAACATTTGGTGATTCAGTAACACCTACTTCTGTTAAGTAGAAAAAGAGATCTTTGGCACACTTTCACATGAGGCGACCTTCATAGTCCTCGGGAGTAGCAACGCATCTGTGACTGACTTCAGATAGAACCCATGTTCTGTATGTAGTTGATTACTGATGTGCATGGGCGGCAGTGACCACTTACCATCAGGTGGACTGCATATTCCTTTAATACTTCAGTCAGATAAAAAAATAGGATTGCTTTGTCGAGTTTTAGTTTTAAGGGTGTGGTAAGGTAAGAAAATGTGGTGATGGCAACATAATTGTGACCAACTGCAGGTAAACTTAATATCTTCACCCACGTTTAAAAAATGCAATGAAAGAGTAAATAGATCTTAATTAAGTGAAGACTAAATGTTACTTCAAGACTTATAGACTTAATTTATTTTTATTCTTCATACTAAATTATGTTGCTTGAAAACAGCAAAATTGCTAACAGTATTTTAAATTAAGTTGCTCATTGTGGCAGGAATTCAATGTTGTTAAGCTAAATAGTACCCGCGGCGGCGGCTCGCGGCAGTTTCCAGGTGAGCGGACACTAAACACTCCCGAGGGGATGCATCCTCTTTACTATTTTATTATCTTTTGTGATCGAACGACACTCAGCACAAATTTAAGTTAGAATATATTTTTTCAGCTATAGGTATTCTGTCATAAAAATATGTTTGTAACAGTTTTTGATAGAAATATTCAATCCAAATCAAGTACCAAATATTCTGTTCACACAACGAAGTTTGTTTTTCCGATAAAATATTAAACACCCTAAAATATTATACCGACTAAACCTAATATCAATTAATGGTAAATATTAAATAGCAACTAAGTTATTTTGCTAAAAGTTGTGTCTCTGTTTGTAAGAACCACTTATGCAAAATTACAACGCAGTGTTCTTTTATTCGCCTGTTTACGTGAATGAGATTTTGCTTAAGAATAACACTATGTCTGAACCACACGCTTAACAAACGTCAACAAGTTATCACAAATTGTAAGCGGTCGATAGAATACTTGACTTTTGATTTTTTTTATATCATACAGCAAACACCTCGTCTCAGTTAAAAATAGAACCTGGTTACCAAAGGTACATTTAAACTCACTCCTACAACCGTTAGGGAGCGCAACGAGTCACAGTGACCCAAATTCTGATGTTCATTAGTTTGGTTCTAATTGTAAAATTTTAGACATTTGTCGTGTCGTGTCGAAATAACTGGATTTTCAAAGATTTTGATGAATGGAGTTCCAACTCGTTCAAAGTTTGAAGCCTGTGATCCCTCTGATCCCTATTAGAAATTGTTCGGCTATTTGGGTTCTAATTTTGAAATACTTTTAATTAATCATATTTTATTCTAACTAACGGTATATATTAACATGTTTTGAAAGTCTTTTTAGAACATTGACATATCGTCAATAGTTATTGATATAGTTATTGGATGTATAATGCAAATTTTATCTAAGAGTATAATGAATATGGTTATCATAACATTTAGTATGCTTAATAATTATTAATAGTGTAATTACGGTGCTAAATGCGGTTGTGCATATTAAACAACACCAAAACGGTACGTTATACAAAATTTTAATGTGATGTTATTTTCAATATGGCGTATGTCTGATGTTAAGAGGTCTTTCAGATTGGCCGCAGATGCATTGCTACCACTGAAGACTAAGTTGGAACACCTCGGATAAGTGTCTTTATCTTATCGTTCCCTTTCAGGCTACAATTAAGCAGCTCTTTACACTGTTGTTTTAAGTAGAAATAGTGTGTTGGTGATGGCTCCGAAATGGAAAAACAATACGGCTTGGCACCTGCAAAAGGATTTGTTACGATATCCTTTTACCATAACAATATGTCTAATTACCATCATGTACCAGAGAAATCATATCAGCTGCTGACAATAGCGTTGATTGTGTATTATTTATATCGACTACTTTTTTTGATATTTATGGTACATTCAACTGTTGCCTTTACTCCTAAGAAAAATGAGCATATTATGTTTTGGCGTGTTGCAATTCAAAGATATCAGGCATGCCTATGTTTGAGTAATAATAATTCTCAGCTCGTCCAGATCTTGAAAGCGTGTCTATCGAACTATCGAGAAAAATAGAAAAGTTGGAAGATTTACGCGTGATGTAAGTGGATAAAGTAAAGATATCGATCACTGACGGCTTCAATAAGTCATTAGGGTCGCCGCCGGATAACTTGCCATGATCTAATTTATTTGTCGTCGAGTGTGTCTAGCGGGGAAGAAGATGTGACATAAGTGAGAGGCGGAGGAAAAGATGAAAGTGGCTGTTGCTCATATTCGCTTATATATTTGGTCATATCGTGTAATAAATGTTATTTGTTTTATAAAAGATTCCTATTCTCACTCTCACTTCTCACGCAGTTTGATTAATTTACTGCCAATTTTTCGACTCAGTTGCATGGGTTGTGGTCACGGTAATATTCGCTACATATTAAATTGCTAATTATCCAGCTTGTGTTTTGTTTGCGCCTTTGTATCTTCCGGGAATGACCATTAAAACGTAGGTATGTACAGCTGATTAATAAAATAATCTCATAAAGATGACAGGAGTAAAGTAACAATGTAATAAATATTAAGAGATTTACAGACTTAATGTAGCATATTATTTTAATTTAGTGAAGTCATTGTATCAATATTTCATAAGTAATAATATATTTCAAACGTGTAAGCCCGTCGCTTGGACCTACTCATATGTAGTTCTCAGCTCGCGCTGACCCTCTATGCAAATACCGCAGCTCTACTCACTGCCAACAGCGCACTTTATTAATTCAATATTTGAACGCGAAACTTGTAGCAACAATATACATTATTATTATCTGTGTTTTTAGATTAAACACAAGTAAAGCTGATCTCACGTATATTTGCAACCCAACCCTGAGATTTCTGGGAGCCAGGATGGTTCTTATATGTAAGTCAGTGCAATTATAAAGATATTATATACTTAACCTGGTATGGACTATAAGTTTTGCTTGTACGTAATATCGTTCTAATGTCATTTTCCTGCTCCTGTCAAAGCGAGCAGCGCATATATTTATCACTGTCTGTCCGTGTAATGCTCTATTTCACATAGTATGGCGACGTACACTTCCTCGCATGATACATCAAAATAGGCTACTCCCTTGCTACTTAATACGACGCTATTGCACTGAGTATCCACCACGCTGCTTCAATGCGGCTTATATGATGGTAACTGGTTAGCCCATCCATCTGGCATAAAAGCATTTGAAACTTACTCGGTAGCCGTCACCCATCCAGGTGGTAGAACCGGTGCAGTTCGGCCGGGAGGTACCACTGCCACATCTATTTCTAGCGGGAAGTATTTCTTACATTTCGATGGAAAGGTGTGGTTGCCGGCACACTTTTAAATGAGGCGACCATCTTAGTCATCGGCAGTAGCAACGCATCGGTGATTGACCTCAGATTGAATTCTTGTTCCATATAAAGCTGCTTACAGATGTTCATGGGCGGCAGTGACCACTTACCATCAAGTTGGCTCCATGTTCGTTTGATACTTCAGTGTTATAAAAAAATCCAACTGCTAATTGCGTTCTGAAACATTGAATGTACTGTCTACTAAAGCACTATTAAATATTTACACTGCAAATTGCAATTCCTGGACTGTCTGTATAAAATTCCTCTACGACAATAACAGCTGGTAGCGTACTTTCACGGATCCAGTCAATTAACCGCAAGTAAGCACGCTTGCCACTTCATTCCCATGAAATATTATGTGCGCTCACCTCTGGGTAGCTGTAAATCTCGCCGACTGCCGCCGTGAATAAACAATGCCGTGACCACTTCTAGGACATCCGCGTAACCACGAATAATTTAATATAATTGTTATGTAAGCTTTCATTACAAAGAATTCAGTACGTCGAAAATAATAGGTCCTTGAAATTTCGAAAAACTACATTTTTTTTCACACTCTACAAAACCTAAGATAATTTACTTAATATGTATAATATCTTAGGAACTACTACAAATTTAACACAATTGCAGACAATTTGCTTGGAGAATGAGAACATCCATCACACAAAGCGACCATATCTCACTAGAACCCAAGTCCCGCGAGCTAGCCAGCCTGCGCTCTGTAGGTACTAATATTTGTTACAGCTAATAGGAAATCTTGGAGATATAAAACGTGAAACTTTTGAGCGTAGAGTACACTTTTCAAAGTTTCCTTTGCGGAGATATTAAATTGATAAATTCTCTTAGAAAAAGGAAATGATCATAGATTATAGAATTATTGCTTTAGTAATCTATCTGTCTAAATAATCAGGCGTCAGTCAATTAGGAAGAAAATTCACCTATATTGCCTATCCAAAAAAAAAAATATATTAAATTTAAATTAAGTTTCTAATAAATTAGGTTATGCCCGCTTTATTCTGATCTATCAAACCATCAACGTTCTTTATGTATTATTATAATATATTATTGATTATTTTTCTACCGCTACGTACCAAGATAGACCGAGGGCGGGCGGAACTTGCTAATTAGCGAAGTGGGTCGACTCAGTGGCCTCTATATACGATTCGTTTAACATCGTGATGAGAAACTTAAAAATAAGAACTTAAAATTGCAGTTCTTGTAGCACTATCTGTTTCTATTAAAAGTGAGTGAAAGTAAATAATATTTTCTTTCTATCACGTAAAACAAGGTAAAAAATGAATAAGTAGGTAAAGCTTGCATTCGATGCAACAGGACAGATGACTTTTTGTCATATGCTATATGTCATTACTTAGCTTCCATGAAGAAATTGCAAGATAATCGTTATATTATTACAATATTTTATTTTAATTAGTTACACACGACAAAGTTTTGGAACACAAATTGAAGTAAAATTCGACAACATATTTTGCTTCGTAAGCCTCACAGGTCGTAGCAATTAAAGTTTACAGATATTGTGTAAAACTGCGGTCCCCGGCCGTAACTTACAGCTAGTAGTCATAAATCGCGGAAGTGACCTGCGACCGAGCGCGGGCCACTGCAGCCGCTGCCGGTATAAATCACAATGCTTGACTACGGGGACAATGAATTCAATGCAGATGAATACTTCCTCTCTATAGATCACTAAAATAGTTTTCCTATAGGTACTATGAGATAGCAGGTTTTAAATTATTTGATAACCTTCTTGGAAACATTAGTGCTAACCACGGCGCAATTTTTTTTCTTGCAACAATTATTTATTTATTTTTTGTCTTCGATGGCTGATGGGTAATTTAAAACTTTCTAATTTATGTTTTGGTGTGGTAACGCATTCAAAATTTCTATAGGCGGCAGTAACTACTCGTAGTTACCGTCAGCAGCTCGACTGCGTATTACGAAACTTGACAGTGCGACTATTTCAATACAGAACACAGATTTATAATATAACCAGTTACACACAGTGGATTTAGGGTGTTTATAAATCAACCCGCCGAACCCAGGCAAGAACACGGACCGCATATTACGTGTCGCGGCAAACATATTGTGTTTGTTCGGTTACAGCGCTGGGTCAAAACCCAACCAGTTCGAGGGTCCTTTGTATCAAAGGAATTCCCAAAATAGATTTCTAATACAGCGTAATTTTTTGAAAGTAACTTTGTCAGCTTGTTGCGGAGTTCGAGGGCTTCGAAATGAATTTTTACTGGAGCCTCTATTAATAACAGCAGGTATATATTTTTAAGACACTTCTTTTTAAAAATCATAACAGGAAAATTAAATACAAATAACAAATTGATCATATCTTAGACCAATCTGACACTAAGTCTCCTTAAATACATTTTTTTAGAGTTTATTACCCAACGTAATAAGTCATTAAATAAATAATTTTAAACTTCATGTCCATTCGGTACTTTGTATCATTTAAGTCTGTACAGAACCTTAAATGTGAAGAATTACAGTGAATTGTACTCAGATATCTTTAAAAAAGTTTTATTTTACTTTCTTTTATCACAAAAATATACTGTAACAGAGCTTTCGCATCTAGATATTACGTAAAGCCTGCTGTATATTTGTTCTGAGGCCCCCAGGGACGCGTCTCAGGCCAAGTCTGGAATAAAAGCCTAGAATAAAGGCGCAGATGGCGAGAATAACAGTGATCGATGAAATTGTTTCTTCAAAAGAGCCTTAAGATGGATAGTGTTGAGGTTTTCACAATATTTTTAAATTTACGTTATCGTTTGCGTTCTTTTATCTTGCAACCTACTAGACATTGCTGGGCGGAACCGTAAACTATGGACGATCATTGTTCAAGGAAACGTAATAAAGTGACTTTATTACGTTTCCTTGAACAATGATCCGTATTATAATACGATACGGATATTAATACAGTATAGGTATGTGTGTGTGCAAGTTAGTGACGTGTTGTGTCTGAGTAGTGGTAAATCCCCCGTTAGAGGAGTAGTGGACAGCATAAATCTGATAGACGAAAAACAGCTGATATATGATTTTTTTCATTCTCACACTACCAGCCTTATAAGTTAAGTACTTGTAAGTTCAGAAATAACGGTTAAACTATAAGTAATGTAATGAAAAACTACAAACATTAAAGCTACACGTATCTAATAGCCCAAGAAACCTGTTATTATTAATTTATTTGGAACAGCGTTATCCAGGATTTTTTTATCTGACTGAAGTTGCAAATGAGCATGCAGTCCACCTGACGGTAAGTGGCCACTGCCGCCCATGGACACCTGTAAGCAACTTCAAATAGAACATGGGTTTTAACTGAAGTCAATCACAGATGCGTTGCTACTCCCGAGAACTATGATGGTCAACTCATATAAAAGTGTGCCGGCAACCACAGGTGTGGCAGTGGTATTTTCCCGATCGAACTACACTGGTTCATACTATACTACACTTGCAATACTTATTTTGAGGGAGCTTGACCTTAACAATCGTCAAATTGAAAGATTAGTTCCCTGTGTAACCCTCTAAATCCTGTCGCTGCAACAAATGTGTCCGGTAAGTTAGAGGTCGCAATACATCATTCCGCCCCGCCATAGGTCAGGCGGCGGCCGGTGGCTTTTAGTCACGTACACAAATTTTCTCGTTTAGTGCGAAACCCGAAGAGTTACAATATACCCTTATCTTGTAACTCTTACACTACTGTATAAAACTATTACATGTTCAGCTGTTTTTAAATAAAGGGCGTAAGTAAAGCACATACCCATATACGCATTATTATGATATGTTAATGAAAGTTTAATCTTAATATTTATGAGGAGTGGGTAATTGTAGGAATATTTTTTCAATAAAATAATTTATTCTTTAAAATCATCGTTGCAACCATGCCTGTTGTACATGTATTGAATAAATAAATATTCGTTACAGCACTTCAATGCGTCCGCTCAAGTACCTACCTATCATTTAGCTAATGCATACAAAGCTTATTTGGATCGTCAAGATGGATAAAGTATTTTTACTTCCGTTACGTTAGTTGAATATCTCTTCCCTCTGGGTTCAAATCCCTTAGTGCGATTTTTTTTATTTTATTTTTTGTTCTAGAGTGGGAAACCTTCAAAATGTACCCGACGCCGTGAGGGTTATGTGGGATTTTTACCGCCCGAGTGGTCACCCTCGGCGCTACAATTCATTTAGTTAGTTTGATGTAGAAATCTCCAAAGGAACGCAAGCGGAATCCTTTGAGCGCGTTGCCCCATCGGGCTTCTCCCAGATAGGCCCACCATTCCGTCTACACTTTACGACGGTATGCGACCACACATACCGCCACCCTGCCCATGATCGCCTGACTGGACGGGTCAAGCTTCCACTCTAGCCGCCCGCAACCCCAGAAGCCCAGAAGTTTTAGTCGCCTCTTACGACAGGCAGGGGATACCACAGCTCTATTCTGATTCCGGAACTACAGTGACGCAGTGCGAGTTACTAGCCTGTTTGATCAAGTTTAAATTGAATTCAGCGCGGCACACACAATGTCATGGCAACTATAATGACGGCACGCTACTGGAAGTTACTTGGGCATTAGATTGTTCTCTATTATATAACGGAGAAGACTTACATAATTGTGTTTGACTTGATTTATGAACACTATATATATGGTAATTATATAACTTCATTGTTAATTATTAGATCAACTCAGCCGCAAAATCAAATATATGGATGAAATTATTATTGTTCAAATTGTGGTTAATTTGTATAAATGCGGTAAATTCTGTCATTAATTACTGGTTAAAAATACTACGAAGCTAATTTAAAAGTAAAATAACATAGCAACGGTAATAGAAATATATCGAATCTTCAAACTTGGTTTTAGTTATTGTTCCAATAAGTTATTGTTGCTGATGAATAGTGAGATGTATCTCATCTACATAAAGTTAACTACTTAAAACGCGTGGGTTTCAATTGTGAAAGGGCAATAAATACCTGGTTGTATTTATTAAGTTCTAAATAAAACAAGTTTTCATTATTATCACTTCCATAAACCTGGCTTTTTTGACGCCGCCGTGAGAGCGACACCGGGTTATTTGGGATTTTTACCGCACTAAGACCTCCCCGGTAGTCGTCCTCAGAGCTTCAAAGAGGATTCCCGGATCTCCAAAGGAACGCAACCGGAGTCCTCTGAACGCGTTACCCCATCAGGCTCCCAGGTGAGCGGCTGGCCTCACCGCTCCGTCAAGACATAGCAAGGAAGTCACTTGGTTACAAAAACATTGGTGTTCATAATATTTTCATTTGTAACTCATGTAAGCCAACGTGAAATAACGTTGGCTTACAAGAGTTACAAATAAAAAGTGACTGGTAATAAAAATGTTTTAAATAAATAGAATGACTAGACATATTTGTAATGCCGTCAGTTCTAGCGCTAACATGATAATTTATTAAAAACAAGTATATCAGTTGACCTCAATCTATAGTAAATTACTCGCAGATAAATTTTTCATCAAGACTGTGCTGTAGACAATGTATTAATAAAAAAAATATGATGCATTGAAGTATTTTTAATACGTAACAGAGATGCTTACGACTAGCTGTTTTTGAATTATTTTTGCATTAATAATAAAAATGAAGTTTGTAAAAATTGTATACTGTATTAATCTCCTTCAAAGACATACAGGGGAAGTAGCGCGGCGAGTGTTAGTCGTTTATCCGGTCATTTGGTAAACAAATTGCATCATTAGCGGCGGCTGCACTCCTGATGCCGCTTAAATCGCCTCGGATTTGCTATCTGCTTTAAACTTGTTTTCTTTATCTCTAATTGTGATTTTTAATGATCTTTTTATGATCGTCCTAAAATACAAGGTCTCGGATATCGTACTAGCACAGTATTGTACCGTGGTACAAGTACAGTTTGAGGTTTGCAGGTAAATTATTTGGTTGCTATTAGCTAATGATAAAAAATATAGCAAACCTAATATCCCTATTACCCACGAGCACAATAATGACTTATAAGTCTCGACATGGTATGGTAAGTTTCAACATATTCTTATCACTTATCGGATCATGATCCTGTTACCTTTTTGTGTCAGCTATATACATCCGTGTGGACAAATCTGTAAGAAATATTTAAGTTCTTAACGCGTGCTGAAAAACATTGGTTTTTCTGTAAATAAGTACAACAATCAACAAACTAAATGTAAGACGAGTGTGTAGTAAATAAATTATAATCGTGTATCGTTTTGTATTGAACCGTTTAGTATTGAAATTATGTTATAATATTAATCTAAAACCATATACTTATAAACAATAATATTGTCATACGATAGGCAGTAACGTGTTTATGGCGTGATTTTGGTATGACTCCGGTTAGTTGTTTTTAGTTTTATCGTTGGTAAGAAGTCTACGAGCTAGTGCACATATCATCAGGTTGAATGCGAGACCCTTTACTACCAACATACCTTAAAAACTGTTAAAGATCTTTAATTACAATTTTTGTATCCATTGTATTAACACACAAAGCACTGAGCTGTGATTTAGGTATGAAGCGGTCTTATATTCATATTTGTTTCGAAAAAAAGATAATAATTGCTTTACTCTGAAGGAGTACCTAACTTATTGCGTCATTAATGTAATGAACATTACGCGCACATGTAATGAAGAGACTATTGTAACTACTTCTCATTACGCGCTTGTATTGTACAGCACAATACAAGCGCGTAATGAGAAGTAGATGTTGCCAATTACAGACATTTGTCGGACGCGGAACATTTCCTGGATCTCTCATTCGTGATGTTAACTCGTAGATTGCTGTCGGGAAAAACTTGATGTCTTTTGAAGTTGGCCTTTTCATAATCATGTTTATATTATAATTTTATACAGATAAACAATACAAGTAAATATAATAAATACGCAATGTATGATGTATGACTGTGCTGGCTTCATTATATTTTATTTGGTTATTCGACGTCGACTACATACGTGAGGCAAATACGCCGTTCTAATACGCAATGGGTTCTGGGTTCGACTTCCGGCCAGACAGAAACGTGAATAAAGGACGTAGATTTTTGTTCTATGGGGCTATTGATGTAGAATCTGAAACAAAATAATTACGCATTAAAACGCATTAAAACGCAGGAGTTATTCTTCTTCGATGTAGTCAAAGTTAAGAACATCCGATCCATTCGACTTTCTTTTTTATAACAAAGTTGGGTGACGTGATAATAACAAATTTATGGAGGGTAGACTAAATAAACGTCTTTATAAATCCCTTAATATTGCTAAATTTAATAAACAAACAATTTTCGGTCTTTAAACTAACTAATATA
Organism: Spicauda simplicius; assembly: GCA_949699795.1. Lineage (NCBI taxonomy): Eukaryota > Metazoa > Arthropoda > Insecta > Lepidoptera > Hesperiidae > Spicauda > Spicauda simplicius. The sequence goes on along the minus strand of OX453071.1, from coordinate 745,040 downwards.
TTTATTTTCGTGTTGTCATATATAAGTGGCGTCCCGCTGACATAACAAACCGCCCTCGCATTAGTCTAAAACGCTGTAGTGTTTTGAACTAAATGCCAAATTTAAAAGCAATATTTCGTTTCAAGTCATAGAATGAACATCATGTTGCTTTACTTTCCATAGCTCCAATATCATACGCATTTCTGCGTAATAATAGCGATGTTAAGCGCTGATATGTTCTGGTTTGATGGACGGTTAAAGAGACAAATGAACCCATCCGAGGCATTCCAACTTAGTCAAACCAGGCGGCCGGATGTTCATGTGTCGCGGTGGCTACTGGGCATCAGGCCGCATATTCGATTACTACTTGGAAATTTCAACAAGTTATATTTATCAATCTCTTAAATACAATTAACAATAAGATTCATCTAACTAGATTTAACAAAATTAAAAAAAAAAACTATTTACAAAATGTACATATATACAGAAAAGAAAAACAAAAACATGTAAACAAAAACACTACCATAAAAAATTATCACCATCGCAGTCCTTGGGCAAGGTTCCCAAGATGCTGGCAGCATTTCCTCTTTGAATGGCAATACCAATTCGTTGAGCAAAATGCGTGCCAGCTCTCGGGTCACCAGTAACGTCGACCAAACGACTGGACAGTAATTTAAAAAACTGCCAAGCGTCTGGACCCCATGGTCCCAGTGTTTCAACACCAAACGCCACAAATATGTAGTTATTGCATAAACTTACATATTTACGACGTTTGTTGTTTTCAGCCGCAGCTGCCGCCGCCCCCGCGCCACACGATGTTTCCTGAAGGTGAGAAGGAGCCAGTGTGTCTACACAAGTAGCGTCCCACACTAGCATCCTACCTCCCCTCCAGGGGATCAAAGACATCCCGTCGGGTCACCTGCCATCGTCACGTGCGAGACCATTCGGCTCTAAACGAGCCGGCACGTTGGCGGTGACAAGAGCCCGGCGAATGATGTCATTGATAGATGCATGGCGCGATAAGCGACCGGCACTACGTTGGCAGGAGAGACCATGATGTCCTAAAATGTCGACGTCCGCGCCGCAAAGACAGCGATGGTGCTCCACAGTCTTAACCCCCAGACGCAAACGGGTACAAATTGACAAAGTCAAATTGTCTAAAAGTGTACCCGTATTCCCCGAAGGATATGCCTGTAACCAAAACCCCGATTCCCGGTTTGCTACAGCAAGGAGGCGAGCCCTCTCTGCAATATCTTGGGCAGAATCAATGAGCTGATCTCGCACAAGTATGCAGAGTGGTTCGTCCCAAAGTTTTTGTATATTTGAATCTACGGGTAATTTTAGATTTGGTCCAGTTTGTAACCAAGCATCTTTAGCTTCGTCCATAAAAGTAATCTTAGTTTCCTGAAAGATTTTTGACAATATATTTGAAATTAAATTTTGTGTTTTATGGACTGAAGATAAAAATGCTGGTAAAGCAACACTCGAAATTTTACGTATTCCCAAACCTCCATGTCTAACAGGTAGCGAGGCTTGGGTCCATGCGCGTTCATCCAAATTACAATTACAAACCGAAGATATAGTTTTTTTGATTGTGTCATCTAATTTCAAACAAAGATCTTTAAATATCCAGAGGGGGGTACATCTCAAAAGATATGTAAATTTAGGGACAAATAAACAAAAACGTATAATAAAAAGAGCCATGTGTGAATTAATTTTAAGTAAACGATCTGAGTTTTCATCATAATTTTTAATATAATTTTCGATAAAAACTGGTATAGACTCGTGGTATATTGGCGATCCGAGGAGATGTAAAGAACTACTGTCTAAAATTTTGATATTAGGTGCCAAAGTTTTAAATTTTTCTATTATTTCAATTTTCTCGTTTAAAGTTTTTGAATCTGAAACATATAATTCACATTTTGAAAAATTTACTTCCAAACCAATTTCACTAAATTTACTTAAAACTTCTTTAAAATCTGCATAAACTGTTCCTGAATCACCTCCCAGGGAACCGTCATCCAAATACCAAACGTTAAATTTTGAATTTAAAGTTGACACAATAGGGTGAATAGCCAGACTAAATATAGCTGGACCAAGAGGATCGCCTTGCTGACAACCTACGGAAGAGTCAAAAGAATTTTGTTTGTACATTAATTTTGTAGGAGGACCATAACATTGCCAGAGAAAAGGATAAATGGAAGGAGTGATTTGATGTGTTTCATTTAGCAAAGCGATCCTGTCGACCGAATTAAACGCGTTTTTAATATCTAGCTTCAAAAACACGTCTCCTCTGTTACTCGTTAAGAAAGTTCGGGCTGCGTGTACTGCGGCTTCACAGCCACCCTGACTTCCAAAACCTAACTGAACCGGTGTTAACTTTTCGGACACAAGTGGTTTAATAAATTTGCAGCAGATTTTGGAAGCCAAGCGACGTAAAGTGCAGCCCACAGCAATAGGCCTGATTCCGCCGTCCTTTTTTTTTAAGGCACATATATTTGCGCCGTATAATATATGAGTAACATCAGGACTCACCTTGCCAGCAAGCATTAAATTGATTAGCTGCGTAATACCATCAAGAAGGCTCTTAAAGGATTCACATAACCTCTGAACTGGAATGTTCTTATAAATATTTTTAGGAGCGTCTGATCCGATTTAAGAAGACAGCACGTCGTTTCCGCTTGACGCGGTGATCAACGTCGCCACCACGATGTTTCCGCGCGCAGAGCTCCGGGATCTCACTAATAGACACGTCAACACTTTCCTGGTTTATTTCCTGGAGATAAAAATAAATTGACTTGTTTTTGACAAGCAACGGACGGGGCAAGGAAAACAACTTGTATTTAAGCGCTGTGTTTGTATCCTGTACTTACTCTGCACTCAATACAGACAGAGTTCATCACACCTATTATTCATGTGTTTCTATTATCGCTAGGTGGTTCAGTTTAAAGGTTAAATGAAGTTAGTTAAATATCACGTCTCGAAGTAATACAGGGTGACACTATACATTCATTTAAAACAGCGTATATATTTATTCATCTCAATTAGGTCTTTTTTAATTTTTCTAAATCATATACGTCCGTTATTTTCAAGATATTACGCCAGCTATATTTCCACGGCCCCTAGAACAAAATCGTATATGAAAAATTGCCGATTTACAGTATAAAGCTTAGAAGTTTTGCGGACATACAAACATTAATTACTTACGCCAAGAAAGACAATCTATGGGAAATCATTGTTATAGCTATTTAGAACTCATTAAATAAATGTCTAATTACCTATTACAATCAACTATTCCAATCAACAAAGCTGCATATTGTAATTTGGTAATTTTATATATACGATTTTGTTATAGGGGCTCGTCGATTTGATTCTGCCCGTCTCGACGTTTAACGAACTTATTACAAAAACTAATACACACATCTACTTCGGTAGAGCGTCTAATTTCTACAATTTAGTACGAAGGCTATTTTGGATTAACAACAATACTGAGTATCTATATTACGGCTGAATCGGACTCTCAGAAGGTCAAATTCAGCTTTAAGACTTAGACTTAAACATAGTTACTTACAAAAATAGCAAAGTAATAAAAAGCTTGTATTAATAATAATCATATGAACGACAGTTTTTAGCTGCTTATATCTCAAAATGAAAAGACTGAATGTAAGCTTTGTTCCGCCCGTACTTATCGTGTATAATAATGACATATTTAGTCTCTATTTCAGTAAGTCTCTGGTGTCTTATTATTATTTAAAGCCACTGTCCTCATATCGTTTGTTTAGAACCCATGAAAGTTATCATGTTCCAGTAAAGGGCCCCGAGGACGCTGTGTACGCATTTCAATTATAATTTACGAGGGTTAAGGCGATCTTACTAACTTTATCGGTTATATATACGAGGCTGGTAAAGGATTTGTCCAGTGTCGTGTTTAAATAAACGTTTCAAATTTTACTTTATACACTTTTGCGATGTAATTTATTTCGTACATTTTCGTAAAGAAATATTACTATGTGAGGCAATGTTCATTACATAAATCGTAAACAATTTTTAACGCAAGAAAATAAATTCCTAATACACTAATCATACTTCATACTAATAGGTATTATAAAGGCGAAAATTTGTGAGTGTGTATGTTTGTTACTTCTTCACGTCTAAACAGCTTAAGCGATTTTCATAAAATTTGGTAGGGAGTTAGCTGACACTCTTGATTAAAATATACTTTTTATTGTAGGAAAATATCTTATTCCGACGGGACAATCGATATTTGTTAACGCGAGCGAAGCTGCTTGCTTGCTGCTACTAGTTCCAATAAATGAGAATCACACGTGTCGTATTTGAACCAGGACCTACAGCTTAGAGTTCTAGTATAGGTACTTATACTATTTTGCTAACGTTGCTGTTTAAGATTGATTTTATTATACACCACATTGAGACGAGGGCTACCCTTCAGATACTGCATCGAAGGCGAAACATGTTTGAACGAACTCAAATTAACATTTTGCTGTAATGCCTGTGACCCTCCATCAATGTAATCGCTAAGGGCACATACGAGTAATGCGAACACGTTCCCTTGAAGATCGCACATAATTCATCACTGTAGCGAGATTAAAACACGAACGATTGTCGCAGTGGTATTGATGGAAGTTATATTATGATTTAGTTCTTTAAATCCGAAGATAAACTTCAAGCGTAGACGTCAATAATAAAAACGCTTTCATTATTTTTATTTGGTGGCTTTTGATTATAAGCTGGTTAGAAATAAAAATTATCCTTACATATTAAATATGTAATAAATTAAGTCAAGAACATATTATTAGAAAAATATTTTTCTAATAATATGTTTTCCTTTATTTCAAGAATTCTTTAAGAATAATTATTTCTTTCCTTTCGTGACGTGGGTTTCAAAACCATACAGTAAAGTATTTCATAATACTAGTCACCCGTAGCATCGGCCGAAATTCGACCGTAATTTAAATTAAAAATCAAATGTCATCTGACATTCTTGACGTTGTGTCTTTTCATTTTCATTTACTAAGTACATATGTGTTTGTGACAAATGCAAGGCAGTGTGTGTAATGTGTTTTTAGTTGATTTTATGTATGAAAAATGCATTATTTGAAAAAAATATTAACATTCTGCACTCCTTCTCTACGTCCACTATAACCGTGCAAAATTTCATACTAATCCGTCCGCGGCATATTACTTAAAAATCCGTCACAAATTTTTGCTTCACGTATTAATATAATAATTCCAAAGAAAACCTTGGTACCTATTTATATTTTCTTTTGTTTTTTGACTGAACTTTCTACTGTATAAATGATGAGCAATGGGCTGTCCGAGGCTATTAGCTACTGAGCCATAGGATAATAAAAAGTGTACGAGTGTCTTCGTGATAAATTTATATAAAAATAGTGATACAAAATATCGCTTGCAACGCCTGTAGATAACTTTATGTAAGGTGTTATATAGGGCTCATTACAAATGCCTATGGTTTGTGGCCTTTTACTAACAATTAAACACCGAACTCTGTTACTACGAAATTTATTGTATAAAAAAAATGTCTGGAAAGCTTACAATTATTATCTTCTTACCAACCTTAATCTGATCTAATTTATACAGTTGAGTCAATGATAAGGTAAAGAAAAGTTTACGATACTTCGTTGTATTCTATACCCTAACAGACTAGGGGCGCTTTACGAATATATCCCGGCCAAGGTTGTGGCGAGCACATAATGTAGATCACATGCCCATGAGGATCAAGCCCATGTTCTAGCTCGAAATGATCTTTTACTAATCATAAAACATGAGAAAATACCCTTTTTTGTGTATTTTAAATTACTGACCAGTCCTTTTAATTGCCGCTGACATTTGTTTACTTACTGTTAACTTTAAATGTAACTGTTGAGTGCAGCTTCTTATGAATATAAAGGAGTTTATCCTCAGCCAAGTGCTTATCTTTACTTGATCTAGCACCTAACGTCTAACATGAACTAGTGACCCGTTGCATCGGTCGAAATTCGACCGTAATTTAAATTAAAAAACTAAATTTCATATTGTCCAAAGTATACGAATAATTCGCAAATTCAAATAAAATGTAATAATTTTTAATCTATTTTGAACGCACCCGTTGAATATAAAAAGAGGTTTAATTGGCTAAGCCGCATTTAAAAGCAATAGCGGGTGTTTTGACAAAGACACTGACATTTCTGACATTATTGTGTTTTCATAGTAAGACATTGAATTTTCTATTTCGTTTATTATTTATGTGTTTGTGACAAATGCACGGTAGTGTGTGTTATGTGTTTTTAGTTGATTTTATGTATGTTTTAAGCATTATTTGAAAAAAATATTAACATTCTGCACGCATAACTTAAAAATGCTTCACAAGTTTTTGCTTCACGTATTAATATATAGATAGTACGGTACAAAACCTTGACGGTGTTCTGTGGGAAAACCGACGTCGCGTTTAATAGACGAATTTTTATTAATCTGTTATGTTTCAGTGCAGATAACAGTTGTACTGATCTCTGCGGAAAATAGCCGATAAGTTCGGCATCAGCGCGATGGCTGACCATCATCCGGCTAACATTCAGTGAAATGTCATACCAATCATATCTGTGGTTGTTGTAAAGTATGATTAGCTTTATTTTGGTTATTTAAAATAAATATATTTGTTTCATATTGAACAGCAATTTAATTAATAAATTATGATGATATTGTAATTTATATATATTATGATCGAATTCAAAGAGAAGTATACAACGAACGAAGAATATTTTTACATCATCAAACATCAAACATTTTTCCATTTAATATGAGGTTATGAGTTCTTTCCAATATTATAAGGTTATGAGGACAAATGATCGCCTTCTGGTGTCATAAACTTTCAGGCTGGAGAAAAATCTAATTCAATATTATCAGATAGCGGGAAAGGTATCGGACAACTTTGAAAATAATTCACTGGCAACAAAAGCACTGCATACGCTGCATCGACGCTGCTCCGTAAACTTGATCGCTTAAACTTTGCCTCTAAAACTTTAGTTTTACGTTCACTGAGTTACTGTAAAATATTGGACATTAAATGAGTAGTGTTTATCGGAAAATACTAAAAGAAACTTAGACAACAAGATACTTTAAACTTTTTTTCTATTTCATTAAGCGTAATGCCTATTATATGTTTTAACCACAAATAATAATAGGATTTAGAGATAATTTTACACATAAGTACATCAAATAGCGAAACAAACAATCCGATCGTATCTAGTATGGGCACAGACGAGGAAGATAAATCGTGGATATTTTCTGTACATACCGGAAATAAAATACAACAGCTATAGTACTCTACCGTTGTTAAATCGGCACAATGACTCTCAAACAAGCAGCATACAACACGATTGAATTGCTGATCGCGTGCAGCCTCAATAGGCATAATCACAACATATTAAAACACTGCCCGTAGTCTAACATTTTAATATTAAACCTGCATCTTCCTTTTAACTTATTTGGTATATGGTGGAGCTCGACAAAGAAACTCTACCGGGTATCTTATCTGGGGGTGATCTGTATCATTCATTATTTCTATATTAAAATCAAAATTAAAAAGAGTTGGCTGCTCATACATACGTGACAAAGTTTAAAGTTACATGATAAAGTAACAAATTTATTAAAAATTTACCGACATTGACCTTTTACATCAGATTTACTTTTACAACGATACAGCATCACAAACAGCGGGTTAATAAAGTGTCGTTTTATAACTGATCGTAAAGCTGTCACTCTCGTTGCGCTATATGACTACAGATCACATAAAATACCGATCTCGATAAAAGCGAATAAAGTGTTTCGAATTTAGGATGTAAATCTTAAACGCAGCAAAATTCTGATTAAAAGTTTTTAATTACAGGAATTCTGTAAAGAAACACTAACATTATGCATGACTTCAGGTGTAAATTACAATTTAGATAGAATATACAATATGTATATGTAGGTGCCCACGTAAATCTTTGCACTTGTCCAAAGTTGGACAATAAAAAACTACAAAACACTGCAATTGAAACAACCGACACCCGTGATTTGGAAGTGATTCGGTTACAATTTAAAGCGACATTGTAATCAGCAGCGCCCACCCCGGCAACATAGTTATAAGTTCTTGATTAACGCCGGCGTATGAATCCTGAAATATATTTATAAATATATTTAATAATATAATATGAATTTATGAGCTGCAATTTTTCATTCTCACGCCAAATAACGAAGTAGGTTATAGCTGCAATTTTTCTATCAATAGTAAAATTAGACCATTCGTTACGAATAAAAGTGTGCAATAAAGTTCTATTTCACGTTTTGAAAATGGCATTATACTAACACTATTATAAGATTCTTTTTATAGGTATGTTGCGAATACCCGTTTTATACTCTTTCAACTAAATCTCAAAGAGCGTGGTACAGCAGCTTTATTTATTCGAGGTATTTTTAACTACTTCTTAGAGGAAGCACTGCATTTGTGATGATTTCATGTGTGTATATAGGTGGCAGACACCAATTATACCATCAAGCATTCTCTTGGTGTTTAAAATTTAATTTCCTCAAAAAAATCACAATCAGTTTGCTCCCTACTACACTGGCCCTTGAAAACTTTTCGAATTTGCAACTGCAAGCTAACTAGCAATCAGGGCGGGCAAATAAGCTCGATACTTTTGAGTCTTAAATAATTCATAATTTAAAACATTGGAGATAAGATTTTTATAGGTATTAAAATAATAAATAGTTATTTCACATGTCTTTAAGAAACTCAGTTGGTTTGTTTTTCTCTGTCATCCTGTTTATAAGCTGATTTGCCACAGAAAGAATAAATACATCGTCGCCTACCCTATTTTAATTGTAATTGTAGCTGTACGACGATTATACTCTTAAAGTAGTATAACTGAAGCAGCTGGCCGGTTAACAGCGAGTGGTTAAGTAACAGCCGCTGAGCAGCGCCGCGCGGCGCCGAGGGCCACTTGACCCGCTCCGATCAAAGCCTCGGCACCATCAAGACACTCCAGGATATCGACAATCTACCGAGTAGAAACCTGTGTGTTCGAAAACTATTAAAGCAATAAGGGCTTTTAGAAGCTATCAATATATAACGTACTACAAATGATTAGGTATGATTTTGCAATGGGGTTAAAAGAAAAAACATTACCCTCCTTACGCAGTCGAGTAAAAATATTGTGAAAATAACTTTACATTTAAAGTACTTAGTCTATTAACGAGTGGGTAAGGTCTATCTCTAATCTAGACTGTCGACCTCATATTAGCAAGGCATGGCTGAGACGCCGCACTCACTTCAAGATGACAGTTTAGTATCTCTCGAGGATGGAAGTGGGCCTCGGTCGGCTGTTTTAACTTTATCACTCGGAACATTTTATATTAAACTGGCTATCCGTGCTATACTGTAGCTGTTGTGTAAATTTTTTTACACTTAAATTAATTACATTGTCAGTTTTATTTACGGTTTAATTTGTACTGTGAGTATTTTTTTATTAACAGCTGACTGGTGTGGTTAAGTTATGGCATTTAGATACGACATTTACAATGAGCGTAACCTTTAAATATATCATACCGAGCGAGCGATAACGCTAAGTCATACATTTTTAACCGACTTCTTGCATCTTCTTCTTCTTGCGTTATTTTGTCAATTTATATTTTTCAATATACCAAGTAATTTCTTATTATATGCTGTCACCAATACGGAATATACCCTTAAGTACGACCCTCTTTATCTTGTTTATCCCGTTATGATCTAAGTTACCGTCATTACATAAGCAGCGCTCGGCCGTCCGCGTCCCCGGGGCACACAACTTCATTATCTCGGGTAACAGTTTGAGCTAATGTTTAGTTTACAAGTTATCCTAGATAGCCAATAATAATGTTGATGTTAATAGCGCATGAACTAATCTCTATATATAATAAAACTGTAGAAAAGTTTTTTGTTGTCCGGCTTTAACGCAAAAACTACTGGACGGATTTTGATGAAACTTTTTTTGTTATATAGCTATTAGTCCTCGGCAACATATAGGCTATAATTTACTATGGAAATTTATGTCTGTCTGTCTGTTGATAGATAAAATATATAAATAACATAACCTAGACACTTGAAATTTGGCACAGGGGTTCTTTTTATGATGTAAATGAGCAATTTAAAAGAATTTTTGAAATATTCGCCCGTTAAGGGGATCAGAATTGATAAAAGTTTGTACGAAAATACGCCAATTTTTATGTTAACTTAATGATACTTACTTAGTATTTATCTATCTGGTTTGATATAATAAAAAGGCTTTATCTACACTACATTATTACACTAAGAACATTATCCCCTAAGGGGATAAAATAGGAGTTAAATTTTTTTTCTTAAGGCCGCCAAATTTAATGCAAGGTTAATTAAATAAGGTATTTAGTTTTGTAATTTAATAAAATAACGGTTTAAGGAAAACCCTAAAAGGGAAAAATAGGAGTAGTAAAATTAAGTGCATGCCGTTAATTGTAAATACAAACGCAATGAAACTTAGTATATAGCTATGCGGTTTGATATCTGACAGTTATCTGGATGGGTACAAGTGGTTTCTTTTGGAAGGGGAACTCTTAAAATTTTGTTCTCTTCAAAGGTTAGTTATCAGATGCCATGGAATAGTGAGGAAGTCGCGTTTGCCGCACAGGCCTACTTATCCAACGGTGGGTCACAACCCAACGCGCCTTCCGAAACCATTTTAATTTCGCACCCTTGGCCCATGTTCCAGACCAAAAGTCAATTGTTGGTATGGTCAACATTTTTTGTAAAACGGGAACTGTCGTGGAAGACCCAAGCAGGCATACGACCCGTCAGAGCGGCAGAAAATGGTGACGCAGTGAAACAGTCCAATCACCGCAGCGCTCTGCTCGCAATCATGCGTAGGTCCTTGGTTTATCAGGTTCTGTGTGGCAAATTCTTCACGAAGACCGTAACTTCCGTCCCTATGAGTTTTTTTGCGATATTATTAGTTAAGGTTATCAGGCCATGGAGTCTTGATGAAAACAAGCCGACGGGGTGCTTCATCTTTCTCAGAAGCTATATGGAGTGGCCGCGTCGATCACCAGATTTGAACCCGTGCAACTTCTTTTTGTAGGGTTATCTGAATTCCCGGGTCTTTAACAACCGTTCAAGGACTTGATGACCTGAAAGTCAACATTCGCGAGAAAGTGTCCAAAATACCGTCTAACATATTACAGCGGGTGATGCAAAACACACGAAATCGGTTCGCTCAGTGTATTGACATTGGTGACGTTAGTTTGAAAGTCCGCTTACTTTATAGAAATCTTATCAATTAGATGCAATGCAACACCTTATTAAATGCCTTTAGAAAATCTCTCAGAGAAATAATAATCCGAAAGTCTAATAATTCTAACTCCTAATCTTTGTACATAGTATTAGGCTATATTGTTAGTAGTAATATAATACTTTTCTAACTGTTTATGAAAAATCAAACCCAAGCATAATAAATGGCAGAAAGTTCGCATGGAAGTCCAGCATTTTTTAAGTTAGACACAAGAACTTAAGTGGTTGTATTTTGTGTTGTCACAAATAGCCCAATCTCAGCATTCTATGAATAGATGACGTGGTACAAACTTTATTAAGGGGCGTTGGTGAAATCTTTTATAAATCCTATAAGACAAAACATTTCTTAAAGATTGACATATTTATCCACTGCACAAACTTAATGAACCATGCATTTCACCATTTCACATGGCAAAATAACGATTAAGGAGTAAATTAAATAAAACTTCCAATTCCGCCAATGTTAAAGTAAACAATATGGAAATTGGTATTTGTCTCTTTGTAGTAAAAGTGATGAAATACGTATTCATCCTTTTTTGAAAACCAACTATTAAGGAAAATAATTTTATAAATAAGACCCTATATTCGATTCGACCCTATATCGATAGACTAGACAAGGAAGACTTTTTTGAAACATTACCTTAAACGGGTTGAAATCAGGGTATCAGCGTCGGGCTTCAAGGATTGAAATTGCAGATTGAATTTGCGGGGCAGGAGAGGGAGATAGCAACTAATCGCCCGATGCGCAGTCGGAGAGTACGTCACCCAAGGAAGGTTGCCGCTCCTTCTCTGAGTTCGGACACGTTTTTGGCAACTCACACGAACAAAACCTAGGCGTTGGTTACAGAGTCTCTTACCACAGCGTTTTTTGATAAGTATACTTCCAGAACGCACACATTTCAATACAATAAATAAATAAATAAATAATATATATGAGAAACACGCATAGCTTTAGCTTTTCGGTTTTTAGGCGGAACGAAGTTCGCCGGGTCAACTAGTAGAGTATAAAGCTGATTGAGCTGATTGAGTTTTTTTTTATATTTTCTTATAATTTACATACAATTCTAACGTCTATTGTTTTCGGAAAAGACGGCTAAAACAGAAAATGCCGAATGCAATTGAAAAACTTAAAACCACAACTACAATCAATTCAGGTCTTAATTTCAGTTGAATCCGAAACCGCCATAACTCAGTCATCTTCGTTGAGGTTTCATTAAGGTCAAACCACACTACGTCATTTATATTAACTCTTTTTACTCGTTTACAAATAAAACAACATATAACTGCGAATGGATCCTTTGTGTTCGCTGTTTTTCTGTTTTGTAAGAGGGCCTACGCGAAACGTTTCTTGACGTAACGAAAAAATAATTATTAACATTAAATTCATATAATTAGTAAAAATAATCTTCAATACTTATAAATAAAATTGAAGTGTCTGTTTGTAATATCAAAATAACAGCTTTTTATCAATTGCATATGAAAGTATACATGATACTGATAACAAAACAACAATCAGTAAAATTTTTGTCTGTCTGTCTGTCTGTCTGTTTGTTTGGGGTAATCTCCGAAACCGCTGGACCGATTATATCGAGATTTTCACTATTAGATAGCTAATTTTACAGCGCGTAACTTAGGCTACTTTTATTTTAGAAAAATAATTAGAGTACTTCGGAAAAACATAAAAACCTTCAAAAAATACCTCCGCTTTATGCAGATTAAATGACAACTTAGGTTCAGTCGATATGGTTTACATGAAACTTGGAGTGAACCTTGAGTATCTAGAATAACATAATATGATAAAAAATTGACCTTCAACTCCTCAACCCTCATGCTGCAGGGGTACTGCCCGCCTAAGCCGCAAGAGCTACTTATTTTCTGCTTTCAAATTTGGCATAACGTTTTTGAGCAAAAACAAATGGTGAAAAATTTGACCTTCAACTCCTCAACCTTCATGATGCAGGGGCACTGCCTGCCTAAACAGCAAGAGCTCCTCATTTTCTGCTTTCCAATTTGTTATAACGTTTTTGAGCTAAAACAAATGGTGAAAAGTTTGACACTCAACCCCTCAACCTTCATGATGTAGGGGTATTGCCTTTTTTTTTTTAAGTGGGTAATCCTCATGGATACCCAGCCGCCCGGGGCAGCAGCTGGGTTATGCCGGACTCTTACCGGCTAAACCCCCACTGTGTTTTCACCTCCGCACCGTTTGGCGGGAACACGGGCGCGCTTTCACATTCATCCGCGAACCCGCCGGTGCCTGGTCGCTTCCGCAACCCCCTCCCGCGTGGAGCATGGAGCTCCCCTCCAACAGGAAGGCGCGCCAGAAAACACAAAGGCGCGCCTTACCTCCAATGCTCCCATCCGCAGGGCGACGGACCAACCCCGAGACCGCCACCCAGGAGCCGTGGGCATGGGCAAGCCGACACCCGCAAAGGCACCGACCTCCCATACCCAGCGGCGGATCCGATCCCTGGTTCCGCCGCAAACCACCAAACGGCCGCAGAGGACAGGGAGGACGGCAACGACACACCGCATCTCCTCTTCCTCTGCGGCCCCACCGCCAACGCATCTGACGGTGCGCCCCCGTTTGGTCGCGGGAGACAGGGTGCACGGCAACGACACACCGAGACACCTCTCCTCCAGCGACCCCTCCTGGCTGCGGAGGACAGAAAACACCGTCCCCCGCAGCCCCCTCGGATGCATCCGGAGTGGGCCTCCAGCTAAGCCCACTCGGAGCGTCCCCTCCCTGGAATCCCTCTTGGCTTCACCGCGGCGCCCCAAGCCACGGTTACTAAGCCCCCTCACCACGACAAGGTGGAGATCCCTTCGAGGGGGAGGGGTATTGCCTGCCTTAACCGTAAAAGTTAGATTTTTTTTACTTACAAATATTTAAGGAGGTTTGTAAGCAGAAACAAATGATGTAAAAATTGACCTTTACCTCCCTATGATTCGAGGATACATCGTTAACCCATTAGTGTCTCACTGCCGTGCACGGGTCTTCTCTCGGAATTAGAAAATTTTAGGCCATAGTCCACCGCGCTGGCCAAGTGCGAATTGGTGGACTTCACATACCTCCCAGAACTTTTTTTTAACGAATTCTCGGGAGTGTGGGTTTTCTCACAATGTTTTCCTTCACCGAAAAGCAGTGATAATTAATTTCTACTGCGCACATAAAACAGTGGTGCGTGCATGGGTTTGAACCTCAGACCTCCTGATTAAGAGGGCAAATTTCAAGTTTCACTGCTCTTGATTCGAGGATACCTACTGCATATTCTACAGAAGTTGGCCTTTAGGTGCTTTCATCCATACAAATAAATGTAATTTAAATGTCTTTTGAATATGAGAATTCTACTTTTTACTAAATTAATATGGAAATGGATATTCCGTTTTTTAATTCACAATCTATCTTTTGTAATAAATCTACTTCGTACAAACAAATTTATACCTACAAAAAAACAAAGGAAATATAATTAATTCGACTTATTTTCGTAGTAGTTACTTACCTCGGCTAATACCGACTACTACTATACATGAAGTAAACAATATTCACGATTATAACTATAGATAGACCTACACAGGCAGACGCATCACCATGCTGCCGCGACCGAGCATTCTCAACTTTCAAGCGTGTTTATAAAGATTTACTTTGTGTATTGTTTCAATAAGGGATAACAGATGTCGCTGGATGTATCCTGAGTTACGCCAAGGGCTAATTCCTTAAGTTTGTAGGTATATAAAAGTGAGTGAATTATTTTGAGTTCAAATTCGATAACGTTGGATTCAATTGGTACGATTTGTTTAAAATAGGGACTTTGTAACATATCACTATTAATTATATGCAGGTAATATTATATTTTTTCCTTAACGTAATGATATACTCAACTGACTTCGAAAAGGAGGAGGATCAATTCGGTTGGTATGTTTCTTTTATGTATGTGCATCGATTTTTCGGCCAACTGAGGAAGAATTTTCTTTCATTCAATGGAGTTTACTTGCAGTTTGATACTATTATCACCATTCATAACTTCAGAACTATGTGAGATTGCGATGGAGCATCATATAAGATATTTTGGCATATGTACCTATCTATGTAGAATTGAAATGAAGATAACTTAAGTCATCGACTTGCATGGATTATTAATAAGAGCTGTTAATAATTGTAACAATATGCTGTACAATGTGTACAAGTACCTACTGGTATTAATAAATATTTAAGGGGGAGACTTTTATGTGACAAATGTTATCTATTTACTCAATATTAATAAGAAACAACAGGTAGAGCTTGAAATATTCAAGGAATTTTCAATCAAACAAATGGGGCTTTTTGCCGTTTTGCTTATAAATAATGGTACGGAACCCTTCGTGCGCGAGTCCGCTTCGAAGTTGCTAAGTTGCTATTAGTCCTACCGAAAAAATGTTGTTTAGTTAAAAATTTTGCAGACATAAAATTGGATACGTAGGTATATGTCATGTGTCCCTGTAGTTCCGGGATTAGAATAGGGCTACGGCATCCCCTGCCTGTCGTAAGAGACGACTAAAAGGGGCTTCCGGGGTTGCAGACGGCTGGAGTGGGAGCTCGAACCGTTCGGTCAAGCAATCCCGGGAAGGACAGCGGTATGTGTGGTCGCATACCGTCGTAAAGACTAGACGGAGCGATGGGCCCAGCCGCGCATCTGGGAGGCGCCCGATAGGACAACGGCAACTCGGAGGATTCCGGTTGAAGTTTCGAGATCCCGGAGTACTCCTTTTAGCGCCGAGGACGGCCACCGGGGGGGTTATAGTGCGGTAAAAATCTCACATGACCTTGCGTCGCTCCCGCGGCGTCGGGTACCATTTGAAGGTTTCCCCCTCGAGAACAAAAAAAAGGTATATGTCATGTATTTTTAAAACGCGGGCGAAGCTGCGGGTTTCAGCTAGTGTTAAATAAATATGATCTATTACTTGTCTAAGTGATACTTGCTTTACAAATATGCTTACGCCGATCGAATATTATTTTTTAAAGATTTTTTTTCTTATTGAGTAATATAAATTTAAAATTGCTGGACTTCCATGCGAACTTTCTGCCATTTATTGTGCTTGGGTTTGATTTTCCATAAACAGTTAGAAAAGTATTATATTACTACTAACAATATAGCATAATACTATGTACAAAGATTAGGAGTTAGAATTATTAGACTTTCGGATTATTATTCCTCTGAGGGATTTTCTACAGGCATTTAATAAGGTGTTGCATTGCATCTAATTGATAAGATTTCTTTGAAGTAAGCGGACTTTCAAGCAAACGTCACCAATGTCAATACAGTGAGCGAACCGATTTCGCGTGTTTTTTACATAACGCGCTATAATATGTTAGACGGTATATTGGACACTTTCTCGCGAATGTTGACTTTCAGGTCATCAAGAGTCCTTGAACGGTTGTTAAAGACCCGGGAATTCAGATAACCCTACAAAAAGAAGTTGCACGGGTTCAAATCTGGTGATCGTGGCGGCCACTCCATATCGCTTCTGAGAGAGATGAAGCACCCCGTCGGCTTGTTTTCATCAAAACACCATGGCCTAATAACCTTAACTAAGAATATCGCAAGAACACTCATAGGGACGGAAATTACGGTCTTCGTGAAGAATTTGCCACACAGAACCCGACAAACCAAGGACCTACGCATGATTGCGAGACTGTTTCACTGCGTCGCCATTTTCTGCCACTCTGACGGGACGTGTGCCTCCCTGGGTCTTCCACGACAGTTCCGTTTTACAAAAATTGTTGACCATACCTACAATTGACTTTTGGTCTGGAACATGGGCCAAGGACGCGAGATTAACATGGTTTCGGATGGCGCGTTGGGTTGTGACCCACCGTTGGATAAGTAGGCCTGTGCGGCAAACGCGACTTCCTCACTATTCCATGGCATCTGATAACTGACCTTTGAAGAGAACAAAATTTTAAGAATTCCCCTTCCAAAAGAAACCACTCGTACCCCTCCAGATAACTGTCAGATATCAAACCGCATAGCTATATACTAAGTTTCATTGAGTTTGTATTTACAATTAACGGCATGCATTTTACTTTACTACTCCTATTTTTCCCTCTTATCGTTTTCCTTAGACGCTTATTTTATTAAATTACAAAACCAAATACCTTATTTAAATAAACTTGCATTAAATTTGGCGGCCTTAAGAAAAAAATGTTAACCCCTATTTTATCCCCTTAGGGGATGATGTTCTTAGTGTAGGGATACAGCCTTTTTATTATATCAAACCAGATAGATAAATACCAAGTATCATTAAGGTAACATAAAAATTGGCATATTTTCATACAAACTTTTCTCAATTCTGATCCCCTTAACGGGCGAATATTACAAAAATTCTTTTTAATTGCTCACTTTTATCATAAAAAGAACCCCTGTACCAAATTTCAAGTGTCTAGGTTATATTATTTATATATTTTATCTTTCAACAGACAGGCAGACATAAATTTCCATAATAAATTATAGCCTATATGTTGCCCAGGATATGTTGCCCAGGACTAATAGCTATATAACAAAAAAAGTTTCATCAAAATCCGTCCAGTAGTTTTTGCGTTAAAGCCGGACAACAAAAACCTTTTCTACAGTTTTATTATATATATAGATAATAGATTTCCAGATTGAATACAAAATTATAATGTTCGTATTTTCCAACTGACGTGAATGTGAAATGCAATACGATGACTTCATTGTACAGTGCTCACCGTACCGGATTAACACAACCGTAAATAAGTCTGCCCACTACATTGGATTTTTTTAAAAATCAACATTCAGTTTCTTGTAAACTAAATGTTAACTTTGTCAATTTTGAGAATGTAATTTCACCCATCATCATGTTTATTAAGCGTGTACTATCACCGGCAGCAGCAGCGACCCACATAGCGCACGCTCCGTCGGCAATGTTTGCGGAGCTCTTCGCGCTGCCGGCACATTTTACGGCTTACCTTGATCTAATTTTCCACCTTTAACTCTGGCCTACGTGTCTGTATGTACTTTTATCTCGCGCCTAAACGTCTATTAAAGATCAACGATGCGATAATTTTGAAGTATAAAATGAAACAGTTACTGCGCCTGAATTCAAGTGCCAGCTGTGTCTATAACGAATGATGTCTAAAACAGCAGTTGCATTTATTAAATAAACAATAAATACACACGACACGTTCTCTTCTAAGCTTAGATTAGTTTTATTATGTAACGCTCAACAACACAAATAATGTGAAATAGTAAAGTAGCTTCTAGATGGTAAATTTTAAATGTTTATAAATATAGAGCGTGGAGAGTTACACATGTCCCGATTGTCCCGAACAATGGGCTCTAAAACTGCTAACATTTTTGCAACAAATATCGCACTCACAATTCTAGTTTTCAATTATTCGGTTTCAACAAAAAAGAAATGACTGAGCGAATGAATCGTGTGCAGTTATATGCACTTGGAGCGGGTGACGGCTAGAAACGGCTGTAACATACGTGTCCAATACATTTACAGTATGTTTGTACCTTAATACGTACTTAAACTAACTTAAAGTAAGTAAGTATGTTATTATCCTGTCAGGACTACGTGTATTTTTTTGTTGTAATTCTCGCGGCGAAGACTTCCTTTCCCTCTCCGTAACCTACTTGTGTAGTAGGAACACATATTAACAAAGAGACATTTATGCCACATGAATTTCAAAACAGGAACACGTAATGTTTTGGGTTCGAGTTTAAATATATTCGTTTAGACTTCTACTTATTTATTGACATCAATGCTCGTGTGCTACGACCACGCCCATTTCACGCTTTTCGATGAAAACATTCTACTTTTATACGTACTACCTAATTAATTTTTCAAACGGCTCCCGCTCAGAGTCGATCTATCAAGATTTCTAAAATTTATATAGTAATCCTGCTTGTTACGGTTAACGATACATTAGTAATACTAATAATGTATTCACTTAAAACTTTCATTACTAAGATATAAATGTTTAACAAATTCTATATAATTAAAAGTAGTTTGATATTTTTCTGTTAAGCGTGTTTTGAAAAATAACTATGAGTTTTTTTTGTAACAAAACTAAAATGCCGAAAATATTAGAACGGAAATGCCAAACAGATTTCTCACTTGGCTTTATCACTTGGAAGTATGGTTGAGGGGGCGGGAGGGGAAGTTGGCGGCTTTATACGATTCATATCTCTCCAGACACTTCACTTGCTTTTTGAAAAGCTTACGCCTTTGCTGCTTAATGAGATATGCTTACTTTATTAGCATCCTCTTTCATTTTACCATAAATCCACAATTCCTATCCCTTTCTTTAGGTAAGGTTGTCATACAGTAACGTGACGTTTATAATCCGCAACTGTCTGTATGTATATTGGTAGTTATTGGACTTATTTGTATATACAAAATCTTTATCTGGATTGTTGGTGGAGAAAATTGTTGAAAGATTTGATGTAGTTTGAGTATAGTCAGCTGCAATTTATTCACGGCCCCGGCATGGTACGCGTTGGTATCAAGGTCGAACCGCCAGCGTCTCCAGGTGCAGCAGAACCTAGCCTTGCGAGTAATCGTGGGGGCTGGTCGCTACGTCAGGAACGACGTGTTGCGGCGCGACCTCAAGATCGAGACGGTCGAGGAGTTTGTGGTCCGCCTAGCTCGTTCAATGTATGAGCGGGCGGAGGCTGGACCACATATACACCTAAAGGTTCGCGCCTCTTCACGATCGACCACCTGGGGGGCGGCCGCTCCCGCGGGAGCTCCCTGGCTTGGCGACCTCCGACCATCAGGAGGACGACCGTCGGCTCGTAAGCGACGCCCAAGTACACCGCACCACCCACTAAACAGTGGGGATGGTAAATATCCTTTACACTTGTATATAAAATTATAATGTTTTTATTAACATTTTAATATTATATATAAATGTTAAAGATCCGGGAGGTATTCGACTTCCTTGAGAATTGCCCGGGTAAAGAGGGTACCCCTCGAGGCCCGAAATTCCCTACCCACCGCCCTTATGTTGACATTGCCTTAGCATATGAGAGACCCGGAGGGTATGACGTCCCACGTAATGTAATTTATTCATAGCTCTATATCGTAATGCAAAAGTGTGTCTGCATGAACGAAATGTGAAGAAACTCTTTAAAGGTATTTGACTTGGTATTCTATGAGGTATTTTATCTTGAATGAGTGTTTTTGGCCTCATCGCCAAACTACTAAAATACACGCACAATGAATAAATGCGCCAAAAAGTAAAACACAACATTTACATTCCAATTGATTAAAAACTAACATAAATAACTTATTTTTGTATAACGATTGTATATCATCGCCCATATCATATGCGGGTTTTTAAAGTTCACATAATCCTTATTTATAGCTAATTTTTTAATGTCAATAATCATTTAAACCGTAATAAATGTATTGAGAGACATTTAAATTTAATTTAACAAGTTATGTCGTATTTTACTGTGATTAGGAAAAAGTATAGCTATTATATCTACGATATATTTACTGTAGTCATAGTACCTACTTTTATTACAAAAGTAAAATATAGCGAACAAAATAAGTATTATAAGCAAAGTGCTATGGTTCGTTAATTTAACAAGAACATCATATTTAGGAAATATCGCACTGAACGTGCGCTTTCTGTTCTCATCAATCAGCCTTCAGCAGCGAAACAAGACGCCATCATTCACTTCCTCAGAAAAACTGGCGACGGCGTGATTGATGTAAACCAATTAAACGCGAAGTAAATCTGTGGCCTCTGAGCCTGTGGCCGTTGTACCAAATATTTTAGAAAAAATATTTTTTCGATGATATGTCGATAAGCTGATGCGATATTCACCTCGCATCGCATCGCAAAAAAGTTATTACAAATTCACATTGCGATTATCCTCAATACTCATTTGCTCTACTGCCTCGCTCGTTTCTGTTCCATCACGTATAAAGAAAAGGTAAATGAATTAATTTAATTTATTTGATAATATCGGAACTTATAACAAAGTGATTCCACGTACATTTATTGATTGATATTTAATAATTTCCCCAAAATATGTTTATTGATAGTCTAACTTTGAGCAGGTTCAAAACTCGGTCTCTCAATTGAGGTCCTATCCAATTGAGGGTTCTGATCCTGGGCACGCATTACTGATTTGTGTAAAACTGTGCGCCTATTAGTAAATTTTCTTTATGGATGGTAAAGATTGCGAGGAAATCTACACACCTCACAGTTACTTTAAAAAGTTAACAAATGTATGATGAATCTACCAACTCTCACATGGCCAGCAAGGTAGGCTACGGTATAAAACTCGCTCATTCTCAGGATAGGCCCAGCAGAGGGAAAATAATGAGTTAACGATAGATACATATATTTTTGAATTCTTAAATTGGCCAAGGTAATCTAAGTAAGCCATTGCCAATATTTGAATTTTCAACCATTAAAATTACGTTCAGCTAAAATCATACTTTGCCCTCAAATTTAGACTTGTTCAAATATTTACTTCGACAGTTTGAATTCACCTTCAGAAGGAACATTTCATTCAGCGGCAGAGCGCGGCCGCGGCTGCGAACCCTCTGAATACTTTATAATGCGGATTATAAAGTAGTCAAACTCGGTCCTTGTAATGGGTTTGAGACAACATTATCTCATACTTCAGGTGAGATTCTGTGCCGTCTAGAACCGATCGTCTTTCCAGGTATCGAGATTGTCAAGTATGTTTTAATTCTTATTCAAAAACTGATTCGTAAACTCTAACGTATTATTATTTTGTAAAGAGGATAAAGTAAAAAAATCGTAGGCCTATCAATATCATATCAATCCTTATGTAAAAAAAACAAATCTTTATGTAAAATTTTACAATCCTAAACGCTTTCTACACTCATACTTCTACAATCTTGACTAGATATTATGTCCTATGTGCGTATGATACATATAGGCCCCGCTACCGGGAAGTAGCGGCGGCGCTGGGCCCCGCTCGCTCGCTGCGGCGACGTCACTAATGAACTGCAATTAACAGCCCGTGATCCCGGTAAGTGCCGACTAACATTTCCGCTAACTGACACCGTTCACTAAGTACTTTATAGTATTTTATCTGTGGTAAAATATTGCCACATTGGAAACGTATTTGAAAGCGGCAAATTATAAGAGTTCATGTACAAGTATAATAGCAAGGCAATAGTGTATCGTGAAAACCTTTACTATATAACCATACCATGTTGAATGATTAACAAGGACAGGTTTTAAATTAGATTTGCATTAATTTTATTAGGAGACTTAAGAGTTGTTTTTTTTTTATCTAACTTACAGGCCCTCAGGTGTGACAGAGATATAATTAGATAATGAATCTTACCGATATCCTGTGCTTCTTAATCATTTTCGACCTATATCTATTCTTCCCTTCCTTTCTAAAATTCTGGAAGCCTGTGTACATAAGCAAGTCTCTACTCACTTATCGAAATATAACCTACTGAGTTCATATCAGTCTGGGTTCCGCTCCGGTCACAGCACCACCACCGCTTTAATTAGAGTTTGTGACGACATCAGACAAGGCATGGATGATAGGAAGCTTACGGTGTTGGTGCTGGTTGACTTTTCAAATGCTTTTAACACAGTCGACCACGATATTCTCCTTGCTATCCTAGCCCACTTACACTTCTCCTCCTCTGCCTTAAAATGGTTCTCTTCCTATCTTCGCGGGCGCCAGCAGTCTGTCCGTATAGGAAGCACTTTTTCGGATTGGGCTGATTTGGAAGCTGGTGTTCCGCAAGGCGGTATTCTCTCTCCGTTATTATTTTCTCTTTTTATTAATTCTCTCACTCATGTTTTCAATTGTTCGTATCATCTGTACGCTGACGACTTACAACTTTATGCTCAAGCTGATGCAGATCACCTCCATAGCGCAATAGACATATTAAACGCTAATCTAGATTCTCTTCACAAATGGTCTTTGTGCTATGGTGTGACAGTCAACCCTGCTAAATGCCAAGCAATTATCATTGGCAGTTCAAGATTATTGGCCAGGATTGACCGTAATTCCCTACCATCAATCTTATATGACACCAGATTAATTCCGTTTTCGGAGTCAGTGAAGAATCTTGGCCTTTACATTGACTGCTCTTTAAGTTGGAATGTGCACCTTACTGAACTATCCCGTAAGGTCAACGCCACTATGCGATCTTTATACCGTCTAAAACACTTCCTTCCTGTTAAAACTAAACTAATGCTTGTCAATACCCTGATTTTGCCTATTATCGACTATGCAGATGTATGTTACCCGGATCTGACCGAAGCACTTCTCAATAAACTAGAGCGCCTTCTCAATAATTCTATTCGATTCATATTTGGTCTTCGCAAGTATGATCACATTTCTCAGTTTCGTAGTCAACTTAAGTGGCTCACTATCCGACAAAGGCGCAATTCTAGGATTCTCCTTCTACTATATTCTATCTTAAATGATACCAATACTCCTTCTTATTTAAAGGATTCTTTCCAATATCGGTTCTTAACTCATGACAAAATGCTTCGGTCGTCTTATAACTTTAGAGCAAACATCCCACCGCATACTAGCGGTTTCTTTCATTTCTCGTTCACTGTTCAGGCGGTATTGTTATGGAACGCCTTGCCCGCTGATATCAGGAAAGCGCCCAGTAAGTGTATATTCAAAAAGCTTGTCCGAGAGCATTATCTGAGCACTACTACTGTCTCCTAATCATCTATTATTTTATTTTATTTTTATATATTAATTTTATGTATTTTATATATTTATTGTGTGTATTATATGTATTTATAATATAAATATTTATTTATGATATATGTATATGTATTTATGGCTAAGTAGGTATATTAATATTTCTATTGCTCGCGGTTAAAATTAACACCTGCCACTCATTTTCCAGCCACCCAGGGTTGACTGGTAGAGAATGCCATCAGGCATTAAGTTTGCCCTATTGTAACTTTCTGTAAAGGTGCAATAAATATATAAATAAATAAATAAATAGATATCTTAATGGCAAAAACTGAATATAAATGTATGTTCGTTACTCTTTCACGCAAAAACTATGAATTGAGTTTGGATGATACTTGGCATACTTATTTATCACATGGATAGGCATGCTCCCAGGGGCCATATAAGGTGCAAAAGTATCCTATACTTTTCACTTAATATGACTCGGCTACGTCCAGCCACGGGATGTCAAATAAAAATACATTTTCTTTTCATTTGAGCCGCGGCTGTAAAAAATTGTGGAGAGCGAACTTCAACACGACTTTTTGAATATTCGTAGGCAATGCGTAGAGGAATGATAAATCCAGCTGCTATGTGAAGAATACTCCATTCAGCACCGTTTTGTATCTCTATACGGGCTTTCGATTGATGAACGCTTGAAACATAGAATTACAGCGCATAATAAACACGCTATCATTAAGTACAAGGATTTTTTAAAGTAGGATTTAAAAAAAACACAAAAAGAATCATTTACTTACGACGGTATCTAAAATCTAAACTAGAGGATTCGTTGATTCAACGTTGCTAATAAAAATGTAAATAACATTTTATTCCACTTTCCATAACATTCAATTGCGAATTAAAATTAAAAAATAGATGTCTCAATTTATTTTTGAGATGTTTTATGTACATTTAAGTTGATTAATTGAGGTGTATAAAAATGTCGATATGTCGTGAGTGCATTCTGTGAGTGAGGACCCCTCCGTCTCGGTACGTGACTGGATTTAACATCAGCGTGTGCCGACGTTGTCGGTCTACGAGGGTTAAGGCTTTCTAGTGTCCGGGCACTGAGTGTCCAGAGGATTTCCACTAAGATTTAGTCGATGAGTGTTCGACATACACCTTCTGCTCCTCTGGGAAGACGGAGACCCCTGAGGATTTCTGCGCGTAAAAACATGTCAAATTACAAAAAACATCGTGCGTAGTAGTATAGTTTGGTCCCTGGCAAAGAAAAATAACACTATAAAAATGTTAGATACATTATAGCATTTGTATGGTTAAGTTATTTCATGTAGCTATTTCTTTCTAAGCAAAAAATATTTTACAGAACGCAGAACACAGTGTTGAAAGTCGATATGCAAAATCGCTTTCTGCATGTTATATGTTCCTATGTAGAACATCAATATTCATGTATTCACGTCAAAATCGCGCGTGATAACACGGCACACAGGGACTATTTGACAAGAACGGAATTAAAAACTGTTTTTAGGTTTTTTCATGTTTAAATTTGCAAACGGCATATTCCGTTAGCGCGTAAAGTTTCTTTCATCGATAGATATTACCCATTACGTAATTTAACAGTGTTACGACTGTTCATAGTTTAAATCTGAAAATACAACTCTGTCTACTTTTATGCATTTACACACATATATTATTTTAATAAAAAATATTAATTAATAATGATTCACAAAACTTACTTTTGTAACACTTCCACAATTTTTTAGCTTTTAGGCTCTTTAATTTGAGTTTATAAATTAGTATAGGTACATCTCATTTGTTGCTGTCTAAACGTATCGCCACAGGTATCTCAGCAACTGTAAACAACAGTCGCCTCAGCGCCGCTGCGGGATGTTGCACCACACAGCCGCTGCAGCTCAAAGCGACCGCTAATTAGCACCCGCACACGGACGATTATTTAATGCTTTAGAGGCGAAATTGTAGCTGTTTATTTGCACCGCAAGACTGTGCTCACTGCTTATTCTATTGTATATTTGGCATATACTTTGTGTAGCTAATATTATGTACTGTAAGTTTTATTGTGGATGAGGTATTGAATCAAACGACTGTATCGCATTACCGTGCGAGAGCGACTGGTTTATTAGTTTACATAATAATTGCAAAGTGCATGCGGCACACTTTATAGTGTCACTTGACTTGCTTAATGTATTTAATTTACCTTATTACTTTATAAAAATGTTACATACAATCACAATATTTGTATTAAATTTCTTATTTATTAGAGCTTAGTAGCACTAATAATGTGTTAGACGCTATTATTAGTCATTATTTTTTAAGGGCAAACTATCAAAAGCGTGTGTGTGTTATCTGTTCGTATTTATAACTGGGGCTATTAGTTTTAGTCCAGTTAATGTGACAACGAGTTGTACACGAGCGGCCTCGTTCACAGCGACCGCAGCTGATGAGCGCTACGAGCTTTAAGCAATTAATAGGATCGTTCAGTGACATCACACTGAAATTGACTGTGGAACGGTTAATTTCACAGTCTGTTTCACGTGAGGGAAATTCCACGGAATTCACTCACTGAAAGCAAAGGCAGAAAGTTGATATAGGGCCTGTTGATTAAGAAACCTTCACGTAGCTAACCAGAATTTCTTAGAAAATAGACGCTGTCGAGCTTAATAACAAAGCTATAGTATAAGCTTCATTACCAACTGCGTTCGTTCTAATAATAATTATGTTGAAAATCAGTTTAAATATTACAAATGTTTTTTTTTACTAGATTTTATTTTCCAGACTCATTTTTAAACTAATATGAACTTCGTTCTCAAGCAAGCATTTTATTAAATTCGAATACAAATATTGTCCTTAAATTTCGTAACATAAAATGTGAAGGTTGACGATTCTCGAAACAAAAAGCCTTTTATGTGAGCGCGTGTAACACGAGGGTGGTCGCTGAAAGTCATCTGTTTGTGTGACGTATAAACGCCATCAACAAAACTGCTGATCAGACAAAAGTTAGAAAAACCTGGGTCGTTTAGAAGGAAACGATATTTTCCCAAGCATTTTATAGTATGCATGCAAGTTTATTGCAAATAGCTTATGTGCGAGAACCGCCTTCCCGTAAGTCCCGGGGAATTAAAAGACGGTCAAACGAGACTTCGGGAGGTCATAGGCAGTTCCACAACATTTTGGGGCTACCTAACTTACTGTCGGAATACGAGTTCTACTTACGATTAGCCACGTACGGTCCGCCCGCGGCTTCTCTTTCTTCCAGGATCCTGGCAAGGCTCCACGCGGTCCACACAACACGTGCCCACACACCAACGATGAATTTGAAGGCTTCGATTTAGTCCACACGCTTAGAGTACACAAATAGTTTATATCTTCACAATACACACGAAAATTAAAGGTATTAAGTTCTACACATACGAATTTTGTACGAGCCGGTTAGCAGCGGTCGCTTCAACAACGCTCACGCCGCCATACTGCTTTCCGGAGCATGGTGAGGGATACTACCCTCTGATTGGACGGACCGTATAAGCATTGTAAATAATGCTCTGCTATTGGTTGAAGAATCCAACCCCGACAGCAAGTTGAAAATCATTCAATTGTATTAAAGCTAATTTGATTTTAAACAACGGTTAAGAAAGAGCTTATATGTCCGTAACTAACAAAAACAACCACACTAGGTTATCTCTACATTCGTTTGCTAATATCTATATTGCTTTATAATACTGAAAAGGTGAATTGATAAGCGTAAGATAGGTTCCCTGTTGCGTAATCTCAGCACATGTTCACGAGGCGGCGACGTCACGCGGCTTCATAAATACATTTTTATCGAATGTTATACGTACGATATAAGACCGCTGAGCTTTCCTTTTATGAATTACTAGTTGACCCGGCGAACTTCGTTCCGCCTAAAAATCGAAAATCTAAAGTTATGCGTGTTTCTCCTCTATATTATTCATTTATTTATTAATTGTATCCAAACTTATACCTAACACAATCAGTACCCGCGACTTCGTCCGCTTGGACTATAACAATATTTATCCAAACCCAAACAGGGCTCTCTTTTACTGAACTGTAAGGCAAGATACTGGAGCTAACTTTCATTACTATGTAAAAAAAAAAGATTGTAATAATATTAAAAAAATTAATATAAATAAGAAAAAAAAGACAAACCCGCTGAGTTTCTTGCCGGATCTTCTCAGTTGAGGTATTCCGATCCGTCCTCCTCCGACCGATCCTCAGTCATTCCGATCCGGTGGTAGTGTAAGAAAAAAAATGTAACTGATAATTTGTAAGTGCCCCCGCAGGCCTATACAAAATAAAGGCATTTCATTTCATTTCATCCATCCAGTAGACTTAAAATCCACTGTCCGACTAAGTCTAAGTTTCCAAGCAATAATATTATTTTTTATTTGTAATAGGAAGCCTAAATTTTATGCTCACTCCAAAAATGTGAAATTGCTCTACAAAATTTTAACCATTTTTTTGAATTTATTGTGAACATATCTGGCATGATTTTCCTTCTGTCACAGACAGTTAACCTAGGCAGATTAACCGTGGATAAAAATAGGAACTTTTCTTTGTAAGCTATGTGGCGCGGCTTAGGACACCATTTTGTATTCTACCATAGTCTGGCTAGCGTTGGACCACTTTTAAGGAGATTTTCTTTAAGATATCGCTAGAGTTCCTGTACTTTTTATGAAATGTGTGCGTTCTGGAAGTATACTTATCAAAAAACGCTGTGGTAAGAGACTCTGTAACCAACGCCTTGGTTTTGTTCGTGTGAGTTGCCAAAAACGTGACCGTACTCAGAGAAGGAGCGGCAACCTTCCTTGGGTGACGTGCTCTCCGGCTGCGCATCGGGCCATTAGTTGCTATCTCTTCCTCTTGCCTCGCAAATTCAATCTGCAATTTCAACACTTGAAGCCCCACGCTGATACCCTGATTTCAACCCGTTTAAGGTAAAGTTTCAAAAAAGTCTTTCTTGTCTAGTCTATTGATATAGGGTCTTATTTATAAAATTATTTTCCTTAATAGTTGGTTTTCAAAAAAAAGGATGAATACGTATTTTATCACTTTTACTATAAAGGGACAAATACCAATTTCCATATTGTTTACCTTAACATTGGCGGAATTGGAAGTTTTATTTAATTTACTCCTTAATCGTTATTTCCCCATGTGAAATGGTGAAATGCATGGTTCATTAAGTTTGTGCAGTGACTAAACATAGGATAAATATGTCAATCTTTAAGAAATGTTTTGTCTTATAGGATTTATAAAAGATTTCACCAACGCCCATTAATAAAGTTTGTACCACGTCATCTATACTATAATAAATCTGTAAGAGGTCGCTGTCTGTACATGGAATAAATTTAGGTGAAAATCATTTCTAGAGGTCTTTAATACGATATAGAACCCAAAATAATGGTTTTTAGAAATCTTTTCTGTTTGTCTGTTTGTCTGTTTGTCTGTTTATCTGTTTGTCTGTTTGTCTGTTTGTCTGTGTGTTTGAAAACGCTAATCTCAGAAACGGCTTATCCAATTTGAAAATAATTTTCACCGATGTGTTGTGGGAAACTTCACTTAACATTTAGTGTTTATTTTATGTAAATCGGTTTATAAATAAAAAAGTTATGTCAATTTTAAACTACGCAGTATTTATTCTGTGTTCGATAAGTGTTAATAAGTTAAGTAAATGCGTAGTTGAATTGGTTGAAACTAAACATGTTATGGTCTGTAAATGTATTCCTTTGTTATGTATTTTTTATTGGTTATGTGAGTACCTATGTTATTTGATACATACACATCTATATATATCTATATATACTTACATAAAAACGAAAGGATGCTCTCTCACTCATCTATTGAATAAACATCGTAGAGCCTAAACTGCTAAAGATACGAATATGATTTTTACTAGGGGTTATTTTTATGACGTAGACGTCAATTATGAATGAATTTTCTGATCCCCCCCCCCCCCAATTTAACCCAAATAGGAGACGTAAGTTTGTATGAAAGGCAGTCAATTTTGAGGCCACCTCAATAAAATTTAGTATTTCGCTTTGATTTTTAACCGACTTTTATGTTAAAACATCGTTTTAAACCGACTTCCAAAAAGGAGGAGGTTATCAATTCGTCTGTATTTTTTTAAATTTTTTTTTAAATTTTATATTTGTTACTCGAGTTCTCCGCACTGGGTGAACGGATTTGGATGATTTTTTTTTTCATTTGAAAGGTAATGCGTGTCATCGGGCCCCATTTATGTGGCATCCATAAGAAAAGCGCATAAGTCTGATATTTGCATTAACGATGTGCGCGATAAATAGATGAATAACTCTATTTCCCGCCAACCAATTTCGATGATTTTTCTTTTATTTGAAAGAATGTACTTCAAGGGTACTCTGATGAGTTTGATACGGTTCTGATCATAGGATCCATTTATTTGAAGCAAATTAACGAATTTAGTGATACTCGGCCAAACCTAAGCTGTAGGAGTCCAATTGGGTTGAATGTAGAATGAGATTACTAAGCAGATATTTCCTAAAAAAATTGACCTTCAACTCTTCAATCCTGATGATGCAGGGGTACTGCTAGCCTGAACCGTA
The DNA here is from genome assembly GCA_949699795.1 of Spicauda simplicius. Lineage (NCBI taxonomy): Eukaryota > Metazoa > Arthropoda > Insecta > Lepidoptera > Hesperiidae > Spicauda > Spicauda simplicius. The sequence continues at coordinate 714,411 of OX453071.1, read as the reverse complement.
GAAGTAGTCAATTTGTTTTTATGGATATATAATAAGATTGTTAAACAAATTCATGAGACAAAAATTTGATCTTCAACTCCTCAACCCTGATGATGTAAGGGTATTTCAAGACTAAACCGTAAGAGTTGGCTATTTGGTACTTAAGGTTATGTAATAAAAATACCAAGCAAAGATACACGTTAAAAATTTTGACCTTTAACTCCTCAACCCTGATGATGCAGGGTTACTTCAAGCCTAAGCCATAGGAGATGGCCATTTGGTGCTTTCGGGTATGTAATATGATTACTAAGCAAAGACACAAAATGAAAGTTTCGACCTTCAACTCCTCACCCCTGATGATGCAGGATGCTGCTAGCCTAAACTATACGAGATGGGCATTTGGTGCTTTCAGGTATTTAATATAATTACTAAGCAAAGACACATGATGAAAATTTTGACCTTTAACTCCTCAACCCTGATGATGCAGGGGTACTTCAAGCCTAAGACATAGAAGTTAGCTATTTAGTGCTTTCAGATATGTAATATAGTTACTAAGCAAAGACACATGATAAAAATTTTTACCTTTAACTTCTCAACCCTGATGATGCAGGGGTGCTTCAAGCCTAAGCCATAGAAGTTAGCTATTTAGTACTTTCGGGTATGTAATATAATTACTAAGCAAAGACACATGATGAAAATTTTGACCTTTAACTCCTCAACCCTGATGATGCAGGGGTACTTCAAGCCTAAGACATAGAAGTTAGCTATTTAGTGCTTTCAGATATGTAATATAGTTACTAAGCAAAGACACATGATAAAAATTTTTACCTTTAACTTCTCAACCCTGATGATGCAGGGGTGCTTCAAGCCTAAGCCATAGAAGTTAGCTATTTAGTACTTTCGGGTATGTAATATAATTACTAAGCAAAGACACAAGATGAAAATTTCGATCTTCAACTCCTCAAGCCTGATGATGCAGGGTACTGCAAGCCTAAGTCATAGGAGTTGGCTATTTAATGCTTTCGGGTATGTAATATAATTACTAAGCAAAGACACATGATGAAAATTTCGATCTTAAACTCCTCAAGCTTGATGGTGCAGGGTACTGCAAGCCTAAGCCATAGGAGTTGGCCATTTAATGCTTTCGGGTATGTAATATAATTACTAAGCAAAGACACAAGATGAAAATTTTGACCATCATCTCCTCAACGCTGATGATGCAGGGGTGCTTCAAGCCTAAGCCATAGAAGTTAGCTATTTAGTACTTTCGGGTATGTAATATAATTACTAAGCAAAGACACAAGATGAAAATTTCGATCTTCAACTCCTCAAGCCTGATGATGCAGGGTACTGCAAGCCTAAGTCATAGGAGTTGGCTATTTAATGCTTTCGGGTATGTAATATAATTACTAAGCAAAGACACATGATGAAAATTTCGATCTTAAACTCCTCAGCACTGACGATGCAGGGTACTGCAAGCCCAAGCTATAGAAGTTGGCTCGCAAGTGCTTACGTATAAGTAATAAGAATACTAAGCAAAGACACGGGATATTTTTTTTACCTTCAACTCCTCCCTGATGATTCGGGATAGTGCAAGCCTAAATTATAAAAGGTAGTCACATAATGCTTACGGTTGTTTTTAGTATAAATTATAAGTTTAATGACAGCTCATTAAACTGAAATGTGATTAATAAATTATACTTCAATTCATCAACCCTGATAATTAATCTAAGTACACAACCTACTTAAGCCGTATGAGTTTGGTACTTATTGATTACAATGTAATGTACAACGCGTTCCTGAGAGAACATTATGATGAAAAGTGTCACTTTGAATACCTAAATCCTGAAAATGCAGGAGTATTGTCATGTTATTGTTAAGAGTTGGATTTAGCTGTAGCTTTTTAAACAGGATGGGTTAGGTTAGGTTGGAACATACAAGAAAACATAAAAAATAAGCGAGCAGGGTGGGACAGTACCGTGCGAGCGGGTGCGCCCTGTTCGTATGAATTGTATAAGTGTTTTGATTATGTTTCTGCTTCACAAAGAACAATGCGGGATTTACGCACACAAATAGCCCGATGCACCTCTTAAAAGATCTTATCTCTGGCCACATGAAACAAAATATGAACTTAGAATATATGTCGCTGTTCAGTGATATTCCAATTTTCTAATGATTTACTTCAAGTAGATAATAGTGCTTTGTTATCCGGAAAAGTTAAAATCAATCTTTATATCGATACGCCTTCGTTTAAATGTGGAGGAGTTGGTTGAAAAAGTATATCCCAATATTATTAATACAACCAATAACACTATAAATTGGTTCCAAAAGACGGCTATATACCCACCCACCAATGAACGTGTCGATAAAATAAATGATTTATTTTTTTTCAAAATTTAAAGCAGCGTCACAGATCTACTATTCGGTAGACACAGTCATTGAGATGGAGGAAGCAGTACATTATCCAACAGAATTTTTGAATTCCTTAATGCGTTCCGGAACTCCTGAACACAAATTAATATTAAAAGTAGTATAGTACCTATAATCTTACTTAGAAATTTGAATCCGCCAAAATTACTTCAAATAGTATTTTCCAATTCGGAAAAGTTCAAATCAATACGTTTTGGTTCAAATGTGGAGGAGTAGATTGAAAAAATGTATCCCGATATTGTGAATTAGACCACTAAGAATGTAAATTGGTTCAAAAAAGCGGTTTACAACATTAGAATTCGTCTAATTTAAAAAAAATACATAACAATACGCTCCTACCCACAAATACACACTTTAAATTCGTTTTTTCACTCTGTGTTTGACCAGGTAATCCTTGAGCGGCCAAACAGATTTTAATGTTACTACTTTTTATCATAGAATTCCCACGGTGTCGAGATGTGCGCGGGAAAATCTTTGTGACACGTTGCACGCGGGCAAAGCCGCGGGTACAGCTAGTCTATTCATAGAATGCTGAAATTGGGCTATTTGTGACAACACAAAATACAACCACTTAAGTTCTTGAGTCTTACTTTAAAATTGCTGGACTCCATGCGAACTTTCTGCCATTTATTATGCTTGGATTTGATTTTCACAGTTACAGTCACAACAGTTAGAAAAGTATAATATTACTACTAACAATATAGCTTAATACTATGTACAAAGATTAGGAGTTAGAATTATTAGACTTTCGGATTATTATTCCTTTGAGGGATTTTCTAAAGACATTAAATAAGGTGTTGCATTGCATCTAATTGATAAGATTTCTTTAACGTAAGCGGACTTTCAAACTAACGTCACTACAGTCAATACACTGAACGAACCGATTTCGCGTGTTTTGCATTACCCGCTCTAATATGTTGGACACTTCCTCGCGAATGTTGACTTTCAGGTCATCAAGAGTCCTGGGACGGTTATTAAAGACCCGGGAATTCAGGTAACCCTACAAAAAGAAGTTGCACGGGTTCAAATCTGGTGATCGAGGCGGCCACGCCATATCGCTTCTGAGAGAGATGAAGCACCCCGTCGGCTTGTTTTCATCAAAACACCATGGCCTGATAACCTTAACTAAGAATATCGCAAAAAAACTTATGGGGAAGGAAATTACGGTTTTCGTGAAGAATTTGCCACACAGAACCCGACAATCCAAAGACCTACGCATGATTGCGAGCAGAGCGCTGCGGTGATTGGACTGTTTCACTGCGTCGCCATTTTCTGCCGCTCTGACGGGCCGTATGCCTGCCTGGATCTTCCACGACTGTTCCCGTTTTACAAAAATTGTTGACCATACCAACAATTGACTTTTGGTCTGGAACATGGGCCAAGGGCGCGTGATTAAAATGGTTTCGGTGGGCGCGTTGGGTTGTGACCCACCGTTGGATAAGTAGGCCTGTGCGGCAAACGCGACTTCCTCACTATTCCATGGCATCTGATAACTGACCTTTGAAGAGAACAATATTTTAAGAGTTCCCTTTCCAAAAGAAACCACTCGTACCCCTCCAGATAACTGTCAGATATCAAACCGCATAGCTATATACTAAGTTTCATTGAGTTTGTATTTACAATTAACGGCATGCATTTTATTTCACTACTCCTATTTTTCCCTCTTAGGGTTTTCCTTAGACGCTTATTTTAATAAATTACAGTAATCAGTAATCAGTAATCAGTAATAATTTATTGTCAAAAACAGGTACATTAATGGTGTAAACAAATTAGTATTATTGTCTCTCTGTTTTTGCCTACAGAGGCATACAATAATTTAATAGGAAGATACATGACAATTTTGAATAATAATAATAAAAAAAAACATAATTAATATTTAGATCTACAAATTGATTACTTATTATATTCTATGTCAAATACTTTTAAATTTACGATTGCTTATATGTCAAGAACATTAAGTATGTCAGTATATAAAACAATAATATGAACAGATATAAAATAATAATTATATATAATTGTGACATAGAATTGGACTTAATTAAAATAATAATGTCAACATAATATTGTTTTGTCTTGTACAAATTCATCCACTCTATAGTAACATTTATTAGTTAGTATTAACTTCAATTTTTGGTTAAAATTATTTAAATCAAGAATTTTCAGTGCATCAGGTAAATGATTAAATAGCAAAGGTGCCATACCATAAATGGTCTTTTTATAAAATTTACTTTTTGAGGTATTAGTAGGCATCACATTAAAAGTGTTACGTGTTTTACGTGGGCACCTAGTATATTCAATATTAAATTTGTGAATATTTTCTTTTACAAATTTACATACTTCGTATATATAAAGGCAGGGAAGTGTCAATAGATGATTATCAATAAAAAACGACTTGCAGCTTTGTTTTTGATAAAGTCGAAACATAGCTCTTATACATTTTTTCTGTAATCTAAATGCTCTGATTGTGTTCACTGAATTTCCCCAATGAATGATACCATACCTCATATTTGAAAGCACATAACCATGATATGCAATCATTGCCGTCTCTCTCGTCGCACATTCTGTTAATTTTCTTAGCACGAAAACGAAACGATTTAATTTACCACATAAGTAATTAATGTGTGCTTTCCAATTTACATGATTATCAAGGATTAGACCTAGAAATTTGTGTTCTGTGACTGATTCAATAACATTCTCACCATATTTTATTGTCAAATTGGGTTTTTGTGCTTGATAAAATTGAAATTGCATATATTTAGTTTTCGTCAGATTTATTAATAAATTATTGTTATTTAGCCATATAATGTTGTCATTTAGCGCAGTATTAACAGTTGCTTCGTAATTCTGTATTTCAGTACCTCTAATAATCAGTGTCGAATCATCCGCAAATAGTATCATTTTTTGATCAGTACTATTTGGGAAGTCATTTATATAGATTATAAACAACAACGGCCCCAATGTGCTTCCTTGTGGGACTCCGTGCTCTACATATTTTGGTTCAGATTGTGCTTTTCGTTCTGTATTATCTCTACTATTGATATATTTTATCTCAGTATACTGAGATCGATTTGATAAGTACGTTTTAATGAGGTTGTACGCTGGGCCTCTTATACCTACTTCGAAAAGTTTTTGAAGGAGCTTTCTATGGCACACAAAGTCAAAAGCTCTGGTCATGTCCATGAACATCGATAAAACCGGTTCCCTGTCATTTAAGCTTTCGGCAATATTTCTCTATAATTCATAAATAGCTAAATTTGTACTCCTATTTTTTCGAAATCCAAATTGTTCTTCAATTAATATGTTAGACTTTTCCAAAAAACTATATATGCGTTTATGAATTTCTTTTTCGAAAACTTTTGATAAGACAGGTATTAACGCTACTGGCCTATAGTTATCACAGTTAAGCTTATCTCCTTTTTTGTGCACTGGTTTGATTACCGTCATTTTTAATTTTTCTGGAAAAATGCCTTGACTAAAGCTTAAGTTTATTATATGACTTAGTATTTTGGAGAAATGCGATGAACAGATTTTTAACAATTTGCTAGGTATTTCATCAAATCCTACACTTCTAGTGTTTTTTAAGCTTTTGATCGTTTTTTCTATGTCACTCGGTGTAGTTGGATACATGAATATTGATTTTAAAGTAGACAATGTATTTGTAGAGCAAGTAATTTCATCGTTTTTTTGCAATTTATTTTTCACAATGTCAACAAAATTATTATTAAAAATATTGGCAATGTCAATTGGATTCTGTATTATAGTATTATTATATTTTATAGGAGTAATTTTAGATTTATCAACATATTTCGTTCCATTAATAATGTGCCATGATGTTTTTGATTTATTACTGGAATTTTGGAGAAGTTTTTTGTTCTGTATTCGATGAGATGTTTTTATTATATTTTTAAGCATACATGAGTATTGTTGATATGTACAATTTATTAATTTATTACATTTATTAAGTCGACTTTGCCAATAGAGAGTGCGCTTATGCTCTACTGGACTTTCTGATACCCTTTGTTATCCATTTATTATGGGTTTTTGGGGAGATTCTAATTCTTTTTTTCGGAAAACATAAATTATGAAATAGGATGAGCATGTTATGGAACAATTCAAATGACTCATTTACATCTTGATTTTCTAGCACATCGTTAAAATAAATACTGTGTATACAGACCTTAAATTTCTCTAAATTCTCATTACAGTAGTCTCGCGACTCGACAAACCAATGGTTAGTGGACTGTGTACTTTGCTCTTTCGGAACTTTTAGTAACTGTGCTGAATGGTCAGATAACTTAAGTTGAAGAACTTTAGATTTACAACCGTTGATATTGTGTGCTATGTTATCTATGCATGTATTGCTTTCTATCCTGGTTACACAATTGAATTCTAATCTTAAATTATAATTTTGAAGCAAAGATTTAAACTCAATGGACATCCTGGTATTTTTTAACAAGTCTATATTAAAGTCGCCACACATTATTATTTTTCTGTTTCGCAATAAACAGATTTTTTCGCAGAGAGCTCCCAATTGATTAATAAAGACCTCAAAATTACTTGCATTCGGTGTTCTATAGATACAGACTAAAATTAATTTATAAGTTTTGATTTCTGTGGCACAACATTCAAATGTAGAGTGTATTGAGAGTTTATGGATACTTGGTAGATCTACACATTCTATTCCTCTACGCACTAAGATACATGAGCCTCCACGCTTTTGATTTCTTGAATATATTGCGGCTAGTTCATAATTTGAAATACTTATGTTTTCCTCATCTCCTTCTTTCACGAAATGTTCAGTTAAGCACAGAACATCTATTTCTTCACGACGCAATGATAGCTCATTTAGAATTATGTCTATTTCACTAATTTTAGGCAGTACACTTGCAATGTTTTGGTGTAAAATATTGAAATATTTAGGCTCGAAAAAAATCGTTAATTTGTTTATTTGCTTGGGTTAGATTTCTTGCTTGAGATTGGGTATTGTTTTTAAAATAATATGTTATTTTATTTTTTTCAGCAATTGTTGATTTCATTACTTTAGTTCTAATCTGTTGTTTTACGTAGTCTTTGTAGTCTTTCTTGTATTTTATATGTAAAATATCTTTCAAAACTCTTCTACAGATGTTGTTGAGATATTCTGTTTTCGTATATTTTTCGTGATCATATCCCATATCTACATATGTTGTATTCTCTTTCTTACTGCATAAAAATTTCACTTCGTAATTTAGTTTTTCTTCGTTAAGATATCTATTGAATAGTGTTTGACAAACCAAAATATTTGTATGTGTAGTAGCTTTAAACCAATTATCTAAATTTGTTAAGAGTTCATATGGATTTTTGTCATAGCTTCCTCCAAGTAAGATTACGTAATCTTGATCTGTCAGTGTTTTGACTTCGTCTGGCATGGTTGATACTATATTTTCCATTATTGCTCCTGGCTTACTAAAGCACAGGACTTCGTATAATTTACCTAATAGTTGTTGCAGTATATTCTGCAGTTTTATCCCTCGATAGTCGCAAAATAATAGTACCTTGTGTTTAGTTTTCAGGATCTTTTCAGATGGCGTTCTAATTTTACAATTTTTTAAAGTATTACTGCAGTTACTAGTTATTTGTTTCTCAATATTTTGAGCTGGGATACTTGGCTTACAATTAGTTAATTTCACATTATCATAATGCAATGTTTTACTACAGCATGGCTCCTCAAGATCTTCAGTATTTATTACGCTCTGTTTTAAGTTTTTCCGATTTTGTTTAGACTTTGAGCTTTTTTTCTTCTGAGACATATGACAAATCTTAACTTGATTTTGTGGTGTCTTACATACATTATCGGAAATACTAATTTTTTTATACAAGTCTAACTTCTCTAGGCATATCGATAATTGATTTTATAGTTCAGAATTTTCCAATGATAAATTTTCTATTTCTAAATGCGCACTATTAAGCTCTGATGTTAATTGTCTTATTTGGATATTTAATTCAGTTATTTCCTCATTATCTGTGTATATATTTGGTAAGCTTTTTATGGTGCTATTATGATGATGATCGGGGCTCAAAGATTCATTATCAATGTCGTCAGATAAGCGAGACAAATTATCACAAGACGTTATTTTTTTCCTTACTGTAATATTATCCATTCTTATTTGCTAGGCAGAGCCCTCTATGGTAATATAGGTGAAGCTTTTTCTAAACTTGTTTAAGAGTAGCTGAGTGATCAACGCTCAACGATCGATCTTACATAGTACAAATGGTTTATTGATCCTCCAATAGATGTCGCTGTTTTCAACGTGTCACTAGTACCCTAATGCATACTAGATAGCACTGTTATCTGGAACGTTGGCGGTTGGAGATTTTGAATGTTATTTTTCACGAAATTTCTCGTAAGTTATTATTTTGATGTTATCACTTTGTTATTATGATCACTTGAGGGCACTTGTTATTAGTACATGCAGTTTTGCTTAGAAATACTTTTATTGTTCACTTTAAATTGGTTTTTGTGTTCTGCAATACTTGGGTATTTTCTGTCAAAATTTGGTCATATTTCTTCACGTAAACACTCACCCAGGTCACTTTCTACACTATACACCTGTTTATACTACTAGTCTTAAAGGGGATAACACTATTGATTTTAAATATTTTTTAGAAACAGAGCTGTCATTTACGCATGTTTACTAGTCAGCGCCCTCTCTGTACAAAACCTTATTTAATTAAACTTGCATTAAATTTGGCGGCCTTAAGAAAAAAATGTTAACCCCTATTTTATCCCCTTAGGGGATGATGTTCTTAGTGTAGGGATACAGCCTTTTTGTTATATCAAACCAGATCGATAAATACTAAGTATCATTAAGTTAACATAAAAATTGGCGTATTTTCATACAAACTTTTCTCAATTTTGATCCCTTTAACGGGCGAATATTTCAAAAATTCTTTTAAATTGCTCACTTTCATCATAAAAAGAACCCCTGTACCAAATTTCAAGTGTCTAGGTTATTTTATTTATATATTTTATCTTTCAACAGACAGACAGACATAAATTTTCATAATAAATTATAGCCTATATGTTGCCCAGGACTAATAGCTATATAACAAAAAAAGTTTCATCAAAATCCGTCCAGTAGTTTTTGCGTTAAAGCCGGACAACAAAAACCTTTTCTACAGTTTTATTATATACTAGCTGTGCCCGCGACTTCGTCCGCGTGGAATAGTTATTTTGGGCATAATTTATTTTTGTAAACAACCTCCTCAGCTTTATAAATTATAGCTGTTACCCACGACTTTGTCCGTTTCATTTTCTATTATTATTTTAGACAATTTAGTTTTGAAAAGAACATAGCTAACTCATATAGCTCATATATAAAAAAATAATTGTGAACTTATTAGAACCTAAAACAAAATATCCTTAAAACGAAATCAAATAGTATTTAAAAAGTATTATTACACGACGATAAAACGACGCAAGATCTCTAAGATCTATTACTTCTAAGATAATCATTGAAATTAAGTGATGTCAAAGACAATTTTGTTCACAATTAAATACTCTTAATCAACAACACATTTATTTGGACAAATATTAATATTATTACGTTGATACAACTCTTAACTAATTTCGACCGAATTTGATTACCATGAAAATGGTTCTAGTGAGTTAATCTTAAAAGATAGACATATACTGTCGCGGACATTTTTTTAGATCATTTCAAGAGAAATAATTCTTTCATACATATATTTTTGGTATCTTGTACCGTTTTCGCAGCGCACGCAACGGAAGCCCTCAAGGATAAATAATTTGCCCCGTTTTTTTCACATTTTCCATTATTTCTTCGCTCCTAATAGTTGCAGCGTGATGTTATATAGCCTAAAGCCTTCCTCGATAAATGGTCTATTCAATACAAAAATAATTTTTAAATTCGAACCAGTAGTTCCTGAGATTAGCGCGTTCAAACAAACAAACTCTTCAGCTTTATATATTAGTATAGATATCGGGATATACTTTTTCAACCATCTTCTCCGCATTTGAACGAAGGCGTATCGATATAAAGATTGATTTTGACTTTTCCGGGTAACAAAGCACTATTATCTACTTAAATCTTTAGAAAATTGGAATATCACTGAACAGCGACATATATTCTAAGTTCATATTTTGTTTCATGTGGTCAAAGATAAGATCTTTTAAGAGGTGCATCGGGCTATTTGTGCGCGTAAATTGTTCTTTGTAAAGCAGAAGACAGAATCAAAACACTTTTACAATTCATACGAACAGGGCGCACCCGCTCGCAGGGCGCTGGCGCACCCTGCTCGCTTATTTTTTATGTTTTCTTTTATGTTCCAACCTAACCTAACCCATCCTGTTGAAAAAGCTACAGCTAAATCCAACTCTTAATAATAACATGACAATACTCCTGCATTTTCAGGATTTAGGTATTCAAAGTAACACTTTTCATCATAATGTTCTCTCAGGAACGGGTCGTAATGTATTGTAATCAATAAGTACCAAACTCATACGGCTTAAGTAGGTTGTGTACTTAGATTATCAGGGTAGATGAATTGAAGTTTAATTTATTAATCACATTTCAGTTTAATGAGCTGTCATTAAACTCATAATATATACTAAAAACAACCGTAAGCATTATGTGACTACCTTTTATAATTTAGGCTTGCACTATCCCGCATCATCAGGGAGGAGTTGAAGGTAAAAAAATATCCCGCGTCTTTGTTTAGTATTCTTATTACCTATACGTAAGCACTTGCAAGCCAACTTCTATAGCTTGGGCTTGCAGTACCCTGCATCATCAGGCTTGAGGAGTTGAAGATCGAAATTTTCATCTTGTGTCTTTGCTTAGTAATTATATTACATACCCGAAAGCACTAAATAGCTAACTCCTATGGCTTAGGCTTGCAGTACCCTGCATCATCAGGCTTGAGGAGTTTAAGATCGAAATTTTCATCTTGTGTCTTTGCTTAGTAATTATATTACATACCCGAAAGCACTAAATAGCTAATTTCTATGGCTTAGGCTTGAAGCACCCCTGCATCATCAGGGTTGAGGAGATGATGGTCAAAATTTTCATCTTGTGTCTTTGCTTAGTAATTATATTACATACCCGAAAGCACTAAATAGCTAACTTCTATGGCTTAGACTTGAAGCACCCCTGTATCATCAGGATTGAGGAGATGATGGTCAAAATTTTCATCTTGTGTCTTTGCTTAGTAATTGTATTACATACCCGAAAACACTAAATAGCTAACTTCTATGGCTTAGGCTTGAAGCACCCCTGCATCATCAGGGTTGAGGAGTTGAAGGTCAAAATTTTTACCGTTCATCTTTGCTTGGTATTTTTATTACATAACCGTAAGTACAAAATAGCCAACTCTTACGGTTTAGTCTTGAAATACCCTTACATCATCAGAGTTGAGGAGTTGAAGATCAAATTTTTGTCCCACGAATTTGTTTAACAATCTTATTATATATCCATAAAAACAAATTGACTTACTTCTACGGTTCAGGCTAGCAGTACCCCTGCATCATCAGGATTGAAGAGTTGAAGGTCAATTTTTTAGGAAAAAAATTGACCTTATTTTTTTTGCTTAGTAATCTCATTCTACATTCAACCCAATTGGACTCCTACAGCTTAGGTTTGGCCGAGTATCGCTAATTTCGTAAATTTGCTTCATGGAAATGGATCCTGTGATCAGAACCGTATCAAACTCATCAGAGTACCCTTGAAGTACATTCTTTCAAATAAAAGCAAAATCATCAAAATCGATTGGCGGGAAATTGAGTTATTCATCTATTTATCGCGCACATCGTTAATGCAAATATCAGACTTATGCGCTTTTCTTATGGATGCCACTGTCAAAAGTGAACTAAAAATAAATGGGACCCGACGACACGCACTACCTTTCAAATGAAAAAAAAATCATCCAAATCCGTTCACCCAGTGCGGAGAAATCGAGTAACAAATATAAAATTTAAAAAAAAAAATAATAAAAAAAATACAGACGAATTGATAACCTCTTCCTTTTTGGAAGTCGGTTTAAAACTATGTTTTAACATAAAAATCAAAGCGAAATACTAAATTTTATTGAGGTGGCCTCCCTCAAAATTGACTGACTTTCATACAAACTTACATCTCCTATTTGGGTTAACTTGGGGGGGGGGGATCAGAAAATTCATTCTTAACTGACGTCTACGTCATAAAAGGAACCCCTAGTAAAAATCATATTCGTATCTATAGCAGTTTAGGCTCTACGATGTTTATTCAATAGATGAGTGAGAGAGCATCCTTTCGTTTTTATATAAGTATATATAGATATAGAGATATAGATTTGTATAGTATTAAATAACATAGGTACACACATAACCAATAAAAAATACATAACAAAGGAATACATTTTACAGCCCATAACATGTTTAGTTTCAACCAATTCAACTATGCAGTTACATATCTTGTTAACACTCATCGAACACAGAATAAATACTGCGTAGTTTTAAATTGACATAACTTTTTATTTATAAACCGATTTACATAAAATAAACACTAAATGTTAAGTGAAGTTTCCCACAACACATCAGTGAAAATTATATTCAAATTGGATAAGCCGTTTCTGAGATTAGCGTTTTCAAACACACAGACAAACAGACAAACAGACAAACAGACAAACAGACAAACAGATAAACAGACAAACAGACAAACAGACAAACAGAAAAGATTTCTAAAAACCATTATTTTGGGTTCTATATTGTATTAAAGACCTCTAGAAATGGTTTTCACCTAAATTTATTCCATGTACAGACAGCGACCTCTTACAGATTTATTATAGTATAGAAGGAGATTATATTATATTATATTATATTATATATTATATATTATATATATTATATATATATATATTATATATAATATATATATATAGATAATATAGATATAGATTACGTAACATCCGCCAGAGCTACTAAGTAAAAGGCTATATGACAACCAATGAGATTACGGTCTCGTATTTTTGAGACGTTTTACTTAAAGGTTGTAGAGCTCTTTATTGATCGAGTGTTACAGCCTTATAACTGCTGCTATTTAAAGAGTGTGGCAAGGCAGAGACATCAATATAAAATGGCAACAACTTATCAATAATAACACACTTGTGATGGACTGTACCCATTACTAGCCTATTTATGCCCGGTTGTATGCGATGTAGATACGAGTATTGCTATGGTGGCAGACACGGTTCGCATACACTTCGCTTTTGCTAACATAAATAAAAAAGGTTACATCGGTGAATAGTGCCTGAATACGAATCAGTTTAATATGTGAATACAGCAATTATGAAGTTTAAAACAATTTCTGAGTTTCGTAGTCCTTATTATAAGTCAATTTGACGAAAGCTTCCAACTTTGTGTGTTAGACTTAAATTGGATGAAGTTTATCAGATGTCCTTAATAACTCCAGAAGTGAAATTTCAGTAAATTCTATTTATCAATCCATATGGCTCAATGTCAATCTCAATGTATCAATTAATTTCATTCCTCAAACAGTATTGGTAAGCGATTCTAGTTATTAAGGGAATAACTTTTATTGAATATACCCGTAAACCTCTTAATATGTGAGTAATAGTTGACGACCTGCGTGGCGCAGCGGTTACCAAACCGATCTGACACCCAATGAGTCCCGGGTTCGATTCCCGGTCAGATAAGTATCTGAATGATGATTTTCATCTCATCTCATCACCATTTCATCAGGTTCTGGGTCTGGATGTTTGTGTATTCGTCTTGTGTGTGTCCACGCTACCCACGACACAAAAGAAAATCCTAATGTGAGGCTATGAGTGAAGAAAGCGTGTATAAGGTGTTAGAACGGGTATGGTTCAACCGGAGAGGTGTCACTGTACACGTATTTGTAGCATAAAGTGGTGCATACTTTCGTCGTCGTCGTTGTGGTTACCGGTTTACTGTCGTGTGAGGCGACTGTTTTAGTTATCATTTGATGCAACTCATCTGTGATTTTTTTATCTGACTGAAGTAGCAAACAGGCATGCAGTCCACCTGATAGTAAGTGGTCACTGCCGCCCATGGACATCTGTAATCAACTACATACAGAACATGGGCTTCATCTGAAGTTAATCACAGATTCGTTGCTACTCCCGAGAACTATGATGGTCGCCTCATGTGAAAGTGTGCCGGCAACCACACCCTTCTAACAAAACGCAAGAAATGCTTCACGAAGAAATAGGTGTGGCGGTGGTACTTCCCCGGTTGAACTACACTAGTTCTATTACCTTGAACTTGATTGACTTTAGATAGAAGCCTCGTTCTATACGAATTTGGTAACAGGTGTCCATTGGCGGGAGTGACTATTACCTTCGGTTCCCGTATATAGTACGTGAATTAGTGTACGGAACGGGTAATATTTTCTTTATATAAGACTAGGTTTTTACCGCAGTTTTAACCACGGTTCTTTTAACCGGCCGACTGCCGACGTACTGGCAGCGACGTTGATCAGCTCAGCTGCACTCATTCTGTTTCGTTCCTGGCACTGATTCACTCTATCATATAATCAGTCCATTATAAATGTATCTCTGGTATGTGCTTAGTTGAACTACTGTGTAAAATTCCATTTTTCCTCCTTTCACTCTTTTATTGGACCCGTATGTCTTAGCGTTCGACACATGGGTATGATATGTGAAGGTTCCGGGTTCAATCACCGGCGAGACATATCTGACTGATAGAGTCATTTATTTTATTTCTGTTCTGAGTGTCATCTGAGTATTCGAAGATTTTTTTTCGAGTATGTCCATGGCACTCACGATACAATCCTTTTGCGGTGCTAGGAGTGCAAATAGGGTTATTCTTCATATTATTATTTTATCGTTCTATACTTCTCCAACGATTGCATCAAAATAATACAATCGAATTGATTTTATAATTACTGCTACATCGAATTATTATTTCTTGGTAAATTATCAAAACATTATTTTTATCTGATTGTATCTGAACTACGCTGGTTCTAATACCTTCTCATGTTGTTGTCAACGCATTATTGTCTCACTGCTGGGCACGGGTCTTTTTATATCAGAATGAGATAGTCTAGGCCATAAGTCCACCGTACAGACCAAAAATTGGTAGACTTTATCAATAAATAAACATGATCGTTTACGGCTTATAAATAACAAGTGGTTCCTACTCAAATAGCTATTTTATTTACGCTTACTTACTCGTACGACTATACAACATGAAATTGTCTCGGGATCATTCAACCCGTTTTATTTGGAAAAATATAACAAGAAACCTCTACATAATTTATCGTGGCGGTGACAAATAAATCCCAAATGTGATATCACGTACACTAATATAAATATGAAGGAAACTTAAGTCTTAGTACGTTGACGCCACAGCGATAACTCTAGTGCCGTAGATAATAAAACGCGTCCCACTGTATACTAGAAGCGATTATAAAATAGCGCGATGACCGAGAGCACACCAGTTATATTATCCAAGTGAAATCATATGTCTACTTTTTTATGATCATTAAATTAGTTTTTGGTAAACCTAGATCTCATCTACCCTAACCTATTATATATGACCTAAAATGTTTGTTGACTTTATCCAAAATATTATATCTAGGTACTATTAAAGGCATTGACTTAATACTGCGGTCCACAAGTATTATTAGTGCTAATCATTACATTAATAAACGAGTGCAAATGTTAAGTTCTAACTCAATCAATATTACCGCTGTTAAAGCGACTCGCTATGTTTACCTGTTACAAAGAAAATCCTGCATTTGACTTTAAACTTACTTTGTATTAGATAGATCCTACTATGTAGAAGTACATACGTATAAAATAGGCAATAATCCGCTAAAACAAGTCAATGAAGTCCGAGACTTAGGCGTCATCCTTGATAGACAATTGCGTTTTGATTCACACATAAACACCATAACATCGAAAGCCTTCAAAACTATGGGATTTGTTCTCCGTAACACTAAGGATTTTAAACGAACTGAAACTACAATTCTATTATATAATGCTTTAGTAAGAAGTTCTCTCGAGTATTGTTGTGTGGTTTGGAACCCTTTCTATAAGATATACAAGGATCGTATCGAGAGAATCCAGAAAAAGTTTTTGCGGATATTAGCATATCGCCAGAATGCTCGATTTCTTTTAAACTACGGTGATAGGCTTGAACACTTCAAAATGATGACTTTGGATAATCGTAGGTTGGTGCACGATAATGTATTTTTATATAAAATTGTAAACGGACTAATTGATTCCCCGCAATTATTAGAACATATTACAATTAATATGCCATCTAAAATCCCTAGACGGGGAAAATACAAATTGTTTGCACCAGACCTCGCTAAATCCAATCTTGGTTATAACTCTCCAATTAATAGAATGACAAGACAATATAATACCTTATCGGCCTCTAGCCCAACATTAGACATTTTCGGGGACACCCTAAGTAATTTTAAGACAACCATGTCAGAAATCATTCGCCATAGTCACATCTCGTAAATAATAACATTTTTTTTTGTTTTAAACAAAATCTTATGACATCTTAAATAATTAATTAAATAATTTGTATTAGAAATTTAATGTCAATTTCAAATCTTATTCTATTTATTGTAATTTAATTCTTATTCATTATTGACATTCATTTAATTTCATCGAATTCAATTTATCTATTTCTTTTTAATGACTGTATAATATTGTATTCGCTTATTTAATATTTAATGTAAATTTTAAATCTTAATTTAATTATATTATAATTTTAATAATCAGAGCGTCAATATTGTAAATGCCGTGTTCACCTGTAATTGTGGGTACACGACCTCTATATTTAAATTTGTGTTATTTGATATTTAAGTGTATGCTACGTTGGTGAACCTTTTATAAATAAATAAATAAATAAATAAATAAATATCATGGCTTTGTTCTTACAAGAACCACAATGTATGTACAAGAAACACAACTGAGAAACAAATCTGTAAAGGTAATATAGATAAAGATTGTGACGTGACGAATAGATCTTTGATTACTTGCAAGATACTTTTGAATGTACATACGATTTTTCAAGATTTATTGGCAGTGTTAAAGAAGACTCCTTTTCTTCCGCAGGGTTTACGCAGTTGGTTGTGAATCAATTGCTTTTTTTAAATAAAATATATTCATATTTAATAACCAGTATTGGAAGGCGTTTACTGACTTGAACTCCTTTGAATATTAAGGGAACAAAGAATGAGAATAAAAACATTGATTGAGTTTAATGGAGCGAGCAACGTGAATGGACTCGAATGAACATTGTAGGGTCAGTTGACCCGAAACCGTATTATTGCAATCATTTTCCGGTGAAAATTATCAAATGATTTAATAAAAAAAATATATTTTTGTGGTAAGCTAGGGATTTACTTATTTGCCTGAAAATGAATTAGCTCTTTTATAGTGAAGAAGTAAATGAGCATGCAGTCCACCTGATGGTAAGTGGTTGGATATCTGCATTCAATTTTCCATAGAAAAGGATTTTACCCAAAGTCAATCACAGGTCCGTTGCATATCCTGAGGGCTAACATGATCATGTCATATGTAAAGCAGTCAATATTTACTGCTTCCCACAAATCGTAGAGCTACTACAGACTAGAATTTGGTACTTTCCAGTGAAACGATATTGAGTTGTTTCAAATTTTTTTTCAGCACATACAACTATAAACTGCCTCACATAATAGTTATACTTATTACACGCCCATGCTCTCCTTTTCAAAAATAAGATGGTGTAAAATATTAACTGACTATAAAGAAAAAGGGAAATCTTAGTTGAGATGATGTTTCGATCTCGTGACAGTGTAAGAAAACATATTGTGACCGAAGATTTGTAATTTCCACTTTAGGTCTATACAAAATAAATACATTTTATTTCATTTCGTTTCACTTTGTTGGTCACGTATTCTGAGCTTTTTTTGTCTTTTGGTTAATACAAAATTTTATCAAAGTACTTTATAAAATGGGAAACGGTACTACGTGAAGATATAATTGTAAAATAACAACCTACGAGATGTGGCTTTAGTTGAGAACTCATTTGTATTCAGAGCATGTTTCAGACTGTGTTAGAGACCAAAATGGAACTGTACAAAAAATCTCTAAAGTGCTCCCTCACGCAATCTTGTAGCTGCGTTTTATTTTCATGAAAGTTAAATATTGCTTACTCGGAATATTTAAAATTTTAATCATACTATACTAATATTATACAGGTGAAAGTTTGTGAATGTGTATGTTTGTTTCTTCTTCACGTCTAAATGGCTGGAGCGATTTTCATAAAATTTGGTAGAGAGTTAGCTGACCTCTGGATTAACTTATAGGTTTTTACTGTGGAAAATATCTTTTGCCTACGGGACAATCGATTACATCGATTAATATTCGACAACCGATACATCATTTTAATGCGGGCAAAGCTGCGGGGTTCAGCTAGTTTGATATAAACATAAAAACAATTTATAGCTTTTTCTTTGTTGTTTACTTAGAGATAGTACAATTCTTAATCGGTTGAATGTGATGGTTACTGCAACCCATTTTTATCACATGTTTTGTAGTCGCTTTGTATGCTATCCGGTCAAGTGTATATTTTTAATAGTTGTAGCACAAGACAACCTGCTTCCTGTTAAGTGACCTCGATTAAACCAGAACGCTGTTCTGCTGTGAAGCGTTGATGTTTTTTATCTGTGTTTTCCTAAACACTATAATTCAAAGCTTATTTAGATCTGCTGTTCAAGCAATTACTTATATATATATTCTGAAATATTTCTAAATATGTATATCAGAAACTAAACTTTACTTCTAGTGCGATAACAACCTATAATTTATAATTGTTAAGTATGAACGTCTTCCCTATTAACTCTGTTGAAAGGAGTTGCGGGTTTTTATTAGTACAGAATACAGATGAGATATAAACGTATGTAATGGCTCGTTATCCCTTTAATATTATGTTAATGCGGTGTCGGTGTAAACCAACCCTCCACGTCACCCGCGAACCGGATCGCACCATACATTGCTAATATATTTACTGAGGGATTAATATACTCATTGTACATGCTGTTTTATGTTGTATTTGAAATTATACATTGTATCACTTTCATTAAATGGATATTTGTAATTGAGTCGTTGTTAGAAAGCTAAATATTTTGTTTCAAACTGTATGCACGCTGGTAAAATATTTCTACTTGTATGATAAAAACTTTTTAACAAAAAATATCTACCGACTTCCATGTCACAAAAAAGTAAAAAATAATTTAAATATATTTTGGTCTAGAACATACTCAGTACTTAGTACATAGTCCTGAAGTCAGTGCTCGACATATTTCGCTGGACGACGGTAACTACGTCCTATATGAGCACCGACTTCAGAACTATGTACTAAGTACTGAGTATGTTCTAGACCAAAATATATTTAAATTATTTTTTACTTTTTTGTGACATGGAAGTCGGTAGATATTTTTTGTTAAAAAGTTTTTATTTTACACTTTTTAGTGACTATATTTTTATGTTTGTATTTAAATAAAGCCTCTAAGTTTGCTTTGTGCATCTACATATTCACAAAAATTAAACATAAAACACTTTTACAATTCATACAAACAGGGCGCCCCCTCTGGAAGTACCCCTCCATC
This sequence comes from Spicauda simplicius, assembly GCA_949699795.1. NCBI lineage: Eukaryota > Metazoa > Arthropoda > Insecta > Lepidoptera > Hesperiidae > Spicauda > Spicauda simplicius. Next base: position 694,351 of record OX453071.1, on the reverse strand, counting down.
ATCAGGGTTGAGGAGTTGAAGGTCAAATTTTTCATCTTATATTGTTGCTTAGTAATCTTATAACATATACGTTAGTACCAGGTGGCTAACTTCTATGGCTCAGGCTTGCAGTACCCTGCATCATCAGGGTTTAGGAGTTGAAGGTCAATTTTGTGCCTCTGTTTGGTATTATTTTTACATACCCGTAAGCACCAAATTGCCAACTCCTATGGTTTAGAATTGAAGTACCCCTTCATCATTAGGGTCGAGGAGTTGAAGGTCAAAATTTTAATTTTGTGCCTCTGCTTAGTATTATTTTTACATAACCGTAAGCACCAAATTGCCAACTCCTATGGTTTAGGATTGAAGTACCCCTTCATCATCAGGGTTGAGGAGTTGAAGGTCAAATTTTTGATTTTATATTTTTGCTTAGTATTTTCTTTACATAACCGTAAGCACCAAATTGCCAACTTCTATGGTTTAGGATTGAAGTACCCCTCCATCATCAGGGTTGAGGAGTTGAAGGTCAAATTTTTCATCTTATGTTTTTGCTCAGTAATCTTATAACATATACGTAAGCACCAAATGGCTTATTCCTATGGTTTTGGCTTTAAGTACCCCTGCATCATCAGGGTTGAGGAGTTGAAGGTCAAATTTTTGTCCCATGAATTTGCTTAACAATTTCATTATATATTCGCAAACATCAAACGACCAACTTTTATAGTTCAGGCTAGCAGTACCCCTGCATCATCAGGATTGAAGAGTTGAAGGTCAAATTTTTCATAGTAAATACCTACATAGTAATTTTATTCTATATTTTACTCAATTGGACTTCTCCAGCTAAGGTTCGGCCGACTATCACTAATTTTATTATTTTGCTCCAAAAAGTTGAAGATCCTATGATTAGAACCTTATCAAACTCTTATCAGACTACCCCTGGAGTAGATCCTTTCTAATAAAAAAAGAATCATCAAAATCGGTTGGCGGGATATTGAGTTATTCATACATTTATCGCGTACATTGAAAATGCAAATTTAAGACTTATGCGTTTTTCTTATGGATGCCCTAGTCAAAAAAACACTAAAAAAAAATGGGACCCTATGACACGCACTACCTTTCAAATAAAAAAAAATCATCTAAATCGGTTCACCCAGTCCGGAGAAATGAGGTAACAAATATAAAAAAAAAAAAAAAAAAAAATACAGACGAATTGATAACCTCCTCCTTTTTGGAAGTCGGTTAAAAAATAATGAGACATTCTAATTAAATGAAACATTGAGGCGTTGGTTATCAAACACTTTATTTGTAAGCAGTATCAATTTCACATCTGGATTTTTTGCTAACGATCGTTTTCCAGACTTGCTGGTAACGATGACTGTCATTCTTGAATGGACAGTCGACTACACAAATTAAGAGAAAATTTTGTGATAAATGACCAGTTTTCATTTATTTGATATAATTCTAGGAAAGAGGTGATGCATAGTCTCGGTAAATGATGCAAATGTAAATAATTGTAAAATATATTATATTGAAAATTATATATAAAATAACAAAAACGACAAACCCGCTGAGTTTCTTGCTGGATCTTCTCAGGTGAGGTTGTGTTCCGATCCCCCGTAGTACCCCCGTAGGCCGATGCAAAATAAAAACATTTCATTTCATTTTATTTGGTTGATTTGTCGATAACTACCCCATAAAAACCTATATTCCATATCTGAATACGGCCATCATCCATTTTTTATGATTATTTAGCCATTTTCAACCAGCGTGGTTGAAAATGGCTGTCTCTATCGCATGTGGGCAAAAAAGCTTAAATTAAATAAACGCCATATCTTTATATTATTGTAATTTAGTGTCAATAGAATATACCTATGTATTGTGTCACATTCGTAGTGAACTGTACATGTAGGGCGTTAACGTGAGCCTAGCGGCTATTGAAGATGGTTCATGTAGCTGATAGGGGTCGTCTGATTAATAGAATGTGGAAAGGGTATTAGGTTCAGAACTTTCATTACTTACAATAATACCTTCTATACCTACATTTTATAAATAGTATATTTTAAAAAATGGTAAAACTTATATTTTGTGACCAGAGAGGAACTGTCGTCACACCTATTTCTAGAGTGAATCTCATATAAAATTTTGTAGGGAACACTCTTCCTCACCTCTTTTGAACGCAAGAACTACTTCATGCTAGAAATAGGTGTGACGGTGGTACCTACCCTATATTTTAGTAAATGCGATTTACAATATGAATTACCAATGTAATAATTATTTGTTTATTAATCCGTAACTTCATAACAAAAGTAATATTACATTTGTGACAGTGGCGGCCACCCCGTGACGAACAGGAAAACCAATATTGGCTTGCCAAGTGGCGCGCCGCGGACGACTTCCCAATGCTTTTCCTTCACTTTTATCAAATTCTCGTTTGAAGGAAATCACGTTTTTCTTGCTCTAATTTTTAGGTTTGTGTATTTTTTTCGAGCTTTTAATCTAATGTGAACAATAGATTCAATATAGATTTTTCCAATTATTTGCTACAAACCAATGTATGGCAGCGGATTTGAATTTCTGGGAATACAATTATTGATCATTAATTCATCGTAATATTCACAATATTTGTTTGTCAACATACAGCCACGATCGAACTTTAAACAGTTTTTATGCCAAACAAAAATTAAGAAAACATTGATTACATCTTTATTTTTAAAACTAGCTGTGCCCGCGACTTCGTCCGCGTGGAATAGTTATTTTGGGCATAATTTATTTTTGCAAACAACCTCCTCAGCTTTATAAATTATAACTGTTACCCACGACTTTGTCCGTTACATTTTCTATTATTATTTTAGCGTCATGTTTTGCACATCATGCGGCGCGGCTGAATTTAATATCGGTGTTATTTTAAAATTGTCATATCTTCCAAGATGATCATTAAATTAAGTGATGTCAAAGACAATTTTGTTCACAATTAAATACTCTTAATCAACATTTATTTGGACAAAGATTAATATTATTACGTTGATACAACGCTTAACTAATTTCGACCGAATTTGATTACCATGAAAACGGTTCTAGTGAGTTAATCTTAAAAGATAGACATATACTGTCGCGGACATTTTTTAAGATCATTTCAAGAGAAATAATTCTTTCATACGTATATTTTTGGTATCTTGTATCGTTTTCGCAGCGCACGCAACGGAAGCCCTCAAGGATGAATAATTTTCCCCGTTTTTTTCACATTTTCCATTCTTTCTTCGCTCCTAATAGTTGCAGCGTATTGTTATATAGCCTAAAGCCTTCCTAAATAAATGGTCTATTCAATACAAAAAGAATTTTTAAATTCGAACCAGTAGTTCCTGAGATTAGCGCGTTCAAACAAACAAACAAACAAACGAACTCTTCAGCTTTATATATTAGTAAGTATAGATATATTAGTATAGATTTCATTTGTTCATAACTTATGGATCTTATACGAATAAAAGTTTTGTTAATCCGATTATATTAAGAAGTTTATCGCAAATAGTAAATACTTGCTAAAATTCAACCGTTTCTCCCTCAGTAACTATATAAAAGCAAACTTTTATGTTGACTTTTATTTTAAATCTTGTATATTGTTTTGTATTTCTGGTTATATATATATTAAGTCATAAATATTTATATCAAACACTTATGTTTGCTTGCTTGAGAAAAACTGAAAAACCCTAAAGGCTTCATTATAATACTTAACGGGTACTCACGATATGCGGTTTATGAATTCTTATAGAATTCTTTTTGCCGATATTTCGACCCAGTTGCATGGATCGTGGTCACGGCCAAAATTCCGCGATAATACTAGTCTAAAATCCTAAAGGCTTCAGCCGACCCAAGCAAAAATAACAGCACAGAACCAAATCAAAGGAAGAGGGTACAGCTGCCTGAACGCGTAAATCGATAGGACCATTTCAATTGTATGAATATTTACAGACATTACAGAATACCGATTATTTTATCGAGTGGAAATTATAATGAAGTTACGGTTTTTAAATTTTAGAATTATATTAATTGAAAACATGTACCGAATAAAGGCAATGGTGGATATCTATTTTTAGTTGTGGGCTTCTACCGGCTGATACTTGATGAATTTATTAGCATAAACTTGCTGAACTATACTTCTAAGGTTCAATGAATCTATATATATAATAAAACTGTAGAAAAGTTTTTTGTTGTCCGGCTTTAACGCAAAAACTACTGGACGGATTTTGATGAAACTTTTTTTGTTATATAGCTATTAGTCCTTGGCAACATATAGGCTCTATATTATCTATATATATAATAAAACTGTAGAAAAGTTTTTTGTTGTCCGGCTTTAGCGCAAAAACTACTGGACGGATTTTGATGAAACTTTTTTTGTTATATAGCTATTAGTCCAGGGCAACATATAGGCTATAATTTATTATGGAAATTTATGTTTGTCTGTCTGTTGAAAGATAAAATATATAAATAACATAACCTAGACACTTGAAATTTGGCACAGGGGTTCTTTTTATGATGTAAGTGAGCAATTTAAAAGAATTTTTGATATATTCGCACGTTAAGGGGATCAGAATTGAGAACAGTTTGTATGAAAATACGCCAATTTTTATGTTAACTTAATGATTCTTAGTATTTATCTATCTGGTTTGATATAATAAAAAGGCTGTATCTCTACACTAAGAACATCATCTCCTAAGGGGATAAAATAGGGGTTAACACTTGCTTCTTAAGGCCGCCAAATTTAATGCAAGTTGAATTAAATAAGGTATTTATTTGGTTTTGTAATTTAATAAAATAACCGTCTAAGGAAAACCCTAAGAGAGAAAAATAGGAGTAATAAAATAAAATGCATGCCGTTAATTGTAAATACAAGTTCAATGAAACTTAGTATATAGCTATGCGGTTTGATATCTGACAGTTATCCGGAGGGGTACGAGTGGTTTCTTTTGGAAGGGGAACTCTTAAAATTTTGTTCTCTTCAAAGGTCAGTTATCAGATGCCATGGAATAGTGAGGAAGTCGTGTTTGCCGCACAGGCCTACTTATCCAACGGTGGTCACAACCCAACGCGCCATCCGAAACCATTTTAATCTCGCGCCCTTGGCCCATGTTCCAGACCAAAAGTCAATTGTTGTAAAACGACAATTTTTGTAAAACGGGAACTGTCGTGGAAGACCCAGGCAGGCATCCGGCCCGTCAGAGCGGCAGAAAATGGTGACGCAGTGAAACAGTCTCGCAATCATGCGTAGGTCCTTGGTTTGTCGGGTTCTGTGTGGCAAATTCTTCACGAAGACCGTAATTTCCATCCCTATGAGTGTTTGAAATAACGATTAAGGAGTAAATTAAATAAAACTTCCAATTCCGTCAGTGTTAAAGTAAACAATATGGAAATTGGTATTTGTCTCTTTGTAGTAAAAGTGATGAAATACGTATTCATCCTTTTTTTGAAAATCAACTATTAAGGAAAATAATTTTATAAATAAGACCCTATATTCGATTCGACCCTATATCGATAGACTAGACAAGGAAGATGTTTTTGAAACTTTACCTTAAACGGGTTGAAATCAGGGTATCAGCGTGGGGCTTCAAGGGTTGAAATTGCAGATTGAATTTGCGGGGCAGGAGAGGGAGATAACAATCGCGAAAAATTATTGTTCGGAAACTTAGGTATCGCACATGTAAATTTATTGATTAAAACATTCTGCACTGCTGGACATAGGCCTACCCTGAACTATGTCGGACAGTGGATTTTAAGTCTACTGGATGGATAAATATTGCTATAGTCCACGCGGACGAAGTCGCGGGTACTGATTGTGTTAGGTATAAGTTTAGATACAATAAATAAATGAATAAATAATATAGAGGAGAAACACGCATAGCTTTAGCTTTTCGGTTTTTAGGCGGAACGAAGTTCGCCGGGTCAACTAGTATATAATAAAACTGTAGAAAAGTTTTTTGTTGTCCGGCTTTAACGCAAAAACTACTGGACGGATTTTGATGAAACTTTTTTTGTTATATAGCTATTAGTCCTCGGCAACATATAGGCTATAATTTATTATGGAAATTTATGTTTGTCTGTCTGTTGAAAGATAAAAAATATAAATAATATAACCTAGACACTTGAAATTTGGTACAGGGGTCCTTTTTAAGATGTAAGTGAGCAATTTAAAAGAATTTTTGAAATATTCGCCCGTTAAGGGGATCAGAATTGAGAACAGTTTGTATGAAAATACGCCAATCTTTATGTTAACTTAATAATACTTAGTATTTATCTATCTGGTTTGAAATAATAAAAAGGCTGTATCCCTACACTAAGAACATCATCCCCTAAGGGGATAAAATAGGGGTTAACATTTTTTTCTTAAGGCCGCCAAATTTAATGCAAGTTTAATTAAATAAGTTATTTGGTTTTGTAATTCAATAAAATAAGCGTCTAAGGAAAACCCTAATAGGGAAAAATAGGAGTAGTAAAATAGAATGCATGCCGTTAATTGTAAATACAAGCTCAATGAAACTTAGTATATAGCTATGCGGTTCGATATCTGACAGTTATCTGGAGGGGTACGAGTGGTTTCTTTTGGAAGGGGAAATCTTAAAATTTTGTTCTCTTCAAAGGTCAGTTATCAGATGCCATGGAATAGTGCGGAAGTTGCGTTTGCCGCACAGGCCTACTTATCCAACGGTGGGTCACAACCCAACGCGCCTTCCGAAACCATGTTAATCTCGCGCCCTTGGCCCATGTTCCAGACCAAAAGTCAATTGTTGGTATGGTCAAAAATTTTTGTGAAACGGGAACTGTTGTGGAAGACCCAGGTAGGCAACCGGCCTGTCAGAGCGGCAGAAAATGGCGACGCAGTGAGACAGTCCAATCACCGCAGCGTTCTGCTCGCAATCATGCGTAGGTCCTTGGATTGTCAGGTTCTGTGTGGCAAATTCTTCACGAAGACCGTAATTTCCGTCCCTATGAGTTTTTTTTTGCGATATTATTTACTTCTAACTCCTAATCTTTGTACATAGTATTAGGCTATATTGTTAGTAGTAATATAATACTTTTCTAACTGTTTATGGAAAATCAAACCCAAGCATAATAAATGGCAGAAAGTTCGCATGGAAGTCCAGCAATTTTGAAGTTAGATACAAGAACTGAATTGGTTGTATTTTGTGTTGTCACAAATAGCCCAATCTCGGCATTATATGAATAGATATAGAATAGATTAAAAAACTAATCATTGAAGGCATAAATAATGAAGACTGGTCTATTCAAAAGAAATTGTTATTATATGTGTGTTCGTATATTTAACAACTTACCAGAATCTCTAAAAGACTTGCCTCTTCTAAGATTTAAAAAAATGCTGTACGAATTTCTAATCATACATCGATTTTATTCACTTGCAGATTTCTTTAATTGTAATAATGCCATAATATAATATTTTTAATCGAGATCAGATATTGTTATGTTTGACGCCACGTAACAAATGGTAGTATTTCTAATATATTTCTTATGACATTGTACGATATTGAATTGTGTGTAATTTATTAGGTATCTGAATTTGACAAAGATTTTATTGATTGACATAATACTTTTATCATAAATTAAATATTGTAATAATTTGATTATATTAATGATTCATCTGATTATATAATAATAATGATAATTGTACATTAATATAATTTAAATTTCTATATTTTATAAATTTGCATGCCTTGACAGGTGGATCTTGGCGAACTGATATGTATATTTATATAACGTTTTACTGTAGAACATTCTGTATACCCATGTCCATGCAAATAAATAAATAAATAAATAAAAAAAAGATGACGTGGTACAAACTTTATTAATGGGCGTTGGTGAAATATTTTATAAATCCTATAAGACAAAACATTTAATTACGCCAATGTTAAAGTAAACAATATGGAAATTGGTATTTTTCCCTTTGTAGTAAAATGATGAAATACGTATTCATCCTTTTTTGAAACCAACTATTAAGGAAAATAATTTTATAAATAAGACCCTATATTCGATTCGACCCTATATCGATAGACTAGACAAGGAAGACTTTTTTGAAACTTTACCTTAAACGGGTTGAAATCAGGGTATCAGCGTGGGGCTTCAAGGGTTAAAATTGCAGATTGAATTTGCGGGGCAGGAGAGGGAGATAGCAACTAATCGCCCGATGCACAGCCGGAGAGTACGTCACCCAAGGAAGGTTGCCGCTCCTTCTCTGAGTTCGGACACGTTTTTGGCAACTCACACGAACAAAACCTAGGCGTTGGTTACAGAGTCTCTTATCACAGCGTTTTTTGATAAGTATACTTCCAGAACGCACACATTTCATAAAAAGTACTGGAACTCTAGCGATATCTTAAAGAAAATCTCCTTAAAAGGGGTCCAACGCCAGCCAGACTATGGTAGAATACAAAATGCTGTCCTAAGCCGCGCCACATAGCTTACAAAGAAAAGTTCCTTTTTTTATCCACGGTTAACCTGCCTAGGTTAACTGTCTGTGACAGAAGGAAAATCATGCCAGATATGTTCACAATAAATTCAAAAAATGATTAAAATTTTGTATAGCAATTTCACATTTTTGAAGTTAGCATAAAATTTAGGCTTCCTGTTACAAATAAAAAATAATATTATTGTTCGGAAACTTAGACTTCGTACATGTAAATTTATTGATTAAAACATTCTGCACTGCTGGACATAGGCCTACCCTGAACTATGTCGGACAGTGGATTTTAAGTCTACTGGATGGATAAATATTGCTATAGTCCACGCGGACGAAGTCGCGGGTACTGATTATGTTAGGTATAAGTTTGGATACAATAAATAAATAATATAGAGGAGAAACACGCATAACTTTAGATTGTCAGTTTTTAGGCGGAACGAAGTTCGCCGGGTCAACTAGTTTTAAATAAGTCTAAGCTTCTAATAAGCCTGTGTAAAACGTGTGGTTAAACGAGACTGCTAGAAAATCAATTAATTCTATTGAACGGAGCCACTTATGCTTTGAAACTAATAGCTACTTACTTAAAGGTCCAGTGACCTCATCGGTGAATAGAAAATATTTGACATAGATATAAACTTAAGAATGTTATTATATATTAAGAGTATTACCATATTTATTAAATTTAAATTGACTAATAAATAGAACAGTACGTACTTTAAAGAGAAACCCTATAACAAAACTGTTTATTATCTGTATAGTTGTTTTACAAGAACATGAAGCGCCGCGAGCTGAATATAAAACAGACCTCAAACTGACCTCCAAGTCCTGGGTTCAAAGGTTACTTTATGTTAAAGAGGCATTGTGGAAGAAAACACAAAGTAAATTCCTGTTTGGTGAAGGCTTCAATTAACTGCCTACATTCATACGCGTTAGAAATGGTGATGTTTTACAAATGAATGCTAGGAATAGTTTTCAGTTTTCACGCATTTTCGTAAGCCTTGCTTTTTATGTACATTTATTGCGGGTTGCAGGTGATTCTTACTAATATAACTTATCATTATATTTTCGTTAATTCCAACTTTGTTGATCATGACTTATTGTTTGTTTGAAATGAAATAAAATGTCTTTATTTTAGGCATAATATAAAATATATGAATTTTTTTTTTACAACATCACCGGATCGAAACTCGACCTCAACTTAGAAGAAGCGGCAGGAAACTCAGTAGGTCTGTCTTTGTTCTTTATTCTTTTTTTTTGCCAAATTGTTTTAACATTGGTTATAATGGTTTAAGCCTTAGCCTAGTGTTGATAGTTTAACATCAACACAAGGCGTGCCAGTCGTAGTGAGTATTGTCAAATTCCCACATTAGATGAGGGCTATGTGCAGTAGGCTGTGCAAAAAAGCTGATGTGTTGATGAATGGGATTAAGGTGAACTTCCATGAAATTAGAAAGTTCCTAACTATCATAATTACGCAATGTTGCGATAAAATAAAAGTAGTAAGTAAAACAATAACTCAACACCAAGACATTGATATCACGTACCATGAAATTTCGTGCGGAATGGGGACGGCGTCGCTTCATAAAGCAACGTTGAATAATTACAAAGTTTGCGCTCAAATCACACAAATTGTCCCATCACGGTCCACATAGGAGTTGTTTACCCCACATTACGACTAAAAACTAATTGACAAATAAAATCACGGGCAATAAAAAGTAACAAATTCAAATAAATGAACTTATAAAACTTTCTTTAGTGAATGAATTTGTCACAAAGGCCGTGAGCCACAGTACTCAATTTTTTTGGCTCTTTTTGCTTCGTTAGAAGTAGTTAAACGGCAAACAAATCGATTTCTTTCTTAGGATATTCAAAACGCCCGTCAAAATAAAGAAACTATACGCTTCAATATATTTTCATCTTAGGTAGAAAGTAAATCTTTACGTGATCTACTTGCATTTGCTTACATATTATATTTAAATTTAAAAAATATATTACACATAAAATGCTACAAGCGGTCGCCAATACAATAATCGAATTAGCTCGTAAAACTCTTCAGTGTCACTCACCCCAGACAAAATTAAACTTTAGGGTGTAATGGTGACGTAACTGCGTCGTAAAACAGCACTGTATAATCGTATAGTTTGGCCTGAATCACCCACATTACCTCATGTGGCACATAAACTTATTATTCGTTGTAAGGTTCAGTCAATACGCCGCACACGCCGCGCCATGCTACGACTCGATAAATAAGGTTTTGTGAAGGCCGAGTGCGACACACATGCGATTTTGCGCATTGTCGGCAACCCATTATTGTCCCACTGCTGAGTGAGGTTTAGGCTATAGTCCACCGCGTTGGCCAAGTGCGAATTGGTAGATTTCATACTCCTCCGAGAACTATATTTTTAAAGAACTCTCGGGTGTATAGGTTTTCTCACGATGTTTTCCTTCACCGTAAATCAGTGATATTGATGATAATTTTTCGTATTATTTTAGTTATTGTGAAATATTTTTGATGTAATATTGTGAAATAGTGATATTTTTTTGTTCTATATATCAATAAGTGACATAGAAAGATAACATACAGTTATATGTACGTTTTGAAATTAACTAATCCTGTAGTTTATACGCTTGTAATAAAATCGGATGACCTGAAGAAGACGGCGGGTAACCGCTGGATTCATATGGCTCAGGACCGGTCGAAGTGGCGCAGATTAGGGGAGGCCTATGTCCAGCAGTGGTCTTTCAAAGGCTGATGGATGGATGGATGGAATAAAATCGGAGGATAATATACATAATGTTATTCTGACGGTCAAAGAGAAAAGAGTTCAGTACTCTTGGTATATGATAAACAAATGGAAAGCACTTCAAAAACAACATAAGTAATTTTTAATATTGACGACCCGCGTGGCGCAGCGGTTACCATACCGGTCTGACACGCAGTGAGTACCGGGTTCGATTCCCGGCCAGACTAGTCCCTGAATGATAAGTTTAGATTCTTGTTCTGGGTCTGGGTGTTTGTGTATTCGTCTTTGTGTGTGTCCATGGCACCCACGACACAGGAGAAAATCCTACTGTGGGGCTATGAGTGTAGAAAGCGTTATTATTATTATATTATTATTATAAATATGGATATTAACGCTGTAAGTCGCAGGTTGGTCAAACACGTATTTTCTCCTAAACTTCAGCCTCCCATAATAAATAAACATTGATTGCTCGCGGACACTGTATGAAAAGAATCAGACCATTGTAACCTAAGCATTGCTCTCTATGTATTATTGTTACATTCACTCTTTGTGATATTTGTAATATAATATAGATCGTAATATTATATCAGATTTTGTAAAAATACGGACTTATTTTCGTGTTTTTGGGCAAATAGTAAAAACAGACATCATTTTTCTGTTATGTTCTGTCAGTTTTTGTGATTTGAAGATGGAGATAATTTCACATATTGTGTACATGTGAATTTTATCTATATTTTTATTGGAACGGGAAATATTAGTTGTTCCTTCTAAACTTTTTTGTACCTATTTGACGAAAAGTAGTGGAAAGGTAAACATAATTAGGTACTCACACATAATGAGGGTTACCTTACAACTGAATAAAGGAACAATTAATATGTACTTACTCAAATTAAAGCACCAGACAAAGCAAACACTGACAGCATTTAATGCATTTCGCTTTGAGTTCACATTATCTCGACGCCATTCGTAGTTACAAGCCTTAATTCTCGTATAGTTCATATTACAGAATAGACGTAGAATTAAATTGTTAGCTTTAGGACGTTAAATTTGTATAACGTCCAACTATCAATATAAATATGAAATTAATGGGTTCTAAGAAAAAAAAACATAAGGGTAAAATCTTTAAGTGACAAAGCAAAGGTAAATTAGCTCCGATAACAATGGCCGAGCTCTCGCTTGCCGACACTAACGGTACTAATCTACGCGAGTTTATGTTCTCCGGAGCTTAGGGGGTTAGTCGCAGCTTTCAAGATTTTATATTCTATATAATATACTTACTTAGTGTAAGAGATGATAAGGAAAATGTAAGAGTTCTTACTGCGATTTCGTATGTAATATCATTCAAAATCCATTTGCTATGAGAAGACTAATAATTTAAGCGAACAAATATTAAAGTTTTCAAATAACACTACATTTTATGTAAAGTTTATTTAGTTCAGTTTGTTTTTTTTTACTTTGCATTCAGGAATTACATCAAAATTATGATTCACTTTGAAATATACTCGTGTTTATGGAAAATTGTACATTTATGCCATAATCAAGGCTATTTTTTCATCTAAACCTTTGTGTTAGTAACAAGTTGTTCCTATAAAGACGAAACACGTGTTTAATAACAATGTGTGTGTCTAACAAACATATAAAACACAAGAATTGACAAAGAAGCAAATATTATTGGTATTATTCCGCTCTTACCAAAAAGTTTTTTTTTATATTAAATAAATATAAGTTTTATTTGATACGGACACTGCTAATACCGTTCGAATATCTTCAGGGATAGATTGCCAACTCGGGAAATCTTTTTAGGCTTAATATAAAGAAGCCTAGTCGGTCTCGGCGTGTCGCTGGGGACGTTACAAATGAAAATTTAGGCAAATTATCCTAAGCACTTACAAAATTGTCGGCGAACACATTGAGAAGGAATACTAGTTCTAGATACACGTGCTAGCGTAAATACTTCAACGTTGTGGTTAGATATTTTTATATACAAAAATGAAACACCTATTAATTTTTGCGTATAAGGCGCTCCTAGAAAATACAAAATAACCATACATTGATAATGACTGTTGCCTCCAAAAAATTGTTTATTTGCTTTAAACTGCAATGAAATGTCTTTATTTTGTATAGGCCTACGGGGGCACTTACAAATTGTCAGTTACACATTTTTTTTACACTACCATCGGATCGGAACACGACCTCAACTGAGAAGATCCTGCAAGAAACTCAGTGGGTTTGTCTTTTTTGTTATGTTGTATATTTTTAGCAGTAACCAAATTACCGAATCAGTCAAATCTAACAACAGAGCAGACAGGCTCTATGAAAATTGAAGTTTGCCTCAGATCTACCGATGTAGCCCATATTGCCACATACTGCAAGTAAGTTGTGGTGGCCAATTTCAAATCGTAATAGATATAACATATATAGAAACAACGGCACATGATCTGAACGGTTGAATTGCTAACTACTTGAAGAGCTGAAGTGTATGACGGCATAATATTTGACGTACCAAACTCGTAGCTGTTTGATCCGTCGGATGCTAACGCGTGGTTAGTTATTCATGCGCTCTACGTGTGTGGTTTGCGAATTCAAAGTACATTATTCAGGTATCCACACTATACATATTCAACAATCCCTCTTGGGCCATATTTATGCGAATATACGTATGCAATAGTAATTGTTCAGCTTTATATACTCGTATATCGTATCGTGACCGCTCCGCCACGCGGGTCATGAAGTATATAATTATACAAAAAGAGTGGTCCAAAACGGTAGATTTTCATCAGTTTCAATTAATTGTTTTAAGGCAGCCAGGTTTATTGCTTTTATTATAATAAATTTAATGTTTTTGTATAGTTCGCGAAATAAATATTAATATAAAAGTGTAATAATGTATTTGCTTTTATATTGCTGACGACAGGCGACGATTCGGTAACGTCACAAAACAACAATCATCGACGGTCAGCGACGGTCGTCGATACTTATTCTCGCTCGTGTATAATTTCCTTGTACTTCCTCAGACTATCGCGGCACGACAGCCACACCTATTTCTACTCCGACGTTTACTAAAATTTACAGTCCATCAATGATTTATGAAGGAGTTTATTTTCACAAAGAACTATAATTTATGGACTGAATTCACTCGTCAAAGAGACATCGAGGAAGCAAGGGGCTTTATGTAAGACATCTTTCAGGGTTGAATGACTTCTGGTGAATCTTCGGAAGTGATGAATAAGCTATTGAATATTCAGTCATTGATGGTGGAAGTGGCACCATTTATCAAAGTTAACGAAAGACGTAAATGTAAAAAACATAAGGCTGGAACGTGACTTTGATGAATTATTTCTCGAGGATGATGTTTTAAAACATATACATTGAACTCAGTGGTTCTTTAAAAGTTCACAAAGGTGATACGAGGTTAATGATTTATATTTCAGGCGGAGTGTATTTTTTTATTGATTATATTGTGAGCTTCTGATAACAACTTTGTCTGAAAGCGTACTTTAACGCCGTTTTTTCTCTAGGATTTTTATATTAAAAAGATAAATGAAGTCTCTTTAAGAACTGACCATTAAATGAATTTTATGTATTTCATGTAAAATTCTTTGCAAATTTACTTATTTTGATACAAACTTAAATATAAATAACAAGTTTAAACTGTTCATTCTGGTAGAGTTTTCTTTCTACAGTTAAAATGCATCGTAATTTTTTTATCACCCCAACTCACAAATGATCTCGGAAAATAAATTAATTATTTAAAGAAAATTACAATGCATGTACTTCGATTGTTTGTCCACCATGACTCTATAAGCTACACGCTTGATTTTAGTCAGTAAACACGTCTCTCTGACGTGAGTTATAGCTTTGTTACGAACAAAGGAACCCTTTATCATGATATTAATTATCTTAAGGTCCCAACGTTCCCTTACGTTAGTTTCAAAGGATTACTAATAACAACGAAATTTACGAAGAAACATTTACTATGTTTATAAGTTATTGATTTCGTAAATGTGATATGTAAGTGAAGGGCGTGAGACAAAGGAAGCGTTCACTATCTCGTTATTATCTCAAGGTGTGACTTCAGAATGTGGAAAGATTTTGATAGTCTGTGAATTAATCACTCGTAACGTAGAAACTGCGTGAAACTTAACTAAACCCGACTTTAATAAAATAAAATATATGATTAATAGTTTATAGGCCCAGATATGTTCGGCCTGATCATAATTCCACGAGCCCCTAGAACAAAATCGTATATGAAAAATTACCAATTTACAGTATGAATCTTTGTCGATCATAAAAGTTGATTGTAATAGCTATTTAGGAACTTATTTAATAAGTTCCTAAATAATTATTTCAATGATTTTCCGTAGATCGTCTTGGCGTAAGTAATCAATGTTTGTACATCCAGAAAACTTCTAAGCTTCATACTGTAAATTGGTAATTTTTCATATACGATTTTGTTCTAGGAGCCTTTCGAATAGCATCTTTATGTATGTTTTTTTTTTCCTTTTCCAGATTTGCTCAAGTGTTTTAATACGTTTAAGTACTGGGACAGTTTACTGAAATAGTGATACCTTTTTATTCGACTTTATTCGTAAACATATTTTATGCGATTTTAATTCTAAGAGCCCACATTGCCTTGGTCACAATATAAACCAAAAGTAGTAGTAACACATTACAAACCCACCAATTCAAAATTCGGATGATCTAAGTAGGTCTAAAATTTCAAAGTAATAAAGTTTGCAGGGAAAGAACGTTTGAACTAATAAACGTTTTCAATACAAATCCATGGATGGTAAATTGTTAGAGCCATCCATAAGCATGTGTAAAGAATCTCCAATAGGATTGAAATCATAAAAAGATACATTGCAGATGTTGTTTGCCACGCGGAACAGACACATGGAATCTCTGAACATTGTTAGATATTCCATGAACAACCGCGCGCATCGCGGGCGAAAAACGCGCCGTGAGTATTGCTTTAATTTTTTACATTTATATCTGCATCCTACAGAAGCTGCGGGCCCGCAACCGCGGCGGCCGCGGGTGAAAATCGCTCCGTGAGTACGTAGCCTTAGCCTTACTCTTTTACGCAAAAACGCATGTCGTAGAAATTTGGCACACAGACAGGTTTCCCCTGCATACTGGAGACTCGTTACCGTGGTAAGCGAGATCACAGCGGGCGGAGCAGCGGGAATAAACTAGTTGCTATTTAATTTTAGAATGGAGATTAAAGAAATATTAAATAAATGGTGGTAGAACCAGTGCAGTTCGACCGGGGAAGTACCACCGCCACACGGGAGTACCGACGCATCTGTGATTGACTTTAGATGAACCCATGTTATGTATGTAGTGGAATACAGATGTCCATAGGCGGCAGTGACCACTTACCATCAGGTGGACTGCATGCTCGATTGCTAGTTCAGTCTGATAAAAAAAAATAATAACTTCAAAACGTGTTTCTGAGGTTTTCAGAATATTTATTTAAACGATATACAGACTGCGTACATAATTTAAAAGCGTTACCACTAAAGGTAAAAGATAGATTACTTAACACTATAAAAGTTAAATGAACAGTGATTTGAACTTTTTATTCGAAAGCAAGCTACCCTAATGGAAGCATAACA
The DNA here is from genome assembly GCA_949699795.1 of Spicauda simplicius. Taxonomy (NCBI): domain Eukaryota; kingdom Metazoa; phylum Arthropoda; class Insecta; order Lepidoptera; family Hesperiidae; genus Spicauda; species Spicauda simplicius. The sequence continues at coordinate 677,549 of OX453071.1, read as the reverse complement.
AAGTTATTTGATAAAGTGTTTTTCGCGAAAAAACATGTTTTTATTGATGTTGAAGAAACTATCGTGGAGCTGCGAGGAAGGTCCAACCTCATATAAGAAGTTGTGAATGGGTGTTACAATCACATACTGTAGTTTTATTTCAGTATATTGTTTTTCGTTTATGGCCATATTTGTAGTACGCTTTTGTTTTATGAGAATCCTAATTTAACCACGTTTTTATTTTATTAGAAGAATGTACTGGGCTTATGGAATGAGTTTATTATTAGATATATTTGTCGTGCGTAGAATTTTATCGACTTTTATCTAGATTTGATTCAGTTGAACCGTATAACATTATGCTACCTTCATACTACACCACAGTTTTAATAATAAATAATGATTATTATTATCGTTTATACCTCAACTTCAAGTTTAACTTTCATACTATTAGACTAAATTAAATATTTGACTTATTAATACTTGAGTAAAGGAACAATGAACGTGGCAGCAAGCGTAATTACTATAAGTGGTCACGTGGGTCGTTTCTTTTTTTTTCGAGGGGAAACTTTCAAAAAGGACCCGACGTCGTAGGAGCGAAGCGAGTTAAGCGACTTCGGCGCTGCGAGGAGGACTCCGGGAAATCCAATTGACCGCCGCCGGTGTCCTCAGCATGTTGTCCCATCGGGCTCTTCCCTGGTGGGCGTGAACTGCTCACCGCACCTTCTGGTCTTTACGGCAGCATGCAACCACACAAGCCGCCGTCCTTCCCTGAGTCGCTTGGCCGAACTTTTCGAGCTCCCACTCTTCCCGCCCGCAACCCTGGAAGTCCCTTTTTAGTCGCCTCTTACAACAGGCAGAGGGTACCGTAGTCCTATTCCGGAACTACAGGGACAGACTTCTACTACTTTTTGTATTTATGGTTCTTTTAGATTAATCAAGAACGGATTATACCAGATCACCATTCAATATGTTTCCTAATCCCTTCAGAAGTTAGCACCAATCTTACATCCAATATCTATATAAATCCCGTCTGATCCTTCACACTGGACGTTTTGTTGAATGGAGCGAACGGGGCTAACTTCGAATAGAGATAGTTACCCCTCGCGGGTATTGCTGGCTGTCGGCAAACCTGATCGATAGCGATAGCGCAGAGCACTCTGTATCCATTACACAGTTTCAAACTTGCTGGCTTTGAGTGCATCTTTGTTAAAACGATACTTTTTTATGTTTTGTGTAAGTAACTAGCAGTGTATAGTATAGCATTATTCTTAACAGAAAGCATGTTTGTTTCCGCTGTCATATTTAGCGTCAAAACGGTCGGAGCTTGTATCGTCTCCACGAAGGCCGCTCCGCCGGAATCTCCTCTAAGCATCCGCTCGGTACAATAACGTCCACAGGCGCTTTGAAGTATGCTCGCTTGACTGGAGATGAATGGAAATGCTGTCATCTTGTTAGCTTTCTAGGCTTAAATGAACTATTCATTTAGGCTATGTAGTTCAAAAAAAACTTTTTTTTTATGAAAAGCATAAATACTCCTGCAGTCAGCATAAAAAAAATATATATTAGGTTTTATACCCTTAAGTTTTTGGTTCGGATAATTCCACTGAAGATGGTCAGTTACAAAGAAATTAGATACACAAAAACAAAAAAAAACTAAAATTAGAATAGATATTTGAATTTGGTTAGAGTGGTAGGAGGAAGAGAGAGAATTTAATGACGAAGAAGGGTTGTGATTACAATATCGTATGAATCTTGTTAACGCAATTTGATATGTAAGAAAACATCTGATTAATTTCTGGAAGTATTTTTAAACTTTTAAAATAAAACAAATTCATTAGAGTGTAAATTTCTTGTAGTGCCCTCCCTATGCCTGCTTGAATAAAGTTTTTAGATCGGTTACGTATATAGTTGGTATTATTAGCATACGGAATTAACTGCAAGTGATATTAGAGCAAGCCGCGTTACACAGCACGGCCACAGAGCAGAGCTCCCCAGAGGTTGCATCATGTATAATGTAAGCCACAGCTGCGCGCTGCTGCGAATGCCAATTGAATGTATAATGAAGCTCTCGATAGTGGATCATTGAACTCGTACACACCGCCGCGCCGTTCAATTCTGAATGTGGAACACCGCTCTAAGCTTTGCAGAGATGTCGTAATTGGAATCCTAATCGATGCTCTGTTCTAATCATGTCGCGGTGAGCAGAGTATTTAAAGTAATTTAGCCTTTATGAGAACAAAGTGTAATTGGCACTCACATACGGCTTGATTTATACCACTGTATGTAAACGCGGTTATGCCCTAGTTAAAAAAATTAGAATTAGTAGTTATTAAAAATTAGAGGGTCTAAGGTTCCAATCTCAGGTATCTCTGATAGTTTTCTTAGTAACGCGCTATTAAAATGCAGAGTACCTGTAAAGAAAAAAATCTTTTAAATTACTTAATGCGTACTTGGGCAGCGTGGTGGACTACAACTAAATCCTTCTAAATGATCTCTTCCGATCTTCTATTTGGGGAGGTGTATTGCCACTAGTGAGGCAGTAAACCACTTAAGGTAGCGAGGCAGAGACCACTTAAGGTAGCGATATTAACTAGTCAAAGCATATTTTTTCAATTACTGATTTAAGCAGGTTAGCGAATAATATCGCTAATTAAAATATCGGGAATGTAGGAGCTTGTCACAAAATTATTTTCAGAATAATGTATTAACTCATACTTTATTTTTACGTTTTCTTTTGTGATTTAGTTATATTCAAATATGTTTAACATGGTACATGTTGATCTTCTCAGCCTAATGAGGCCCAGAACGTATAGTAGCGACTGCAAACAGCCGGGAGTTATACTCGTGTCATTGTTGTACATGCTGCTGAGATATACAATTAGGCAAATATTTTACATATTTGAAACACGCTTTCTACACTCATAGCCCCACAGTAGGATTTTCTCCTGTGTCGTGGGTACCATGGACACACAAGACGAATACACAAACATCCAGACCCGGAACAGGAATCTAAACTCATCATTCAGATACCTGTCTGACCGGGAATCGAACCCGGGACCCATTGAGCGTCAACCGGTATGGTCACGCTGCGCCACGCGGGTCGTCTAAATTTGAAAGGTTTAATAAATGTTATCACGTCCTTTTAGCGTGAGTGTTAAAGTGGTTCGTTTGTGTCTCTGTAATTAAGTAGGTACTTAGAGATGAATATTGTAAGCAGAGCTAATAGTTGTGAAAACTTTATGGGAACTTTAGACATGTTTTACTTCATCGTGAAAGTACATAATCAGTTTCTTAGACATAAAGTTCTCATAAACTTGATGCGGGCTTCAGATCTCAGCTCGGTTCCTAATAAAATGTGAGATTTCAATGCCGTGTGCAGCCTTTGCTGTAATCTAAAGACTGCGATAGAGATTGCTCTTCTCAAAGCGACACGACGACATGCCGTGAGCGTGAACGTAGTTCGTTCACCTCAATCTTACTTTATATTTCAAACTGTACTCCATTCTTAGTGCAAATAAAAAAAAATAGTAATTATTGCATATAATAATATGTAATTTTTAATCAAGGCACTGTTTGCTGATGCTGATGATGAACTGCAACTCGGTAATACATTTGCGCGGTAACATGTTGGTTTTGAAAAGTTTGTTTAACGTGTAATACGTAGCATCACTATGTGTTACATATTATTATAGATTAAATTCATGTAAATATGAATTAAGTGCATTGTGCACAATATGTTTTGAATCTTGTTTTTAAACACAACTATTTCTACTTCTAGGCATACATTTAATATGAACATATAAGCGCTGCGCGTATTTTTTTTAAATCTACTCGTTGCACGCAACTTCGTACGCGTAGATTATAAAACAGACATTTAACTCCTTTTTAACAAACTCAGCGGTGGAATATAAAAACTCTTTTCTTAGAGTGTGTATAAATTCTAAAGTAAACCTGTTCTTTGCATATTTCTAGCTTTATTAGTTTAGGCTCTGCGATGGTTAGTTGATCGAGTACCTTTCCGACTTCATATATTTAATCGATTATTAAACCATTCTAGGTAAATTTCAACTTAAAACATATCAATCAGCTATAAAATGAACTTTTGCGTATCTAAATCCTAATGTCATAAACTTTGTTTCTTAATACACAAAAAAAAAGAATTCATCACAATTTTTAAGAAAGGCAAATCAGCATCTTTAAAGGAAAATAGGACTCGAAAAGTCGGTTCTATTTAACCCAGTCAAAGCGAAATGAGGGTTAAAGGGATCTCGGGGAATAACATCAGTGTAAGTGGTACTTTGTACCGGCCATTGGTGTAGCGGAGGGCGGCGGCCGCAGGGTCAAAGCAAAGGGCTTTGTTGTTGACCTCTCTCATTAAGGCACAGGCAACTTAAATGACCATATGTCATGTGTCAGGGCATTAATATTTATGGTCGTTGTTATTAAATTTATAATTATATAACGATGATTTATATTTCTTTGCTGTTGTATAACAATACAGATTTGTCGAATACTATGTTTTATCGCAATCCTTGCGTGGAGACGGGACTCCTTAGCGTAAGAATATTGATCAATTGTCTTGTCATCATAATTATGACATATATGTCATAATTATGATGACAATAATTGATGACAATATGATGACAATAATAATAATTATGACATATATGTCATAATTATGTCGATGTCCTAAACTAGCCTAAGCTATAGGCTAGTTTAGGACATCGACTTCAAAGGCACCACCGTCATACCTGTTTCTGCCTTATAATAGCAGTATAAGTTACTGCTGTTTTATGATGTAAAGGGTATCGTAAGGGACTTTTACTTAATTAAGACATTCTAAATTAGTCCTCGGGGATAGCAATACATCTACGTTTAGTGGACGTCAGGTAACATAATAATATTATTTATCAGAGGTTGATGATAGGTGTCTATGCTGGCAGTAGCCATTATCACGGGGATGACATTCTCATTTGCCATAAAAAGAAACATGCATTTACTTTAGATCAATAAACAGAACAATTTTTCATCGGCTGAAAATATTGAGAGTTAAGCCTTTACTTGACTGCTCTTCAACAAATACAATCGGCCACAAAGCGAGCACGCCTTCACAATACGCTCCGATCCGATCTCTAAAAGAGCGCTGCGGCCTTTGAGCTTCAATTTTGAACAAATATTTTTGATTTTAACTTGTTAAGCTGTCGATCCGGGCGATTGGCAGACGCTTTTCAGGAACTTGCAACTTTTGATAAAGAGTTACAGTTAAGAACTATAACTTCTTCATGTGTTTGATTAAGAATGGCGACAGAAATATCATTATACGAGGCGTTACTATATATAAATACCTCCTTAGTCGAACCACGAAGGGTAGAACCAACTATTAACTAATAATTTTGCTTAAATTTACTTGTCTGGAAACTTTCTCAATTATTGAATAGGATAAATTGATTTGAAAGCGTATAGTAGCACCGCTTCACTGAAGGAACGACGCCACAAAGAACGTTCGTTATCTTAATAAGATTCACCTGATCGCCGAAGACCGCATTTACAAATGCATATTTATAGAAGTCTTGCTATCAATAGTCTTATAGTTGAAATTGTGCGAAAAATACGCTTCATTAAAAAAAATGAAAGGGAAACATATATAGTACACAGGCACTGTTGCTTAATTAGATTTTACTTGTTATAATATTATAAATTTCCTAAAGAAATAATATTATAGTAAATGTTACAAGCTTAAAACTGGCTACAACTTAAATAAAATAACACTAGACATATATCCTAGGAAATCTTAAGTAGTATGTAAGGTATCATGGAGCTACTTACTAAAGTGGTATTGTTTTCTGTCTTTCCTGTAGTCCGATGCACTTTTTATAAGACTAAAGCAAACAAATTTGCAGTCTATTTGATGAAAACTGAACACGGAAGCCCAAGGACGCCAGTATACCTCCGTTTAGATCAGAAGTTCGACTTAAAGTTAATCACAGGTGCGTTTCCATTAAAGAGGACTAAAAAAATCTGTTATAAAAGTGAGTTGACATCCATATCGTTAGCACCACCGAACTGCAGAACTTCTTCGCGGTGGAGATAGGTATTGCGGTGGTACTTCTTTTTAAAAAATAATTGTCGAAAATCATTTGTGTATCAAGTCCCTCATTCATATTAATCGAGTTAACATACTCGTATACGAACTTGTGTTACAACTTGTCCATTTGTATAGATAAAAAGTTATTTCACTACTTCTTTAGGCCATATGAAGAACAAGGAAGCAAAAGATATGCAAGATAATTAAACTTACCATAACTTTACTGTTAAACAACGCAGCAGATTCGAAATTTTATCACTTGGCGTAATAATAACTTATGGAGCATTTTGCCCCTTCACCCGCCGCCGCGATCTCAAAAGTACTTTGATAAATAATTCCAAGTTGTAAGAACAAAATGAATTCGGCGAGATAACGCTGACCGGTTCGTGTAATTGCTTTGATTAAAGTAATTAACGCTTTGTAAGTCTTGGAAGTTGAACGACTTACTTGTTGGTAAATTCTGTTCAGCTACGGTGGACGAAATTATATGAGCCAATTTTAACATTGAGCATTTATATTTTCATTAATTTCTTTAATGGATAAAGGTTCTGAAAGAAACAAATGCTTTGGTTTACATTGTTGAGTAAATGGTTCAATAATTCTAAGTAAGCTTTAAATAAAGCCCTTTAAGATAAAATGGTGAGAAACGTCTTTGCAGATTAATGGCTTATTATGAAGTACGGAGATTGATTGAAAAAATTAAATTAGATTTATTTTACATAACGGCGATTTAAAAATCGAACAACCTGTGTAAAAAATATAAGTAAAAGAAATGTATCTTCGCAAATGCATACTTATTTATGCATATACTTGTATGTAGCAGATTGTCTACTAGTAAAATTCTGTATGTAATTAACGTTTGCGTTAATAAATTTAAATTTAATCGCAGGTCCACGAAATCTTTTACTAGACTAAAAATTCTAACAAATAAAGTCGAAAATTTGGTTTTGTATAATTATCATTACGTTAGTTTATCTGTTTATTAAGTACGTTAAGTGTTTCAGGAAAGTAAAGGAGGTGACCTTTGTCATCTTTAACTACATAACAGTTATTTTATATTTGCAATATTTAACGTCTTACACGAATAAGCCATAATTACGATATTTTCTGTACATGGATCCACACAAAGACAACCTGAGGCATCTAGACCCAGAACAGAAATCTAATATAGTAGTCACAGTCTGGCCGGGGGTGGAACACGGATCCCACGGAGTTTCCGACCGGTACGGTGACTGTTCCGCCACGCTGCCCATGAATACGGCGGCATTGATACAGTTATTATTATTTCCATATTAAAACTTTAACTCTTATTTAAAATGTTTAAAACGGGAGTAACGAAGCGTTTAAAATATCAAGAAACTAATTAAGCGTTAGTTGTTAAACTAAATTTCCATTTATTGTTACTTTTTGGAAAGTATGAACTAAGGCCGCTTGAATATTCGCAAACTAACTGTAAACTAATTCCAACAATCAAGTATTAAATTGGGCTTGTTAAAACGTGTTATTCCATATTAAAAAGTGGAGAAGCTGAGTTGTTATAAAGTGCTATTAGAATTTTAAATTTGATTTCAATTCTGGCATTGTATAAGAATGAACTCTGAAATAATATTGGTGTTAACGTAAAATGTAAGAAGTAAGTATCTCATAAAATGTTTCAAAAATATTAGCTAGAGCTTTCGCTGATAATATAGCGTTTTTATTTGACTGAAATACCAAACGAGCATGCAGTCCACTTGATGGTAAGTGGTCACTGCCGCCCACGGACATCTGTAATAAGTTGATTACAGATGTCCGTAGTTGTAGAATAGTTGTAGAAAGAAATAGTTGTGATAAGCCTACCAACCACAAAAGTACTTAAACATAATACGGAATTGGGTAAATTGACGGAAAATGTATTTACAAGGGGCTTGTTTAACGTAATTACATTGGAGCCCACTTTACCGACTGTTTTCACAGATTCGCCGCTGTTATTACAGGCGCCCTTCCTGTATAGAACACTGAGGCAGCTTCCATACTGACGTTAGTTGGCCAATAGTAACAAATACATGGGCTTATGCATACTAATATTATGTTGTTGATCCAAATGAATATTTTTTGCCTTATTTTTAAAGTAAGGTTTCAATTGAGTCTATCGTACCCTTTGAGGTAATTACTAATACAGATAATTTTCGTCATAATATTGAAGCGGAACAGCTGTTCCTGAGTATCTCTTACAGGTAAGCTCGAAACGATGCAAGGGATACAGTATCCCCTACATATAGATACATACAGGAACAGGATAGGGTCTCTACATATAGATACAGACACCCTATCCTGTTCCTGTGGCTACAGGGACAAAATAGACCATTCCATACAAATGATAATATTTTCCATACGACAGAAATTATGCCTTCAAAACTGATAGCATAGATAAATTATCACTTAAACGACTAAGATATTCCCTTCATACGTAATTCCAAATGTTACAACTGAAACATAAATACTGCTTACGTTAGAAATAGATAGGTCAGTTGAAGTCCCTGGATTAAAAATACTTATAATAAACTTTGATCGAAGAATATTAGTTCTATCATATAATACTACACTCGGAATGGGTTCTTGTTCGAAATACATAGTCATATTTTAAATTAAGGTTAATACACATGCAATATTTGGTAAAGATTCCACGATCATAAGTTTCGCTGTTCCAATTGACTACCCGAGCGCATAAAATAGCCTCATAGCTCGTTGGGTAATCTCACTATCTAAATCGAATTTGGAGCATATCCCTAGCCTGACGTTATTGTTAGTTCGTAAGGTTAAATGTTCTTGTTTTTTCTCTTTTTCCATAAATCACAACAGTAATTGAATATTAATATTCAAGTGGTAGCGTGACTTCATAACCTAGTACCGGTTGCGTGCAAGTTTTCTTACTAAAACAAATAACTTTCGAAATATTTTTTCGAATCGTACATTGCTCTTTATATAAACGGTTTTTCAGATGTGTTCCTTAACACGAAGTAATGGAATGCTACGACAGAAGATATCTCATCCTGATTGTAAATGCCTTGGTGAGTGTCAGCAAGGAGTCTTCCAAGGTCGTGACCTCGGTACAATTGTTGTGTAATGAATTTCTCGATCGTAACTTTTCATAACATTAATCTTCACTTGGACTGTCGAGTCCACTTGGTCCTTAATACAGGTCAGGCCTGCGGACGACAGCTTGATGATTTACGAAAATATAGCATAAAACACTGCCTTCATAAATTAGGCTTGTGGATACTTTCCTTGAGACAGTAAAGTGGGTTATGATTCAATTTATGTGATTGAGAGGTGTTTGAAATGCGAACAAGTGTTACAGGAGTTTCGTAGCAGAACGTAGCAGTACTACGATCTGCTACGAGACTGTGATAGAAAATTGTACAATGCAATGAAATGATGGGTTTGACTACCACAAAATTATTTTTTTCCTTTTCAGTGCATTGAATAAAAGCTTGTTTTAAAAATATTTTTTTAATATTGTTTTATTTAATTTCTATTTATGCGTTAACCACAAAGACTACGACAGACTTATAATTTTTAATTTCAACGCTTGAAAACTACATTTTATGTAATGATAGGCATTGTAAGCAAAATAAGTTTTTGTTCATAAGGAATTAATTTAATCGAGAGTGTTTTTGATGCATATTGTAGACATTTTGTACTGTGTTGTAATATGTTATTTCTCATGGATAATGTAATAAACGGTCCTTATATTGAAAATTTGATTAATTGGAATATAGAGAAGTTTAATGAGAGTCTAATATAGAAAAGAATTTCATTATCTATTTCACCGGCCCCGTGGCGCAAGGGTAGCGCGTCTGACTCCAGATCAGAAGGTTGCGTGTTCGAATCACGTCGGGGTCAACGTTTTGTATTTCTTGAAGATTCGGTTGTCTTTTCACTGGTTTTCTAATGATATAGAAAATTATAAGATTTTGGCAATATAATGTGTAGTATATAAATTATTTTCCTTTCAATAAGTTACTGCCCCATCTTCCGTATACGGATAAATGGATACTATGAACGAAACGGAAAGGAAACGGGATAGATACTGTTTTAGACCCTGCGTCCGGTATGCATGTCCGCAATACGCACACCACAATAAATGTAGATGTTGCACTGGAAGACGCAGCTGCCCGTAATAAGTAGAAGTAGGTGACGAAGAGGCTATACTCTTCGTCGCCTCCTACTACATCTACAGGAAGAGGTTGAGAAGTATTATTAATTAGTAGTGTCACGCGAGACAGTGAAATTCACAGAAATAAGTACAAAACTGTGTTTTGTAATTAATACACATAATATACAAAGTTAATAAAAATACACATTAATAATGTTAGGGATAAATCTAATTAAATATTTATGTAGGAAGGCATTATTTTTTTAATAAGATGTTGTATATTCCGTTCTAAAAAATCACAAATATTTCAATTTTAGGAAAACTCTTAATTATCTGTTTTATCACATTTACAGATTAATTTTATTGGTGTACCGTTATCCTACCGAGTTCGGTTGTTGCTACGATGCTTCTGAGTTATTTTTCGTTTTGGCAACATGGCCGCCTCGGGGGAAATTTAAAGAGTTGGCGGCTTTGTTGTTGAACACGTATTTCTGGATCCAAGTTTTTGATTTATTACATTAATTGATTTGATATTTGATATTTTTGAACATTACGCCTGAGAACTGTATAGTCTTGAACAATGTTAAAAATTGGTGTCTATGACAGTGACTTACTATAAACTGCTGACTGGTTCATGAGATAAACATATATTAAAAATAAATACCTAATATATGTTCACTTTTGTCGTTAGTTATAAATAAACAATCTGTCGTTTGTAGTATAATCTGTGGTCCATGGTCCACAGTTAGTAGTTTGGAGTCGTTTCGGAGAATTCGAAGTGTTCGAATCTCATTGTGTCGTTTTCGTTGGCTTTAGCCAAAATCGTAGTTTCCGGATTCGTCGGGCGAGCAAGCGCAACTTTGTCGTTATCGTTAATAATCCGGAATAGTAGCCTCTAATCGTAAAATTCCTTCTTTTCGCGTAATAATCAAATTCGTGTGCAACGTGCCGTAAGATCGACGCAACGTGTCGGCAGTGGATGGTAGAGGGTAACTGGTAGACCACTGCGAGGTAAGACTAGCTAGCTCGAGCTAAGGGTGAGTCGAAGGTGCCTTATACCCTATACATGAGGCTGCGCCTATCAGCAGCAGGTGAGTGCGTTAGATATTATAGCACGTAGCAGTTTTTATCGTCGCAAATACAGTCCACTAAACCTTTTTCGGGACACGACCATTCTGTCCATCGAAGGAGGGTTTCGGCCTAACTCCGAAATCCTTCAATATATATATAAAAAATATATACAAAAGTGTATTTCTCCAAATCATTGCCAGACACCGTCAATGCCATGCAAGTCACTTGTTTTGTACAATTTTTATTAAATTTTAGATATAAATGATCTTAAAATTAATCACATGGAACGCCGACTCGTGGTAATTTCTCCATCAATCAGCTATTTGAGCTTCAGAGAGACTATTTGACGTAGGCCTTCTCTATAGAGGGGTTTTACCAATAGTCACCGCGTTAACGCGCGGTCTTAATATTCTTAATATTTGAAAGCAATAAAAACAAGGAAATAATTCTGTTCATCTCCTGAATTTACAGTCACTTGATGTCTACTAATATGAAGACATCAATAGTAGATACCTGCTATACTGCGCATACTTCCCTTATGTAAAAGGTGTAACGGATAAGATAGGTAGAATTTTGGATAGAAGATTTAATATAAAATCTGTATTTACGCCCTTTAAAAAACTTGCGGCCTACCTACGTACACCTAAAGACATCATCCCGTACCAATGTCCCGGGGTTTATAAGGTTGACTGTAGCTGTGGCAACTCCTACATTGGACAGACTAAACGAGCCATATCCCAACGGATTAAAGAACACATCAGCGCAGTCAAAAAGAATGACCCGAAAAAATCTGAGGTAGCTGAACACATCCTTAATTCCGGCTCTAACCACTGGATCGAACTGCATAAACCTCAGGTGATCTCAGCTGAGCGTCATTACTTCCCACGTTTAGTAAGAGAAGCTATAGAGATCAAAAAACATCCTAAGAATTTTAACAGAGAAGATGGTTTTAAACTTGCACAAGCGTGGATTCCGGTGGTTAGTTTATGTAAATCGCAAATAGTGCAAAGGGTGGTGCGTAAGGATACAGTTAGTGTTGTGGGTCGTGATATGGAACCTAAAAAAGAAAAACGAACTAGACGTAGGGTAGATAGGTTAATTTACCACTAGTGCTTGTCAACGGTTTCTCCCCGCTACCGCAGTTTGGCCGTGACCACGATCCATGCAACTGGGTCGAAATATCGGCAAAAAGAATTCTATAAGAATTCATAAACCGCATATCGTGAGTACCCGTTAAGTATTATCATGTATCAATTCCGCGATAATACTAGTCTAAAATCATATACTACTATGAATCTACCGCATTACAGGAAATTATACGAATTAATAAAACCCTTCATAATTTGAAAACAAAGGCGTCCAGCACGCTGCAACAGTTTTAAAAAACGCAGTAAACAGAGCAGCCTCTAAAAGAGTTTTTAGTGCATGATATCCCATTATTCCTGCAGCTTTGTTTTTCGGTGATTTGGCACAATTACTGCGATCCCGGAGCTCCGCGCAGCGCGGACACTGGAAATGGCTTGGATTTTTCTTTCATCCTCCTTTAAGTAGCGTGCAGTTAATGATAATCATTTTATTTTGTCTAGTCTTTATAATGCATACAATTCAACAAGTCTGTGGCTGATCTTAGCTAAAATTCTAATCCTATTTGGGGTTGATTTAAAATGTCGTCTAGACGACACTATCCATAAAAATATTGCATACTTGTTTATTACTACCATATATAAAAAGCAAATTTAGTATAAATGTGGATGTTTTTTTTTATTTTTAAGTGTTATTTCAACAATATTATAGTACTGTTAAGGCTCTTGCATAATTGCTACCTTAATTTAATTATTTATACTTAAAATATTCTTGTAACGACAGTAACGTACTGAAATGTGCATATATCTTATACCTATTCTAACTTTCATCACATTACGCATGTCCTTAGTTAAATCTCCTCAAACTGCTCGCTCGCTTGGAACCTTAACAATTTCGCCACAAAACATACGTTTACACTCAAAATGTGGGAAGCAAATTCATATTTACGTTAATAGTTTTAAAAACATATGTGTATTCACAAATGTTTTAGCTGTAGCACTCTTTTAAAAAGAATAAAAGAGTATTTATTCTATAGTTGTAGCTAAATATCATAGTAGGTTTACTAAAACTGAAAATCAAATAAAATTTTGTAAACAATATGACGAACTGTCATATTAAGTTTCCTCATTTGGCTTTTTATTAGGTAACTTTATAAGGCACTTATTATACAAGTATTAAAACGTGAGAATTAAGATAATTTTTAAATTTTAAATTCAAGCAAGAATAATAAGTTGTGTTTCTATTGAGAATAATTTGACCCCGTCGTGGTTCGAACACGCTACCTCCAGATCTAGTTTTAGACGCCTTACACTGGCGACCCGAGGCCCATATAAAGGTTACTGAAATAGTCTGAATAATACCGAAAGTGACTGAAACCTGAATACTGAAAGTTTTATCATATAGTTTAATTTTCTCATAAACTATATGACAACACTCAATACACAGCAACATAATGAAGAAGAAAATGTAATGTACTTTTGTAAAAGCTTTAGCGTTTTCAAATAGAGTAAAATCTGAAGTTAAATGTATCCTTCAGCTTCATTGTAGCGATGTAGTGTAATTTCCAGACCGAGGTTTAATCCTTTTTGTTTGCCGGAGAGCGGTTTTAAACTAAGGGACGTGAAATTGTGTTGTGAGCCAGATTTCAGAGCATTACCCCAATTTTGGCGACATTATGTTTCGCTGTTTGGGGATACATATAATCCTAATATTGTTGCTTTATCTGTGTACGGTACATATGCATTACAGCGGATGCGCTAAGACTAGTACATATGAGCAGGTTAAGGTTTTTACGTGTTTTCCTATGCACATGTGTTCTCAATATGTTATGAGTCGGAACAATGTGTAAGTACATATACCGTGTCACAATCATATATCTCCGCGTTCCTTCACTGGAGTTAAAACGAACATGTAATCAGACTTAAATCACTCTGGTGTACGTTAGCACATAATATTACGATATCCGATGAATGTAGATAGTCAATCTTGTATACGTTTTTATTTGCTTCAGCCCTAAAGTTAGAATATTGGCCTGTCAAACACATAATCCTGATTTTAAATAAAGACCCTTTGTAGGCAGTTTACTGGATAATAATTTAATTCCAATATCTACAAACAAAATACTTTATAAACTTTCCAATTGAGTTTTATCTCATACTTTCCTAAATCATTAAACTGTCATCTTCAGGCTCTGAGCGACTTTTAAGAGAAAGTAGTAAACGAGAAATTAAGATAAATACAAAGATTTTGGTAAAGATTTTCAGTGAATACTTCTAGAGTACCTATTTTACGATAAAAGTGCGGCTTCCTAATTAATTAGCTGTTCTTTGTTTGTTCGTTGAGACAGATTTTCTTACAAACGAGTCTGGATAATGAGTAAAAAATAATTTAAGTAATAGTTGCTGTCATTAAATTGTTGATATTATCTAAAATCTGAGCTTTAACAAAAATTAACTCATTGCTTCTACGAATTCGCCTCACCTTAGCATTGCTATTTTGCAGAGCAAAACTTAAATGGTTACAACAACAATTGTCTATTCAGTAAAAGTAACCACTAGTTTTGAACTTAATTTTATCTTGATAGGAGTTTTGACAAAGCAAAAGACAAGTAATTAGATGATTTGATGTCGTACTTATTGTTAGTACCTAATCGTACCATCGTACCTAATGAAACACTGGGGCGTGTTATTTTAAATAACGGCCAAAAACTTTCACAAAATAAAGTATTTACTTAACAAGAATTTACCGCTCATTTACGTTTCCGCCAGCTACGGCAATTTCCGAAACTTCCTTGTTTGAAAGTGTGGGCATTACAGAAGTTGACGACGGAAGGTGTTAGGTTATGATTATCTTATTTTGTTTAAAAAAAAAGTCTAATTTCTTTTGTTCTATGGAATTTTGATATAGACGATAACAGACGACCCGCAAAGCGATCGGCCCATGCCTTTCTGACATGCAATGGGTTTCGGGTTCGATTCTTGGCTAAAGAGGTAACTGAATGTTTAATTCATATTTATTTTCTGGGTTTGGGTGCATTTATTATATACATATTGGATATTTTCATAGCATCCATGCTACAGAAAAGAAATTCAGAATGAGGTTATTAATGAAGAAAAATTGTATATTGAAATATATAAACCTAACATAAATAGAGGCTATTATTAGTCTTTGGCTCATGGGGAAGGTGGTGCAAAATTATTTACAAAGTTTCATCAGAACAGACAAAACCCAAAGCGAAGAATCAATGACATGATAGTAAACCTATATAATACGGACGTATTACTTAAGGAAAAACAAGATTTGTCTGTCATACAGTTTCCTGCTTTCGTTTATTCTCATGTGTGAATTTTATTATTATTTCGTAACAATATTTCGTACAAATATGTGAAAGGCGAGTTTACTTTATTCCTCAGTTCCCTGGCTCCTGCGGCTGCCGTGAAAATTGCGTCTTGAACCGTTCCTTTGAGAGATTGTGGCGGCGTCCTTTGTACCGCGGGAGAGCAAAGCAGGATTTATGTTGTGATCGATTTTTATTACGTTTATTGATGGTTGTGAATAGATAAATTTGCATTGCTATGATTTCATTGGCTCCAGTGTACTCGTAATATTGTTTAACCGTATTGTATTCTCATTATAAATTTGCCGTTATTTTAGTAAAGTAAACAAAAAACGAACATCAATGTAAATCACGTATCAATTTAAAAGATCCATAGTTCTAAATACAAGGTAAAACATACCATCTCCCACGGACATCGTAACAATCGTTGTTAAAATATAAATTAATAAATAGTACCTAATATTGCCCTTAGATTAAAGTTGTATCAAAAGTGCAGCAACATAAAACTCAGGTTAAATAAGACGAGATAGCAGATAAAACTTGTACTAACCGAAGCGCGGGCGCGATCGAAACGACTCGAAGGAGTTTAATTTTAATATACTCGTAAATTACAGCCAACTTTACTGGTTATAAACTAAACTGGTTATAACTAAAATACAATACGTTCTTTACAAAGGCGTGAAACATGCAGAAAGAAATTGCATATATTTCAGTGGAATGAATTTATATTTAGTATGTACATCCCAAAGTGGAAAGCTGATCGTTCCAAAAGACCCACGATACCAGAAATAGAATAGAAGTGAATAAACTACTTATTTACTTTATTTGTTGTTTTTTCAGTTAGATGATGTCTTAGAAAATTCAAGTCACTAGTGAGTTATTACTTGTGGCGTCATCAAAAATCCGTTACCATTTAGAGGGATCTGCATTTGATTTGTACGCAAGAACATAGTTAATTAGTTGATGAATTCACAAACTTTAGTAGTAAGGGTCACCGGTGTAAGTACGTGGGGAGTGTTACTAGCTACAAAGTGCCTCACTTTGTCAAATTAGCATTATTAGGCTCTGTTTCATGATACTAGTTTACACGTTAATACCGATTATATTCAAACTTCAACTAAAAAAATCCGGTACTCCTTTTTACTAATTAAGTACAAAAGATAAATATAAAGGATTCGATGCTCATTGCGGAAATGTCACCCCTATTACCCTGCATTCATTTTATTAACCAAAATGCAGCAATAATCATGGAATAATGTGCAATACGAAGCTATCGGTGCGCTCATTGCATCGCCATTACTATTCATATGCTACAGGTATGCAGGTGTTACTTCACTGAGTTAATATATGATAGTTACAATTAATTATTTTGATGTGATATTCCCTGTCATTATGATGCATTTATCACTATGATAATGTTATTTTGGCTGGTTCTATTGAAAACTAATGTAAAGTATGAATTATTATATTTTATTAATTTTACTCCATGCAAACTTTTTATATATCTTCATTTATTATATTAATCGGATACAAAAGTTAAATCTTAGATATATAATATTAAAAACCCTTTTTTGTAACAAAATTCTATACGGTAACGAAAAATTAATTAGTTACCATCGTCAGCCAGTCGAGTAAAGTGAGAGACGGCCCTTTGTAGGGAAACTTCCACTGTTTAATTTTCATTTCGGAGAAACTTCACATAATTTCCACTCGGATGAAGTTTCATATAATTGGTGTAAAGTTTTCAATTCGGGGGTCTTCAGCGTTGACGTTTGATAAATGTGATATTTATATATAGTTTTCGAAATAAAACACAGTTGTTGTTAAGGTCTAGTGGCTTCGCATGTAAACGGGTATTTTACAAAGTTTCGATAAAAACCATATGGTAAAGAGAACACATGAAATAATAAGTATTATTATACTCAGTGAGACCTTTCTCATCTCGTTCATAAATATATGTGTTCAATTGGATATCTATTGTAACATCTTATAAAACTTTATTTCAACATCGGAATCCATTATGAAATCATCCGCGAGTAGTTGCCCACTCTCACTGTCCTACACCACTCGCAAAGACCATGGAAAAAGCGTTATTGAGTGCGGCTGAAACGTACTTCCGTTTTAACGAAAACCCATGCTCGATTAGTAGTGGAATATTTTATAAAGAATGTTTTGACATAACCTTCGCATTATTTAGATTTTAACTATATTGGAAAGTTATATAAAAAGTTAAATGCTAAGCCCCTTCCGGCATCCGGCGCCGGCGGAGCAATACCTGCCGGTAAGCGGATTACGTCCTCCCGGCCTGCTTAGGAGGCTAATGCGTACTGCGCCAGCCACTTTATTGGGACTGTTACGTCACGCTCGGTTTACAAATAAAGTAGTACGAGATCTAACCACGACGCCCGGAAATACTCTAATTAAATTCTATTCTCGTAATTAGTGACTCTAGTGCACTGAATGCTACTTAAGAGCTGGTCAAAGCATTCTTAGGTGGGCTTTTTCTATGTAAAACAACAATGTCAAGCGAACCAAGTTTGTCCTTTAGGCCAAAATAGGAGCGTAATAAATGATTAAATGAGTTGAAAAGCGCTGAGCACTTTTCACCAGGTTGAATGCATATTCTTACAAACTTCGACCCGTCGAAGTTCGGCCGCTTCTCACGCATTCTTTGATATTTCAACTTACAAGAAAACAAAGGCGTTGCTACAACTATCTTTACGTATTAACTCGGTAGTTGTTGCGTTCGAGTATCGCACCGTGTTTGTACCGTCGGTTAATGTTCAAAGCGTAATTAGCAGGCCATTGCGAGAATTAATTGATTCCGTCATGGCGGATGACAAATAGGTTCCGAAGGTCCTTTACCTTCGTAGTGCTAATGAGAGAAAGACATAAATAAGCGATGAAATAAGAGATTTCAGAACCTTTCGAGTTATATTAATTTGTTTCACTTCCTGATTAAGATTGCTTTTAAGACGATTAACAAAATTAATTTTCTCTTAATAAAGCTATTTTTAAAATGTTTGAAGACGTTTTTCCTTAGCTTATTTATTAATATACTAATTAACTGATTTTAGACGAAAACACAAATAGGTTTGTTAACGATGTTTACAACATAGAAAATTGAAATGTGATTTTATAGTCTGTAGGTTTTCATAGTTTAGCAAGTTTTGTTTTTTATATATTATTATAAACTTAAAGTAGCCCTCACGTGGAAAGCAATTACATTTTACCTTCAATAGAATCAGAGAGATCCTGATATGAAATGAATCAACTGAGGACAAGATAAGCTACGTCTTACATTAATCTGGCTGACTTGCAAACCTCTAAATACTAAACATTGCAATGTTTAATTAAGCTGTCAAAGGAAATACATGTAGCATAATGGCGCCGCCGATAAATCACGTAGACCTCCTCTAAATTGAAAATCAAAAAACCTGAAAATTAAAACAAGCCGGAAGTCGCGACGCGCCGACCTGCACAGCCGCGGACGGAACCAATCTGTATGCTAATCACATCGCGCGCCGATCGTATTAATATACTCGTATAGTGCCAGAAAAATGAGAGACGCCTCTTATAAGTACCTTTACCACATTACAAATGAAGTCATAAACATTCTGTATATTATATCCAACAAGAACAACTTATGAGTAAACTCGTGATAATGATCTTGTAAATGGGAACGTAACTACAGAGGGATTTGAAATTAATACGTTATATTGTTAATGGCGGCCATTACTTCGCCTGAGGATATAGAACATGTTTGCACTAACCATAATTATACTTGATAATTATAATGTTCACTCAAGCTTCCCACCACGGCCGTGGCTGCTAAAGGTAATTATGTTATTGGTTTAACAATTTATGCAGAGTACATTAAAATTTAGCTGCAGTATTCTGCACAGTATGAAGAAAATAATGATGTACAAAATATGGGCTTAATAAAGTGCCGAGTAGTAGGTAATCAGTAATCAGTTTCAACTTTTAATGAAGGGACCGTTAGTAAAAGTACCTAGAGGCAATGAGAATAGTCTCATCCGAGAATGTAAACAAACGTTATTTTGCAGAAAAAGTTTGTTGCGAATTAGATCTTTTTACCAAACGCCAGTATAATTATAAATTACAGTTTTTCATACCTTCAGATAAATCAAATTTGTTCCCTTGAAACTACGAGGAATTTTAGCACCAAGTTGATAATGCTTAATGAAATTGTATTGTAGCTACATTAAATTATAACTTACTTACTCATCGTTATATTTTCGGAAATAAAAGAAACGCAGTTGTGGTTGCCCGCTCCCTTTTCTTGGTGTAGTAGTAAGCAGCAAAAAGCGAAAGCGTTATAAATTTTATACAGGCACAACGTGCGATGACGTTCAAGTATAAAATATTATTTACGACAGAACGTTTATTCCTGGTGAACTTTCAAGTTAAAATCTTATTGTTTATACATTGTGTTACACCATGTAAAATACTAGAAACTTTACTGTCACGATTCTGTCATGATGTCTTTAAAACGTATGATATTATTGGACACTACGTATTTATACGTCATGTATGGAGATTTACTACGTCATTCTAGAAAACAGACTTAAGCAGTACCGTTCGCGAAAGTGTTAGGATTACTTTTAAAGAGTCTTCAAGTCGTTATTTTAAGCTTACGACATCATTGTAGGACTTGCACAGCTGAAAATTCAAAGGAAATGCAAACTCCAGTCACCAGAGTGCAGTTACTCGTTAAATTTAGCTACGTTGGTATTAACTTTTTAATCTGAGCTGCGCCTCGGAAGCTCATAAAAACACAATTTGTGTCATTCACAGAGCTGCAGTAACACTGCGCAATGCTTACACTAGCACAAGAATGCATACCTAACTACATTTTATTGTCTTGTATACGTTTAAGTGGCAGCTCCTTGCTGTGCTAACTGCGTTATTATACGCGACACGTTAGTACCACACCGTTTCATTGCGGGTATATAAAAATATATATGTTCAGTGCTTATTTCTAAAGTACCTTTTTATATACCAATGCTACCGTTCTGCAAATGTTATAATGTTATGCAACTACCTCAACGACAATATAAGAAATAATCAAAACCAACCAAATATGAACTACGTAAGAAAATTAAAGTACAACCTGATGCTGCTACATCGCTACGAAACGACAATGATAACATGCGCTTTACAATTACCCTGCGAGGTTACGTCGGCATATTGTGTACCATTCCTTTTGTTGCTCCCTCAGGCTGTGACTTCCTTCTTACAGCCATAACATTAGTTGTATCCATAATAAAAATCTAACAAAATAGAAATTTCGTAACGTATTTAGGAATGCAAACGTATTTAGGTGCTGGACTTTATTACAAGATGCGGCGTTAAATTGCAGTATACGTAACACGAATTTCGTGCGATTTTAATTTTCTCGTGACCAAAACGAAACCCGTGTGAGCAGATCTTTTTCATACTTTAACTTTTGAACATAATGTGTATTTAAAAGAATGAGCCCCCACTGAATATATTGGTTTATTTTCGTATCGCGATCCACCTGATATAAGTAGCACTGAATAATAGCCACTGTCACACTGAACTTTTGAAATGTAGATCAGCCACACATGTTACGTGGCAAGCCTTGAGGCTAAGTTTTAGGCAATCCTTACCTAAATATAAATTAATGCGAGTAGAAAGAGGGGTTTATAATTTCTTCTTGTCCTATAATACTGAGGAAGAGGGTCGTCAGGATACTGCTGATGTATTCTATCGGGAGTGCTCGCGCATTAAATGTCATTAGTCACCAAGTTTACGGTGAGCTAATGTAATCTGTTTCAGAGGTATTATTCTTATATAAATAATTTGTATGTGTACAGTAAACTCATGTTGTATAAACAGGACATCGTAGATTCAATAATTCGTAGGTATCCCGCGGGAAATATCTCGCGGCGCCGCGTCTTGCTGCAGAGTAAATACGGAATGTGGGTACGAACGCGACAATCAAATATGCTTGAGTACACGTTACGTGTGAAATATTAAAGTACCACTCGCAACAGTTTTCAAATTTTGAATGTAAAGAAGATATCTTACCGTGAGAAAAATGACTAGCGTTTATGAACTCACCTTTGTGTATCCACCGCGCCTAATTAGTAATCCTAAACCACTCTCGGGAAACAAATTTTTAAAACAACACTTTCACAACAACATGATATTGTTGTTGTGAAAATTAAACAGCTCCCACTTTATCCACGATATATAATTTTGTTAAGTACTAAAGGTCGTTGTGCTTGTCGGAACTTCATCCCACTTATCGTGTACAACGTACCCGAAATGAGATTTCGGGCCGCGGAATTAAATATAAACAGGCTCGCTTAATGAGCTGTGGAATTAGGTTCCGTTGTTAGTATTTCATATGAAAGCACGTACACGTAACGTGATGACGGAAGATTGGATATGATATACCTACTCGTACTGCCGGCGAGCAGTCAACTGTACTGCGCCCTGCTTTGTTTGAAGTTTCAATAAAGGGGTCAAGTTTCCAACACAATATCTTCATTAGTACGAACTACATACATATTACTAGCTATGAGTGGCATGATATTATGTAAAGATGGTTTACCTTCTGCGGATGGTTTTGATCCTATATATGATTTATAAGGAAGTATGTTCAATTAATTTACGATTTAATTATAGTGATATTTAAATAGTTAATTTCAAAGTAACATAATAGTCATAAGGACTATATTTTGCCCAATGTTTCTTTACTTTACATTTATATTTCATTCAAAAAGCGTAGGTGTGGATACAATAGACATATCTTTTAAGAATCAAAGCATATCATATATAAAAGAACCAACACTGGAACCTTCGTAGCAACAAGTCGAAGGAAACTGTGTGACAGCTGCAATACATCATCTTTAAATTAAATAATATATTGTCATTTTACTTAGTAACAAACAACTAATAAGTTATAAATTACTAAT
Organism: Spicauda simplicius; assembly: GCA_949699795.1. Classification (NCBI taxonomy): domain Eukaryota; kingdom Metazoa; phylum Arthropoda; class Insecta; order Lepidoptera; family Hesperiidae; genus Spicauda; species Spicauda simplicius. Next base: position 654,888 of record OX453071.1, on the reverse strand, counting down.
TATCTCTCTAAATAACAATATTTAAATGTTACTATGTCATTCCTTGGTAATTAAAAATAAAAAAAAAAGGAAAAAGGGGAAGTCCTTGATATGGGATGGTACATGTGTTGATACATTGGCGCCATCTCATATACAGGCAACTTCGATGCACGCTGGTGCGGCAGCCGAATCTGCAGAAACTGTGAAGCGGCGCAAATATGCAGCCATTTCTAAGGACTACATTTATTTATTTATTTATTTATTTACGCCTCCGGTGACCCGAGGTAATGCTGCTAGTGTCTTGGGTACATTTCCAAGGGGCAGCGATTTGGCTCATTTATTCTATTTATAATTGTAAATTTTAGTAAATAAATTGTAAATTTAGATTATATATTATAATGTCTAATTGTATGTTATTTAATTAAATTGTTATTTGTATTAAAAAATATACCTTTAATTCAAAATAAAATTAAAAATATATATTTTCATATTTATTTCAGACCTTAACTTAAGTAAAATAAAACGAAACGGGTTAGTGTACCCTCGGAAGTACAGTAGCCTGAGCTATCCATCTGCTGGCGACATCCAATATATCAAAATCTTTATAGATCAATCACGACGTTACAAACCGCAGAGCGATGCGTTTAACTATCTTTAGAGTTATTACATTGTCTTCTAACAGTATCCACAATTTCCGAAGTCTTAATGGAGAGAGCTGTCTTTGATTGATTCAAACAATTAATAGTATGAGTTGTGGAGATTAATTTCATTCGTCCATTGTTACTGAAACGGATCTCCGTGAGTCGGCAACGATAAATTAGCGAAATTAAACTTTAAAGTCTATTGAACGTCCTCATTTTTCATTCTGCTCAATAACGGGTTGTCGTTAATAAAAAAGAGCTCTAAGTGCGTGTTTCACACCAGTCTTGCTCGACTGAACAGAAACAATTACCCATTGGATTGATATTAATTCATGTAATTAATAAATTATCCCACTTTATTTGTGTTATTTAATTTTTATCGTATGTGTCTATTACTTACGAATACTTGTCTTAAGGTAAAAAAAAAACAATTATGGTATAAAATTGTAATAAAAATTATGTGTACTTTACTGTTTTATTGTAATAATTATATTCATTTATTTATAAGAAAATAGTTTGTTCGCAAATTCAATAAATGCATTGTTATATTGAGGTTATTGTTGGAATAAGTAATAATGTACTTATTTGGTAATGCAAACGTAGACAAGAGATGTAAATAAATTATTTGCGTATCAAATCAGGCCTCATTTTCTACTCATTTGAATTCAAGTCAATGTTATTAATTTCGATAGTAAAATTCACTTAAAATTCGATCTTGAGAGTGGTTTACAGGCTGAGTAATTATATAAGCAATATTCTCATAAGTTTAGAGTTGTTTATTTATGTATACTAAAATTTCCAAAAACCCATTTAAGCCATCGGTTATTCAGAGCTTCGGCCTTCATGTCAACAACTGGCTGTGAGGCTTTAGGAGCGTAATTAAAGTCAGTTTACGAGAATATTTATTCAAATTGACTGAAATAATAACTTTCTCACTTGCTCATTTACTTAAACACTTTACACGATAACAAAATTATGTTTTTGTTTTTTTTTTATTTGTACTTATTATAATAAGTTAGATTAAACACGATAATGATATAGAATAACTTGTCACTATTGAAACGCCGAAGGATACATAATCCATTTACAATTACTTGGAACGCATATACAAGTACATAATAATGGATCACGGCGAATCCGTACGTTACTTTCCAACGTTGCGGTAATGATCTTATCAACATACAATAAGGTTTGTTTACACACACAAGGGTTTTAAGAGAAAGATTAGTATCTATCTATAGAATCTTTAGAAAACATTAATCAAAATGTCTAAATTCTCTAACTTAAGATTCAGCGAAAAAGTTCTGGAGATTTGGAGTTTGAAATATTTGCAAACTCCTTTAAACGTTTAACTCACAAACACTTATTTCCAAAAATCGGCTATAAAGCACCGGGATTACGGGGTTACGGCAGTATCTTCCAGATACAGTTTACGAGCTTAGTGGAAGAAACGGGGGAAATATTTTCTCACAGATCATTTAAAAATCAATAAAATAAGGTGGTATTTTCCAGGTGGTAGAACCAGTGTAGCTCGACCGATCGACCAGCGAGAGTGATATGGATATAAAATGAACATATTTTAAAATAATCATACTAAAACATAATTATGTTACAAAAAAACTTCGTTTTAAAAATAATTTTTATTACATGAATTATTCTATTAAAGTAGATGAAGTCAAAATACCAATGTAACTACCGTTACGAAATTTATTTAAAATTATATTTATTCCTTTAATAGGCTCTTATAAGTATGGGCACGCCAGTCCTCCATATAAAGTAAATACGGTATATAATGTGAAACAATATACTACACACGTATAATATTACCTTCCTCACATTGTGTATCAAGAAGCAACATTTAATTCTGTTTTAACAATAACCGGCGGCAGTAAACGTCATGTACACGTCTCCGCGAGTCCACTTACCGTCTATTGTTGTTTGTGCAGCGCGGTGATGGCTGCCAACATTCGTGTACGAGCAGTGTGTTTACACTTCCACTTGCTATTATCATGGGTCGTTAATATATACAGATATATAATATATACAAAACAGATGAATTTGTTTGAAAACGCACTAATCGCTGAAAGTACTGGTTAGATTTATTGAGTCTTCTTGAATATGAAAGAAAAATTGTTGACTTTTGTCTACTCTTTTTTAAAACCAGATAACTGGTAAGAGGTAAAAGCAGAGCTCTTCCCAAGCTGTGTTGCACAAAGAACTGTCAAAGCGAGTGCACATCCATGATGCACAATTTGGTTTTAAGCCCGGACTCTCAACTGAAAGTGCTATTTTGAGCTTAAAGCATACTGTCGGGTATTACACTGCTAGGAGGACGCCGGTGTACGCGTGCTTCCTTGATTTGTCAAAAGCCTTTGATCTAGTTTCGTATAAGGTATTGTGGGACAAATTGAGGGACGCGGGTGTGCAGGCGAGATTGACTTCCATCCTCAAATACTGGTACTCAAATCAGAAAACCAGGTGAGATGGGCGGGTGTTCTGTCGGACGAATACGGGTTGGAATGTGGTGTGAGGCAGGGGGGATTGAGCTCGCCTCTTTTATTTAACATTTATGTTAACCAGCTTGTTGAGCGGCTGAGCAGCATGCATGTCGGTTGTCACATTGACGGTATCTGTGTCAATAATATAAGCTATGCTGATGACATGGTGCTGCTCAGCCCATCGATAGGCGGGTTAAGGAAGCTTATATCCACCTGTGAGGCATATGCGGTCGCGCACGGATTAAGATACAACACCACCAAGAGTGAATTACTTGTTTTTCAAGTAAACAAACAGCAACCGCGCCATGTGCCGCCCGTATGTCTCAACGGTAAACCCCTGCAGCTCGTCGAAAGATTTAAGTACCTAGGACATATTGTCACTTGTAAACTCAGGGACGACGAGGACATAGAGCGAGAACGCAGGGCGTTGGCGGTGAGGGGCAACATGCTTGCCCGCAGGTTTGCTCGATGCACTAAAGACGTCAAAGTCACGCTGTTTAAGGCGTTCTGTCAGTCCTTTTATTCGAGCGGCCTGTGGGTGACATATTCGCGCCGAGCCTATAATGCCCTGCGAGTCCAGTATAACAACGTCTTCAGGATGCTGTTGGGACTGTCTTGGCGCTGCAGCGCTTCAGGAATGTTCACAGAAGCACGTTGCGATGGGTTCCACGCCATCATGCGCAAAAAAGCAGCCTCTCTATTGCAGCGGCTGCGAAGTAGTGGCAACGGCATCCTGAGGACGATTGCTGCTAGGCCTGACTGTCCCATTCAAAGGCGCTGGGTGGAAATCGCCCTAGGGTTGGCGACATAACGTTTTTTAATTAGCAAAATGTATATTACTAACAATACTAATATAGTTCTTAGGCCATACATTGTTACTAACATTCAACTAACAATATTTGTAACGTATGAATTATGGATCTTTGTCTGAAATAAATTATTATTATTATTAAAATATTTTTACATAACAAGTATGATCCTAACCACAAATACATACTTTAAATTCGTTTCTTCACTCTTTGTATGTCCGGGTAATCGCCTGAGCAGCTAAACTTATTTGGATAGGACTTGCAATATAGAAAAGATTGTGGATTAACATAATTATAGACTACTTTTTATCATATAATTTCAGCGGAGTCGAGATTTGTGCGGGAAAAACTTTGCGATACACATATTTTTACGCGGGCGAAGCCGCGGGTACAGCTAGTAGGCTATATAACTTTAAATATGGTGCCAGCGGTCAGAAAAAAGTCCACTCTGATTACTCCAGTCACTCCGTCCAATCCGCTCATTCCTGTCCCTACGCTTATTGCAGTCACTGCAATCATTTTGCTCATTCCAGTCATTCCGCTCACTCACTCCGGTCACTCCGCTCATTCCATCGATCGCCCTCGACTCTGGGAACTCCGGCCACTCCGGGCAATCTGGTCACTCGGGGCAATCCGGGCACTCCGGTCACTCTGGGTTCTTCGACCACTCCGGCAATTCGGTCCCTCCGGGCATTCCGGTCGCTCCGGGAAAACCGGTCACTCCAGGCAATTCGGTCACTCCGGGAAATTCTGTCACTCCGGGCAATCCGGTCACTCTGGGCAATTCGGTCACTCCGGGCAATCCGGTCACTCCGGGCAATTCGGTCACTCCGGGAAATTCGGTCACTCCGGGCAATCCGGTCACTCCGGGCAATTCGGTCGCTCCAGGCAATTCGGTCACTCCGGGCAATCTGGTAACTCCGGGCAATTTTGTCACTCCGGGCAATTCGGTCACTCCGGGCAATCCGGTCACTCCGGGCAATTCGGTCGCTCCAGGCAATTCGGTCACTCCGGGCAATCTGGGTTCTTCGACCACTCCGGCAATTCGGTCCCTCCGGGCATTCCGGTCGCTCCGGGAAAACCGGTCACTCCAGGCAATTCGGTCACTCCGGGAAATTCTGTCACTCCGGGCAATCCGGTCACTCTGGGCAATTCGGTCACTCCGGGCAATCCGGTCACTCCGGGCAATTCGGTCACTCCGGGAAATTCGGTCACTCCGGGCAATCCGGTCACTCCGGGCAATTCGGTCGCTCCAGGCAATTCGGTCACTCCGGGCAATCTGGTAACTCCGGGCAATTTTGTCACTCCGGGCAATTCGGTCACTCCGGGCAATCCGGTCACTCCGGGCAATTCGGTCGCTCCGGGCAATTCGGTCACTCCGGGCAATCCGGTCACTACGAGCAATTTGGTCACTCCGGGCAATTCGGTCACTCTGGGCAATCCGGTCACTCCGGGCAATTCGGTCACTCCGGGTAATCTGGTAACTTCGGGCAATTCGGTCACTCCGAGCAATTCGGTCACTCCGGGCAATTCGGTCACTCCTGGCAATTCGGTCACTCCGGGCAATCCGGTCACTCCGGGCAATTCGGTCACTCTGGGCAATCCGGTCACTCAGGGCAATTCGGGCACTCCGGGCAATCCGGTCACTCAAGGCAATTCGGTCTGGTTTTGGTGTTCAATATATTGTTGTCTATTAAATAAACGGGGAAGGTGAATGTCCAACAATGGATCTTAAAAGTGTATAGATGGTTTATGATTCGCGCGAACGAAGTCGCAGGTTCTGCTAGTACTTTATAAACTTTCCAATTGAGTTTTATCTAATACTTTCCTAAATCATTAAACTGTCATCTTCAGGCTCTGAGCTTTAAATAAAAGGAGACTAAATTTATATTAATACAAAGAGTTTCGATAGAGATTTTCAGGGAATACTTTCAATGAGTTCTTTACGGTAAAGGGCAGCGTTCTATATTAATTCGTTTGATTTTGTTTTGTTCGTTGAGACATTTTTTGAGAAACGATTGAAGATAATGTGTTAACATTAATTTAAGTAGTAGTTGTTGTCATTAAATTTTTGACATTATGTAAAATCTGTGGGTGAATAAAAATAAATCATTGCTTCTAAGAATTTGGTTCGCCTCAACTCTGCAAGCTCATGCTCTTGCGGAACGAAACTAAATGGTCACACAACAACAATAGTGTAGTCAGTAAAAGGTAACCACTAGTTTCGAACTTAAATCTATCTCCCAAGGTATTTTGCAAAAAACGAAAAAACAAGTAATTAGACGAAGACGCAGAATTTTCCGCCAAATTGGATCGCAAATCAACCTTGGAACAAACTTTGCTTAGGCACCTACATTTGATGTCGTACTTAATGTTAATGGGAAAAGTATTTCCGATAAAACACTGGGACGTGTTATTTTAAACAACTGGCAAAAACTTTCATAAAAAAAAGTATTTACTTAAAAATAATTTAAAGCTCATTTGCGTTTCCGGCAGTTACGGTAACTTTTTAAACTTCTTTGTTTAAAGAGTGGGCATTACAGAAGCTGAAGACGAAGGGTGCTTGGTGATGATTATTTCTATTGTATTTATGATATTGTATTTTATTTGAAAAAAAAATCTAATGGTTTGATCCAGTCGTTCTATGGAATTTAATACAGACGCCAATGGATGACCTGCGAAGCGGTGGGCCCGTGCCGGTTGGCATCAGTGGGTTGGACAACATTGATCTGGGGCTGACCACAGAGGTCCATAAACTGCTATGCCTACCTGCCATCCGGATTAGTGCACGCTCATGTGCTACTTGTAGATAAAAACGCCACTTCCATCGCCATAACATTCGTCTTTAAGCATTACTGTGGTATTATTACCTTGATTATTCTACTAAAATGTTTACGTACGTTACGCCTCGAAATAATAATATTTCCAATTTCCCAAAGTCCTTACAGATTGCCGAAAGTATTTTTCAACTTTGCTCAAAAATTTTGAAGAATTTCTAGACACTTCGTTACGATATCAATTTCGGAGGAAAACTTCAGTTTATAACTTGTTCTTACAACCTACTTAAACTTTGGATGACTTAGAGAATTTGCGCTTCACGTTTTGTAGAAATCACTTTAAGGTCGAATCTGAAATCTTGCAGCATATTGTTGCAAGACTTCAATTAGCAATTCTCAGAGTCCTTAGTCCCTATTTATGTAGAGGTTAGTTTTAGTATTATATCAAAATTAAAGCGAGTTAACAAAAACGCAGTGATAAACATTTTTAAAAGTAATTACCTACATGACACGTATTACTCAAAAATAAATAAGAGGATTTGTCTGTTACACATTTTCCTGCTTTCGTTTATTCTGACGTGTGAATTTTATTATCATCCCGTAATAATATTTCGTACAAATATATGAAAGGCGGGTTTACTTCATTCCTTTGTTCCCTGGCTCCTGCGGCTGCCGTGAAAATTGCGTCTTGAACCGTACCTTCGGAGACGTTCGTGGTGGCGTCCTTTGTACCGCGGGAGAGCAAAGCAGGATTTATGTTGTGATCGATTTTTATTACGTTTAATTATGGTAGTGAATAACGAAATTTGCATTGCTATGATTTCATGGACTTCAGTGTACTCTTAATATTGTTTAACCGTATTATATTTTTAACTACAGTAAAATTCTCACTATAAAGTTGCCGTTATTTTAGTAATGTAAACAAAAAACGATCATGCGACCTACGTAAGCTTGTCTCTTGATATTCCTTCCTCACCATATCCTTCTTTCGTCTTCTTGCAGGTTTTAGCAAACACCTTTATTTAAATCTTAAAAAATTAAAGGACTAGGATCTTATATTTGTGTCATTATGATTACTAATTATTTAAGAAACTTTACCAACGTAACATTCACTTAACAAATACGGAATAATAATGAATACGTCAATAGAACCCCGATACATTAACCCTGCGGGCCGAACAACACTCGTCGGTGGAACAAAGTGCCATTTACACAGATATTTTTCCCCGAGTCAAGAGGAAGGTTGCTTCAAGTATACTCGCTTTGAATGCGTTCCATTTAAGTGTATCCTCAGCCTTTTAATTCACGTGTTCTTTGAACTATGGTATGGTAGAATCTAGTAGAAAATAAAATTAAATGAAATAAAATCTGTGTACACATAAGGCTAACATGGCATTTACAATACGTCCAGCAAAATATCTCGAAATAAATGAATCGCCTGTAAAATAATTAAGTTTAAACAGAAAAAATACATCTTAAATAATAAACATATACAACATCAATATAAATCAAATGCCAATTTAAGAGATATATACCAGACCTAAATACAAGGAAAAAATATGTTTTTTCTTTATGCAATAAAATTAAATCTCCCTCGGACATCGTAACAATTGTTGTAAAATTTTCCTCACATTAAAGTTGTGTAAAAAGTGCAGCAAAACAATACTCACGTTAGATAAAAGGTGATAGCAGACAAAAGTTGTACTGACCGAAGCGCGGGCGCAATCGAAACGTCTCAAAGCAGTTTAACTTTAATATAATTTACAGCCAACTTTACTACTTATAAACTGCTTGGCTAAAATTCAATACATTCTTTACAAAGTTGTAAAACATGCAGAAAGAAATTGCAGATATTTCAGTGGAATGAATTTAGATTTAGTGTGTACATCCCAGATTGGAAAGCTGATCGTTTCAAAAGACCCTCGATACCATAAATATAATGTAAATGAATAAACTACTTATTTACTTTCTTTGTTATTTTTTTCAGTTACATGATGTCTTAGAAAATTCTAGTCGCTAGCTATCCATTACCATTTAGAGGGATCTGCATTCGATTTGTACGTAAGAACACTGTTAATTAGTTGATGAGTTCACTAACTTTAGTAGTGAGGGTCACCGGCGTAAGTACGTGGGGAGTGTAACTAGCTACAAAGTGCCTAACTTTGTCAAATTAGCATTATTAGGCTCCGTTTCATGATACTAGTTATCACGTAAATGCCGATTATATTCAAACTTCAACGAATAAAATCCGGTACTCCTTTTAACTAATTAAGTACAAAAGATAAATATAAAGGATTCGATGCTCATTGCGAAAATGTTACCCCTATTACCCTGCACTCATTTTATTAACCAAAATGCAGCAATTTCATGGAATAATGTGCAATGCGAAGCAACCGGTGCGCTCATTGCATCTCAATTACTATTCATATGCTACAGGTATGCATGTGTTATTTCACTGAGTTAATTAATATATGAAAGTTAAATTTAATTATTTTGATGCATTTACAATTATAATAATGTTATTTTGGCTGGTTCTATTGAAAACTAAAGTAAAGTATTAATTAATATATTTTATTAATTTTTACTCCATGCCAACTTTTTATAGATCTTCATGTATTATTAATCGTATACTGAAGTTAAATCTTAAATACATAATATTAAAAACCGTTTTTTGTAACAAAATTACATACATTATATACAGTTACGAAAAATTAATTAGTTACCATCGTCAGCCAGCCGAGTAAAGTGAGTGACGGCCCTTTGTAGGGAAACTTCCACTGTTTAATTTTCACTTCGAAGAAACTTCACATAATTTCCACTGGGATGAAATTTCATATAATTGGTGTAAAGTTTTCAATTCGGGGGTCTTCAGCGTTGACATTTGATAAATGTGATATAGATTAATTTTATTTTTGACCGAGTTTTCGATATATAACAGAGTTGCTGGTAAGGTCTAGTGGCTTCGCATGTTAACGGGTATTTTACAAAGTTAAGATAAGAATCATATGGGAAAGAGAACACATGAAATAATAAGTATCATTATACTCAGTGAGATCTTTCTCATCTCGGTCATAAATATATGCTTTCAATTGGATATCTATTGTAACATCTTATAAAACTTTATTTCAACATCGGAATCCATTATGAAATCATCCGAGAGTAGTTGGCCACTCTCACTGTCCTACACCACTCGCAAAGACCATGGAAAAAGCGTTATTGAGTGCGGCTGAAACATACTGCCGTTTCAACGAAAACCCATGCTCGATTAGTAGTGGAATATTTTATAAAGAATGTTTTGACATAACCTTCACATTATTTAGATTTTAACTATATTGGAAGGTTATATAAAAAGTTAAATGCTAAGCCTCTTCCGGCATCCGGCGCCGGTGGGAGCGGCACCTGCCGGTAAGCGGATTACGTCCTCCCGGCCTGCTCAGGAGGCTAATGCGTACTGCGCCATCCGCTTTATTGGGACTGTTACGTCACGCTCGGTTTGCAAATACAGTAGTACGAGATCTATCCACGACGACGTCCGGAAATACTCTAGCTCATACTAATTTCGTAATATGTTTGACTCTAGTCCACTAAATGTTACTTAAGAGCTAGTAAAAGCTTTCTTAGGAGGGCTATTTCTGTCTAAAAACGACAATGTCAAGCGAGCCAAGTTTGTCCTTTAGGCCAAAAAGGAGCGTAATAAGTGATTAAATGAGTTGAAAAGCGCTGAGCACTTTTCACCAGGTTGAATGCATATTCTTACAAACTTCGAACTGTCGAAGTTCGGCCGCTTCTCACGCATCATCCATTCTTTGATATTTCAACTTACAAGAAAACAAAGGCGTTGCTACAACCATCTTTACGTATTACATCGATAGTTGTTGCGTTCGAGTATCGCACCGTGTTTGTACCGTCGGTTAATGTTCAATGCGTAATTAGCAGGCCATTGCGAGAATTAATTGATTCCGTCATGGCGGATGACAAATAGGTTCCGTTGAAAGGACCTTCGTAGTGCTAATGAGAGAGCGAAATAAATTAGCGATGAAATAAGAGATTTAAGAACCTTTCGCGTTGTATTAATTTGTTTCGCTTCCTGATTGAGAGTGCTTTTAAGATGATTAACCATATTTATTTTCTATTAATAAAGCTATTTTGAAAATCTTTGAAGACGTTTTTATTATTAATACTGATTTTCGACGAAAATACAAATATGTTTTTTAATATTTTCATTATAGAAAATTGAAATCTGATTTTATAGTAATACAGGGATCTAGTTTATAGGTTTTTATAGTTTGGCAAGTTTTTCAATATTGTTTTTTTTATATGTTATTATAAACTTAAAGTAGCCCTCACGTATTGGTGATATTTCATCATAGTAACCTTATGTGGAAAGCAATTACATTTTACCTTCGATAGAATCAGACAAATCCTGATTTGAAATGAGTCAACTGAGGACAAGATAAGCTACGTCTTACGTTAATCTGGACTTGTTGTTGACTTGCAAACCTCTAGAAACTATACATTGCAGTCTTTAATACAGCTTTTAAAGAGAATACATGTAGTCTAATGGCGCCACCGACAAATAATGTAGACCTCCTCTAAATTGAAAATCATAAAACCTGAAAATTAAAACAAGTCGGAGCTTCCCAAGCTGGTTCGCTGACGTCACCGCGAAGTGGCGACCGAACCAATCTGTATGCTAATCACGTCGCGCCGCCGATCGTATTAATATACACGTATAGTGGCAGAAAAATGAAAGACGGCTCTTATAAGTACCTTTACCACATTACAAATGAAGTCATAAGTCTGTATATTATATCCAACAAATAGTAAATGGGAACGTAACTACAAAGGGATCTAAAATTAATACGTTATATTGTTAATGGCGGCCATTACTTCGCCTGAGGATATAGAACATGTTCGCACTAACCATAATCATATCTGATAATTATATATTCACTCAAGTTTCCCACAACAGTTATGGCTGCTAATAGAAATTATGTTATTGATTTAACAATTTATGCAGAATACATTTAACTTTAGCTTGTTATTTTAACATTCTGCGCAGTATGAAGAGGAGAATGATGTACAAAATATGGGCTTAATAAAGTGCCGAGTAGTAATCACTTCAACTTTTAATGAAGGGACCGTTAGTAAAAGGAGAGGTAATGAGAATAGTCTTATCCGAGAATGTAAACGTTATTTTGCAGAAAAAGTTTGTTGCGAATTAGATCTTTTTACCAAACGCCAGTATAATTATGAATTACAATTTTTCATACCTTCAGATAAATCAAATTTGTTCTCTTGAAACTACGAGGAATTTTAGACCAAATTGATAATGCGTAATGAAATTGTATTGTAGCTACATTAAATTATAACTTACTTACTCATCGTTATATTTTTGAAAATAAAAGAAACGCAGTTGTCGTTGCGCGCTCCCTTTCCTTGGTGTAGTAGTAGGCAGCAAAAAGCAAAAGCGTTATAAATTTTATACAGGCACAACGTGCGATGACGTTCAAGTATAAAATATTATTTACGACAGAACGTTTATTCCTGGTGAACTTTCAAGTTAAAATCTTATTGTTTATACATTGTGTTACACCATGTAAAATATTAGAAACTTTACTGTCACGATTCTGTCATAAAACGTATGATATTATTTTATTTTTTATTTTATTTTATTCTCTTAGCTTAAACTTACAGCTTACTTATGTAGTATAACAGTAAATTATAAATACACAGTTACAGCCATTTACAAGTTTTCACAAATAAACTAGAGCTTAAACATATTTTTTTTTTTCCAAAAAACTAACAAGACTAAAACCAAATAATATGTTGCTTTAACAGTAAGGATAATAAATAATAATAATAATAATTGGTGGTTTATATAAAAAATAAAAAAAAACTTAAATTAAAAATAAAAAAAATTATAGTGACTCGAAGAAGTTATTAGTCAACTTAGATTTAAGTTGGGTATCGTTGGTATGGAAAAGATCTAAGTCAGCGGTGTCTGCAATTGCGTTGAAAGATCTGCATGATCGCGGAAAAAATGAGTTTCTTCTATATTTACGTTTCACAACCGGAATCGACAAAAGGGGTAGTTTTCGAAAATTATGTGACGGCACACGGAGACTTATTTCGCTTAACAGCTCCGGACAGTCGATTATACCCTTAGCTATTTTTGACAAAAACGCTAAATCCGCAATAGTCCTCCGCTCACATAAAGGAAGCATGTGAAATTTTTTACAACGTAAGTTATAGCTGGATATATACGTTTTCGCTTTAAATTGTAGGAAACGAAGGAAACGCTTTTGAATCCGCTCTATTCTATCAATATATAAATTATATTGTGGATTCCAAATTTGTGAGCAATACTCCACATGGCTACGTACATAAGCGCAATAAAGAATTTTAAAAGTCTTAATATTATTGAAATCGGATGAATGTCTTAAAATGAAGCCGAGAGCTTTATTAGCTTTTTTAATAATATCTTCAACATGGATGTCAAAGAGTAACTTAGAATCAAATGTGACGCCTAAGTCTTTAATCATGTTAGTTCTACTAATAGATGTTTTATTCAAAATATAATTGTAAATTATGGGGTTGCGTTGGCGTGTATAGGAACAGACGAAACATTTAGATACATTCAGTGCAAGTTTATTGGCGATGCAGTATGTCTCTAGGTTGCATAGATCCTGCTGGAGTAGGGAACAACTGACAATGTTAGTGATGGGGTACAATATTTTCATGTCATCAGCGTACAAAATTATTTTAGAACTTTTAAAACACTTATCAATGTCATTAATAAATATAAGAAAAAGCAAAGGGCCCAACAAAGACCCCTGTGGAACACCAGAATGTATTATTGTAGGTGAAGACTTGTAGCCGTTTAAAACTACAATTTGATTTCGGTTGTTTATATATGAACTAAACCATCTGTACAAATCACCTCTAATGCCTATTAAGAATAGCTTCCTTAACAGAATGTTGTGATCAATTCTTTCAAAAGCCTTGCTATAATCTGTATAGACCACATCTACCTGCGATGGCGCAGACATATACTTCGTTATGAAATCGGAACACACGGCAAGGTTAGAGACAGTCGATCTGTTTCTTAAAAAGCCATGTTGATGCTCATGAAACGTATTACGGAGGCATGAATACATCTGATTGTAGATAACCTTCTCAAGCAACTTAGCAAATAAACACAGTTTAGATATAGGACGATAGTTTTGTACTTCATCTTTGGGACCTTTTTTATGTACTGGAGTAATAAAAGCACTTTTCCAAATATCAGGTACTACACCTTCAGCGAGAGATCGACGAAACAAAATGCTTAAGGGTATCTTTAGGGATTCGGCGCAACGTGCGATAAAGATAGCGTGAATGCCATCAGGACCAGCAGATTTATTTTGATCTAGGGTTTTCAACAATTTTAGTGTTTCGACTTCTCTTACTGTCACACTATTAAGATCAACAGGGGTCACATTATCATGTAAAGATTTCAAGTCAGTTTGATGTGTGTCAGTACTGCATAAGAAGTTGGAATAAAAAAACTCATTGAACATTTCGCAGATATCTTCACCCTTTCCTGATGTACGCCCTTCATATTTCATACTTGCTGGGTATGAACTTGGTGCCTTCTTCCTTTTTATGTAATTCCAAAATGATTTAGGTGAGTATCTGATATTATACTCAACCAAGTTTGTATACTCAACGAACATAGTCTTTTCAAGAGCTTTGGCCCGATCACGCAATACTATAAATGAATTAAGATCAGAAAGATTACCATACTTTTTATATTTTGTATGATATTTATGTTTTTCTTTCAGTAGTTTTATAAGGGGAGATTTATACCACGGCGGATATTTAGCAGATAATTTTAATAATTTATGGGGAACGTACTTATCACGCAGAGTTTGTAATTTGTCATAAAAGAAAGAAACAGCATTTTCTACCGTACCTTTAGCAAGACAGCTCACCCAGTCGGTAGAATCAAGCTCACTACAAATAGATGTATAGTCTGCCCGATGAAATAGGTATTTGATTCTGGACTGAACCGGTAACATACGCTGTTGGTCAACACTAAAAGAGATACATAGTGCTGGATGGTGCGCATCTTCCACTACTAAAGGGTCGGAGCATTTATGGACATCAACATATTTACTACATAGAACAAGATCTAATAATCGGTTGTTACAATTTTGATGACTATTGTTCTGTAATAATGAACACATGTTTAGCGTATCCACAAAATCCGACTGAACAGAACCCTGGATATTCGCAGCATAGTATGATCGGCCATCTTCTGAAAGGAGCCAACTTATATTAGGTAGATTGAAATTGCCAACTATCAAACATTCATCCGGTAAATTTTTTAACACAATATCGTTTAAGTTAGTATAATAATCTTGCAACTGAGCCAATAGTGTATTGCCAAGATTTTGGTTGCATATATAAACGACACAAATGTTTAATTTAATGCTAGTATTATGCGCTCCTCGGTTGAGAGTTACAGTGATCCAAATATCCTCGGCGGATGATCGCCATTCGAGTTGCTCCTCGGCTAAAAGATCGCGTCGCACAGCTATAAGAACACCACCACCCATACATTGACTCGTATTCACATAGATCTGATCACGCCGCCAAACCAGATACCTATCGTCAAATAATTCACCGTCGTTGAAATCATTATTAAGCCATGTTTCCGTCAAACAAATTATGTCATAATTATTCATCAAAACGTTTCTGTTAAATATGTGTGTCTTAGTTCGCAAGCCGCGAACATTTTGATAGAAAATGTTTAACATTAATTACAATTATTTATAATAGACCTAAAAATAGTGATAGATACGATTCGGATTTTAGAATTAGAATTATGACTATAACAATTTTTTACTAGTGCAGTACAAACAAATGTAAGCAGCGATAATTTGCAATTGACTTAGCTACGACTATTACACCAACGAAACGCAACCCAACTCTAAGGAGTAAAGCTTATAATAACAAAATGTGAAAAAAATTGTAAGAAACAAAACTGAAATAAGAAGTATAAACAATACCACTCGATGTAATGAACATTTACATTATTAATAATTTAAGCAAAATTGAGCCTAGTTACTGTGCACCTAATTAGCAAAATAGTGTAAAAGAAGTTTATTTTGTGCAAATACAAAAAGATCTAGCGATAAGAGCACAAAGACTGACCAATGCAATATAGCGTAAACAAGTGCGCTTCTCAAACTTTACGGGTTCTGACACTTAAAAATTATACGAATATAAAGATTGTTGCTTTTACTGTTAATATTACTAATTAGTCTGGCACCGGTGAGGTTAACAAATTCGTTTTAAATCCGATTCAGAATTTATAGAAATCACTGGAGATGTAGCATTTTTTCGAATCAATATTTTGCAATTCTTCACCCAAATAAATTCAAAGCTCCGTTCCTTTGCTAACGTCTTTGTTTTATTAAGCAAAGTTTTATTTTTAATTGTGAGGTGATCGTTTACAAAGATTCGTTTATCTCCATTAAATCCCAAGCTAGTTGCAGTCAACGATTTGCACCTTCTCGCAGCTACAATAAAATCTTCCTTTATATATCTATTATGCAGCGATACTATAATATTTCTGGTATTGTTGTCTCCTCATGTGGGAACTCTAACAATATAATTAATTTGCTCCTTTGATATGGGGTACTTAATAATTTCGCAAACTTTGTGTACGATATTATAAAGATTTTCGTTAGATTTGAATGGAACTCCTTTTAATTCTATGTTATTCAGGCGGGACCGTTGCTGATCCTCGTCAGCCCTTGCTTCCAATTCTTCCACGCGCTGTTGCAGTGAAGTGAGCTCCCCTTTAGTAGATTTAAGTGACTGAAGTTCAGCGTCTAACTTAGTAAGGCGCTCAGTTAAGGAGGACATAGACTGTTGCACCAATGCAACGGATTCTTTCACGTCGATGAGCTTAGTCTTAATAGACTTTAAGTCTCTCACTTCCTCCTGGATCTTCTTTACACTTTACACCAATCCAGGCAAAGATTCCAACTGCGCAGACATGAATTTTATTTCAGATAGTATGCTCTCTAGCTCTGAAGATTTAGCTGAAGTAGGACTAGAATTTTTACACACGGAGCACTTCCATGTAAATTTTCTGTCACCAAGTTTCCGAAAGCCAGCTTCTGTTATTCCCGCGCATGGAAAGTCATACCTATTTTGGCAGACTGAGCATTTAACGCCATCCAAAAACTCTGTATTGCACCTATTGCATTTATACATCACGCACAAGTAGTAAGAGCGAAAGCAAAATAATTAAAGTTATTGACACTTATAAGGTTGAGAACCACAAGCAATTTATGAGTAGAACAACAATTGGATATGTCTATCGTAAACGGCGTCTCTCGACCGACTGACACTACGTATTTATACGTCATGTATGGAGATTTACTACGTCATTCTAGAAAACAGACTTAAGCAGTACCGTCCGCGAATGTGTTAATATTACTTTTAAAGAGTCTTCGAGTCATTATTTTAAGCTTACGACATCATTGTAGGACTTGCACAGCTGAAAATTCAAAGAAAATGCAAACTCCAGTCACCAGAGTGCAGTTACTCGTTAAATTTAGCTACGTTGGTATTAACTTTTTAATCTGAGCTGCGCCTCGGAAGCTCATAAAAACACAATTTGTGTCATTCACAGAGCTGCTGTAACACTGCGCAATTCTTATACTAGCACAAGAATGCATACCTAACTACGTTTAATTGTCTTGTATGGCAGCTCCTTGCTCTGCTAACTGCGTTATTATACGCTTCATGTCGGTACCACACCCTTTCATTGCGGGGATATAAAAATATATATGTTCAGTGCTTATTTTTAAATTACCTTTTTATATACCAACGGTACTCTTATGCAAATGTTATAATGTAATGCAACACGCCGTAACGACAATGTAAGAAATAATCAAAACCAACCAAATATGAACTACGTAAGAAAATTAAAGTACAACATGATGCTGCTACATCGCTACGAAACGACAATGATTACATACGCTTGACAATTACCCTGCGAGGTTACGTCGGTATATTGTGTACCATTCCATTTGTTGCTCCCTCAGGCTGTGACTTCCTTCTTACAGCCATAACATTAGTTGTATCTATAATAAAAATCTAACGAAATAGAAATTTCGTAACGTATTTAGGAACGCAAACGGTTCTCGACTTTATTACAAGATGCGGCGTTAAATTGCTGCATACGTAACACGAATTTCGTGCGATTATAATTTTCTCGTGACTAAACGAAACCCGTGTGAGCAGATCTTTTTCATACTTTAACTTTTGAACATAATGTGTATTTGAAAGAATGAGCCCCCACTGAATATATTGGTTTATTTTGACGACCCGCATGGCGGAGCGGTTAACGTACCGGTCTGACGCGCAATGGGTCCCGGGTTCGATTCCCGGCCAGACAGGTATCTGAATGATGAGTTTAGATTCGTGTTCTGGGTCTGAGTGTTTGTGTATTCGTCTTGTGTGTGTCCATGGTACCCACGACACAGGAGAAAATCCTAGTGTAGGGCTATAAGTGTAGAAAGCGTGTATACGATACAGGTGGATACCTGATATAAGTAGCACTGAATAATAGCCACTGTCACACTGAACTTTTGAAATGTAGATCAGCCACACATGTTACGTGGCAAGCCTTGAGGGCTAAGTTTTAGGCAATCCTTACCTAAATATAAATCAAAGAGACGGTTCTATAATTCCTTCATGTCCTATAATACTGAGGAAGAGGATCGTCAGGAGACTGCTGATGTATTCTATCGGGAGTGCTCGCGCCTTAAATGTCATTAGTCACCAAGTTTACGGTGAGCTAATGTAATCTGTTTCAGAGGTATTATTCTTATATAAATAATTTGTATGTGTACAGTAACTTCATGTTGTATAAACAGGACATCGTAGATTCAATAATTCGTAGCTATCCCGCGGGAAATATCTCGCGGTGCCGCGTCTTGCTGCAGAGTAAATACGGAATGTGGATACGAACTCGACAATCAAATATGCTCGAGCACACGTTACGTGTGAAATATTAAAGTACCACTCGCGACAGTTTTCAAATTTAGTTTTACCAATATGTTTTAATATTTATCTCAAACCTTAACTTGAGTGAAATAAAACGAAACGGATTAGTGTACCCTCGGGAGTACAGTAGTAGCCTGAAGAGTCACTATCAACGATCCATCTGCTGACGATATCCAATATATCATAACTTTATAGATCACGACGTTACAAACTGCAGAGCGACGCGTTTAATTATCTTTATAGTTATCACATTGTCTTCTAACAGTTTCAACAATCCGAAGTCTTAATGTAGAGATCTGTCTTTGATTGATTCAAACAATTAATAGTATGGAGTTTGTGAATATTAATTTCATTTGTTCATTGTGACTGAAACGGATCCCCGTGAGTCGGCAACGATAAATTAGCGAAATTAAACTTTAAAGTCTATTGAATGTCCCTATTTTTCATTCTGCTCAATAACGGGTTGTCGTTAATAAAGAAGAGCTTTTAGAGCGTGTTTCACACCAGTGTTGCTCGGCCGAACAGAAACAAGTGCCTATTGAACGCGATATTAATTTTTATTCATGTAGTTAATAAATTAACCCACTTACTTTTTGTTATTTAATTGTTGTCATATGATTCTATTACTTACGAATACTTGTCTTAAGTTCAAAAAACAAATTCTCGAGGTGATCTAACATAGTCCTCAGTGGTTGTTATCATGTTAAGTTTGCATTTCTTCAGGCACATTTCTAGTTTTCACCCACCTAATATTGAATTGAAGAGATATTTGAAGGATATGTTGCTTCAGGTGCATCGGTCCGAAGGTTCAGGATTAGTGCAAAATAATAAACTTAGCAGAAGGTTATATGCAAGAGTCGAGCAATGCAATCTCCAGACTTTACGACCACAGCATTTACGAGTTTCTCAGAACGATAAGCTGTTAAACTGCCAGTTTCTCAGAACGATAAGCTGTTAAACAAGGTTAAACTAACTACAAATATTCGTTCATTAATTTCGTAAGTTCGTAACATTTTGTCCCACTTTTGCAAGTTGCCAAATTTTAAATATACATGTAACATCACTTTACTGTTTCTGGGGATTTATTTATATATGTGGAGAATACATGTAAGAAACAGGTATGATACCAAAGTAGGCATATTTTTTGTACTTCAGCGTATAAAAAGTTATATAGAACAACCTCAGATCTGTAAACTTTTTAAAGGGATATCTAAGCTCTGGTCTAACTCATACAGAGATAACGTCCTATTCGTTAAATTAACACTATTTAAAAGCTTTGTATTGGGAGTAGCAACTCAATAGTAACCTTAGAATTATTTCACTGGTCTATTTAGTGAATCTGAATTCAATCACAGATGCGTTGCTACTCGCGAGGAATATGATGATCGCCTCAAATAAAAGTATGCTGGCAACCACACCCTTCCATCCAAACGCAAGAAATGTTTCCCGCTAGAAATAATTACGTGTGGCGGTGGTACTTCCCCAGGGAACTACACTGGTTCTACCACTGGGCAAAGGCATTTCCCAAGGTAGCAGAACTAGTGAAATGTAATTTATCCATTTGCGAAAGCCTTACATCCTTACTTTAGAATATTTAAAACTTCATTTAAACATAATTTGAAAGTATATTATATAATTTCGATATGCAGGCTTGAGATCCTCAGCGTGTAGCTAGAGAAGCGCGAAACAGGTAAGGTACTAAATATTCATGAAGCTACTGCAGCCATGTTTTTTCAAAGTTACCTCTTGACTTGTTAATCACTCTGCTCATCTTTTAATCCATCCTTTGAATTGTTAACTGCAATTGTCAGGATCACGTTACATTAATTATATGTTTAGAGTCTATTTGTAAATAATTTTCAAAAACATGTTAGCAATTGGCTGTGAGGCTCAAGAAGTCGCGACTTTATGAGCCAAAGGCTATAAGAGCACAATTTAAGTGCGTTTACGAGAATATACCTTTAAATTCACTGAAAGAATAACCTTCTTAATTGCTCATTTACTTAAACACTTTGCACGATAACAAAATTATGTTTTTATTGTACTTACTGTAATAACTTAGATTAAACATTAAAGTTATTTTAATTTATTTGTCACTATTGAACCCCAGGATACACAATTAATTTATAATTACTTGGAACGCATATAGAAGTACATAATAATGGATCACGGCAAATCCGTGTGTTACTTTCAAGATTAGTATCTATTTATAGAATCGTTAGAAAACATTTATCAAAATGTCTAAGCTGTTCTCTAGCCTAAAATGCTGCGAAAAAGTTCTGGAGATTTTGAGTTTGAAATATTTGAAAACTCTTCTAGACGTTTAACTCACAAACACTTATTTCCAACAATCTGCTATAAAGCAGCGGGATTACGGGTTCACGGCAGTATCTTCCAGATACAGTTTACGAGCTCAGTGTAAGAAACAGTGGAAATATTTCCTCACAGATCATTTAAAATCAATAAAATAAGGTGGTATTTACCAGGTGGTAGAACCAGTGTAGCTCGACCGACCGACCAGTATAATTCGAGAGTGATATAAAATGAACATATTTTCAAATAATTATACTAAAAACATAATGATGTTGCATAAAAGCTTCGTTGAAAAATATTTTTATTATATGAATTATTCTATTAAAGTAGATGAAGTCAAAAGACCAATGTTACTACCGTTACGATATTTATTTGAAATTATATTTATTACTTTAATAGGCTTTTCTAAGCACGCCAGTCCTCCATATAAAGGAAATCCGATATATAATGTGAAACAACAGACTACACACGTATAATATTTTCTTACTCGCATTGTGTATTAGGCAGCATTTAATTCTGTTTTAACAATAACCGGCGGCAGCAAACATCATGTACACGTCTCCGCGAGTCCACTTACCGTCTATTGTTGTTTGTGTACCGCGGTGATGGCTGCCAACATTCGTGTACGAGCAGTGTGTTTACACTTCCACTTGCTATTATTATGGGTCGTTAATATATACAGACATATAATATATACAAAACAGATGAATTTGTTTGAAAACGCACTATTCGCTGGAAGTACTGGTTAGATATAATATAAAGGAGAACACGAACTAGACACACAATTTTTGAAAATGTCAGGTTACAGATATCCAATAAATGAAGCTTAAATTTTCCATCAGACCAGATACTTTTATAGTAGGTATGTAAATTTCTTTATATCTACTATAATGTTCCACCAATTCGCACTTGGCCAGCGCGGTGGACTATGGCCTAATACTCTCTCATGAGAGAAGACCCGTGCCCAGCAGTGGGACAATAATGGGTTGACGACGACTATAATGTTGGTTGCGTTTACATTCGTTTTTAGTTCTATGCTGTCAAAATATAAGAAAACGAGCTCCGAGATTTTCACGATTACACAACTCGACTATTAGATACTTCTTCAAGTAATTATTCATTATACGTAGACAGGGACTTTTGAGAAGAGTGAATAGATCTTGACGCGGTGATGTAGAGCCACCCTAGCCCGAGGGACGCGGAACATTCGCTCCAAGCGGCAGTCGCTCAGCGCTGCGTCAGCGTTGAGCACTAAAATACTAGGAATCTAATTTTATTACAGCATTAAATTTTATAGCAGATTGAAGCAAAATGTGCAAAAATTGCTTAATGCTGACGCTTGGAACGTTAAGTAATGTTTCGGACGGAACAATAAGGGGAGAATTGTGTCTTGTACCGTCCAACAAAAAGATTTTAATTAACTAGAGATCTCCTTTCTAATAACATTTAAGAAAAAATACTTCCAAGACAGACATTTGGATTATTATTTAGGTGTAATTAATTAATGTAAGTAGGATTTTATTACTTACTTTCCTTCGAGATCCGTTTTCGTATATAATTAATTAGGTATAATTTTAACGATATTAACACAAGTTACGCCGCAGGGAATTTCGTAATATGTATTACGGTTTATAACATTCACTGTTAATTGACCAGTTATGTTTCTTTTAGCGTGTTAATATCCGTTCAAGATATTTTTAAATATTTGGTGTTAGTAAGATTCTTCGCAATAATACATGGAAGTACTAGACTATTCAGTAACATTTGACTGATTTAACATGTTTTTTTCTCAATTTTATCAGACACTAAAAGTAAAAAGTGCGTTTTATAAAATAAAATTTCATGTTGATCATACAATATAAGACTCCCAACTTCAAAGAACAACCGATTAATCGTACTAAAACACATTAATCTATTGAACATAGCTTAATATTCCGTTTCACAAGTGTAAATAATAGATGGGCAATTTAAATAGTTTTAACCCGTTAATTTTCGTAATTTAATTTCTCGTGACGAGGGAACAAGCTTCACCGTCACATACGTTATTAATGGTCCTCTTAAGAGCCTACGAACAATTTGACAGTTTTAGTTTTACTTACATTAATTTGGGTTTAATATAATTATTACGGAACTGGGGCCAAGTAATTCTGAAGTGTTATTAGTCAATCTTTTAATGCTTGGGACGACACATATTACAATATTTGGGATAATATCGCATCAACCCATTATTGGCCCACTGCTGGGCACGGGTCTTCTCCCAGAATGAGAGAGTTTAGGCCATAGTCCACCGCGCTGGCCAAGTGCGAATTGGTGGACAGTTTAGGCCATAGTCCACCGCGCTGGCCAAGATGGGATAATATATCCACATAATATTAAATAGTATGCAAACTATCTTTATGTTACACTCAAATACATTACATTCAATTATTGGGTTCATATCAATTATAAAAATGAGAAGGGTGTTTAATTGTTCCTGAATAGTGTCTAAATTTATAACTGGAACGAGCGATCTCGCGTTCTCGATATACCGTGAGGACGAACAGGCTCTGCACCGAGATATGGCGACGCCAAACCAACACTCATTTGCCGAAATTTAATTCATAAAAATCTGAATTTCAAAGCGAAACACACAAAGAGTCTGATTTATATCACAATGCTGGACAATTTTGTAATTTTCGCGATGTTCTCAATACAAAGGGTGCTGAAATATTGCGGCGCTGAAATTTAAGTGGCTTATGTAACCATTTTTCAATTTTCAAGAGGAATGATAAAGTTTAAATTGCTTGAGATTGAGTGTTTTTAAACGACAGAAATACATTTTTTATAACATTGAATTAGCAAACGAGCATGCAGTCAACCTGATGGTATGTGGTAACTGCCGCCCACGGACTCCTGTAAACAACTTCATATAGAAAATTAAGTTCTATCTAAAGTCAATTACAGATGTGTTGCTACTCCCGAGGATTAAGATGGTCGCCTCTTATAAAAGTGTGTCGTTAATTACACCCTTCCATAGAAACCAAATATGCGTCATGCTAGAAATAGGTGTGGCGTTGATACCTCCCCGGTCAAACTACACTGATTCTTATTTTACTTTATGTTTTTGTACACGGAAAATTACAGAAAAACAAACTCATTATATAAATATGATATGGTTCTTCCATCTGTAGCAGTGGTTTGAACCCGGAAACCGCTGCGTGCCAGGCCGGTGTGGTGACTGCTCTGGCACAGGCGTCGTAAACCAGTACTGTAATTATTATATTTTCTAAAAGGTTAATATGTTTTTTATGATATGCTAAGACAACTCGCAGTTTTGAGGTGAAGCTAAAAAATAAACGCCAATTGGCTAGAGGATTGGGTTGTTCGATTCTAATAGAAGTCTCTAGCGTCTAGAAGCCCTATTCTAGGGGCGTGGATGTGTATGGTCGTTGTATATTTGACTTTGTTTGCACCATAAACATTACTTATAAGATATAACATTTCGTTAAATATTCGGCGCGAACAAAATATTCCAAGCAGCACCTGTTGAAACCAGCAATAATATTAAACATCACATGACTGATCGCTAACCCTCGCCATACATCATCGCATTCTCATTTAGTTCCCAAGGCCAAACAATACAGTAAACAGGAAGTTTGTGTATTTGATTGTAATGTTGTAGAAACATTCAGAGCAGAAGTTTTTAAATTTTAAAGGTAAAAACGTTTTTAGAAACATTGATGCCGCATAAAGTAACGAATACTGGTTGAGTTCGGAACATCAGTTTTACTTAAACCTCAAGTTTTACTTTATTTTTGAAGTAATTAATTGGGGTATTTAACTAAGTATTCGTCTACGTCATTATTTAAAGCTAACATCCGCGACTCATCATCTATGCTAACACTGAGTAAAAACCATAATCATTATCAACTATCCTATAACTATTTTATCACAATCTTCATTGATTTTTCATCATAAAATTATTGTATGCTACTAAATATTTACTCAGTATGTTTTTAACGAACCATTTTACTTTTCAAATGCATTTGATAAGTTATAGTGATATTAAAAAAATATTTATTTCATTGGCTACACAAAATATACGTGAATACATTTGAACAAGTAGAATCAAATTAAATTAAGAGCGTCGCTCTTCATTATTTGGTTTTAATATTAATTAGTTCACTGTTAACATTAAATAAATCTGTATATTATTCCCAACGAAATAATGCATTGTATTCACGTCAAATTAGGAATAATGAATAAGAAAAATAAACGAATTGTAGAGTCTGATTAAGGTTACAATATTTAAAGTTTGATTTGTAGCTATTCTGAATATATCTTCAATTATCGAGATTTGAGGATCAGATTTTTTCTAAACTTATCTGTATCGAATTAACCAGTTATATTTATTGTATAATATTGACTTCGTCTTATCCCTATAAAGTTTTGTCACAACAACACAAATAACAACAATGTTGTTTACGCGACCCATTACAACTTAAACTGCCTGAAACGAATTGGATCGTCCGCTCATTAAAATAATTACACTTCAATACCTGCGTTGAGGCTGCAGATCCGCTTGGAGTATCATCTTGTCATCTCAGTTTACATGTCAGGAAAAAGCCTAAGTATAATTCACTAAAACCTTTATAATACATAAGCTATAGATAATTACAATAATGTTGTATTTAATTACTTTCTTTTCACCTATCATTTAATATTTGTATGTAGAAATTCTACTATACGAGCGATTGTATTATCAAATTTTATTAGAAAGGTAACAAATCGTCATTAAGTGTGGATCATACTTTAATGATCTATCGGTTTCAACATATAACCTACTGTTAGACTGATGATGTTATTGAAATTTTATTACAAGACGACATTGTTATTTTGTAATAAAATATGTTAAGAGGAACAGTATCAAAAATGTGTCATTAGTTTTTGTATTTACATAATGATTGTAAACTATGGAATTAACAGAGACAAAAAAGCTTACAAAGCGACGAGTTGCTTTCATCCGAAGAACGTTTAATAGAGAATAGAGCATTCGTTAGCGTAATGCGATTGAGAATGAAGTCGCTCCCGCTGCAGCGCGGGCGGCGACGACGGCGCACAATTTCGTGAATCGGAACCAATTAAGGCCGCCATCTTGATAATATAGATTATTATCTGACCCATTTGTTTCTAATAAGAGAACACTAAAAGGCTATGTCGAATCGTCTACATCTTTATGGAGAAAATTAATGCTTTCGCATATTTATTACATTGGGTTATTTTATCATTGAATAAGTTCAAAGCATTGATTAAGATTAAACTTTGCCGTAAAGCGTATTATAAAATTTCTCATTACATAGAAGACAAAACAGCTTGGGACTGAGCAATAATATGCATTACTATAGTATATTTAATAAATGTCAAAGTGTAGCGTATCTTACCAAACAGGGCTCTCTTTTACTGAACTGCAAGGCAAGATACTGGAGCTAACTTTCATTACCATGTAAAAAAAAACTTGATTGTAATAATATTTAAAAAATGAATATAAATAAGAAAAAAAGATAAACCCGCTGAGTTTCTTGCCGGATCTTCTCAGTTGAGGTCGTATTCCGATCCGGTGGTAGTGTAAGAAAAAAAAATGTAACTGACAATTTGTAAGTGCCCCCGCAGGCCTATACAAAATAAAGACATTTCATTTCATTTCATTTCATTCTACATAGAAGCAATGAACTACGATTAATACTGAGTCCGCAAAAGTTTTCATTCATTTTATTTCATTTCCGATTAATAACGTTTTAATCAGACAACTGCAAATTTCGAGAATGATCAATTTATCTAAATATGAAATTACAATCCTGGAAAAATTCCCCCGGCGGGAAATTTGGTGGATATTTCTGTGAAATTAGTTGAGCGTTAATTAATTTGCACCGGATTGAAGATTTCACGAATTAATAAATTAGCAGAGACGAGGACGGTCGGTTAATTGCCGTTACGGGCGGACGGTGTTGGAGACGCCGGGATCATCTTACACAAACATTTTCTCATATAATCACAAGATGCTGGAATGCTGGACTACGGAAGTACCTCTACCATTATTTATGCAACAAAGCAGTTTCGCTCTTCCGTTTTAAGGTTAGGATAGATGCATGCTACATTTGCGATGTTAATTAACTTCTTGCTAGCTGCTTCACAGAAGAAATAATTATGTGTAGTAAGAGTACAATACTTTGTTATTTGATAGACCAGAGGATTTAATTTTTCCTTGCTGTGATAGTTTTGAGTCCGAAACCAATGCAATACTTATAATTATGCCATGGAATCAACCTGTTTTGATGGTTGTGCTGATAAATAAATATTTCACTATACATTTAGAGGCAACTTTTATATTTGAAAGTTCTTCGTTATATTCTCAAAATGTATTTTTTTTTTCAAATTCAACCATTATTATTTTGTCAGAAGTCGCTTGTTTATATTTTAAATCTAGTAGTGGGATGGTGTATTCTATGATACTTGTTCTTACCAGTATCACAGATTACGTCATAAATAAATGTAATTTTGTAATGCGGAGTCGTCGTCAACCCATTATTGTCCCACTGCTGGGCACGGGTCTTCTCTCAGAATAAGAGAGTTTAGGCCATAGTCCACCGCGCTGGCCAAGTGCGAATTGGTGGACAATGCGGTAATGCGGAGGGTATTACAAAATTACATTTGATCATGACGTAATCTGTTAAGTACAGTAATGTTACTCATGTAAGTGATGTTAGTGAAGCGCAGTCACGTGGCAACACAATGGTAGCGCCGCTCCGCTGCAGTCGCCCGGTGTGGTGACAGCTGATGGCATAGTTGCATTACTATGCTGTTGTGGCGTGTGGCATGGCTGTGGTGTCTGATCTGTAAATTTTATTTCTTAGTTTCTACGTGTAATTTTACATGTTTATTTTTAACAGTTACAGAAATTTCCTAAGGCATCAATTTTCACTGCCTTATTTAATCTTCTCTTCAAATCTAATCAGCGAGAACTTTTTGTGGCTTTGTGTTTGAACTAGTAGATGAAATATTCACGTAAGGGGAGGCCGGGGACGGCGGGGCCTCACACGTTCCGCTCACAATGTGTACATGACTAAGCGTGTATTTGAACAATTTACACAAAACGACCAGAAGAAAATTCTTATTAGTATAGTTTAGATTACTTTTATCAGAACATATATATGTGGATATATATATGGCCTCACTTCATAATAATAAATTCAATTAAGGCGAGTAATATATTCGTCGCAAAACACTTACGTAATATGTTGCTATCATTTATAATATCGTCAGCTTTGCAAACAAAATCTGACGTTATAATGTCTTCTACAACCCGAGCTTTATTAGTTGGCGGCGCCTGCATGTCACCCGCTAGACGACATTGATTCTTATCTTTTTAGGCATCACCTTAACTTCACTCTAATTACGTGACCAACGTAATAAATACACCTCATTAAACAGTTTTCATGAATACATTATCGCCTTAAATGTATCTATCAACCTTGCAATGTAATTCCTATGATCAGTATATCTGATAAACCCAATGTGAAATATATCAAACATATTTCATGTGATGAATAAAAAACGAGTAAGCGAAATTTAAATGTTTTAAAGGATACCTTGAAAGAAAAAGTATTTTAAAAGATCCCTTTACGGTTAATTGTGTAAGGATGTTTCGTAATAGGTGGTATTAATAGGTTTACGGGGAAATTTCAAATTATTAGTTACAATATTTTTGCTACACTGGTATTGAATCGGAACACGATCGTTATTTAGAATCTTTAATATCCTTTGCTTTGTTTCTTGCAGGCAATTTAAGCAAGAAACTTTAAAATATGTATTTCTTTATAGTTTCACATTGTTCACAAAACTCAAGTTCAATTAAGATCCTATCATCAAACACGATGTCACATAAACATCTCCCGACGAGGCGACGAGGCGCGTGACGACGGCAGGAGAAGAAAGCGATCTGTCGTTCACGCTGTAATGCCGTTGAGTGCAATACGGTATTACGGCACTCTGTAGACTGGCTGTGAGGACGTTATTACATTTGGGGCAAGGAGGGATAATCTAATGTGACATATGAATTTTGTCACTCATTTTCTAGTACAGCTTCGAATATAAGGAAAACTTTTGACTTTTACGTATATTTTTATTCTTTTTATCCAATCGTGTCTGCACGAAAGTATGAAATCTATCAATCCACTTAGAAAACATGACGTAACTACAATTCTTACTAACAAGGAATCAATAATAGGCCCATTATGATTATAAACGGAAGCTAGGGGAAGGTGGGCAGGAAGGCTGTACACAACTCAGCATACAACGTTGTGTCAACAGGTTCTGAACATCTTGTTCGCCGAAAATTTGAGGCCCCATTTTGGAACAATATTTCGCATCGACTGCCCGTGACACCGTGGTAATTGCTCGCTACTTCATTATGCCATATTTGAACCAGGAATCGTTTATAAGTTAAAAAATTTACAATTTTTCTTTTTTCAAAAAATTATTATTCGCTTTGATTAATATATATTTATAACATGATAATACTAAGTTCGGCTCGAGACTTCGAAAGCGTAAACGATAATATCAAAAATATATTTGAACATATATTTCATTACCAATGCTTTTTTTTATATATATGTATAAAGAACCTATGAATTTGAGGATTCGATTAGATTCAGATGCTTGTGCTGTGCGCTGATCTCTGCGTCGGACGTATAGATGATTGTCTATAATCATCAACTCAAAAGTTGCAAACGAGCATATGCTGAGACTGGTCAAAGTGGTGTTGCTACCACTGGAGAATAAGTTAAAATGTTTGGGATAAGTGTTTCCCTAATGTGGCCCACATGTGTCAATACAAAACTCAGCTTAAGATTATTATCTCAAGGCATTAATTTTAGATTTATGTAATAGAAGTAGGGTGCAATCAATACAGACATAATTCAACAAAAACTGCTTTTTGTCATTACGTGCTTCTTCTAATTACGCCAGAACTATTAAATTAGGATAAGATTCACTCAGAATTAGTACAGCACTTATATTTTTTCTACTCCTGTATAATTTTATTATCCTTATCGAAGTACTAACTGAATTTTTATATTGTCAGGAGCTATTTCAAATTGTTACACTGGTGTGATAAGGACAATGTGAAAGTCACACGAATTTTGTCAACAAAGAATAAAATAAGTTACGATATTAATATTATTGTTCACCTTATTGAATTATTGACTATGCTAACTACTTACTAGCTATTCAAGTTGATTAAAGTAACAAATTAACTAATTGCGTCTAAAGCGCCTGATTACCCAATAATTACTTTACATGAACTTATTTATTTTTAATATCACAATTTTTACTATAATACTATAATATTAACCAATTATTTATCCGATAAACAAATAAACAAGTATTAAAGAAATACGTGGTTTCATTTAATATTATGGTGCCGCTGTCCGTTTGTCCACCTCTCACATCTCTCCGCCACGTGACCCTCAGGAAGTTACGGAAACAAATAACAAACTAGGGTTTCCTCAAAGGGATACAGCATCTAATTTAGGGACAACTTCCTCTTAGATTGCATAAGTTTTGTCACTTTCGTGAAAAAAATTCTTACATGCGAATATGTAGGATGTAAATAAGATTTAATAACACACAGTTAAAGTAATAAATTGTCATCCAAAACAAACGTGCATGTGAATTCAGTTTCAGGATTTGACGCGCACTTACATACAAACTAAAATGTAAATCGTTAAATAACAGTTTATAATATGATCATAAGAAATATTATACTAAATATGACATTATTTTAAACCTACTGATCGGCCCCCAAATAAATTTTGAATTCGCTTACTAATAGGATTAAACACATTAAACTATCTGCTAAACATTTGTAGCAGATGGTTCCAATAACAACTCTGATTAAACAGATTGATTAATTTTATATTTACTATTTTGTACCTTCATGGATTGAATTGTACTCTCGATAAGGTACTCAATTTTGGTTAATAAGTCATTTAAGTACATAAATTGGTTAAAATTTGCATAAACTCTACCCCGTAGCTACTAATGCTCGGCTAATGCTACCGGCGCGGCCCTCTGGCGTATCATTAGCGGACACTGTGATTACGTTCTTCATTTCCATTCAATTGAACCGCCGCTAACGAGATCAAATCACGGCGCGCTAAACAGATGGCTGTGATGCAATTTGCATTAATATAATCCGTTCAGTGTAAGCTCTGAAGCGTTTGTATTCACATAAATGAATAGTAGAATTACATAATGGTTCGCAGTACAAACAAAGCTGTGGTTAGTTAAACTGCAGAATGGTTAAATCTCTGGATGTTTCCATAATAAACAATATTAATTCATATTTAATAATATGTATGATGAAATAATCTTTTGAGCAGAAATTACACATAATTATTATTACCAATAAGGTTTACCATATGAGTTCCTACCTGTAATTTTCCTACGTATATCTCCGTGAGAGTCTTCCAAATGTCCTTTCAAAAATAAAAAATGTTGTCCCTATTTATAAGAAGCAAATATCAGTAAATTGCGACTATCAGAAAAACTTTGTACCTTATATAGCAACAAAACGGGTAAATAAACGAAAGTTACAGCAGAACTTCCCAATACCCTTGTCAATAAAGTATTTCACACAAGTTAGTATGTTTATCCAACGTAATCTGACGTGGGGTAAGTAATATTACTCGTGTTCGACGAATTCTCGCTAAGTTAACTATCGAAAACTCTCTTAAAATATATCTATGTTACAGTTACAATGTTATATTATATACATTTCCCATCAAAAAATCATAATACTTAAAGTAATCTATTAATGTAATAATAACGAATAAGATATAACAGACGTGTATTTATATTCTCTAGACTACTTTTCTTTCTTATAATATAAATGTAGCATATGAATATGTACTCGTAATTTAGTAATCGCTAACGCTAGTCGCTATCGCAACGATATGGAGGGTTTAAAGTATCTAATTCGGGTAGATTATATACTCGTATAGCTTCGCGCAGAATGAATGGACATGGTAAAGTATCATCTACATTTCACCTGTTTGCTTGAAATCACCAGCCGTAGAAGAATAAGGCTGCAAAGAAATAGTTTCTGAAGGAATAAGCTTATATGTAAACATTTTACTAAATAAATAAAAAAGAACCTGCGTCCAAGTTTGATACGTATTCTCAGAAAACACAACTCGTAACATTAGGTTAGCGCTTCGAACTTACTACTCGGGAGCTCAATTCCCGTAATTAGTTAATACCACTCAAAGACTCAATGGCAAAGTTTGAAACCCGCCTGAAGGATCGGCAGCAAACATTGGAACAACTTGAAAGCAACGTATTCACAACTATGTTAAAGAACTGTATACGCCCACTTAATGGTCAAACCTTTAATGACTACACATTGCCTCACCTGGGACTATATTTTCATTTTGTACCGTTACGTACAGAATAAAATGCCATTATTGGCCCTCCCAGTCCGTTTGACCTATTTATAAAGGGATATCTTTTGAACGATAATAAATAGCTGGTTAAGAATTTCAGAGATGTGTATCTTAAAGCAACTAAAATGTGACAAAAAAATAAACACTATAAGTAATTTTGTGCTCTGTACAAAGCAAGTTTTCAGTGTTTTTCAATATATAGATAAAAGTTTTCAATAAGTAAGTTTAAAAAAAGGGGACTGAAATTGAATGTTTATCGCATTAGTATTACTAGTGTGAGTACGTAGTAATGTACCCATACCAGCAATAGCGGTAGTACCGTCGAGTCATACTCGCTGTACCGCCTGGCAACCAGCTATATTTTGTTTGCCACTTATACAAATACGAGTATAGCACATTCTTGTTACTAAAGTAATATAGGACCGTAAATAATGTTGAATACGATGTCTAATACTTGAGGATCAAGTTGGTGCGCTGTTTTCAAATCTCGCCTTTGACCTCTTTATATATTGAAACGTCCGTAACGTCAATTAGTGCATGTGTGCATGCAAGCTTACAAACACACACATGCATTTATATTCCCGCTGGCGACGCGAGCTCGTGCAAATCGATCTGTCATTAGCTGTTTTCATATGCAGATTTCCCGCGGGACGGACATAGCCCGTCATTACATTTTTATTGAAAATTTGTGAATACGAGTGTAGTAGAATATCGGAATGATGACATCGCGAGCGGCGCCCTGCCCGGGGATTGTGATTGATTATTGATATATGCACAGTTAGCTTACCACATTTTATATTAGGTATTGTGGAATTAGGAGCAAATGTCCATATATGTTATTCACATAAACTTATATTTTTCTCGTTTAATATGGTTCTGAAATGAATCTCAATAGGATTATAATTCATAATGTAGGATTCAGTTGGAAGCTTCGCAAAAGTTTATTTTATTTTACATACCATGAAGATGAAGGACTTCAAATAAATTAATTTATAATAATGTTGGTATACGGTGCCTATATGAATTTCAATTGTTCGAAAATACGTAACACGAAAGTATTTAAAAATATATTTCATTAATTTTATCAATGACATTTTAATATATTTTAAGTCATATAGAGTTACCAAATAAAATGAAACCAATTTATTTACTTCCCAATACACGAGTATGTTAATATTTATTTTATTTGATTTGACATAATTTAAAATCATTCCAAAACTCCAAAGTTAGTGGCTGTAAGCTACCCACTATGGTCTTAGCTTTGTAAACATTTCCAGTTATAAAATATTACATTAATTATGTATTTGTATCTTTTTTATTAAATGGAAGTTTTTACAAACAATTTGCTACGCGCACATTTCCGTTGCGCTACGCAGAGTACGTCGCGTGGTCGCTTCCGCGCTGCGAACAATGTGCGTCGTCAGACATGGATGCAGCACGCTCTTTTATCTTTTTGAAACTAATGTCTTTTCAATTACGTATTTTTTATTTTTACATGTCATGAATTTTGTGGTGTTTAATGTACTACTACTATTTAATTTACTTACATGGTACCTATATCGTATGCAAAATATTCGATTATTACACAAAAGCTATTAACACGACTGAAAAATATTTCCCTACGTAACATAAACTCTCACGTTACCCTCATGAAGTAACTCATACTGTATATATTGGATTGAATAAGCATAGAAATATGGCAAATGAATAACTTATACACAAAAGGCTTATAAATAATACAGAATACTCATTGTAAAACAATTGCCGCAAAAAATTAATAAATTATACTCGAATACACCACCAATTACCCACAATACAATTACCCACAATACATTTTACGGAATAAAAGATCGACAAATAATTTAAAGCGAACAATGAATAAATTGTACCGAAGTTCAATGAAAAGTTGAATATACGAAAATAACGGAGCGATTAACAGCAACTATTTACAATAAAAGGCATAAAAAGCTACTGCGTATCAGATCGCAGGGCGCGCAGACAATGACAATTATGTAAAGGAAGGTCCGCGAGCGCCGCGCGCCGCACGCGGGCAGCCGCGCTGTGAGGAGCGCTACCTAACAACGCTTAGGCACATTTCCAAAGAGAAGGAGCATAACTGCTTATTTTTTTCAGCAGAGTTTGCATCTATATATTTTAGCTTAAAACTTAGTACTCTGTAGTCGCAACGATAGCAATAGAGCTGTGATAGCCTATTGGTTGAAGCTTGCCCTCTCGATTGGGAGGTCCGAGGTTCAAACCCAGGCATGCACCACAGATTTTTCTAAAATTAAATGCATATTAGAAATTATTATCACTGCTTTTCGGTGAAGGAAAACATTGTGAGAAAACCTACACACCCGAAAGTTCTTTAAAAAAAAGTTCTCGGAGGTGTGTGAAGTGTATCAATTCGCTCTTGGCCAGCGCGGTGGTCCATGGCCTAAACTCTCTCATTCTGAGAGAAGACCAGTGCCCAGCAGTGGGATAATAATGGGTTGACAAGATAAGTTGCGACGCATTTTACGCAACGTATTATTTATCTCTACATATTCACTGTCATTAATATATTTAAACATTCATCTTCTTAAGTATGATAACTTTCTAATACATTAAATATGCTTAACATTACTGTGTATAAGTATAATATATCGCCTAGAAACATATACAACCATGAATATATTTACGAAAATATTCTCTGCAGTCTAATAATGCCTCGTCGGGGGGCTACGGTTCCGCAAACACACACTTACAGCGTGTCTTACAGCGGTCTCAATTTAAAATATTAAGTATTAGTATATTGTCATATAACGGTCAATTATTATGAGTTTAAACTTCATCGTGCTATTTACTTTATAACAACGTTATTCTAATGTGGTTGCCTTTAGAATTCGTATTTCAGTAATGTTATTTATTTATTCAAGAGATTTGGATTTATTAGATTTAAACACACCGTTATTTTGATTATTATTACAAAATGTTATTATTTTACCACAACTATACATGCTTCTCGTCAGCTGCGGTACACGCAGCAAGAAAGTTGTTTTGTATAAAGAACACTCCTTGAAAGAGGTTAATGTTTATTATGGCTATATACTTTCTAGTGAATTTAGCAAAATCTAGGATATAGGTAACAACGTCATCCTTTACAACATGAACACATATCTCGGTCACTTTAACATACGCTTATTGGAAAAAAAACCCTATCTAGTAGAGGCCTCAGTCTGATAGTGAACCTAAAAAATCTGGTGTGGGCGGTCAAACTATGGCCTTTCTAGTGACCATTAATCTGGTACAACCCTAACTTCATCGAACGCCAGCGCCATCTAGTGGCGTGAAGTTAGGGTTGTACCAGTTTAATGGCCGACACGACACCTCAGTCTATCGTTGACGGTCGGCCGAAGCAGACAACTCTAAAATCATCCCGCGTTCTTAGTTCTACGATTACTTGCCTACTTAATTTAGTTTGATTAATTCAGTGATTGTAACAAGTTTAATTCGCCAATATACTATGTGTTAAAATCAAGTCTGCAATTTATTCTCGTGCTAACATTCCCTATCAGAGCCCACAGTAGGTTATCCTGATACGATGAGCGAAAAAAAACCACCCCCTCCGTCAAATATATGGTTTACATAATTATAATCGTAATACAATTTTATTAAAAAAATATATGCAAATAACTAATATTTTATATCTCTCGAATACTTATCGAAAAAAAATTTCCCGCGCAAAAATCTTTGAGTGTCGCGCTAACAACATAATCCACACACGTACAAGTAGAGCACATTTAATGAGCGTGCGTTAATTACGGCGCGGATACAATAAGCTGAACCCGCGTAAGCGCCGCGAGCTGCCGCCTACAACTTCCTGTGTATAGAAGTATAGTACACTTCATGGTATGATGGAAGTCATCATACCGTGCAGTATACTATACTTCATTGAATGATGAATAAACAGTAGAAATTCTGCTGTAAAATATCAGCCACTTCAATTGTCTATTGAGGCAATAAATTATTGACTTTACATGTTTTTTGAAATGTTTGGTTTATCCCGAGAGATCTGTGGATTAATTCACATTATAACTGGGAACCGGCAAGTATATAGGGATCAAATTTTCAGAGATTCAGTTGGAGGGTTGTTAAAAGAATTCTCACATAAATTGTTGGATTTAATGGTTGTAAACGAACTACAGAAGTTTGAGTATCTGCCATTATAAAATCTGTGGCGTTTGGAAGCGTCGCGCGGATTGTTTTTAAATAAGCGCAGGTGCAACTAGCATGCGTGCTGTTTAATATGTAAAGAATGTGATAACATAATTTACTACATAATTTAAAATGTAAAATGATTTCGGGTCTATGTACTAAGTACTGTGTAATTAGAATAAAAGCAACATAAATATTTTTTAAATAATTCAATTCCTGTTTTGTGGTACGGAAGTCGGTTGTATTTTTATTGTGTTTTAATTACCCTTTCATTTGAAATACAGGTAGATAAAATTAGCGAAAGTAATAATATTTCAGATGCAATATTTATTATTATATTAATAAAATTTTAATCATGCATTTCATTCATGAAAATATAAACACTCTGCAATATAAAAGCAGGCCAGGCTAACAAAATATACGAAAAAAATGCTTAATTTAATGTAGTACATCAGACCACTACTATCACATACAAGAATAGGAACATAGTTTTCAACATTTTCTCTTTCAAAATGTCTCTAACACGAAGTAACCTTTGAATTGAGGGCAGGTCTATTAATAGTTTTATTTTTTATTTTTTTATTTTCATCTTTTAAAAAAACGAGTAAGTCTTCCTGATGTATGCGCGCACTTCAACCTTTCGGTTTGTGAGCGGACATTTTGAATATTTTACATGAGGGGAAACAGGGCAGGGTGCATAATGACTAAAGGCTTGGAGCTAATGTGCTAGTTACATTAATTAGTGATGCAAATTATGCTCGTGAGACCGCTACGTCCGCAGCTTCCCTTTGTTCTAGAAAGATACAATCTCGGTGCTGACCTTTATATATTAGTGAAGCCTGCTTTACGAGTGCGCCCACAATGCCGACGTGGCGCCCTCGCGATAAGGCGTCGTTTGATTTCATCATTATTAAATTTATAGGCAAATATTGTACGGCTAATAATGTTAAATATGTTTTCTTAATACAGCAATAGTTAAGTATGTTTATTTATTATCGATATATACTTGCTTTCATGCTGAATGTTAAAAATATTTTCCCCATAATAATACCAAAGTAAAGTTTTGAAAGTTTTAATAAATCCATGTGGCTTTTGCGGTAAAATAATGGAATGGCCCCAGAAGATTAATAGCAAGCGAGTAGTTTCATAAATCAGCGACAGCGGGAACAAAATGGCGAATTGTCTACAATATTGAAACTGAATAAATGGTGTTAAAATATGCCGAATGGGTTCCGAGCACCGGACTAATATCAGTTCTATAAATTGTGACTGAAAGGGTCGCGACCGGCCACGACTTAGCGTTAAATAATCGGGGACACATGGATCCTATCATTACAGATAAAAACGTGAGGTAATATATAACAAACATCTGTGTATCCGTGAGTCAGAAGTTATCCTTTGACTTGTCGCCTTCGTTATTTACGAAGGTTATTTACATCGAATAAGGAAATATGCTTTGACAAGTAAGCCAATGGGTGCTCAGATCAGTACCATTGTCGAAAGTAACAATTACGCCTTTAGATTGTCTTTCTTTGTATGTAGATTATATTTACTAATCCAACATTTTTTTAATATATAAAGGAACTGGATATGGAAATTAATATGGTGGCATGCAGTTCATCTGATGGTAAGTGACCATTGCGCTCATAGACATACTGATCCAGATAAGATCATAGTCTTAGCTGAGGTTAGCCAGATTCGTTGCTATGCTTGTAGATTAAGTGAGAACGCATCGAGTAAGTATGTCTCCCTTAGACATCCTTCAGACATAACATAGCGGCTCATAATACCACTTTAATTAAGCGAAAATAATTGCGGGGTGGTGCCTCAGGAGTTAAAACTCAAAGAGTTCTACAAATTATAATTATTACCATGTTATTACTGTTCCCAATTCAAAAGTTTTATCAAAGAATCGCTTATTGTAAATATATATACTAATGGCAATAGCAGACACTATCAACAAAAGTAATGCCTTTTTATGTCGTATAATTTCCGGAGTCGCTTTTGTGCTCTAATATTGCCTTATCTACCCCGCGGTCGCTCAGAGTATTTATTACAATGGCTCTATTTTGAATTTCAATGGGAGATAGATAAAATACTGTCTGCGGTAAAGTCTGTATTGTCCCAGTAATGTTGCCGTTACGTAACATATAACATCGAGATCGTATACCGCGGAGTGGCAAAGAGCACCGCGGAGAACCAGAAGCGACACTGTGAGTCAAGAATTTCTCAATTTCCAACGTGTCTCGTTATTGCAGTGCGCATGCAGAGCGCGGGACCGCGTGGAATGCCGCTTCTACCTCCTCTGTATTCTATGACGGTATTACCTTCGAGGCGAGTGCGAATGGCCCTCGGGACCTCTCGTCTCTTCGAATTGTAAAATCGATTCTGCTCGCTTAAACTACACTTTATCCTTTCGCAATACGGCCCGTAATACCCAAACACGGATAAGTGATTTTCAGACTCAAGTATCATTTCTGTAAAAGATATTTCCTGCATTATTGATATCGGGACATTTGCGGCTGTGTATATTTTATCAAGTCGACGGTCTGTTTGTGATCATGATTTCATATATAATACATATACCTTTTTTTTGTTATGGAGAGGATACCTTCAAAAGGTACACCGAAGCCTTGGAAGAAACTCCGGGTAACGTGAGATTTTTACCCACTAAAACCTCCTCGGTGGCCTTTCCCAGCGCTTGTTGTAGGGCACTCAGAAGCTCCAACGGAACGGACCGGTGGCCCCTAGCGCAGCGCCCCTCACGGGCTCATTTCTTGGGGGACGTGTACCATCCCTCTTCACCATCCGGTGCTTACGGCGAGATGCAGTCACACATACCGCCGTCCTTCTCGGGGTTGCTTGTTCGAGCTCCCATTCTAGCCGTCCGCAACCCCAGAGGCCCCCTGTTAGTCGCCTCTTACGACAGGCAGGGGATACCTTAGCCGTATTCCACTCCCGACTACAGGGTGATCAATTCCTAGGTATGGAATTGATGATGATTTGGCCAATTAAGCTGTGTAATGTAAACGTGACAGGACAGGTGGTAGAACCAGCGTAGTTCGGCCGAGAAAGCATGTTCGATTGCTACTTCAATCAGATTGAAAAAACGTAGACACTTGGAAATATACATATATGGGCATAAGTCATATTTACGTAAGAAATTTCAGATGTAGAGTTTTGATTAGATTATCAAAATTAAGTAAGCACTACACTTATAAATATTTTTAAAATAACAGGTCGCTGGCCTGGTTTCCGCGCGTTATTCCGGATCAGCAGTAGGCAGTTGTTTTGGCACGGATCGCGCAAACCTACACGTTTGCGGTAAACTTGATGAGGACCCTTATGTGCAGAGGCCTTCGCTAAACCTAGCTTTGGTGCTAATTGCTCTATATTTTAAATATTTTATCATCTGGAACTATAATTAAGCACGTCTAGCTATTTAGTTCATTGATATTCGTGTACAAATTCTCTCGTAGAATAATAATCACTATCAAATTATGTAAAGCATCGACGTTTTGGCATGTTTCTGACTAAGTGGGCATGGTCTCCGGTAAGCAATTCCAGGTTCCGATACGTCGCATGAACGTCTCGTTAGTCCAGAATTGTTGGTTTTGAAATTGGTAGCCGGTTTTGCCGGGGCTCGTAAAGTTTGATCGTGTATTACTGGTGGCTGTTATTGCTGAATGTAATGGAAATTCGATTGAACAATAGGTACTTGTTAGAATGTTTGGTTGAAATGAATGGTTATAAGGTATCGATTCGCAGGTGAATGTGGGAAAGGAATATTATAACAATACAGGTCCTCCGTCTTTGAAGCAATTGTAATGTTTGTAATGTTATGGTTTCGTAGAATGTTGTGACCGCGTCTTGCTGGAGTCTTGTCAGCGCTAAAATACGTTAATAAATAAATAAAACAATAACTTTTAGCATTTGATTAAAAATAATCAGACAGAAACTTCCGTTCTTTACCAATTATGAAATGCCAATATACCGATTTAAAGTAATGTAATTATTCATGAATTTTGATATCAGACATAATAACTCTAAAATCTGTTCATAAATTACTATACATCATATCAATTACATTTGCTGACGTGTAATGATAAATAGTTCAAAAGCACTTTCAAGTACGTTTAAGGCTAGATATGATATACTTTATTTATTTATTACTGTGGTTCGGTCTATATGCTTGCCATTTTCAGTGTTTATTTTTGAAAAGCAACCAAAATATCGAGGGACTATAAAAGTAATATATATTGCTTCCCGTAAAGTTAGTTATCTACGCGTGGTATTGCCTAAATTGGGTTAGCCATTTTCAAAATTCGCTAGTACAAACTGTGAAAGTTATTTTATGTTTTGGTATTGAAATTTAAGCTTAGCAAATGTTATTTTTACCTGATTGCAGAGGCAGGGTAAAGTTTTGTTCCGATGCAGGCTTTTAATACATTATTTAGGTATATATAAATACAACTACGTACATATTTTACCTATACCTTTCCATGCCTTGTGACGTTCAATGACGGCGTTTTAATGAATATTTTAGATTACCTTAGCTTTCGCTCAAAGGGTTGGATTTTTATAAAATTTGACGTTCCCTAAAAAGGCACAATAAGCTGAATCGCAGGCAACACGTATTGTACTACAGTTTAAAAAACAACTAATAAATTTCAAGCATGTGGTATGGGCGGAACGATTATTCTTTTTATAAATTCTGGTACTTTGTAAAAACAAACAGAAGCCACGTACAGATTTTGTATAAAAATATTGCGTAAACAAAGCTTGTCCGCGATAGCACGTGCGGTCGCCAAAACGGAACATATTTTAATTTGGATTTCAACACGGTAAACAAACGAGAGTGTTTCCCATTGCAGGAAACTTTTCGTTAAAAATGCCCGTGACGGGAACCGTTTTAAAAACTAAGTAGAAATTCGTATATTTCCATTTCTTTTCATAATATGGGATAAACCGCAGTACATAAATGTGTTACAAATTACTTATGAAATTTTGTATAGTAAATGGTCGCTGTTTTCAATATGATGTAATTTTTAGACGGGGAATTGCGAGTGCCATGCACAGTTCAAGCTTTTGCAATTTAAATTTGAAATGAACTATCTATGTTTCGTTCCGCGTATGCGTTCAACTTTCTAGCCGCCATCGGTTTTATGTGCCGAGTACTGTGTGCACTATATAACTGCACACAATTTATTTGCTCAGCCGTTTGTTTTTTGCTACATCCGAATAATTGAAAGCTAGAATTGTGATTGCGATGTTTGCTGCAAAAATGTTAGCAGTTTGCAAGCCCATTGTTCAGAACAATTGTTACAATAATTCTCTACACTCTCGCTTTATAAACATTTAAAATAGAACATCTGCGCACTTTTACTTATTTGTGCTTTCGTTGTTGTTAATCATAAAAAATAATAATATCTATGTTTAGGCCAGAATTATAGTTGTCGATCACCGAAAAGGTTTTTTAAAATGCATTGTGAGAATAAATGGTATTTTAATTAAATGACAATGACAAAATAAACTGAATCTACGCGAGTGAGTAGGAGTTCCAGCAGAGGAGGCGGCCGCTTGCTTCAATGATCGAGACAAGAGCGTTGTAGTGATTGCTGGTCTTCCAGTAACGTTGATGCCACACACGATGATGTTGCGCAACGATTGTCCAACCGTGGGATCGATACATGGCCCTGTAGGATCGTGTAACACGTGTAAGTTCGTGTATAGTTCATTAAAAAGAAGCAGTAGCAACCAACCAATCTTTAAAAAAACATGTCATCAGACAAATCAATGCATGTAGAAATATTCGGTCACGGACACGTACTTAATATTTGAATTCAGGTGCAGTGTCTGTGTGCTGTTATACTTCAAAAACATTGCAAAATTACTCGCGAAGTGAAAGTACACAAACGTAGGCTAAAGTGGAAGGTAGGAAATTAGATCAAGGTAAGGCGTGAAATGTGCCGCCAGCGAGAAGGGCTCCGCAAATATTGCCGACCGAGAGTACGCTATGTAGGTCGGTGCTACTGCGTGTAAGTTCGCTATGTAATTTTGAACACAAACCCAAAAACGTTATGGTTATCTCATACAACGAACGTCACAATGATCATCATAATTAAATCGTAGAAAATAAGTACATTTTAATTTCGTTTTAATTCGAGATAATTATGTTTAATAGAGCGGCTAGCGTAATAAGCAATAGAACTAATATAATAAAGGTGACATAGAGTGCTAATTTGCTGAGAAATGTGTCTCATTTTCTGGCCCCAAGAAGTACTAAGTGTCATTAAGAATAAGTGTGAATTTATTGATTGAGTTTTGGTGTTTAAAAGTAGCTCTAGGTAATTGTAGCTTTTTCGTAAGACTGATGTAGAGAGGATGCAGTCCACGTAATAAAAGGTATAGCCACTGCCGCCCATGGACATAAACCACTTTATATAGAATAGGGTTTCAAGCTGAAGTCAATCATAGACACAACGCTATTCCGAGGGTTAAAATGGTCGGGATGCAAGTCATCTCACCACTAGAAATAAACGTAGAAATAGTAATAATGTAGTACCCTGGCTTAATAGGTACTCCATTAAAAATAATACGGTTGCCACTTTTCATTACTTTATCTCTTCAATATGAATGCGGAGAAATTGAATAAGCATGGTATGAAGTGGATTATATGGTACAAGGATATGCCACGGAATTGGATTTAATATTTATTTTCTGCATAGCTCCTGCCTCTCTTATGTATCTTTTAGGTTCATATAAGGTCAAGGTTCATATAAGTTCAAGGTTCATATAAGGTTTAATTTCTATACAAAATACTCATAGAATAATAAAATCAAATACCTGAACTGTTGTCTACACGTAGCCTGCAACTACACTGTCTTGACTCCGAGAACAGAATACACGTTACATACACTAGTAACTGCATTAAGTAATCAGCGGCAGCTCGCTGGCTCTGCACTTGTGCTGCACGTCGACACTTTGTTGATTCGTTGCAGTTTGTCCCACTTCTGTAATGCAGTCACCAAAAAGAACTAACTTCATAAACCAACGGGGCTTACTTACAACACAAATAGTACTGAGCTTAACGAATAGTGTTTGGTTTTTGTATAGTTGAGTAGTTGTAGATGCATAGCCGATGGACGTAATAAAAAATACATAATAATATTATATAAATATTATTGTTCTACTCAGGGATCGGTTACATATGTCTATGGATGGAAATGGCCACATAAACTGAAGTGATTTTTTATTAAATAGTAAAGACACTTTACATCGATGCGGCCGCACCTAGCTACGGAAGAGTAGGTAACTCCAAGTCCTAACTTAGTAAGTAGAATAAATTAAGGATAGCTCTGAGGAATAGTAGGAATTGAGTTAACGAAGAGAATTAGAAAATAAATGGAAATAAATAATAAAATGC
Organism: Spicauda simplicius; assembly: GCA_949699795.1. NCBI lineage: Eukaryota > Metazoa > Arthropoda > Insecta > Lepidoptera > Hesperiidae > Spicauda > Spicauda simplicius. The sequence goes on along the minus strand of OX453071.1, from coordinate 610,696 downwards.
AGGAAATGTTACATAAATGGTCTAAAGCCTGTTGTATTATATTTGCACTAGCACTAACTCTGCTCGGAATTCTGCAAAAGGAACAAAAACCGCAGCCGCAGTTTCGAAGTACTTCAAGCAGAAATGTTTTACTCCAGCAGTAGGACAATGACGTTACTCTACCTTTTTTTATGACATAAGGAGTTTTATTCCCGTGATTTGAATTGGAATATCTATTGTGGCGGTTCTCGAGTTAAATTCTCGGCTACGCGGAGCTGTTAGTGCGAATAGATCGTTAAAGGACAAAGACAAATGCTATTCCATAGAGACGACGGAAACCAAGTAAAACAATAGTTGCGTATTGCAGAAAAGTTAATAACAGAAAAGTCAAACTAAGCTACGAAATAAGTACGAATGGCATTTTATTAAATTTTTCGATTCAAAAATACGATTATTTAGATGGATTAACTTATCATATCATCAATGTACACATATATATTATAGATCTAAACTTTACGTGTTTTTGTGTTATATAGTAATAATGTTTTGATGGAAATCATATTTATTTTAAGTATGCCTGACATTTTTAGACTTTTTCTTATGGTTGATAAAATTTAACGCGATATTTGTGACGATTGGCGTCCAGTACTGACGTAATCATGAGTTTTACATTTTATACGATGGCATGTGACGTTTTTATTTAGAAATGTCTAAAAAATCTGAACCGAAAGCCATTATTAAAGGAGCAAAGGAGCATGCAATCCACTTAATGGTAATTAGGCACTGCCGCCCAATTTCATAGAAGCAATTTGATAGAACAAGGGTTTTATCTGCCTGCGCTCTAGAACTAAGCCTGTCGTCTCATGTAAAAGCGTATTGGCCTTTCTGGCGACACACAAGAACTGTTTTACACTAGAAATTGATGTGACAGGTGTACCAGAGAGGTACCGAATCGAATCATAAACGTAGTAAGTAAAAAATGTAGTAAGTGAATATTCTTAAAGTACACATGAAATGTACTTTCATTGTCAGTGTCATAAAGTAAATACTTCGACATAATGTTGTTATGATGCGTTTATGAGAAGACTTTACTGTCTTTGCAACATAGTAAATATCGCCGCTCCTCTTAGCTTACTACGATAACCATAACGTAATATTATGTAAAGGAGTATTCAGACCGCATCGTTGTACGTTAGATATTATTGCAAAATCTCTGGAATATCAATAGTTTCTAAACACAGCAATACAGTACAGCAATTCAGTCTTGTTTTCAACAAGACTGAATTGCTGTACGTTTTCGTTCAAATATCGTTGCAGTTATGTTGTTCGGTAGCATAATGTAGAAAAAATAAAACGGAAAATATTTTAAATTGCGATGAAAAGCAAATTGGGTGTGCGGGCAAAGTGATGGAGCTGCAGCAAGCTCCCAACAGCTTGCTTTAAACTTGACCTTCATTTCACGTTGGTTTATTTGTTTATAAACCCTTTATAGTGACATTAAGCAATGTACTTTATGTCTGTAAGATATACCTCAAAGATATCATGTTAGTAATATTGTCTGGGAACTTGATATTCCCAAAAACTAATATTCTTAGCTCAGTAGTATTCATAGCTTAGTCGCTTCATAAGAGAGAACCGATAACACACACCTTTTATCGAAACGCAAAAACTGCCTTATGCTAGTAAAAGGTTTGGCGGCTATATCTCCCTGGTTTAATCATACTGGTACTGGTTTATATTCTACTTTTCATTTGCCAAGTATTGTTTAATATTCCTAAGATATATCTTACGTAAAGTTTAAACATATCGTTTTTGTCTTAAGGCGGAGAAAATATGTACATAATTTTTCGTATGCTATCTGTCTGAACGCCCGCCGTATGAACTTTATTAGGCACCATAAATTATTCCCATATCTTTTTTATGGGCTTCGTTCAATGGTTTATTCTTACAGTGGGTAGATTTCCGTGGTTATGATAAGGCATGTTTAAGGTTTTTTTCTAATATTTATGGATTAATTTCTTGGTTATTTACATTGATGTCATTAATAGCTACTGAGGAATATATGCATTCATATTATTATTCCAGTAATGTTTCATATTAATCAGCAAATCTTAGCGAGTTACAAACATAAAAGTAGATCGGTGGCAAAGGTGAACGGGTTGTTGGTAAACTAAACATCAGCTCAAACTGTTACCCGGGATGTAAAGTTGTGTCCACCGGGACGGCGCTGCTTATGCAATAACAATAACTTGGATCCTAACGAGATATACAAGGTAAAGCGGATCGCATCCAAGCGGGTATATGACGGGTTACGGTATATAAATAAGAAATTGTATGCGAAAGCTTGGCGAAGTGAAGACTTAGCGTACAGTAATTGTGTCGCAATGTGCTTAAATTACGGCATAATCATTATTTTTGAACATATTTTATGGATTTATCTTGGGAACTCACTTGCCAATATATTGTCATATTCAAACGGTAACATTGATTAAACGCAATTGTTTGATCGCTACAGTTACGGATAGATATCGCATACTTATCATGTCACAGCATGTTGGTGACGCCAACTCGTAAGGGAAAACTTTCTTTCTACTTAAAATCGTTCAACACGCTTAAGTTTTCACTGCAACAAATGTATTTTGCCCCCTCTCTTATAACTAACTCTTTTATGTATGTTTAGCCATATTATTACCCCAATATTTTTTAATCATGTAAATTCTGAAAAGAAAAGAGGAAAGAACATATGGCTCGGGCGGTATCTTAGTAGTTAAAGTGGTTTATACTTGAGCAGTGCGGTTTCCTCAGCTCCTCTTTTTTTATCTCCACACGTCGCTGCGGTGTAGTGATGCGGTAATGTAAAATATTTCCGGCGTTTGGCAACATGACAAGGATTGTCGGAGTTGTTTAGGTATTTTTTCAAGTAAATGAGACTGCAAACAAAGACTGTAAGTAACAAATTAGCTAATTTTCGTCATTACAATAGATATATTATAATGACATTAAATTATTATATACTTCAAACGTAGGTATAAGAAACACAATATATTCAATAGTGTATTTTTTTACAACTTCGTTGCTATATAGTGCCAAGGTGTTATATGAGTATCAAGGTCATTGATATTGATGGCGCTGGACGTTTGGGTTTGAATCTAATCCTTATTTATACAAAGACAATGTAGAAATTTCAGTTTCTAATCTCAAAAGAAGAAATGCGTTTTAAGTCCACAAGATGCACCACATTAGGTACTACAACGTTATTTTGAAAGTTTGATGGCGATGTTATTGTTACAACCGTGTTTGTTTAAATTACAAACAAAGGGGACGATCGTGTTATTCAAATAACTGAAAACTTGTTTACATAACTTATTGGGTTACAACATAAAAAGAAAGGGCCCATGACTGTCCCACTCAATTTGTCCATAAATTTTCTTTTCGCATCGTCATTTCTGCGTCGCTGAGTGATTAAGCTTAGGGCGTGAATAGCTTTGTTCGTTGTAAGACGATTCAGTTGCGGATTATATTTTAAAAGTTGTGTAAAAATTACTCAAATTAATGAAAAGTTATGTACAATTATTATGTTTACAGTTATGTATAATACAATTAATTTTTATCTCAGCTTAGTATATTCATGGTATATTTCTGGCAAATAATCATATTTTTTCCTGTTGCTTTCTGATTCCTCAGGCTTGTATTGGCTAGAATAAAAACCAGCTAAGTGCGACTCGCACTCGCCTACGAAGGATTCTGTATCATTACGTATAAAAATTGCAAAAAATGGCGATTGTTGTATAGAAACCCCCTTAAATAATTCTTTAAAGTCTGTATTCCTAATATGTTATAGCGACAATAGAAATACATTATCTGTGATAATTTCAACTGACTGACGGACAGTGGAGTCTTAGTAATAGGGCTCCATTCGCTTTGAGTACGGAACCCTAAAAATCGTTGCTCGGATTTTAATAGATTTTGCTTACATATAAAGTTAATACATAAAGTTTAATTGGATATTTTTTATGCAGTATTACCGTGGAAAAGCCAATAAACTCATGCGTAAAATGGAGGGAAGCTAATGATAAAAATGTTTAAACATCGTTATAGCGAATGTCGAGGGTCTCGGTCGAGGAGATTATGTGTTTATGAGTTGTGGCGGCGACCAACATTTTATTTAACGTTTCACGGCCCACCTGATTGCCCGCTAGTGACATCGTGGTTGCAGCAACTTTGCAGTTAAAAAATGTAGTCTGTAAATTGCAAATTCATATTTTATTATTTTCCTACGAGTTTTTTTTTGTTTCGAATTAACTATCCCTAACTACCTCACAACAATATAAAATGTTACTTTAAATTACCCATCAATATCTTCAGACTACAAAGCCACAATCCACATAATAAAACATTTCTATGACGACCATAGACATCCGCGATTAAGAAATAAGCTTAAATGCTGAGTAACCACTGAGCTGAAATGCATTGTGTTAGTGTTTACGAGTTACTTTAATTACGCTTCTTAAACCAATATTCAAGAGCGGAAATAAACATTGCTATGAGAAGTGCAACATAAAATTCAAAGATAGGAATTCTTCGGTTTTATCAAGGTCGGCACTTTACGTGATCTGTAGTCATTTAGCGTATCGAGAGTGAAAATTTTACGATCAGCTATAAACTTCACGCCCAATTAACCCGCAGTCAACGATGCTGTACCGCTGTATAAGGACATCGGATGTAAAAGGTACATGCACGAGTAAATAACGGTTACCCTACTATTAGGCAGAAATAGTTTACTCGCCCGTTATGTATCAAGTTTATATTTGCTGGAGCTGGAGATTTATGCGGCTATTTATTTTCATCTCGCACACTTTGTTTCAGTTTGTCGGTAAATATTTTAATTTTCGTAGACAATGGTAGATATTAAAATAAATTGCCCGCCTGTAGGCCTTTTTTCATGGGACTGTTAAATGTCGTTTGACAATGACGTTCCGTTTGGCGGTGCGACAATTTGGCAAATAAATGTTTTATTTTGTTCAAATAAATTAGTGAGCAATAATATTATATACTTTATGAAATCAACAAAACTTCAATTTAAATGAGAATCGAGAAGCATTTACGATTATTTATTTTATTGGAATGTTTCAATTGAGGCGGATTTGATAATAAGAACTTGACTACATTACATTTTAATTAGTTACATTTGGCATTTAACACTATATAGTGATGAAAAACATCATTAAATCATTGTTGGCATGTAGGTGGGTAGATCTAAAATCTCCATCAACGTTGCTCTTTTGAGCCGCTTCTAGCGATCAGTTAGCCGTCGTCGCGCGCTGGGCGAGTGCATACGGATGTTCTGTGCACCTTTGTACCTCTGATATACTCCACGTGGAAAAGCCGTGGAGTAGTACTACCGGGTGTGTTTTGTGAAGTGTTGATACTACTTCTTAGGAAGTTTAGGATTACTTCTTTGGGCCCCGTGACAGCGCCGTGCGCAACAACCCGACGAGATGCTGGTCGGCGGATCGAGGTGGCAGGCAAGGTAGGAATTTTATCTATCTGCTGGAACGAGAATTGATTTAAATTTTATGTATACTCGTTGTTTATATCAATACTGTCTATTCTAATCGATGCGAGGCCCGTTGGTACCGCACAAACTTGTTAAATGTAACCACAATTACGGGAAGATATCACCTTTCAACTTTGTAATTGTTATTTCGTTTCTGCGAATATACTAAAACTATATAAATGAACAAATTGATATACCGCGCGCGCCTATTGTTATTAAATTGCCTTATAATAAATAAGACTTGGAAACCCCAGAAGTTTAGTAAACGCAACATTATGAAGATATGGATTGCTTGAAGCCAACTTGATACATTGATCGCTCCATTAAGGAATAAAGAAATAAAAAATGTCTGTAATATCAATATTTGTCCAGAAATCATTTAACCTTTTTTTCATTGACCTTTTATGTTTCATTGACTAAACTGTCAATGACGATGAAAGGTCAATAGTTTTATTAATGTTGATAAATAATGATGATCTGATAATGGAATTCAGTGCTTTTTTATTAAGTAAATTACAGCGCCACAGACGGATCGTCCGTGCCTTTTTTCATACAGCATTAACTAAAACAGACTTATTATGTTATTTTAGCTCCACTTAAGCCTCCGTTGTCACCATCATCCAGAGGGCGGTGGTGGCAGCGTTGGCTTTACAGAAAACCTTCATATTTACTTACTCTATACATATGACTCATATATATAATTCTATCTTACATAACTTTAAAATAATTATTCTGATTATTTGCTACATATATTTTTAATTACATGGACAATATTAAATTATTATTATTAGGGATTGAGACATAACCTGGGCCTTACTATTTCTATTTCTTTTCGGAGGCCACTTCGAGCTTGCGCTTAGCAATCGTGTTTATTACTTTTGCGTCCCCGCTGCGGATTGCCATGGAGGTGTTGTAGTCCTCCAGCATTTTGTCGGTGGCAGTCATAGCTCTTGCGATGAACTGAGCTATGGCGTCGTCGCGTCGTATGACGCGATATTGTCACTACTGCGTGGGTGACACTGTCGTGGACTTGCAGGGGTTTTCAGGTGGTACATACCATCACCACTGACTCGTACGTTTGCCCTGTGCTTCATGTACGGTCGGGATGCGCGACTCCTCCCCAACTCCCTCTTCTTCAGACTCTCTTTCTCAGCTTGGGTGTGTATCAAGTAGAGAGTCCTATCGAGAGTCATTGGAATCTGCGTGCAACACAGTTCTTGGCTAATCCTGGTCGTCTGGTTCTGGCGGCAGTATTGTAATTTAAAAAGGTTGTTGCGCTCGATGAACGGTAGCTGGTTAACATCTCCGAGGAGCACCACTTCCATCGCTCCGGTAAGTCTTATCGCCATCACGATGGCCCCGAAATGGTTCATAAGTGCCTCGTCGACTAAGAGTCGTCTGCAGCTTCTTTTTGAACCATTTACTAATACTGAGGCCAATGTACGTACTATTGCTGTGACGAACTTTCCGGACATACCGGTTCGGTAGATGAGTCTCGCTCGGAGGTTCTTCGCTGCCTCCGTTGTGGTGGTGACGGTTATGTCGTTTTTGTTCACTATCCAAGTTGATTCCCCGCTGCCTGGGACCCCATTGATCCACGAATTCAGTGTTTTAGTACAAGTTTATTACTTATCATGAAAGCAACTATTGTTTGATTTCTCATTTGAATTGTATATCGATATTATTTTGAGTGATAGGTGCACATGTCTCAAACATTCTTAAAGTAAATATTGTTTATTCTGATACTAACGACGTAATGTTTAGTAATAAAACATTATCTTTTACTGGTTTATTATTCGTTGAAGCGAATAATATTGACTAGGGGAAGTGTAAGATATTGAATAAGCTTACATATCTAAATTATATTGTTCATAATAGTGTGTGAATATTTCATCATAGTGGATTGGAGTTATTTTTTGTACCACGTGAATTATAAATTTATCCCTGATAATAGTTATTTCTTGTATTAAATGAAACCTGTACCAGCATTCAATATTAACACTTACTGCGTATATTGGCTAATGACCCTTCTATATCTCTCATTGGAGCAGCCTGGTAGCGTGTGCTCCCAACCCCACTCATCGAAAACTGTTATGTTACGATCAGTTTGCTTACGGTGCATCTGGTAGGCATACTTAAATAGTTTAGTAGGAAGATTTAGATTTAATATTGAAATGTCTGACTGGGGGCAGATAACTTATTATCTGTTATTTGTTTCACCACATTGAATCTAATTTCTTAAATACTACTGATGTACAGGCTTGTGATCTTCATTGTTCACAACTGGAATATCAAAATTATGCATTTAATCTTGTATACCATATGTTACAAAAGAACGCTAGCAAAATTTAGAAGATTCCTTGGAACATCGTAGTACCTACCATACCTAATTTCACATTTTTTCCTGTACAATATTTTTTAGTTACATCTAAGCCTATGTTGAAATACACGACAATCTCACAGAGAACGAAAGTAATACTTGATGAAATTAATATATGTTGAAGTTGTTTAAATAAAAACAATCCTACTTTTAATTGCGTCAAAATAATACCGAAAGAAATAAAACATCTCATCACTACTGACATAAATTCGCATATAAACATCTCGTTGCTTAAGTTTCTTATAGTATTTTCCGATGAACAACACTCGTTAAACGAACAATATTTTACAGTAACTAGTATGAACGTATCGCTAAAGTTTCATGGGTTAAAGTTTAAATGTTCAAAGTCTATAAGGCGGCTTCTATGGAGCGTATGTAGGGCTTTTGTTATAAGTAAAATATTTTCAAAGTTGTCCGCGAGCTTGCCAGCCGCCCGATAATATTGAATTATTTTTCTCGCAGCATAAAAGTTTATGAAACCGAAAGACGATATTTTGATAACATAACCTGAAAAATATTGAAGGGAACTCAAGGCCTCATATTAAATTGAAAAGATGCTCGTTTTTTCCTTTTGTTTTTCTCCTGATAAAATAATAATCCTCTACTGTTTAAAATAAATTAAACAATTGACTTAATTAAAGAATAAATGCAAATTATATTTTATAATAATAGCAGATATGATTGGTATCACATTTCATTCAATGGTAACCGGATGGTGGTGTACCGCGTGCGTTGCTGGCGGCGGTCGCGCCTGTACAGCTTATCGGCTGTAGGTGCTGCGCGGAGATCAGTAGTAGTAATGTGCACTGAAACAATAGATATTAATATTGGCACTATATTGTTATTGATCAACTGATTATTCAAATTTCGTTTCATTAAACCGTCTGCCACTATAAATTAGTGACTGGCGTGTGTGACTGAATGAGTATGTTAAGTGAATAAGTTTTAATTAGTTGTCATTGTTAGTGAAAGTTTATGGACAGCTAAAACTACCTTCAAATATCTGTATACATATTAGTTTCATCCACGAGTGTATTTCAAAGTATGGTGACCACTTGACTCCTGTGACATGGGTAATAAGCAATGTAAGCTAAGTTAGATCTTATCGAATCTTCATCGAATTGTTAATATCTTTGAGGTACTCAACTTGGAGCTTATGTAGGAATAATCTATGTGTTTATCTTACGACAACCTTAAGAAATGTTGTAAATTGTCAGTTACCTCAACTAAAAAGATCCGTAGTGTACTTAGTGGAATTGACATATTATTTTTTATTCTTTATAATTAGTTCATTCATTTGTATTTTATTGATGTTCTTTATACTATCTCGAACAACCAGCAATGAGGTCACGACCCCCAGCATTGGGGAATCGATTCAAGGAGGAGGAGGATACTATCTTGAATTTTAAATGGAAACTAGAAGCTACCTCCAGATAGCATTTGGATGAAACATTAGTCTTCGTGTGTAGTGTATTCCTTCTCCATCTGTGAGACAGAAAATCATTAACGAAGATCGAAAAATAAGGTCCTATAAGGGTTATGTAATATACAAAACCTGTGAGAGAGTTTCAAATATTTTCTCATGTTTTACATGGCTCGTAAAATATCATTGCGAGTTGGAACATTGACTTGATCCTTACCGTGTCTCTATTGTGTACTCGCCAAAACTTTAGGCGAAATATTTGCAAAGCGTTCCTGAAATGTTAGGGGTTTAATGTTACATGAAAGATATCGTAAACCTTACTTTGTTTTTTATTAGCAAGACTACATTTTTTTTATATTAAATGTATGAAGGCTTTTCTGTTTTACAAAACTTCATATAAGCATTGAACATGCTTTACGTAATATACAACTTGTGCTTTTATTTTGTTGTGAAATGTTCAGAAAATTCAGCTCGTTTGCTATAAAAAGATTGATTCATTGATTGTCATTATTGATTTATTACCTGACTGTAACCTGACTGAAGTAAGGAGGGTTTTCATTATATGATTATTTGGTTCTACTATAGTGTATCATTAGTTTTATTCTTAACAGCAAGCATTAAGACATTATGAAACTAATATTTTCTGTAGAACCACTTTATTATTCCGCGGCTCAGCGGCTAAGCCCTCCGACGGCGGCCTCGTCATAATTCATGCGGCGGAAAGATTAGTCAAATGATAAAAGAATCGTGAAAGAGAATAAGCAAGATAGAGACATAAGCAAGGATTGCTATATTTAAATCTGTAGGATTTTCGAAATATACCTACGGATGGTGTACATGTGTTTTGTAAGAATAATTTGGTCTTATTTATACGACACAAGATTCTGGCATACATTGCATACAATAAATTAAAGAAAAAAATACTGGCATCGTCTGAGTAGAGGAGTAAGTTCACTAATTGTTCGAATAATGCTTGTAAATTATTCCTGCAAATTTATTGCTTGTAACAGGTATTTTATTTATATGATACAGGACACTTGAATCATATAAATGGGCATTTATCATGGCATCATATAAACATCATCAATGCATTGTCATCATAAACGTTAAGGTTATAGACTACCAGGCTGCCCGCTGGTCAGGTACGCATTGGTAAGCATTATCATAATTTTCATATCTGTTTACATAAGGGACTCTCTAAAATTAGTGCGAGAGCACCATATTGCTATAATGGTGTTTTTTTACAGATATAGGTACGGAACTCTTCGACTTAGACTCGTACTTAGCCGGTTATTTGACAAAAGGAAAATATAAGTTGCTACCAGTCACCATCACCAAAAAATTTAAATCAAAAGCATAAAATCGGAAATATGTCACGTACTTTTATAGCACGGGCGAAGCTGCGGGATACAGCTAGTATGTATTATAAAACACTGTGTTCTGTGGCTATCTAACTTGATATCTAAGAATAGGAACGTAACTTTGGAGAATCCCAGATAAGTCTAATATTATTTGAATAAAAATAAGTAAATGCATGAATAAGAAATCACTGATCACATTTTAATAGGAAAACACTTTTGGCGGTGACGTACGAGTTAATTATGCGATCACGGAGGCATCCAAAAAATGTTTCGTGTCCGTTATATGCCTGTAATTGGCAACAACTACTTCTCATTACGCGCGCGTATTGTGCGGCGTTACATTGCTCTCTTCATTACATGTGCGCGTAATGTTCATTACGTTAATGACGCAATTAATTGCTCTTTCAGAAGAAAACAATTATTGTTTTATTTGCGAAACAAATCTGAGGATAAAACTGCTTTAGACGTAAATCGTGGCTCAGCGCGTGTTAATACAATGGATACAAATAAGGATGAAAGAACCTTATTTCTTTATGTTGTTGTATATGCTGTACTCTTTGGAGACTGATATAATATGAATTCGTCTCTATATGTAACATTCTTAAGGCGCGGTGACCGTTTAATATTGGGTTTAAGCTTTTTCTTATTTTTAAACCTAATGACACAAATGATTCTATACACTTGGGACTATGGCGCGCAAATTAAAAATAAGCAAAAATTTTAAATTATTTTCTTTTGAGTAATTTAATATAATGACAGAGCAACCCTCTGACATGACAGGGGATGATCTGTCACCTGTGTTGTTTAATTTATCTCTCTAACACGTAATAAGAAAAAGTGTTAGAACTTGACGGCGGAGTACAACTGAATGGGCCTCACAAGGTTATAGCTAACGCGGATGATCTGGCCCTACTAGGGGAAAGGAAGGAACAAGTGGTGAATGCAACGATAACTTTGAAAACCGAAGCCGTTACAAAAACCTCAGAGTTGCGCAGGACAAGCTAAAAGGTTGCGGACGTTACATATGGAGGAGTAGGAAAGTTTAAATATTTGGGCTGCACAATTACGGATACTAACAAGAGGGAAGATAAAATAGATATTCGCGAGCAAAACACTCTTCGCTGTAGTGCAGCCCTACACAAGGTGTTGGTGTTCAAGATTCTCAGCAAGAGGACCAAGATCCGCGTATATAACACTGTCATTAAACCTATTCTAATGTACGGTTGTGAGACCTGGACACTAACTCAAAAAGAAGAACAGAAACTGTTAGTCACAGAAAGAAAGGTCTTGCAAAAGATCTTAGGACCAGTACAGACTGCTGAGGGAACGTAAAGGCAAAGAAAAAATCAAGAAATTGAAGACCTAATAGCGGAGCCAAACATCATCGGAAGAGTAAATGCTCATAGACTCCGTTGGCTTGGACATCTTGAAAGAATAGGGGACGTCCGGGTGGTAAAATGCGCATACATGGGACGGCCGAGTGGTAGACGCCCAGTCGGCCGTCCCAGGTATCGCTGGAAAGGCGAAATCATGAAGGACCTGCGCGAGCTACAGGCAAATAACTGGCTGGAGATGGCGCATGACAGGCTGAAGTGGTGTCTCTTAGTATTGGAGGCTGAGACTCATTTTGGGTCATTGCGCCATCGCAGTAAGTAATATAAGTAATTTAATGTAATAGAATCGATGTTGCAACTAGCAAGTTATGTCGGAACGGTGAGTTGATCGTTTCAGTACGCGGTTTTCAATTAATAAATAATATTTTACCAGTAATTATTTTTTCTTATATTTAAATATAAATATATATAATGTGGTTAAAGAGTATTTTATACTACACGATATACTTTTACCCTCATAAAAACATGTTGTGGTGTAAAATCTTTTTTTAATACTTATTAAACTTATTAAATATCAAAATACAAAGGAAACATCTGGAACTTCACAATACTATAGAGATAAAATGTAATTCCCAAGTAATTTCCAGTGGCATGCCGTCATTACATGTTGCCATAACAATGTGTGCCGCGTTAAACTCAATTTAAACTTGAACAAACAGACTAGAAGCTCGCACTGTACCGGTGACTTCAACCCAAAGAGAAGGGGAATCAGACTTCAACCCAAAGAGAAGGGGAATCATCTTACGTATTATGCAATCAGTTACTAGTGGTATGATAATGGCTAAACTCAGCTTAATCGAATGTCCGAGGTTAGGATGTCAGACAAGTATCAGTGACTTTCTTAAGTTATGTGCGTATTACAAATTACGTTTGTGTTTTACGGTTAAAGATACATCGTGCAGATACCTGCGTGCCTGAAATATGTCTAAAAATAGTGTGATGTACTAAAGCCTAAACGCCTTTATTCCGAGAAGAGACCAGTACGGTATGGGTTTCATACTAGGTACGGGGCGTACCCATTAGTGGGACAGATGGGCGGATAATGGATTTACGACATTATGTAATCGCTTTTCGCACAGTTTTAGTGTCGTTTGAAAAAGTAAATATAACCTTAATTGTAATAATTTTTGAATGAGTGGATAACTTGTAATAAAATAAAGTGTTACCTCCGGATGCGGACTCTAAATATAATTTGTATGATTTAGATTGAGTTCATTAGTTTTTGTTTCATATGTGATGTAATGAAAATGTACAGTGAAATTCCGTATAAGCAAGTTATCAAGGCAGGTACTGAGCACGTAGTCCATAACTAATGTTCAATTACGACCCAAGGATCACCGATAGGTTAGAACCCTTAAGCCTGCAGAGGGACATAGGTTCCCTTTGCGTGTTCTACCGTCTTTACAATGATGAGTGTTCCGAGGAACTGTTTGATCTGGTGCCCACTTCACCTTCCCTTTATCGCACCACTCGCCGACGGATGAAGTTCCATCCGCATCAACTGGACCTGTGGCGGTCCTCCACGGTTCGGTATGCGCGCTTTTTCCTACCGCGGACGTGCAAGATGTGGAATGAGCTTCCTCCTGAGATAAAAAAATATTGATCTTAAATTATGCACATCTATACTCGATGATGATGTTGAAATATTTCGTGTACTTCGTTACTCTTGAAAGTCGAATAAGACAATGACGTAAATGACGTAAAACCGATTTGTAGCCGATTTTTTGATGCAATAAAAAAAATGGGATATTTTAAGATTTTTTAATATTGGTATTTTATCAATAACTAATAATAACAACCGTTTTCAAACAAACATGATTTTTTTTTCAGCTAATATTAATCATGTACGTGATTTTCTTGATTTGAAATAATATATTTCTTTTCGTAGGAATTATATTTTTAATTCAATTGTTTTTTTTTAAAGAAAGGAACACATTAGTCCTCGGAAGTTGCAACACTATTTTCTATATAAAGTTGCTTGCAAATGTAAACTTTACTTTGATATACAAAGTTTTAACATTGTGTTAGTTTATCCGAGTGATATATTACAACGACCGGGCACTGAGTCCGCAACATGTCACCGCGATGTGTCGGGCCCCGATACGTCTAACGCGATGCGTTGGGGCCCGACGTGCCGGCTCCAGGACCCAACCACTCGCGCCCCGGCAGATATAAACCGGCGCGTTACCAGCGCAATTTGTCGCAACGCGACATAATATATCGCCCGCCCAATACCGTAGGCAGAGTTTGTCCCCAATATTTATTAAATCCCTGAATTGTAGACGGAGCAGAAATCGTACCATGTTGAGCTTTTTGATGTTCGTTCGATATTTTGCCGACGCGTCGGATTTATTCTGTTTATACTGTATATATCATATACAAGCATTTTTATAAATATAAATTACAGGTGGTTGATAATAAAAGTTACATTGACCATTATTATGGTGGAAATATTACTATTAATCAAAACATAGGGTATATTCATACAATTATGTAATTTAGATTTTTTCTATTCCCACACTTATATCCGCCTCTCGGGTATATGTCTTTTGTTAGAAGTAGAAGTGTTTAGACCATTTACTACATTGAAAAAAGTCATTTTATGCCATAGCACCGTACAGTATGTGCGTACGATTAATGCAGTAGCAATACGGTAATAATTAACTAATCATCGTGCTTATTAAAAGTTTTAGTGCGGTTAAAAACTTTAAACTCCTAATATTAACTTTTCACTCAATATGTATGTTATGAAAAATTATGTTATATAATTCCATGCGTTATTTTTTTTAAAGTTGCACAAAAACAAAAGTGTTCTGAAATAAATAAGTTTGTTAATTTTATTTTACTTCATCGATATTTTAACTTAATTATATATGCAAGAATGTAAAATTTTGCAAAATTGTATTTTAAAACGTACTTTTTATTTTAAACGCTCTAAGCATCTCAACAAAACGTATCTTAATGATAAACACGGTCGTCCAGTTTCCGCGAGGCTCCTCTTGATCTTTGTTTAATGTGCCCCGATTTGTTTGTCTTTGCTTGTTTTTATTTTTATTTTGTTCTACTTCAGTCGCTCAAGACAATAATTAGGGCCAAGGAGCTGAATATTGATTTGCATATTAATAAGCTCTGTTTTTAGGACATTACAATACGTTAGTAACATCTACATTGTTTTGTTTGATGTTCCATGACATAATATGAGCCAGTAGCCGGAGTTATGCTTGAATGGAGATAAAATTACATTTTAGTCAGAAAATGTTTAAATTTCTATGTTCGGTTTAAAGTACCGTCCGCGGGGTGCTCGGAGACAATGTTGTACGCAATGTTTTACGGTTTGTTTGTTCATACTCATTCTATTAAAAGCGTTCTTTTACTTAGTAGAAGCATGAAAATGTCAGAGCTCTTTGTCTACATAGGTTTATTTTATGTAGATTGTAGTAACATTTTGGGGCCATTCTAAGCGTATACGTGTAACTAGTAGCCAGTGATAAGGCGGTGGAATATTGAATTAGTGTAATCCCGGAGTGTGGGTGTAAGCCGGCTCGCTCAAAGGGTTCTAGCCGGGATTTGGGAAAATATAGTTTCCGAGGAAAATTTATTCCGAGAAATATTTGATGTTGAACAAATTGAACAAGCGAGGGATGTTATATTACGCAGATCCAGAGCTTGTTACAGATTTGTAAAAACTACTGCTCTATTTTAGAAAAGGTAAATGTACAAGTCGTGTTCTCGATATTATGTGCACCTATATGCAATGAATAAATTACTGCAATTTAATAATTAATATCAATATCGCGCATATAACTGGACTAAACTTTAAATTTTAGTATTCCATATGCGTGTGTGCTTGAAGCGTTGGCTCTAACACGCTGCAATTAAACTATGAAGAGATAACAACATTTGAATGATCATATATTGAAGCAGATACTTGCGGATTTCAACACCAGCGTTTAGCCACTTGAAATAGCTGTAAAGTATAAAAGCAACAGAACTCGCCAGGTGCGGGAGAAATTGAAAAACTTTGCACTTAATTAAAACTTCTTGGGCGCACTGCTCTAAATAAAGAGTAATAATACAAATGTCCGTCTTACAATGGAATAGCAGATTTATGGTTTAATTAATTCACAGTTGAATAGTAAATCGATTCAATTCTAATGGTTTTGATATTGAGGAATGGAGTAGGTATGCTGGAAACTTTCGTTAAGTATAAGTAGCGTTAACTATAGGTCTAACCAAGCTCAAGTATGAATAGAATATATAAGTCGGTGCAGTATAAGGTGTGCGGCCACTATCTGCCGTGAACTGCGGGCTCAATGCCATGTGCGCGTCGCTACAGTTACGTGGTGTACGTACTCACTCGTAAACAACATTAAATTACATTAGTTAACAATTAGAATGTGGTTCATAACTTTAGTTTTCTATAGATCTGGAACAAGTAAAGTTCATCTTTGGAGGGTTACTCCAAGCGAACTTAATGAAGCGTCCCGAGTTCTTATACAAAGTGGACTATGCGACTCTTTACTTGTATTACGTAAAATTAACTAAAATAAGAAATGAAAACAGCACATTATTGTGGTAATATTGATTAATTTTAATGGAAGTGGCACTAGCGCCCTATGACCCAAAAATGAAATGGAACGTGAATTATAAATATTTATAAACCGATGTACGTACACGATAATGCATTAATCTACTTGAGGTCTCAACCAGTGTAGTTCGACCGGGGAAGTACCACCGCCACACCTATTTCTAGCGTGAAGCATTTCTTGCGTTTCGTTAGAAGGGTGTGGTTGCTGGCACACTTTCACATGAGGCGACCATCATAGTCCTCGGGAATGGCAACGCACCTGTGATTGACTTCAGATGAAACCCATGTTCTGTATGAAGTTGATTACAGATGTCCATGGGCGGCAGTGACCACGTACCATCAGGTGGACTGCATGATCGTTTGCTACTTCAGTCAAATAAAAAAAAAGTCCAGTGAGGGTATATACCCTCAACTAAAATTGTACTGGCCTATATAGGCCAGTACAATTTTAGTTGAAAATGAATAATATGTATTCAGTTCCTTTTCTTGAGCATTTTGTTAGAAAAATATGGTTAAAATAATGTCCGTAGTTTGGTGATCGTTCTAGCAGTGGGGTAACGCCATCGTTTATTCATAGCGGCAGTTAGCTAGATTTACAGCCACCCAGAGGTGAGCTTCCATTATATATCATAAGAATGAAGTAGAAAGCGTGCTTGCTTGCACGCAATTGACCGGATGCACGAAATTAGACTACCATTCTCGTTCTAGCATATTTAATTTCCACATGGATTGACTAATCAGTAAATCCGTTAACCACATTCTATCAGCGCGGTGTATACACAGTGCAATAATGTCGACTTAGGTAGCTGAGGAGTAGCTTGCATGCTTCATATAAGGAAGTGTACGTCATATGAAATAGAGCAGTGCACGGACAGACAGTGATAAATACACAACATGACAGGAACAGGAAAATTACATTAAAGCGACATTACTTACAGGCACAAATTATTACACTGTTGGATGTGAACGGATTTGGATGATTTTTTTTTCATTTGAAAGGTAGTGCGTGTCATTGGGTCCCATTTATTTTTAGTTCACTTTTGACAGTGGCATCAATAAGAAAATCGCATAAGTCTGATATTTGCATTAACGACGTGCGCGATAAATAGATGAACAACTCAATTTCCCGCCAACCGATTTTGATGATTTTTCTTTTATTTGAAAGAATGTACTTCAAGGGTACTCTGATGAGTTTGATACGGTTCTGATCATAGGATCCATTTCTTTGAAGCAAATTAACGAAATTAGCGATACTCGGCCAAACCTAAGCTGTAGGAGTCCAATTGGGGTGAATGTAGAATGAGATTACTAAGCAGATATTTCCTAAAAAAATTGACCTTCAACTCTTCAATCCTGATGATGCAGGGGTACTGCTAGCCTGAACCGTAGAAGTAAGTCAATTTGTTTTTATGGATATATAATAAGATTGTTAAACAAATTCATGGGACAAAAATTTGATCTTCAACTCCTCAACCCTGATGATGTAAGGGTATTTCAAGACTAAACCGTAAGTGTTGGCTATTTGGTACTTACGGTTATGTAATAAAAATACCAAGCAAAGATACACGGTAAAAATTTTGACCTTCAACTCCTCAACCCTGATGATGCTGGGTTACTTCAAGCCTAACCCATAGGAGATGGCCATTTGGTGCTTTCGGGTATGTAATGTGATTACTAAGCAAAGACACAAAATGAAAATTACAACCTTCAACTCCTCACCCCTGATGATGCAGGATACTGCTAGCCTAAACTATACGAGATGGGCATTTGGTGCTTTCAGGTATGTAATATAATTACTAAGCAAAGACACAAGATGAAAATTTTGACCTTTAACTCCTCAACCCTGATGATGCAGGGGTACTTCAAGCCTAAGCCATAGAAGTTAGCTATTTAGTGCTTTCAGGTATGTAATATAATTACTAAGCAAAGACACATGATGAAAATTTTGACCTTTAACTCCTCAACCCTGATGATGCAGGGGTACTTCAAGCCTAAGCCATAGAAGTTAGCTATTTAGTGCTTTCAGGTATGTAATATAATTACTAAGCAAAGACACATGATGAAAATTTTGACCTTTAACTCCTCAACCCTGATGATGTAGGGGTACTTCAAGCCTAAGCCATAGAAGTTAGCTATTTAGTGCTTTCGGGTATGTAATATAATTACTAAGCAAAGACACAAGATGAAAATTTCGATCTTCAACTCCTCAAGCCTGTTGATGCAGGGTACTGCAAGCCTAAGCCATAGGAGTTGGCCATTTAATGCTTTCGGGTATGTAATATAATTACTAAACAAAGACACATGATGACGATT
This sequence comes from Spicauda simplicius, assembly GCA_949699795.1. Taxonomy (NCBI): domain Eukaryota; kingdom Metazoa; phylum Arthropoda; class Insecta; order Lepidoptera; family Hesperiidae; genus Spicauda; species Spicauda simplicius. The sequence continues at coordinate 591,701 of OX453071.1, read as the reverse complement.
TCGACCTTATGCTCCTCAGACCTGATGATGCAGGGTACTGCAATACTAAGTAATAAGAATACTAAGCAAAGACATGGGATATATTTTTTTACCTTCAACTCCTCCCTGATGATGCGGGATAGTGCAAGCCTAAATTATAAAAGGTAGTCACACAATGCGTACGGTTGTTTTTAGTATATATTATAAGTTTAATGACAGCTCATTAAACTAAAATGTGATTAATAAATTAAACTTCAATTCATCAACCCTGATAATCTAAGTACACAACCTACTTAAGCCGTATGAGTTTGGTACTTATTGATTACAATACATGACAACCCGTTCCTGAGAGAACATTATGATGAAAAGTGTCACTTTGAATACCTAAATCCTGAAAATGCAGGAGTATTGCCATGTCATTGTTAAGAGTTGGATTTAGCTGTAGCTTTTTAAACAGGATGGGTTAGGTTAGGTTGGAACATAAAAGAAAACATAAAAAATAAGCGAGCAGGGTGCGGCAGCGCCCTGCGAGCGGGTGCGCCCTGTTCGTATGAATTATAAAAGTGTTTTGATTATGTCTTCTGCTTTACAAAGAACGATGCGGGATTTACGCACACAAATAGGCTTATGCACCTCTTAAAATATCTTATATTTGGCCACATGAAACAAAATATGAACTTAGAATATATATCGCTGTTCAGTGATATTCCAATTTTCTAATGATTTACTTCAAGTAGATAATAGTGCTTTGTTATCCGGAAAAGTTAAAATCAATCTTTATATCGATACGTCTTCGTTTAAATGTGGAGGAGTTGGTTGAAAAAGTATATCCCGATATTGTTAATACAACCAATAACACCATAAATTGGTTCCAAAAGACGGCTATATACCCACCCACCAATGAACGTGTCGATAAAATAAATGATTTTTTTTTTTCAAATTTAAAGCAGCGTCACAGATCTACTATTCGGTAGACACAGTCATTGAGATGGAGGAAGCAGTACATTATCCAACAGAATTTTTGAATTCCTTAATGCCTACCGGAACTCCTGAACACAAATTAATATTAAAAGTAGGTTTACCTATAATCTTACTTAGAAATTTGAATCCGCCAAAATTACTTCAAATAGTATTTTCCAATTCGGAAAAGTTCAAATAAATCTTTATAATCGATACGTTTTGGTTCAAATCTGGAGGAGTTGATTGAAAAAAATATCCCGATATTGTGAATTAGACCACTAAGAATGTAAATTGGTTCAAAAAAGTGATTTACAATATTAGAATTCGTCTAATTAAAAAAAAATACATAACTACGTTTCTATCCGCAAATACACACTTTAAATTCGTTTTTTCACTCTGTGTTTGACCAGGTAATCCTTGAGCGGCCAAACTGATATTAATGTTACTACTTTTTAACATAGAATTCCCACGGTATCGAGATTTGCGCGAGAAAAACTTTGTGACACGTTGATTTGCACGCGGGCAAAGTCGTGGGTACAGCTAGTCGTGAATATAATCACCTCCACGTTATAGCACGTGAGGTCGGTTGTAATATTTACAACGTCTGCTTCTATCATCTTGGTGAGATGAAACATACCCAAGCTTTTTTAAGCTTTAAAACATTAGCGTTAATACTCCATAAAGTTCATAAAACATTGGCCATCGGTTATTGCGGTACTACTTACAGCCATGACTGAAAGTTCGTTATATGTAATAAAATATTTGATTCTAAATTTGTTTAGAAAGTGACGGGATAATTTATTTTTTCATAGTAATGTTCGCTTATTACATAATTCCAACCACAAAGAAGATAAAAAGCAGCCGCAGCTACTCGTAAACCATAGGCAAAAATTAGGTACATCTATCTTTCCCCGCTTCTCACCCATGTCTTCCTCCCTGCTGCACACACTCGACGTCAGATAAATTAGATCATGGAAGTTATCCGATGGCGGCCTTAATGACTTATTCAAGCTTCCAGTGATAGATATTTTACTTTCCATACTTAAATCACTCGTAAATTATATAACTTTTCTATTATTTCTCGACTATTTCTTAGCCATGCTTTCTATATCAGAATAAACTGAAAATTATTATCATTTGATCTCAAATATGCCCGATTCTACCGCTGGATATATATATATATATATATATATATATATATATATATATATATATATATATATATATATATATATATATATATATATATATATATATATTTAGGCCATTGGAAATGTAAATAAATTAAAATTTATTATGATTATTTAATTAATGTAGTAATTTGTAACTGTAATTATAATTATGTGTAGTATTTTGCGCGCTCTGCTTCGATTGTATACAAGATTGGCGATGGTCATTAATCTAAATTACCGCCAGGTGTTTATAAAAATAATTATAAGGTATAATTTCAATGTTAAAAGTTACATGATATTACAGTTTGCCCTTCACAGACATTTTTGGAAAGAGGAACAAGTGAGATGACAAAAAGATTACAAACACAGGGATTTATTACGAAGTAAAATTTTAAAGATCCCACCCGACCATCCATGAAAGTATTTGTTAATTTACCTTTTTTATCTGATTGAAGCAAACGAGCATGCAGTCTACCCGATGGTAAGTGGTCACTCCACGGACATCTGTGAGCAACTTCACATAGAACATGGTTTCTATCTAAAGTCAATCATATATGAATCGCTACTCCCCGAGGACTGCAACTCATATAAAAGTTTTCGTGCGTTTGTTGCTGGGATGCATAATTATAAATTATTTGTTATGTTTGTAGTTTATAAATCTTGTAGTATTTTTTTTATCTGACTGAAGTAGTAAACGAGCATGCAGTCCACCTGATGGTAAGTGGCCACTGCCGCCCATGGATATCTACATACAGAACATGGGTTCCATCTGAAGTCAATCACTAATGCGTTGCTACTCCCGGGGACTATGATGGTCGCCTCATGTGACAGTGTGCCGGCAACCACACCCTTCCATAGAAACGCAAGAAATGCTTCACGCTAGAAATAGGTGTGGCGGTGGTACTTCCCCGGTCGAACTACACTGGTTCTAACACCTTGAAAATTGTAGTCGATAAAATCTGTTAATATATACGGTACCTACTAGTACCTAAATAACCCATGGACTTGTACTTTCTTGAATTCTAATTTTAGGGTCTTTATATGCGTTTAATTTTATTGTCGAAAGTAACTAAAGTCACGCAAGTGATTGGATTATTATTTAAGTACAAGTCCTCGGAGGCGGCGAGGGCAAAGCATCTGTGATCGAGTTCAGACAGGACTACGGTCTTAATTAATTTCAATTTGATTAATTAATTAACGGGTATTAGCCAACTAATGGATTTGTATTAATTCCTAAGCTTTACTGATCAATTAATCGTTAGTGGCCTTAATTTTGAAAAGACACACAAAAGCATAATGCTGTCTTAAAATAATATTCTCAAAGATATGACAAATCTTTTCACTCGTACTTAGCTGGCGTGGTGGTCTATGGTCTAATCATTGTGGGGGCGATAGTTTACAGGCGACGATGTAAGGTGACCTTAAATGACGGCATCTGATACTATCCGACTTTTTGTAGAGCATTGAAAGTGCACCGTTTGGATTTTATTAAGTACATTAAAAGCTGGTATAAAAAGTGTAGCTCAACGGCGGAGATATCACCCCCACACCTATTTCTAGCATGAATTCGATCTTGAATATCGCTGGAAGGGTGCGGTTGTCGACTTTCTAATGAGACGATCATATTATCAGTCCTAAGGTATAGCTACGCCTGTGATTGACTTAAGATACAAGCCCTGTTCTATATTAAGTTGTTTACGTTGTCCCAGGGAGGGGCGGCAGTGACCATCGTCAGCAAGCTCATTTGCTACTTCATCAGATAAAAAGAAAAAAAAAACCAGTTAGCTTATGTTAAAACGACAGTGTACTAATTTAGTAACAGAAGGTCTCTTTTAAATAAATTTTAACAAATACTTAGTAAAAAACTTAATAATTTTAAAATAAATATCACTTATTAAAGTGAGCTGTCCGCTGAACACGATTTACATTGAATAAAATGTTGGTTGAATAGTTTTGTTTTCCGTTCAAAAGAAGAGGGATTTCCGGCTTGAAAGGCTCACGTCTCTGAAATAGTTTTAATCAGGTTGTAAACTTTCTGCACTGGCGACTGCCACTGAAGAATAACAAGTCTTGAAAGCAAATTAAGAAGTGCATTTCTAGGGCTGGCAGCGTGACCGCCGAGCAGCTATATAATAAGAGTTATGTAGTAACTTTTTATTTTAGAGGTTACATAAAAAATCTACGAATAAAAAAGTGTTATATTTTTTTTTGATTAATTGTATTGAGGTAATAGTTTTATCTTCGTATAAGAGTTATACATAAAATCAACCTTTAGATAGTTAGACTTCGTTGTGTAGCACCGCAGCCTCATGTGTTGACCTTTAGACTTTTATAGCGTTAGGTATTTCACAAGAACGCCCTGTAGTTCCGGGATCAGAATAGGGCTACGGCATCCCCTGCCTGTCGTAAGAGGCGACTAAAAGGGGCTTCCGGGGTTGCAGACGGCTAGAGTGGGAGCTCGAACCGTTTGGTCAGGCAATCCCGGGAAGGACGGCGGTATGTGTGGTCGCATACCGTCGTAAAGACTAGATGGAGCGGTGGGCCCAGCGTGGGGCAACGCGCTCGGAGGATTCCGGTTGAAGTCGTTTCGAGATCCCGAAGTCCTCCTTTTCAGAGCCAAGGACGGCCACCGGGGGGGTTTTAGTGCGGTAAAAATCCCACATAACCCTGCGTCGCTTCCACGGCGTCGGGTACCTTTTGAAGGTTTGCCCCTCGAAAACAAAAAAAAAAAAAAAGGTATTTCACAAGAACCAAGACCTGTAGATGCAGAGACTAATATACAATGACTATATTATATACGTTTCACGATTTTGTTACATTTTTACTTTACATTCCTGAGGTGGGCTTCAGTCAATACCACTATAATGAACGAATATTTGTTGTGTGTTTGTCATAAAAACAGTAAATAAAATAACATGAGTAAACGTTTTCACAAATAAAACGATTTAAAGCGTAGGCTTTTAATACATTCCTTTTACCATTTACATATGAAACACAGAAACGTGACACATGGGAGAGACATAAATCTAATGAGACGTTGCTAAGTGACATCACTTTAATCTTTGGCGTAACTTGTAAATGAAAAATATTAAAATTACATTGTACTTGAATATAGGTAAAGATAAAAAAATATAAAACGGTAACGGTAAAAAAATATAGGTAAAGATAATTCGCACTTGGCCAGCGCGGTGGACTATGGCTTAAACTCTCTCATTCCGAGAGAAGACCCGTGCCCAGCAGAGGGATAATAAGGGGTTGACGACGACGATAGGTAAAGATATTAGAAAAGAGGAAGGGTGTAGGTATGGGGGGCGGTTTTACACATTGTAGCAGATTAATAAAGTTAAATGGGTGTCGGACTCAGTGGTGGTTCGCCCATTCCAACTGAGCCCTAACGCATTTTTAACATATCAATTCTATTATTAATGTACGCGAGAAATTAAACACCGGAGACACTGAAACATCTATCCTACCACCGGCCCAACTCAACTGTTTGTATTTTAGGCTGATGCGGGCTAATTCTCTAATTTAGATGTGTAAACGATTCGCATCAACCCATTATTAGCTCACTGCTGGGCACGGGTCTTCTCCCAGAATGAGAGAGTATAGTCCATAGTCCACCGCGCTGGCCAAGTGCGAATTGGTGGACGTAAACGATTACGTGATACTAATTAATTTTCAGCGTTACAGTTGTATTTACGTTGTCGGGGCAGTCATGTTAAAAGTTAAAAAAAATGTTAATAGAATATAAATTAGATTTAAATATCAATGTACATTTTTTTACTCTTATTAATATAAGTACGTATTAAGAAAATCAGAGACCAGAGTAAAGAGTTTAAATATGTTTAGAGACTTTTAAATATTTTACATGAAAAATATTATTTTTGCAAGTATAAGTAAATCGCGACAAAATAAAGCTTATTTACCTTTTAATAACGTCTTAGATATCATGAAAATATTATCTAGTCTAATTTAATTCAATTGGTTTAGTCTAGTCAAGTCATGACAATTAAATCTGTGTTGTAATTAGTAAAGTAATCGAATATTTTTGTGTTAACAGTTGATTCCTATCGGTCTGATTACATTTTTGCAAATCTTTTGGGTACCAGCTATTAAAATAAATGCGTTTCATTATTTTATGCTTTATATAATGCCTTCAGTCGGAAACTTCCAACTCCGTTTATCATGCTGGCATCTATTAAAATGTTCCGCCATTGACCGATTATTTCGTTATCGGGCTATGTTGGTAGGCCTTAGTTTATTTTTGTTTTAAATACGATTGCATCAACCAAATGAACTACAAACTACCGTTTATTGATATTAGAGTTGGCAGCACGACGCGACATCCCGGACATAATTCAAGCGGCCCGCGACACGCTGACGGGCGCTACGTCACGGTGGTTTGTGATAATACATTACGCTGATATATCATTAACAATGCAATTGCTTACTAAACTGTGTACAAACGGATTTTGGATTTTACTAAAACATGATACGGTTTATTTCGGAAAGCACAGAGCACAGTAATGAAGAGCTTTAATTCGGCTGTGGTTTTCTAACGCCAACTGTTAATTCATTGGATGCGGGGAGTCTTTTGTTAATTCAGTAACCTAGCTTGGTTCTTTATTTAAGCCGGTACAAATTTTTGGCTTCAACACAATATCTGTTTAGCTTTAACATTGGAAGTGATTTATCAAAGATTAGTTGTCTTTTTTACATATTTTTCATAAGATTGGAGGAGCAAACGAGTTACAACATTGACTTACTTACATCTTTAAACACAAGGTTTATCGAGTGTATTGGGAACATCCAAATCAATCCGACTTTGTTTATTTGCGGCATCAAACTAAACAGCCGCAATAGCCGGAACTCGACTGATTTATTATTGTTTTGCCCTTTATTGTCGCCGCAACTGCCAACTAGCTACCACTATTGCTTACGGGGCTGTGACTATGAATTGATGGGGTTTAAATCGATCGTGTAGATACATTTATATATTGTTATCGTCACCTTGTTTATGCTATTCTTAAGAGTCAATTTATTTTGCCTCCATAGTATTTTGTGGTTCATTGGGTTGAATGGTTGCCAGTATCACTGAAATACAAGCCGCTGTTTGCGGCACCAACAACCATATTGGCATATTGAACTTTTTATTGAGTTATTGATTATCCTTTAAAATAGTATTATATTATAAATCTCTACGTAACCTTTATTTTGCTATAATACTCTCAGTTACATCAATTCAGTAGCCCCACGTTGAAAATCAGTCGTCGTCGTTGGTAAATAATTGTGAAAAGTGGTATTGAGAATATTTGCCAATTGTTAGGATTTATTGCCGAGCTTGTAATTGTAAATAAAATATGTGTATACTACCCATGTGTTACTGATTACTTAGGTCGATTGAATCTGGTTTAAACAGTAATGGCTGCCGTATGTGTTTTATGCCTTTTACTGTTGTTTTATCGGATGAGTTCAATTCTGAGTATTTATGTACTAGTGTTTGTAAATTCCTCTTCCCAAAAATACAAAGAGACTCTTTGTATTTTTGGGAAGATATTGTATTATTGTAAGCCTATAAGATTTCAGTAAAGCAATATTATTTTCCGAACGGGGTGTTTTTTACGCATTAACCCCTCAGAGCGCGTGCCCTATCCGCTCCTCGCATCAGTGAATATGCAGTTTGACCGATTTTTTAGTCCCCATTCTCCCGAAATACTAAAGTTACAAATTTTATGGTAGCTTATATTTTGAATACCTACTGTGAATTCTTTATTTTATAAGTAGTTTTTTTTATATATAAAATGTAAATCAATGTAAAAAGTTAGTCACAGATACATTTCTGTTTCTGAGGACAAAGTAATCAAATATTTCTAGTGATATTAGAGTTAAGTTATACCTATGTATAAGAATACAAGAGCCTTCGTTCCAGTTGATTATAAATTACAAGATAATGGATGTTGTAGATGAATTTTGATTTCGATAAATATTATCAAATTACATAATTGTTTTGGAGATTACTTCGATCTGTGTACAGCAATCCTTTGCAAACGGATGCACAGATACCGTCTCGGAAGTGACTTTGACTTTGCCCCTAGGCATTAATGTTTTCGAGTACAAAGCTCTATCACACATAACGTGTGTTACAACTGCCGTGTGGTGGTTTATATCTATAAGAAGTTTTTTTAATATTTTGGACAGGCTCCTCGAGTTGAGGGAAAGCTAGTACCTTAATATAACTTAAATAATAAAATCCGTGTTAACGGTGAAGACCTAGCGAATTGGGTGTGAGAAAAAGTTCTCGGAAAGATATTTGATTTCACTTCGTTAGCGGCGGAGTGTCTGCTTCTAACGTTTCGTAACTCATTCTCGTGTTATTTGCTCGCAAGTTCGCAAATTGAGTCGGCAATTCGTACTTCACACAGGTAGCTGATGTATGACGGCCACGCGATGCCACGTGTATATCATACATACTGGTGATTTTATCATAACAATTGTAAGATTTATCTTCACTGTGATGTAAAAGAAATATACTTAAACATTTCTGTTACTATCAAAAGGAAGATAAAATACGAGTAGAATTATTCTGTGTTTTATTACATTGTTTATTATTACATTGTCAGATTCATGTTTTTTATTCCATCTATGTCCATTTTGTATCATGTATTCATACTAAAGTAAATTCACAACTGAAAGAAAAAAGAAGAAACGATTATGTACTCCCACCTATTGTTGTGTGTCTGTAATATCCTTTATTACATAATATTTTACAAACAGTATAACGGATTACTTGAACTATGTTTAGTATGGTGCTTTCGCAATCCTATTGTTAGATGTGTGACGTCGAAAAAAATACGGACGTGCTGTTAATTACCTTTGTTTGAAGCAAAACACTTTTATCCACACATTCGTTTATTATGAGAATTTCTAAGCCAAACTTCAATGCGCTATAAGTGTGAATCGGTAGACTTCACAGATACACACCTTTGATAATACCATGATACACAATGATTATATGAGAAATACATATTTTTGGTGCATTTTTATATTTTCAGGGCACACTAACCCACTATCTCGCAGTGCAAATAAATATCTCAGAAACTTAGGTATAAAATATATAAAATCTGTTTAATTTAAATTTATTTTTATTTAATTTTAATTTAATTTAATTTTAATTTTATTCCAGAAAAAATGTTTCTTTTCTTTTCTTTTCTTTATTACTATTGTTATTATCATTTGACTTACTTGTTACTCGCTCCTTTTTGCAAGCAGTCTTCGCCTATAAATGTAGTTGCACTTAGCTTTTCCGTATAGTATAATTGTGTTATTTTTATATTTTATTTGGTGTAAACTATGTTGGTGATCAAAATAAATAAATAAATAAATAAATAAATATTTAAGCCAAAAATAGCAGCTAACAAAATGTTGTTCATAAATCTATGATTAAAACGTACTAGTACGTAGCGAACATTTGTTCCCAAATTGTATAAGCGCTTGACGTTTGTAAACCCGCACGTGAATTAGAGATGTTAAGCTCTTTATTACTTTACACAGAACTGCACTGTAATACGTTGTGATAACGAAGTCGGGGATAACGCGGCTGAATTATGTTCAAGTTGTGGTCATTCATTTAATAAATGAAATTTATTAAAATACCTATCACTTTGCATAGTATTAGTTTCGGGTCATACACGGTAAACTGATGAATGTACTCGTAAGATGCACATCATGTTCTGATAGATGTGTAAAAGTAGGTATCTAAGTAACCTACTCTAGCTGTACTCTAGCTAACCTAACCTGTGCATCGCAACGTAAATGAAAATTATATGTTTTAAATTGAAGATATTCAAGTAGCTAGCAGTAGGACTACATGGTCGTTTTTATGTCGTCCATCTAATGATTAGTTACTGTGTACTGGTGCCCATGGACAATTATAAGCAACTACATACAGAACAGGGGTATGTCTGTTTTGAATCACAGGTGTGTTGCAACTACCGAGACTAAAATGGTCATTTAATGTGGTCAAAAGTAATAACAAAATATATAAGCCTATATAAAATAAAGACATTATATTTTATTCACTATGACAAAACAATGAGGCATACCAAATTTTGTAGTGGTTAATACAGATATACAAGGGCGTGAATAAGCTATTACCATTTTTAGTTGGCAACTTCTCCTTCTCAGTTTAGGCTACGATCCTAAAGACAATACAAAAGGTCTAGACTTCACGGAGTCATAAATCATGGAGACCCCGCGTTCGCGATCCTTGTTACGTACCGAATTAGGAGCGAAACGATATATCTTGTTACGTGTCAATTATATTTTTTATCATTTTATGTGGTAAGGTATTGTTAAGGTGGGCATTGTTTTATTTACCTTGTGTAGTAGTTTTACAGACAAGGCCGTTTAAAAGTAAAAAAATAGATAAACTACCTTTACATTTTACTAATTCCACTTTCTTGGTGGTAATTGGTGAATTATATTCCAATTTAGTGGTGCACTATTTAACTTTGGTAACAATTTAAAAATAAGTTGACTACACCCTATTTTTAAGCATGTTGCATGTATATTCCGATTTATTATTTTAATAATAATTAAGTCATAACTATTCCTATTCCATAATTATATGGATTTAAAAAACTCTGATCCCTTGAGCTTTCTTTAATATGTTGCAAAAGTAACTAAAACCAAGAGGTCTGTGAAGAATTTTAACCTAAAATGTGCTTTACAGTAGTATTCCACGACTCTTGTAAGGCGTCCGAGCTGTGAGCATGGATAACATTAAAACTTTTATAAAGAAAACGTAAATCTACAATTATGTTAAAACATTCACATTATACTCTCTTATATGTTCTTTTATTTTCTATCCAAAACTGTTTCCTAAACGACAGTTTCATCGCTATAACTAAGTGTTAACTTGAATTAACTCCGGGATGGCGTCTCTCTTTATTTAGAGCAGCTGCACAGTGCTGCGCGTATGTTTTTAATGTGCTTGGATGTTAATTGTTAAATTAAATTAAATGTTTTACAAAGATTGTTGCAGTTTGGCTCTCAATTCGGATATCTATTGAAATAAGAAGAAAATCACGATAAGGCCGATAATAAAAATTTGTTGAAAAAAAATTATATTGTACTGAACATTTGGTATCTTAAAACGGCTATTAACGTATTATATTAAATACTAAAAGATTTAAATAAAAAAATAAATAAGCTAAATTTTAGCAACATAATATTACTGATTTTTAAACAAATAAAGAATAACAAATTTAAGCTCATTTAAATATTCATGTGCTTAGCGCAGAATATTATACAGTGTTGTTGTTTCACTAGACTACCTCCACGTGAAGGACAAAGCGTGGGACAATACTGTAAGCTTTGGAAAAATATAAGCTGGAGAATTATATTAAAGGGCGAGAGCTCGTAACAGACTTGAATTTTATGAAAAAATATTATATTAGACGCATCAATCGGGCGTTATTTTCTAGTTACCCAACTGTGAGAGGCCAAGTAAAGAAAAGTAGATTTGTTTTTTACTAAAGTCTCTATTTATTTTTCGTTTGAGTGTAATGAACTTAAATTGGCCTATTTTGTCGTATTATTATTTTTCCCAGTAAGCTTTTGATAAGCAGCACACTGAGAAATATCAGCGGAGCTTCCGAATACTGATCTATTTTATCTGTTAAGTGTTTCATAGGGTCTTACTGCTGCTCGGTCGAGCACGGAATTGCAATCTTCAGCGCTCTGTTTGTAAGTGGTAGATCAACGGTATGGTATTTACAGCGTTACTACTGCTTTACAGCCTAATGTATGACTTGTAACAACAGTGTCAAATGCTCACGTGTCCTGTTGTGAAGGTTTTCCTAAAAGTTACTTTATAATGTATATAAAATAACAATGTTAGGTAAAGCCTCCATGAATAAAAAAAATAATTTAGTTAGTTTCATAGTCATTGTGATTATTTTCACTGTAATCATATTGAAAACTAAACAATATTTCTGTAAAATACTAACAATACAGAGACATACTATTAACTGCGATAGAATCCGTAGCTGTCTCTACGAATGTGCTACGAAGTCTACGCAGCTTGGTGAAAGTTTAAACGCGCTGCTAAGTTTTTCTACTGTTATTGTATTTTATGCACATTTAGTATAGCGATCTTAAAAATGCAAAATATGCGTACAATTTGTACTAGTGAGGATTCTGCTTTTCTAAATACATGTTGTAAAGTATTATAGATATGGAGATTTCTGAATAATAACTGAATGTACAGATTGACTTAAAATTCTATCTATTATATATTTAAGTTGGCCGGTATGTATTTTACCTGTTTGTTTGTACTTCAAAATATATACTTTAAGTATAATTATTATGATTATTTCATAGCATAAACACAATAATTGGCACAGCAAATATGTATAACGACAAAGATATAAAAATTGTTAAAAGTAATCTTTTATATGTGTATGTATATCAAAATTCGATTATATTTGTTTTAAGTAGGTATGTATGGGGTATCATTACGTTTATTTGCATTTAGTGGTGAGCGAAATAAAGGTACTTATCCGAGGAGAATGAACTTAGTCTTAGTAGCAAATCATTTGTAGCCAACCTCAGATCTTTGCTTGGTTTCATGGCACTAAAACAAACCGGTCCTGTGCCCTGTGGATCCAACAGTTTCCCGCTGTCTTCTTCAGGTCATCTGACCACCTGGTGGGGGGAATGAAGGCGACCTTCTCCTTTTGCCTAAACGTGGCTGACACTCGAGAACCTGTCTTCCCCATCGGTTATCGGTCCTTCGAGCAGTGTGGCTGGCTAATGCCCCTTCATTTGTTAATTTTAAGAGCTATGTCGGTAACCATCGTAACAATTAATGATTGCTTGGCTGTGTAGTAAAAAGGTAATATTTATAATTATTAAGTATGCCAGGAACTTATAAGTCAATATTTTAATACCCGTCAATAAAAATACTGTTTACTTTAGTGTTCTAAGCGGCCCTGCTTACAAAGTCCTTCGTACAATTTATACAAAGGGTAAAGGCAAGATACCTTCATATTTTCGGGGTAACAAGTCTTCTTCTTCCTTCCCTTTTCCCTTTATTTGGGGTCGGGTCTCCTTATCATTTTGCTCCAGGCCGCTCTGTCCTGGGTTGTCTCTGCGTCCAAGTGAAGGACTTCCAGTTCTTTTCTGATATTGGACCACCACGTAGCTTTTGGGCGTCCTCTTCCTCTTGGATGTTCAGGAAGGTTTAAAGCGATTTTTACTACGTGGTCATCTGTTCTTCGTTGAATGTGGCCATACCATCGCAATCTATTTTCCTGTACTTTACTGGGTATAGGAGCTACCTTAAACGAACCTCGGATATACTTGTTACGGATTTTGTCCATTCTGGTGACACCACCTGCCCATCTCAGCATCTTCATTTCATTGACGTGTAGTATTTGCTCGTGTGTTTGGGTTATAGTCCAGCATTCCGAACCGTAAAGCAATGCTGGTCTGACAGCGGCTTTATAAACTTTACCCTTGGTCTTAATGGGTATACGGTTATCACACAGAACGCCTGACAATTCCCTCCATTTCATCCACGCAGTTTGTACCCTGTTCTTGACATCAGCGGTGGAGTCTGCATCAGTAGTTAGGATTGACCCCAGGTACCTGAACTTAGTGACAGATGGTACTGGTATTCCATGAATATTCAGATTGCAAAGGCCTTGCATTGGGGCTGGTGCAAATGCACAGTGCATGTGTTCCATTTTGGATCTACTTATGCGGAGCCCGTTTGATTCTAGCGCTCTAATCCAGAGGTTCAGGTCTCTCTGCATGTCATTTGCTGATTTGTTTGCAAGAACAATGTCGTCTGCATACAAAAGACACCATGGTACAGCATTTTGTATATTCTTTGTAAGGTAATCCATGACTAGGTTAAATATTAATGGGCTAATTGCGGAACCTTGATGAACGCCAACTGTGACTTCGAACGGATCACTCAATCCTGCTGGGCTTCTAACCTGGGTCGTGCAGTTGTAGTACATGTCTTTTACTATGGAGACATAATTTTCAGGGACGCTCTGAGACCTGAGAGCTTGCCATACAAGTTTTCGTGGTACTCTATCGAAGGCTTTTTCCAGGTCAATGAAGACAATATGTAAGTCTTCTTTATTTATTCTATGTTTCTCCATAATAATTGTCATGGCTTGAATTGCATCTGACGTTGATTTACCCGCAGTGAAGCCGAATTGGTTTTCCGTGATCGTTGTTAGCGACAGTAGTCTGTTATTAATAACTCTTTCGAAGAGTTTAAATGTATGTGATGTTAATTTTATTCCCCTGTAATTTCCACAAAATGAAACGTCTCCCTTATTCTTGTAAAATGGTATTAGGTAGCTCTTTCGCCATGAGTCTGGCATTGTACCAGATGTGAGGACAAGATTTAAGAGTTTCGTGAGCCACTGTCTAGCTACCTTTCCGCCAAGTTTCCATATCTCCGCAGGTATCTGATCCGGACCGGTAGCCTTTTTGGTTTTCATCTTAAGTATTGCTGCTTTGACTTCGGATTCTTTTATGGCTTCGATAGGTCCGGCTGTCACGTGAATGGGGGGAAGAGTTTCGCTTGGAAATTCCTCGTTGGATAATTCGTCGTAATAGTCTTTCCATCTTTTGTTGATATCATTATTTGAGGTCAGGAGGTTACCATTAACATCTTTGATATATTTATTCATGTTTATGTCCAATGTGCTGCGCTGGCGCTGCTTAGCAATTTTGTATATGTCATTATCGTTTGTGTTCTTATTTAGATTTCTATATAAATTTTCTCTAGCTTTCTGTCTTTCTTGGGCAACTATGGTTTTGGTTTTAGCTTTGATTATTTTATATGTCATAAGGTCCTCGTCGCTTTGTGAATGTTGCCAAGCCTTGAAATGCTCTTTTTTGTTCCGTACTGCTGCTTTGACCTTGTCATTCCACCAAGTAGGGTCTTTATTCGCAATTATGCCTTTCGACTCTCCTAGTATGGTTTTTGCTGCCGAAACCGTTAGATCTTCGAATTTGGTCCACATCTCGTTTGCATTGTAGTATTCGTTGTCCAAGTCAGATTTTAAATGATTTTTAATACATTCCAACAATTTGATTCCCTCAGGTCCATTCAGTTTAGCCCATTTGATTTTCGGAGTTTTATCTTTGGTGTGTCTCAGGGGTTTCCGCAGTTTGAACTTCGCAACAAGTATCCGATGTTGGCTTGTCAACGCCTCTCCTGGGATAACCTTACAATCCTTGAAACAAGATATTAAGCGTTTGTCTCCTAGTATATAATCAACCTGCGTCTTCTTACCTCCACTTTTGTATGTTATAAGGTGCTCTTCCTGTTTCTTAAAACATGTGTTAATAATCATAAAGTTGTGTCTACTTGAAAAATCTAAGATACTATGTCCTTCCGGATTCAGCTTACCATAACCAAAACCACCATGGTGGTCGCTGCCATTTGGGATCTTATCACCAACGTGCCCATTAAGGTCGCCGCCGATAAGTTTTAATTCACTATCTCCTATTGAAGCTATTACATCATCAAAGTCCTCCCAAAAATCTTGTTTTTCCTCCTTAGAACACCCAACTTGGGGAGCGTATGCAGATATGATGTTTAGTGGTGGCTGGTTATCAAGCGCTAATTTTATGGCTAAAAGCCGGTCGGATTTCCTGTTTATGCAAATGATTCTATCCTTTAGATATGAGTTTAAAGCTATGGCCACACCGTTTCGGTGTGTTAAGGTACCGTTATATATGAGTTTAAATCCTAGTCCAATATCACGAGACTTGGATCCCCTCCACTTGGTTTCTTGTAAGCAGCATGCATCAATATTTCTTCGTTTGAGGACTTCGCTTAGTTCGCTAGTGCGACCAGTAAGGGATCCTAAGTTCCACGTAGCGAATCTCAGAGTGTCAATAACGTCGCTTGCGGGGGACGCCCTAGTGTAGTCTTCTTTTGTCGCCCTTTTATTCGTATCTATTGCATGTGCGTCGCTTGTGGGGTACGCCCTAGTATGACCTCGTTTATTGTTATTTGTAACTTTCATGATAAGGAGAAATTGTTTTGGCGATTGGGTTTTTACAGCCGGCTGCCGCCTGACGCTAAGGTAGTAACTCTCATGGAGAGCTATGGGTGCCTCTGATGACCAATGTCTTCATCGCCAACCCTACTACACTACCCTACCTGGTAGCGTAGCTCCAGAGCAACCTGTGACCTTTATATGTAAGGACAGCTTGCAACTGGGGTAGTCGCCTCATCCGCCTGCTCCGCCGTACCGATAGACTCCATCTCCGCCTTCGCAGCCGTTAAGGTCTTCACCCGTTAACCTGGGCACGGTGCCGCGTTATACCCCGCGGTACTGGGTCCCCATCCGAACTCGGCCACCCGTTCACTCCGACCTACTGGAGTGAGGGGTGCCCACCCCCGCGACGTGGACGCGCCGGACAGGTATTACCCGAGTGACGAGTAGAGAAGTTGGCTCTACCATCCTCGGGCCGAGGGCTAACAGAGGCTTTCGGGGTAACAAGTAACCCTATAAAATTATCTCGCATCGTACCAAATCTTTTCAGTCGTTTTTAAGATTAGGCCGGGTAAATAGTTGTTCCCTGTATTTTTATTTGTTTTAGATATGTATAAGCTTATTTTTTTATATGATAGATATTTAAATATCCAGACTGATTTTTAGATTTGACTTTTTAAATCATGATATCTTATTGTTTCAAGTCCATTTTAGTAAAAATTAAGGATTATTCAGTAAAAAATAAATCATTAGTATCTACTTTATATTCGAAGCCACCGCGAAAACGATAAACCCTTACAAATAATTAGGCTGAATCCCTGATTTTATATTCAATACGATTTCGTCTGAGATGTATAAATTGACATTGATTGAAGGTTGCTTTTTATGAGCAGAATATCGAAGAAAATGTAGTTTTATACACTCTCGTTCTCGCACAAATATTTAACGTGAAAATTTTTGACGAGATACAAAATTTTCTCGCTTCTGAAGACTTAACGGCAATTAACGGAAAAAGTTCTATACATTTAGAATTTTAAAAAGTGTAGTTAAGTTTTGGTTTTTGGAAATAAATATGTTCTTTTGCTTTAACAAAAGTATTCTCTTCACATTAACACAGCAACTGCTAACTGTATAGCAATGTACAGCTTAAACTCTTTCTTAAAATCAATATACGACGATGTGGTTGACAGTGAAGTTCTTTACAATTGCAATAACAAACATTTTTTTTTGAAAGATTCGATATATAAGACTAGGAAAAAACAAAACAATATATTATTATAATTTGTATTGAAAACGGTATTGTATAATGAAGCAGAATTGAGATTTTAATTATTTGTGAAATCTGAAAATAAAACAAGCTTAATACATGGTAATAAATACATTTCCCTTAACGGTGCACTGATAAGAAATTACAGGCGGCCGTAATCGATTTATTTTAACAGCCTAACGTGAGGACTTATTTCCATTGCCCAGCTTTTTGACAAAAATAATAAAGAAATGTGCATGACTTTAGGTACTGGTAGTAGAATACTTCGTATGACCGATATGACAGTGGAAGACATTGACTCTTAATCTAGATTATAATTATTACAGATGTTATATGAATTTATTAAGTAAGAATCCATGCCGTATAATTTAAATAATATTAAAATAATCAGTAGACATGTTCTTGAACCTTTTTCCGTTTATTTTATAATCATGCTAATTTTACGTGTAACTTTTGCTTTGCTGAAATGTTCCACTTCGTGACAGGGACTGGTGCATGATGTATCTTGAGATAAAAACCCGTCGTAGCAATCGTTAAAGGTACTCGTGAACTTACTCGTTGTTAATACACTTGTGCGCTCTACTTTGTTACTTGACTGTTGTCAATTGCAATTGTAATTTAAAACTAAGTAAGTATATACACATGTATAAATTGATTTAAAGTGAATCATATAGAAATATTCAATTGATCTTTTTACAATATCTATAGACTGGGTAAAAACCTCGTGAGCAAGTCATCCCTGGAAACCATTCGCAGCGTTCAGTGAACAAAGTCAAATGATTACGAGATCGAAGTAAAGCATTTACGATGTCGTCAGGGAGCTAAGTAGCCGTTAGGTGGATAATAGGAATGGGAGTTCCATTACCGGAACATATTAAACCGCACTTAAGACGGCAGTTTAAGTGAAATAAAAGTAAAATCTAAAGTTCGATTGCAATTTACGTCACAATATCAGTTTCTTTTTTTTTGTTACGGGCATCATGATCCACTTTGAAGACAAACAACAACGGGAACATAAATATGTAACGTACTTATTATGATACCAACCTTCAACAAGGTTACCATCATGCTAACATTAAAAGAATTATAGACCCTGTCCCGGTGCCAATGTGATTGTAGAGTTAATTGGATATTACGTATAAGTACGAAGTATGTTTCTGGGATAAGCCTAGTATGTCAGCAGAGGGACACACAGGGGCTATAGCGATGCACGTATCTTGTTCCAACTACACATTCATTCGTTAGATCACATTTTAATTATTGAAATAACCCGATTGTGTCATTATTATTGAAAAGTTATTCGCGTATGGTTCGGTCAGGAAGGTACCGGCCGGCTGATTTACATATGAGGTAATAATTTTAGTCTATAAGAGTAGTAATGCATCTGTCATCGACCTTATGTAGAACCCCTATTCTTATTGGATTTGGTGAAGATGTATGCGGAAAGCAGTGATCACTAGCCATCAGGTGCAATTAATGCATGTTTGCCACTTCGAACTTTAAAAATGGATATCCATTCGCTTGTTTGCCTTTTAACTTTTGCAACAATCAGAATGTTTACTTATTTCATTTATTTGAAATGTACATAACTTTTGTATCACTTGATAAAGTGAAGAGGTTAAAATTTTTTCACATTGGCGATGGAATCAATATAGCTGCCATCGAGTCCATTTTATACATATTTGTTTACGAGTTGCAAATGACAAATAGAGCGGCGGAGTGGTCGTTGCGCGGCTGGAGCAGGGCTAGTGGGCAGTGTGGCCGCAGCGGCTTTGTTCCTCCAAGACACACGGAATGAATGGTAACGGATCACGTGTGGGTGACGACTGATATATTGCTTACTGGCTTTTGAAATATTTATATTTTGTGCACAAACGATCTGTTGACTGGATACATATTGATAGCGTTGTTTTTAGAATCTAAAAATCTGAAACGGAATAATTAATGGCTTCGTAGATTCTTCAAAAGAGGTTTTTATGGTATTTACATAACCCTTCACGCTTATTGCATAGATCTGTTAGATTTTGTTTTGCAGTTGTTGTGGAACTGCATATAGTCGGGCAAGAAAATATGCGAATATACATTTCAAAGTTCTGAAATTGATAAAGGTAACATCACCGGTTAACATTTTTCTATGAGTCAATCAGATAAATAAAATCAATCATCATCTTCAGCCTTGTGTTGGTCATATAATAATTGGAAATAAGTAAATGTTTGTTCTATCGTAACATGATATAACAACTTGTGTTTACCTTGCGGGTGTGCCAAGAGCTGGGCAGCAAACAACAACAAACAATACGTAAGCGGTATCTCACCACTTAGGGATGTCTAGTCTAGGTATTTTAAAATCTTGCACATATGTACACATTTGGAAAATATCACTGTGAATAGATTTACCTATACAGGAAAGTAGTTTTCTATGTGATTTCCTTTCCTGTTTTTTTTTTTACTTTGGGATAAACATCTATACGACTCCAAGAGGTATGCTGTAACGTCAATTTAAATTTTCGTCGATATCTGGTTTTTGATTTTGAACAAAACCACAAAACCGAATCAAGCAACGGAACTTGTAGTATTAATTCGATGTGGTTCAGTATAATATTAATTGGGTAACAGATTTCAAAGGTAGGTAAACTTCGGTTTTACGACTTCTCTTTTGATTATTGAAAAATCCAATACAAAATGGCGCCAGCAATCCAATTGCGTGTACAATAATGTACGCACTACAAAGTCTAGTCCGTTTGTTACAATTCATCTGATGCAATAAAATTTGTAGGTGGAAAAAAATGTTGTGCTAAATTGTAAGTATTTAAAATATTTTATTATAAGATCTAAGAGGGAAACGAGCATGCGTTTCACCTGATTGTAAATATTCATATTTAGTAAATTAGTAAAAATAATATTAGACCTGCAGAATTGGCAAATTAGAAACCTAACATGCAAGCAAGTGCCCCGTGTCATATTGGTCAGTTTCCCTTAGAATCAACCGGCAACCGGCAAAGGAGTTTCAGGGATGGCCAACCCTATTGGCATCAAGCACCCCGTACCGGATCTATACAGATATAGAAATCAGATATCACAATGCCTATAAACGCTACAAGTATAACAAGAGCGAGGAATAAACGGAAAATATTAATTCAGTGTTCAGTCGATCGAAACGGCCTCCGGGTGGGTGAGGTGCCGTTGTAAATAATTTTTCAGCGATCTTATAGGGTCCCTCCTAGCTTTAAAAGTACATAGGATAAATGATTAAATCCTTCAATTTTCTGTATTATATCATTTTGGTCTGTATTAAGTATGTCCAGGCCTTTATTGTCATTACTTTTTAGTGCAAGTTAAATTTCCAAAGTTGTCAGGCTAAAAATGTTGTACCTTCTAAAGAGGGAAGGGACTTGACATAAAACGTGAACTTTGGGCCAGATTTAGAGATCTGGAGGCCTCCAGGTAATGCAGGTGTAAGGACCCTCGCAAAATAAATTAAAAGTAAATAAAGATTATTTTTCGCCGCCATACGAAGAAATTACCAAAAAGGCCAAATAACATTTTAAAACTGCCTCTGAAATTTTATCAGCAAAAAAAATACTTTACCAAATCCAGATGTGGATTTTTTTCCCAAATACTCTAGTAGGAGTAGAGGCTCCGGGGAAA
Source organism: Spicauda simplicius (assembly GCA_949699795.1). Classification (NCBI taxonomy): domain Eukaryota; kingdom Metazoa; phylum Arthropoda; class Insecta; order Lepidoptera; family Hesperiidae; genus Spicauda; species Spicauda simplicius. The sequence goes on along the minus strand of OX453071.1, from coordinate 570,639 downwards.
TTGCCCCGGATGCTCTCCCCTACGTCCAGACTTGCGTGAAATTATATTTTTGATTCTAATTCGATATATTCAAAATGTCTCCAATGTCGCTTGTGTCCAAAAAAGTAGCCCTGATTATAACTCATTTTTAGAAATTTGATTAGCATATAGCATTAAAAAATGGCCTATTGTAAAACTTTTTATTCTAATTTTGTTACTTCTAGTAAAATAAAAAATTAAGGGCACATGACTGCAAGGCAAGGCATTAAAAGGAAATTTCCGTATGATAAAATTACTCACATCGCAATAATATCAGAACAGTATGCCGAAGGAAATATGCCACAGCGTAGCCATTAAAATTCAGCATCATATGTTTATTGTAAAGTTTAAGCGAACGCATATTCTCACCGGAGCTTGCAGCCGCTGCAGCGCCGCGGCTGAGTTAACGGTCGTGACAAGAATGATATGTAGATGTTATCTCTAAATTAACTCCGATGACATCGTGTTGGGTAATAGCTATAAATATAAAAATGTGTTTCATTAAGTTAACAAGTTTATTTATAATAAAAAATTCAAGGCCTTGAAATGTTGTTAATTTTGCTTCTTGTATAATGGATACTTATTTATCATCAAGCATAGAGTTGAAAAGCAGCTAGAAGAGTATTAAAATAATATCAAGTTTGAAGTCATTCATCGGAATAATACGTAGAAGATTTTCCAATTTATATGTCAGGGAAAGCAAAACATCTACGAAAAAGATCATGGTCGTACTCCAATGCGTATGTGAAAATGTACCGTTTGACATTGGTCCTCCATAGCATATCTCCTTTGTTTCAGTGCATGACAAGAAAGGGACTAAAAGGAGATGGACAGCGATTTCTGCTTTTGTATTTTTTGTCCTCTGAATACCAATACCTACTGCGATGAACAACTCACATGTTAGGCGCTGAACTAACGGATAAATTAGTGACGGAAACTAGATTAACTGTTTTTTAACCATTAGTAAAATATAAGTAGAAATTAGGCGTGTTAGACTGTATGTCTAACACGCCTAATTTCTACTTATATTTTACAGAAAATACGTGAAATATGAAATGAAAATAAATTTCACCCGACAGGATACCAAGTCTGTTCACTTAATAATTGGCTAACTTACTCACTGTCGGCGCCTACACGACAACTAACAATCTCTCACAAGTCATTCAGACAGAGCATTTGTTCTTAAATAATATCTGCTCTCTCATAAATGTATTATGCGAACGTGAGTTAATAAGGTATTTCATTCAAATCTACATTAATTGATTTCCTTACAAAGTATCTACGCTCCCTTCACAATTGACAAAGGCTCTATCTTGTTTGTGTTCACGTCATCCTGTTTTTTTTAGACACTTTTTAACATACTTTGTCATCTGCCACACACAAGCTGCTTAAATCTAAATGTTGTGTGAGATAGGTAATAAAAAAAATCATTAACTTCAAAATGGTACATAACTAAACTAAACTAAACTAAAGATGATACTTAGCTCAGAGCATAGAGGTATAAAAACCGAAAATGTTTCGTAATCCCAGCTGATATCCCATTTCAAAACAGGAACGGTAAAGTTAAAATGTAGCAATTAGCCTCCACTGCGCCGAGCGGCAGTAATCGGCTGCGAGCAACAAGACCGCGCGGACTGACGCTGCGAACGACGCTTTCAATAGGAAACCACGATTTTACTTATTCCATCAAAGTCAAATTCAAATTGTTTATTTGCCATTAGATATAGGTGCAATCAAGATTGACGTAATATAGACAGTTCCATTATATCTAGTCATGTTCTGACATACAAATATTATAATCAATTAATTGTCCACAAGAAATAATAACAAGAAAATAAAAATTTGTAGGCAGAGCGTTAAAAATGCGACCACACATTGCATAACAATTTTTGATATAAAGAGCCTTCCTTGGTTTTTTAAGTAGCACAAGTCTATTCTGATTCCTCGTATTCCGCGTGTATAATTGAGAGGCCTTAATTGGTATTAGTTTTAACAAAACACGCTACTCCTAGGACATACATACAGGGTAAAGACAATAAACGTAGCATTTTGAACAGGGGTTTACAAGACTCTTTGCCACAAGGGCCTTGCCACATATGACTCTAATGCATTTTTTTTGTGCGACAAACACTTTTTTTAAGTCCGGCGAATTACCCCAAATTACTAATCCATATTTGGGTATTGATCCTACATAACCATGGTATATTAAAGTACTAAGCATTGATGATTTTCTTAATTTAAGGAAAACATATATGGTTTTGTTAATTTTATCACAAACTCGGTTAATATGAACCGACCAGGATAGACCTTTATCTATAGCGATACCCAAAAATAGAGATTGCTCGACTTCCTCTACCGATTGACCATCTCGCCACAAATATGTATATTACCATTATAATCATGCTCATCATAAATGTAATGGTAATCCACTGCTGGGCACGTGTCTCTTTTCCAAATAATGGCCAAGTACTTATTGGTACACTATGTAAGAAGCTTTCCAACCTTATTTCTAGGGTTTCATCGAATACATTTCATCTAGGACTTACATAGCTTAAGAAAAGTATTTAATTTGAGTAACCTAGAATTCAAAATATGCCTATATTGTTATATGCTGTCACATAAGTCCTTAGGATTATCCCACTATTATCCTTAACATTCTTAATAGAACAAAATTTAATGAAATGTAATCAATGTCGTAAAAGTGCGACTTTTAATTTTTCCACTCCTACTTAAAGAGTAAGATGAACTTTTATAGTGTACGAAAATAGAACGAAATTTAATAGAGGCTTCCTTCTTTTGCTTGTCCTAAATATATTATAGGAAAAGTAACACTACTGTGGTTGTGTAGTTAAGTTAACCGTAACATTTCAGCCTAACTGGTCCTACAGTCGCGCGGTTATTTCCTGCGGGCGCACGATGGTTTAGCCAGTTTTCCCGTTATTTCGTTATGCATCACGTGGTTCCTCTTCAATTATTTCGACCCTAATAAACCTACAGGGCTCTCGTTATATACGTTACTGTACAAAATATGATGTTACAACACAATTATCCAAACGGATAATTATACTCGTATTTCAAAATTATTTGGCAATTACTTATAGATACTGCAAGTTATATGTAAACTAAATAATCAACTTGTTTATTAACTAAAGAGTCTATATGCATAAAACGTAAGCGTTTAAAACATACTTATTTCTCACTGGTTAATATAAAAAAATATCATACATTAGAAAGCTGCTTTTAAAACAGAAGTGACAACAACAGTGGATACGTGACCGGAAGAGCGGTTCACGAGGCGCGCTCCTCTCCGGCGCGCTGCGGGCGCCTTGTTGCTGAACATGCTTCTTGAATTAGTAACGAGTTGGGTGCTGCTGCATCAATGTGCTCTTGCTTGCTTGCTCATGTGGTGATCTAATTGAGGAACATTGTAACTCTCAGGGTTTGAATGGTAATACGGGCCGTGTGCGATATAAGTACTTTACTGTACTTCAGGATAGTTACAGAGTTTTGTAGGGTAGCAATAACTAATAGGAGGACTTTGATTTACATAAGATGGATACTCAGCAGTAATCCTTTTATCAGTAAAACTTGGATTCTTTTTACTTCTTGGGAACCGATATCGATACATTAAATATATAAGTTATCTGTTACGTTGAGAATGTTTCATTATGAAAGTTCCACAGGATGCTGCTTAACTCAAATCATACTATATTCGTAGGTTAGCATTCAATATTTTTTTATACATAAAAGTCTAAAAATGAGTTTCTCTGGGCATATTAATTTGTTCATCACAATGCCACGTTTTGGTGCAACAAAAGTATATTAAAGTAATCATATGTTTCAAAAGACACTGCAGTTATCGATGGAGGTTTGCAGAACGGAGTACTGCGCTATTGCCGGACTCACTGGACCGCAGCCGCAATACAGCTGACGGAGGGTCGCAGCGTCGCCTGAAACATTGTATTATCGCTGAGCGCAGTATCGCGGAGTTTTACTGAATATGCTAATTCTTCGCTCAGCAATACGCGATGATGTGATGATACTGTACTAATGATGAATATAATTGTTTTGAGGTGGTTTTTCAGTTTCCACGTTTATTTTGATAAAAGAAATAAGTAAGCAGTGAGACTTTAACAATTGAGACCAGACAGCAGCTTGGACAGAGGTACAAGGTTCGAATCCCATACGCGCACTTCTTTTTTTGTAAGTTATGTGCGCATTAGAAACATTTATCACTTGCTATAATGGTGAAGATAAAGTACATGAGGGAAGCTAAATGTCTGAGAGTTCATTAAAAAAGTTCTCATAGGTAAGTGAAGTCTATGAATTATTGACTGGACTAAGGTTTAAGCCCCCTCGCTTTGAGATGAGAACTATTGGTTGCCTAGCAGCTGACAAATCAGAAAGTTTTTTTGGTAGAGGTAACATCATAGACGCCTAACATTTCTATAAATTAAAATAGATTAGAGCGACTAGGTTAATAATATGTTTTTACAAAGATTATTTAAAAACAATTACCTCGCGGCAAAAATATTTCAAAGACTGCATTACATTACCATTCGAAAGGAACCGGATGTGGGAGCGCTACCACACTCGAGCATTACCGAGCACTTCCTTTAAATTCACTTGTACAGTCAAAGAACAAAGGATTATTTCTTTGCCTTTAAATTATGTCCAGTGGCCGTTTTATTTTAATGAAATGCAAGTTAACAGCATTAGTGGTGTTTAAATGAATGTTTTAGTGTTATCGCTCGAAAGTGGTTTCTCTGTTGATATTATATGGCGGGTGCAATTAGAAATAACTTAGACACAAACGCTGAGTGGTTTTTTATTTGCAGTTCCATTTAACCCGTTCGTGCGAGTAGAACAGCGGCGTGTAGTGCTGAATGGTTTTCAGACACTAGAGAAATGAAATTGAATTGTTCAATGTAGCAAAATGTCGTTTGAGGTCGCTTTTTCTACTTCCGTTCGACGTATACTGTAATGGATTCGGAGTGAATGCAGTGTGGGACGTTAATGACGTCAGAGCTTTTGATTTTTGTATTTCTTTTTAGTTATTATTATGCATTAGTGTGAATTTCAGAAGTACGTTATCCAGTATTTAAGTTTTAAGTATCCTACCATTTTTATATGTAATCCATTTCGTAGGAAGCATTATGTGCGTGTGTGTTTTTTTATTTATAAAGTTGTGGAATGAACTTCCGCCTGAGGTATTCCCGGAGCGCTATGACATGGGGTTCTTCAAGAGAGGTGCGAAAATAGCTCTCCTTCACAGCCGGCGATGCATTGGCGACTCCTCTGGTGTTGCGAATGTCCATAGGCGACGGTGACTACTTTCCATCAGGTAGCCCGTATGCCTTATCGTTAGGATAAATTATAAAAAAAAATGAATTAGCAAACAACAAGTAGTCTATTAGAGTTATTATTCTGACGTTCTCTATTTAGTACCATAAAAATAAGCGTTGTAAAAAACAGAAATTTCACAAATTTACGTTGCACGTCAACATGTAAGAATTGTTTAAGATAACCTACTTCCCAGTTCAAACAATAGTAGTTGTGGTTGGATGAGGGTCAGTCCTAAGTGACCGGTTAAGTAGCTTATATGGAGAGCCGCGCTTGAGTATTCGTCATGCGGTCGTAATACGGGTTACTGGGCCAACCCATTCGAAACTATTAATAAATAATTGAGTAATACTTTAGTTTTGTCACTCGTGACTTACTGCCTGATGGTTGTGTGTAGCTTGAGACTTTCGAAACGTATTGTTACATCACTATGGTTAGCCGAGCCCGAGACATTAGACATATTTACTATAACTATCATACTTTTAAAGTTCTATGAAAGACGAGTAACACTTGTAATATAGCATTGATATTGTCTACGACAACAGAGGGATGGCTTAATGTTAGGTTTTGTTTCCAATGCGGCGACAACATAACGGTTTTCAATTATAAAAGTTCTAATGTTGTGGCACACATGTAACTACTTAATATTGGTGGGTATTTTATACATATGTTGAAAACAGTTCACCTAGTTATAAATAGACTATATTGCATACATTGTCATCTATGGACAACTGTAACCAATCATAAATGAGGTACATTACATGCATTGCTTATATCTGCGGACTAATTGACAATGCTTTGCGCAAATTGTAGAGGCGTATCGTTGTCGTGTGTGTAAAGGAAAGGCCGCTCTGAAAGGGTTGTTGATAAAGTTAATACACAAATATGTTTTGAGAAATAGAAAATATTACGTGCTCGAGTGCTGAATTCGGTATACGTTATAAATCAATTTGATAATGCGCAAGAGATTTTGCGCAAAATTATAAATACTAGTCACCCGTCACATCGGTCAAAATTCGTCCGTAATTTAATTTAAAAAACTATACTTTATATTGTCCAAAGTATAAAATGTACTAATTTTCAAGTTATTTTGAACGCACTGGTTAAATATAAAAAGAGGTTTAATCAGCGAAACCGCATTTAAAAGCAATAGCGGGTATTTTGACAAAGACACTGACATTTCCGACGTGATTTCATACTAAGGCATTGAATGTTCTATTTCGTTTATTATTTACTAGCAGAACCTGCGACTTCGTTCGCGCGAATCATAAACCATCTATACACTTTTAAGATCCATTGTTGGACATTCACCTTCCCCGTTTATTTAATAGACAACAATATATTGAACACCAAAACCAGACCGAATTGCCTTGAGTGACCGGATTGCCCGGAGTGACCGAATTGCCCGGAGTGACCGAATTGCCCGGAGTGACCGGATTGCCCAGAGTGACCGAATTGCCCGGAGTGACCGGATTGCCCGGAGTGACCAAATTGCCCGGAGTGACCAAATTGCCCGGAGTGACCAAATTGCTCGGAGTGACCGGATTGCCCGGAGTGACCGAATTGCCCGGAGTGACAGAATTGCCAGGAGTGACCGAATTGCCCGGAGTGACCGAATTAGTCGGAGTGACCGAATTGCCCGGAGTTACCAGATTGCCCGGAGTGACCGAATTGCCCGGAGTGACCGAATTGCCCGGAGTGACCGGATTGCCCGGAGTGACCGAATTGCCCGGAGTGACAAAATTGCCCGGAGTTACCAGATTGCCCGGAGTGACCGAATTGCCTGGAGTGACCGAATTGCCCGGAGTGACCGGATTACCCGGAGTGACCGAATTGCCCGGAGTGACAGAATTGCCCGGAGTTACCAGATTGCCCGGAGTGACCGAATTGCCTGGAGTGACCGAATTGCCCGGAGTGACCGGATTACCCGGAGTGACCGAATTGCCCGGAGTGACCGAATTGCCCGGAGTGACCGGATTGCCCGGAGTGACCGAATTGCCCGGAGTGACAGAATTGCCCGGAGTGACCGAATTGCCCGGAGTGACCGAATTGCTTGGAGTGACCGAAATGCCCGGAGTTACCAGATTGCCCGGAGTGACCGAATTACCCGGAGTGACAGAATTACCCGGATTGACCGAATTACCCGGAATGACCGGATTGCCCGGAGTGACCGAATTGCCCAGAGTGACCGGATTGCCCGGAGTGACCGAATTGCCCGGAGTGGCAGAATTTACCGGAGTGACCAGACTGCTCAGAGTGACCGGATTGCCTGGAGTGACTGAATTGCCCGGAGTGACAGAATTTACCGGAGTGACCAGATTGCTCAGAGTGACCGAATTGCCCGGAGTGATCGGATTGCCCGGAGTGACAGAATTTCCCGGAGTGACCGAATTGCCTGGAGTGACCGGTTTTCCCGAAGCGACCGGAATGCCCGGAGGGACCGAATTGCCGGAGTGGTCGAAGAACCCAGAGTGACCGGAGTGCCCGGATTGCCCCGAGTGACCAGATTGCCCGGAGTGCCCGGAGTGACTAAAGTGCCCGGAGTGGCCGGAGTTCCCAGAGTCGAGGGCGATCGATGGAATGAGCGGAGTGACCGGAGTGAGTGAGCGGAATGACTGGAATGAGCGAAATGATTGCAGTGACTGCAATAAGCGTAGGGACAGGAATGAGCGGATTGGACGGAGTGACTGGAGTAATCAGAGTGGACTTTTTTCTGACCGCTGGCACCATATTTAAAGTTATATAGCCTACTAGCTGTACCCGCGGCTTCGCCCGCGTAAAAATATGTGTATCGCAAAGTTTTTCCCGCACAAATCTCGACTCCGCTGAAATTATATGATAAAAAGTAGTCTATAATTATGTTAATCCACAATCTTTTCTATATTGCAAGTCCTATCCAAATGAGTTTAGCCACTCAGGCGATTACCCGGACATACAAAGAGTGAAGAAACGAATTTAAAGTATGTATTTGTGGTTAGGATCATAATTGTTATGTAAAAATATTTTAAAAATTAGACAAATTAGAATTAGAATTTTAAAATTAGACGATTGTAAACCGCCTTTCTTTGAATTAATTAACAATCTTAGTAGTCACACAATACCAAGAAGCACCTTGTAAACCAAATCCTCCTCCACATTTAAAAACCATCCTCCAAAACGCATCGATTACAAAGATTGATTTTAACTTTTCGGCAGTATGTTTAAAAGTTCTCAGGGTGATGCTGCAGGGTGAAGTGCAATGTTTGTACTGGTCTAGTACAAAAAGACGCTACTCTTACAAACTCATATAACATTCGTGTCCTACTCAACACTGGACACTATCAAGTGGTCAGATTACTATAATAATGCACACGCATCGGCGGCCGGCTTGTATTAGCATGCGCGAGCGAGACGGTTACCTACCCCTGCCGAGAGACACATCTCGATCTTTATTATTTTAAATCTCTAATATCTTTAAAAGTATTTATTTGATGCATATAGTGTAAAAGCAAACGAATTCATTTATTTATATAAGGATTAATACCGAACAGAACAAAACACACTCGAAATTAACGTAATATTTTTAGTTGAAATATGGAACATAAAAATAATTATTGTGAGTTAACCTTAAGAGATATAGATATGCTATCGTGGATTTATTTTATATTTAAGTTTGCAAACCAGTGTTTCGTAGCCCTTGACGGAATTATTAGTAATTCAACATCAACATTTAATTTATCGATATTATTTCGAAGTTGTATTGTAGATAACGCCATCTATCAAATGTTCATTCAACGTAATTCAATAAAACAGTGATAGATAGCGCAAGTATACCTAATATTTAACTCATCGGGAATTCCTCGTAATTATAATCGTATCTTTCGCATTATAAATACATTGGGTAAATTAAATCAAATTTATGTCACATCTATTTGAATGATAATAATTAATTGTTACCAATTTATATGTATTACTAGCTGTACCCGCGGCTACGCCCGCGTACAAATCAATGTATCGCAAAGTTTTTCCCGCGCAAATCTCCACTCAGTGGGAATTCTACGATAAAAGTAGTCTACGTGTTGTTCCATAACATTTTCTATAGTAAAAAACCCGTAAAAATCTGTTTAGCCGGTCAAGGATTACCCGGACAAACACAGAGTAAAAAAAACGAATTTTAAGTGTGTATTTGTGGGTAGGTGCATATTGTTATGTAAAATGTTATGAAAATAAGACGAATCAGAATATCGTAAACCCCTTTTTTGAACCAATTTACAGTCTTAGTAGTCACATTAACAATATCGGAATACATCTTTTCAAACAACGCCTCCACATTTAAAACAAAGCGCATCGATTATAAAGATGGATTTTAACTTTTATAAATTGAAAAATAGTATTTTAAGTAATTTTGGTCCTTTTAAATTTCTGAGTAAGATTACATATAGGTGAACCTACTTTTAACATTAATTTGACAACCTTGACGACCCGCGTTGCGGAGCAACTACCACACCCGGTTCGATTCCCGGCCAGACAGGAATCTGAATAGATTCATGTTCTGGGTCTGGGTGTTTCTATATACGTCTTGTGTGTCCATGGTACCCACGGCACAGGAAAAAATCCTAGTGTGGGGCTATTGTAGAAATTGAAATTGTAGAAATTTTCTATTTTATTGAGTGTAGAAAGCGTATTTTTATTAAAAAAAAAAGTTTGTGTGTAGGAGTACCGCGAGGCGGGTTGAAGGAATCCAAAAATTTTGTTGGATAATGTCTTCGATCTCGATGGCTGTATCTACATAATCTTCATCCCAAATAGTCAAATAACAATCCCGCGTTGAATTTCCCGTATTCCTTTGATTTGAAATATTAAAAATGTTAGAGAAATCGTTGCTACAAATCTTGAGTGGACGCTCGAAAGCGAATAGGCAGGCATTATGATCGCTTTTTAAAAGTGTCGGCGCAACGCTGGACGACGCCACGGCAATAGCTATTTTTCTATCAGATCTTATATTTTTCGCTAATAGTAAATTTATTAAAAACGTTTTACCCGTGCCTCCTAGTGCATCTAACTAAAACTAAAAAAAAGACGTGTGGCACTCGGGGACTGCCGCGGTAAAGCTATTGCATAGCATTTTGTATCAACTTATGCAATTATAATTATTTATTTATTTTATTTATGCAGTATTTCTTTTTCTTTGATATTAAAGTTAATAAACTTTGTTCAGTCGAACAAAGAATAGAACAGTAGATTCTTGGATCAATTCAAATAAATCAGTAAATCGATTTTATAACCTTAATTAATCGATTCTTTGATTAGTCGACCTCAGATCACATCCCTAATCCAAACATAATGGCGAATATATCTGTCACATGTAAAATGGAAGTAAAGTTAGATACTTATTAATTTAAGAAAATTAACTCCAAAGGGATTTTTTTCAGGAAATTGGCTAAAATACCTAAAATATTTTAGTTAATTTTTCTATACAAAAATCATTGTGACACAACTCTTTTTTTTTCGTTACGGAATTTCTGGATTCGGTACCCGCGCTCAAGGCCCTCGATAGAAGCTATGCAATAGCTTAAAATCTAATGACAGTATCAATGATACGTAAACTAATTTTGGTTCTATTAACATTTAAGCGGCGCTCAGGTATGTTTATAGTTTATTATTATATTAATACGTGAAGCAAAAATTTGTGACGGATTTTTAAGTAATATGCCGCGGACGGATTAGTATGAAATTTTGCACGGTTATAGTGGACGTAGAGAAGGAGTGCAGAATGTTAATATTTTTTTCAAATAATGCATTTTTCATACATAAAATCAACTAAAAACACATTACACACACTGCCTTGCATTTGTCACAAACACATATGTACTTAGTAAATGAAAATGAAAAAACACAACGTCAAGAATGTCAGATGACATTTGATTTTTAATTTAAATTACGGTCGAATTTCGGCCGATGCTACGGGTGACTTCTTTTCTTAACGGGTCTTTATTAAGCCTTGTTTGTGGTTCATTACATTAAAATTTGAATTTGTTTCTTGTTCTATTAATTTCATATAAACTTTGTGACACATTGATTCCCAGACGGGCAAAAGCTTTGCATTTCCGATACTAAATAATATTTAAAAATGAGCTTGTTATTAAAAAAATAATTCTAAAATTAGTATTTATGAAAACTACAGATAATAATAATAATAATAATAATAATGTATCTACATAAGACAACTGGATTCGAACCCCAGACCTCGCGTTTCTAATCCGCCCGACTTGGCACCACACGGCTATCACGATTTTAATAACAGATGCGAAATTCACATACTTATGAGTTAAGAACATCATCTATTTTGGCTTATTTTGACACACTTTGTTATTCTAAAATTAATTTAAAATATGTTGTTATTTAGATAGATAGATAGATAGATAGATAAAACATTTATTTCATAACTTGTGATACAACACAAAATACATATACAAAACATAGAACAAAAGTTGGTACATACAAAAAACAAACACAAAACAACAAAAAAGTAAAAAAGAAAAAAAAAAAAATAAAGAGAAAGTATTAAAATTGTTTATCTATAATCTAAATAAAATGTGTTGCAGCAAAAGTACATGAAACAGGCACCGGAGCTCAGTAGAAGCTGAGATTGAACCCAGCACTGATTTTCAGTCCGGACCATTTCCGAACGCAGCTCGGAAGGCACTTGTTGAATCTGACGTACAGACGTCAGTTTCAACAAGTGTCAAACTAAAAACAAAATATAATATTTTCCGACTTCTACCCATTTTTATTAATCTTTTGTTATAAGCAAGACAAAATGCAAGGATGGGAACTATTTAAAAAGGAAGTGAAGTGAAATGGGTAAAAAGGATGGCTGTAATGTGCAGTAAAATCAAAGTGATGAAGATCAATTGCCATATGTGTGCGATTATTGCAGGAACAACGCCACTCGTTTATTAGCTATAAATAGTAGGTAAGTGGAGTAACAGGTTAATATGTTATTATTTATTGTGCATGAATAGATGACTACAACAAGTATAAGTTAGAAATTATCTAGGCATCTAAGAATGATAATATAGTATAGTATATAGGCATGCGTACACACATACATATACATATATATATATATATATATATATATATATATATATATATATATATATATATATATATATATATATATATATATACATATACATATATACACTTATATACACATACCCACATATTTGCATATAAATGTAAATTAAATCTAGTTAATTTAATAGTTTTTGCTCATCAAGGAAAAGCATTTTCAATTTATATTTAAATGTATTAATTGTTTTAAGGCTACGAAGAGGTGGTGGCAGGTTGTTCCAGCATTTGGTGGCGCTGTATTTGAAACTACCTCTGAAGGCAGCCGAGGAGCCGTGAGGATATAGTAGCTGCCTACAGGCAGCTCTGGGGCTACGCGTCTCATAGTAATCCCTTGTCCATTTTAATTTGTCAAAGAGGTATTTAGGTTCCTTGTTTTTTATGATACCAAATAACAGTGTGGCGAAATGTAAGCGCCTGCGGAAGTCCATCTTAAGTAAACCAGCGTTATTAAGGAATGGAGTAACGTGGGCATGTGGTGGAATTTTAAAGCAAAAACGCGCACACGCATTTTGGACTCGCTGAATTAATTTTTTGGACCGTACTAATAAGCGTGGTTCAAGAATTGTATCAGCATAGTTGAACTTTGACAGGATGAGACTATCACAAAGATTAATACGCAATGGAACACTAAGACAATCTCGAATGCGATACAAGACCTTTAACCTATAAAAGCAGTTACGAGCAACATCAACGACGTGTCTCCCAAAACGTAGATTCTCGTCCATTAATACACCTAAGTTTCTTGCTTCTGACACTCTATCAATTCGCTCGCCATTAAGTGTAATTAAAGGTTGTTTTGCAGTCACTTTACGTATTTGGGTGGGTGTGCCAAGGATCATATATTTAGTCTTAGTAGGATTTAAGACCAAGGAATTACGTTGAGACCACAAAGATATGCGTTTCAGATCAGAGTTTATCTTGGCTACTGCTATGTCAGAATCACTTGGCTTAAATGAAAAATAGACTTGCAGATCATCTGCGTACAAATGGTACTTACAGTACTCTATTTCATTTATTATGTCTGCACTATATAATATAAAAATCAAAGGACCCACGATACTTCCCTGCGGAATGCCCCGACTTACTTCTCGCCAGGTGGAAGTGGTGGTTCGACCAGTTGTGCCTTCTTGAAGCTCCAATAGTTGGAAACGATTTTTAAAATATGAGTCAAACCATTTGATTGTTTTAATTCCAATGCCATAATATGCCAACTTGGAAAGCAGTAGGGACACATTTAAAGTGTCAAAGGCACGTGTAAAGTCGAGTAAAGTCAGTATGGTGCTCTCCCCACCTGCCTGTGATGTGATAATGTTATCTACCACATCTATTAAAGCAGTTGCGGTTCCACGACGCCTTCTAAAACCGGATTGAAGCGTAGGAAGAATGCTGTTAGATTCCAGATAGTTACTCAACTGGTTGTAGGCTACCTTTTCCATTACTTTGGACAAACACGGCAAGATACTTATAGGTCGCAAGTCCTTAATCTCAGCCGGGTTATTAATTTTAGGTATAGGTTTTACTAAGGCATGCTTCCATGTATCAGGATAAGTACATGTTTCAAAGGACTTGTTTATTAAATTTGTTATCAATGTGAGACATTCAGGGAGTAGTAGATGCAACATATCCAAAGAAATACCGTCACACCCTATGGCATTGGATTCTAAGGTGTTTAAGATTGTTCCTAACTCGTGTTCTGAGACCGGTTTAAACTCGAATGAGGCATTAGAGAAACGATGGTATTCATAAAATGTAAGATGCCCTATAGGAATATTGTTGTCTCCCGGTACAGTAAGAAAATGATTATTAATTGCATTGGCATCGTTAAGGTTTGGAGGAAGAGATGTACATTTATTTTTTAATATAACATGTTGCTTGATGTGCTTCCACATTATGGGGGCTCGTATTTGGGCCTCGTCGCGTTTTTGCATCAAACATTTTATATTATATGTCACCCAGGGATAGTTGTTTTCTTTAATACGAATTTTTTTTAACGGTGCATGTAAATTAAACGTATCTAGAACTATGCTATTAAATGTCATAACCATATCATTCACATCTGGAAATGATGAGATAACGTCCCACTTGATAGTATTAATAGATTGTTGGAAAAGACTCATATCGATATCCTTTAATGGTCTGACTTCAATATATCTAGCTGTCGGGCGAGGTTTAAGGAAGTTAAGATCACAAGTAATCATAGCATGCCTACTCAAATCTTTGATATGGTCTACCTTATACGTGATACCGGCGCATCGGCGCACAGTACATCTATAAGAGTTACGCTAGTATCGGTGAAATGTGTTGGTTCCTCGACGTATTGCAATAAATTATTAGACCTGAGAAAGGCAGAAAACAACTTGACCTCTGCAGTACCTTTACGTAATAAGTCAATATTAAAGTCGCCCAATAGCACTATATGATCGTACCCACCAAAACTGCAAAGCGACTCACTTATCGCATCGAGAAATGTCTGTGCATTTAACCATGGCGGCCTGTAAGCAGTTCCAACTAGAAGTGCTTTGCCGTAGATATTAATACGCAACCACATTTGCTCCACCATGGGGCAGATAGGATGCCGAAGTATTCGCGTCGATAGGTGGTCTCTCAGATAAAAACCTATTCCTCCCCCTCGAGCACGTATTTCGGCCGGCCGAGGAATATGACGCAGTCGGTAACCCGGTATGAAAGGCGCACATCCCTCTTCTCCTGCACGAAGCCATGTTTCGTTGACGGCCATAATATCCACCTCGCGCTGCTTGACAGCCACTATAAACTCTTCATGTCTGTTACCGAGGGAGCCAGGGTTTAGGAAACCAATTGTAAATTTATTTTGGTTAATCATTCTTGTAATAAATAGAAAACAAAGGTTCCGATTAGGACAGAAATAAATAATATTTTATAACATCTTAGAAATAGAGTAAAATATGGAGCAAATTGAGAATAATCAAACCAGGAATTCAGACTAAGGATTATTAATTATCTGATGGAGGGCGACATTATAATCTTTATCATGCACTTTATGCTGCAACACATATATTTGTACGTATATAACACAAAGTAAAATATAAAGGGCAACAACAACCAATAAATATAAGCAGACGCCCTAGTAAAATTAAAAGGAAAAAAAATAGTCCTTAGATTAAGACCCCTAAAATATATACATGTATAAGATGCATCCATAATGATTTGACATTGTTTAATAAAGTAAATACTTTTAAAAAGCACTGCAACATTTTGTGCTAAAGTTTGTGCCAAAATAAAATATACAAAACATGATAAAATATTTGATAATGAGCTTAAACATTTGTTTCTAGTATAATTGAATAAAACATGCAAAACTAGTAAAAAGAGTTCCCAACGTATTACTTCCCAAAAATCTTATTGATATCAGATTCTGAGCGTATACGGTGTCGTGCCGTGTTGGAATCACGACGCGCAAATATGCACCCATCCCGTGTCCACACGAACCGCCAGCCATTGCGACGTCCCTCTTCGCGAGCCTTGTAAAACAATTGTTTGTTTGTGCGCGTGAGACGTTCATTCAAGTAAAATTTACGAGGCTCAGTTCCTATGTTCATTCCGGTGGTGTCGGCCCCTCGACGCACGCGTGCGGCCTTTAACAAATTATCTCGAATAGAGCGCCAGGCGAGACGGAGAATTATATGTCGCGGTCTTAGGGGTTTATCGGCGCCCACTACGACATCTCGAGGCGCTCCAGTACGCATTACGCAAACCACGTCTCGCTCATCTAATGTAACGCCGATTTTATTGGCCAGTAATGACACGACATGCAACGGGTTTTCGCCTTTTTCCTCGGTCACACCAGATATTTCAATGTCATTGAGCAGGAGTTCTTGATCACGCTCGTTAATTCGGCTAGTCAGTTCGGACAGTGACTCTTCCACGCTGGCGCCTGATGAGGACTTTTGCTGTAATGACGCGCGTTGTTCGAGCTCTGTGACCCTGCCTTCAACTACATTAAGCCGAGTGCTAAGTTCGCTGACGTTCGAATTAATTTTGGACATCTCCATGCGAAATGAGACCATCTCTTGAGCAATAGTAGTTAAGCTCTCACGAATCATCCTTATTTCATTGGCTAGGTCGGCACTCGCGTCGCGCCCTCTAGCCGGAGCATCTATCAACGTATCGCTAAAATCATTATCCGTGCTATCGGAGCTAGGTGTCGCACTCGAGGCGCAAGCGGCGCGAGCGCCTTTTTGCTTACATTCCCGGCACTGACATTTATTAGGTATTCGGGTATCATTGCTTATACTGACACAAAACCGATGAAACAAGGTTGAACATTTTGAGCACTTTGCCCCATCACTTGTTGACGCGAATCTTCCGCAGGTGCCGCACTTATTCATGTTAGATAGGTACTAAAAGTTTATCAGTGTAGTTGTTATTGTAATAGTTCAACGCAACACCAATAGATGTCTCTGTGTTCTATAAATGGATTAATATTAAAAAGTTATGGAAAATTAATTAAATTAAGATTTATAATTGTTTATGATTGAGTTTTAATTATTACACTTAACAGACTAATTACACACGAACCACCGTTGCAAACCAATACAATTCAGTTCTGGCAAACAGTACCGTCACAAACAGCTGTTCTGCGATCAGCTGTTTTAACCCCAGGACACCGATTACACGATTATCACTTTGTACCATATACTTAATAACACAGCACAACTGAACTGTCTTTGCTACTTCCCTATTTATGCAAAAATATTGCCTAATTTTATTTTATTTTTTAGATTATTACAGAAACATAACACACTGTGACAGCCGTCCGAGCTACCCTCCAATTTAAATGTATGTTTTCTATAACATTATTTATAATGAACATATCATAAATACAAAAAGAACAATAATGTTGACCTTACTCGTTTGTTATTAGAGCCAAGTGTTCATCAACCATGCTTCAATATTCTTAAATGCAATTATTTATCACAAAAGTTGCAAAAGCTTCTTTGTAATAATAATTCATGATATAATTGTTACATCTTATTTAGATACTGATCGACTTATTAATGTTAGTATTTTGCTTAAAAGACTATCAATTGTATTTTGTCCATAATATTTATTTTCGCTAAAAATGTACGGGTGTGGTCAATAACATAACTTTATTTATGCAATAATAGTTAAGAAACTATTTATGTAACATGAACATGGAGTGACAAATGGAGTTGATAAATTTATTTTGAAACAATGTTAAAACATTTTATCGCCTTTGAATTATTGGATTCGAATAACTATTTTTACTATAATAGTATGACGCGCCATCTGTTATCAATTGGGAATCCCTGTACTCTAAGAGCGATTTTACATTAGGTCGCAAGCTGCGCGTCAACGGATGCTTTTTTATTATTGAAATATTTCATAAATTTATAAATTAAATTAAAATCAATTTGAATCACATCTATTTTTATGATAATTGATAGTTACAAATTTATACGTATTATTTTTGAATGAATTCAGAATGGCATCAGGGCGGCCATTATGGCTACTGTCATGTCACACTCCTGTCATGTCACACATGTTTACATTAGAATTTAACAAAATACGCGACAATCCGAATTTTACGGATATATGTTGTCGACTCGAAATCAATGTTTTTTTATGTTTTATTATTTAGATAAGGTTTTAAGTAAGTCTATCGTACCCCTTGACGGACTTGTCAATATAGGACTTTGTCAAAAACGAACTTCCATACAAACATTTATACCCGATTTAAACGCTTTCAACCCATTCTTTTCGACAAAAAGCAGCCTATGTCCTTTCTCGAGGTCAACACTATCTGTGTGTCCAATTTCATAAAGATCGGTTCAGTTGTTTAGGCGTGAATAAGTAGCAGACAGACAGACAGACAGACAGACAGACAGAGTTACTTTCACATTTATAATATTAGTAGGGATGCGTTTGTGACAAATGCACGGTAGTGTGTGTAATGTGTTTTTAGTGGATTTTATGTATGTTTTAAGCATTATTTGGAAAAAATATTAACATTCTGCACTCCTTCTCTACGTCCACTATAACCGTGCAAAATTTCGTACTAATACCGTCCGCGGAATATTACTTAAAAATGCTTCACAGGTTTTTACTTCACGTAATAATATGCTTTTGCTGGATTGCTTTTTGCTTATAACACAGAAGTAACAAACGAACACGCAGCCCACCTCACAGTAAGTTGCCACTGCCGTTCATGGCTATTTTTAATTCAATATAAACAGGATCAGGGGGTTGCCCGAGGTCGGCACCAATTGCTTTTATACTCTACTCTGGGGACTAAGTTGGAATGCCTCTTGTCTCTTTCCTTTATTGCACGTTTCAAAGCAAAACATAGCAGCGGTAACTAGGTATGTTACATAATAAACTGGTATACTGGTTTATTATATTTCGTTGTATTGGAAATTGAAGATAGAGTATAGCAGTTAAACAAATACTACAATGGCGTTGTGCTGAACCATATCTATTATTGTATTGAACAAATGGTATTGTTACGAATATTAACAAATAAATGATAATTACTCGGGTTACTCGTGCTAGTGATTTTAATTTGCACGCTTCTAACAGGTATATGACTGAGAAACTGTAATGAAATGTAATAACTATTATACCTGTAATAATTCAATAAATGAATTACTATTGTGGTATAATGTGGAATGGCCAAATAATATACTAATATCAAGACCCTTATGTTTCACTAACAAGCAACTTGCTACTGTGAAATGTAAACTTGAGCTAAGCTTAAATCTGTATAAATTAAACTGAATATCTTTTATGAATTCCTTTCGGAATTTCAGAATCAAATTTTACCACGCATAAATACGATAAGTGCCTTTTATGTAAATAAACTAAGTAGATAGGTTCGAGTAATCAGATGATAAGAGGGTCTGCAAACGCGTAATGAAGTCGGGAGTTCGGCCTGACCCTGCGGATGGGTACTCTGACACATTGTCCTACAGATTGTCGATCGAATTTATATTGTGGTAACTTTACACTGTTTTCATATCGAAGTATTTAAATCTAAGGACGTAGAATATTCCGAGTTGGACACGTGATGATAGCACCGATATAGTTAGTTTTGGTTATAATAACTGTAATATTATATATTAGAAAGAGCTACTTAATGCTAGTTATCGGTTCTTCTATTATTGCATTCATTGTTGCCAGTAAAAAAATTAAGCGTTTGTGGCGTATATGTGAGATAGGCATAGGTACATACTAAACTATTAATGTATTTTGACATAAAATTCAAAACTCTTTGCTATAGCGTACCATTATACACAGTGGTTCGGAATCAAATAGGTTTTTTAATTATTAAAAATACATTTGTATGCTAGTTATCGCCCACGACCATGTGTCCGCTGTACGCGCGGCAATAAATCAGATAACACTAACTTGACTCCGGACGCCACTCCGTCAGCCAGAAATATTGCGAGCTCTCGGCGCGCACACCTTTTTCCAAGATACATACTCACGTATAAAATAGTGTATTTTCCTGTTCAGTGTTATATTAGTCAGAAAAGCCGCAGTTTGAGTGTTTTGCTATAAAAGCAAACGTTTACAATGTAATTAAATAGTTTTAAATAACACTTTCCAGAACTTTTAGGTAACTAAAACATAACTTTAAAAATTATTAATTTTGTCGTAATCAAGCCCTTGCAGTTTGTACATTGAAAATTAATGCGTTCATTCCTTTGGTATAAAATCTTTAAACACCTTTCAGATTGACGTTAAGGCTTACAGTTTACACTAAGACCAGTCTTATAGAGAGCTTTTCATATAACAATTTAAATTTCGATGCATGTAATAAATCAACTCCGACTAACATTTTTTTTACTCCCAGTAATAGAGATGGATATCAATACATTTTTTTATAAATCTGAAAAATACTTACATCTGGAAAAAGAAAATGAATATTAGATATTCTAAAACAAAAAATATTTAAATATTTGAACAAACAACGTTGTAAGTTAAACGAATTATAACAGTACGTGCTATTACAGAGGCTGGCGGGAACTGGAATTGTGTACTCGCGCCCCGCAGAGCTGCACCACATTACACGGAGTATAATGTTGTTACGAAAATATACACTTTTCATAAAAATAATGTATGATTACGTAATGGTGATTATTTAAACAATCTCTTAAACCTAATTTCATTACGAAGTGCATTCGTTCGCAGTGCATCTCTACGTTATACTGATAAGAAAATCCCGTGTAAAATTTAAAACTTCTAAACCTACAATATAAAGATATCCTTTATAATGATTATAGTTTATGAATTTGAGGACCGTACAAACGGAATCTGAGTGACTCCTCTATTGTAGAGATAAGTATATACTTATCTAGCGATAACATTCGTCTTACGTTTTTCTTATAAATTAGCTTACCGGCGAACTTTGTTCCACCTAAAAGTCAAAAATCTAAAATTATCAATGTTTCTCTACTACATTAAGTATACACTCTCAAATCACTCTATCTATCAAAAAAAAACTGCATTAAAATCCATAGCGTAGTTTTAAAAATCTAAGAATACATAGGGACAGACAGCGAAAGCGACTTCGTTTATTGTTTATACTATGTAGTGAAGAAAATGAAGCAGTGATGAGTCATGTATATATATCCATAGCTATAATTATAGTAAGTAAATACTAGCATATGTATGATACGATTGTCGCAAATCTATATACATACTCACTGAAAATCACCCAACATGTCTAAAAAAAAATGACTTGAAATAATAAACTTAAACGTTTATAGAATAAACTATCACTGGAGAATGAAATAGAAGAAACTGCGGCTCAACACGGGGGCCCGCTGCAAACGTGCATGAATTTACAATTAAACTTTTACAGCTCACCGCGTCACGCGAATTGCGAGAAACGAAACCTTTGTCCTGCAATACACAAACGCTGCAACTGTACGCGCGCCGCATTTGTTTATTTTAAATACGAAACTCTTTTTCTTGTTCCCTCGCCACTTACTTCGTATGATTGTGTATATTTTATCAAATTGTATTAAGTGCTCATCAACTTTATATCCTGAATACATGAATTCCTTTGTTCCAAGATGGTAGTCAAGGCACTGTATAGGCGGATTTTTTGTTACGGTTGCTTTTATAGCAAGTCGTGCGACAATAGGCATGTTGCCTTCAGCGGCTGTAATACTTAATTTTCTAAGAGCCGTCTTGAAAGCTTCACCTGAGAGATACGAAACCTTCGTTTTAATTGTCATCCATTCTATGTTACTACCGTAAGCGTTAAAAATGAAAAAAACCAGCCATGTCAAGTTTGAACTCTCCCACGAAGGGATCAGTACCACTATCTATACAAACGGTTAAAAGAAATGTTTTTTCTATGTAAAATAAATGTCTTTTTTATTATATATAATTTATTATATTTTTATAACAGTACTTGTAGTTAGCGGCAACAGAAATACATCGTCTGTGAAAATTTCAATTGTCCAGCTATCACGGCTCAACGGAGATACAGCCTGGTGACAAACAGACGGACAAACAAATAGACGGACAGCGGAGTCTTAGTAATAGGGTCTCTTTTTACTTCTTTTTTTGTTAGGCACATATAATACCACCAAATATCCTTGCAAGTTGTAAAAATACAACCGATTCGCCCAAAATCTTAAATGAAGCTTGAACAAAATGTTTTGTTACTCCGGTTTTTTTAATAAGTCTACAAAGAAAATGTATTTCTTTTTTTTCCTTTTTATATACTTCTGAGAATAAAACATTCCAAATAATCAATTCCACGTCTTGAAAATATTTAATCTTTAAACAACTAGGGAAATAAATCGTCTATTGGCATCTTAAGGAGGTCTGTAGCAGAACGCGGCGGAATTTATAATTATTTTCTGCAATTCACGGAATGATGAAAATAACGGGAGATATTTTCATCTTCCGTCCACTTTTTTGTATTTCATTAGCTTAAGTGCCTGTTAAGTGCAAAAAATCAACCGCCTAAGCGTCGGTAAAAACGGCCTTGATTCGTGGCCAAATTAATTTGTTCCAATTTCTTGCTTAGAATAATTATAAGCTTGAATATAATTATTTATGAGTATACAAATGTTACAGTCATATAATAGTTTTTTACAAACTAGTATACCAATTAGATAATTTTGTGGTTCTATGGTTTCTTAAACATCAGAAGACGAGAAACCATAATTGATTATACTATACATTTTGCGCCACTTTAACCACAAAGCATATTTATGACCAGCAATGCTTAATAACGCACTAATGGTAAGTGTACTACGTACAAGCTATTGCTAAATTTTGTAGGTATTTTGATTCATATAACAACTTACTTTGTTGTAAAATATGTATTTTACATAAAAATATTACAATGTATCGTCATACCTAGTGGGGTTATTACAATTTGAATAATAATTAGAACTTAATTGAATTATTTTATATCAAATTAAATAAAAGTAATTATGTTTCTTATACGCTATTTAAAATCAAACCGTGAATTATTTATAGCGAACCAACCGGATCGAAGTGAAACTCACATACGAGTAAGAATAATTTAGAGAAAAGCGGACATTTCATTGACACAGTGTGACACATTTCCACTTCCGTCGCTTCTCGATGACGTCCGCATTCTGATGCCTCCTTTGTCCTAAAATATAAAGGCTGTCCTATCGATAGACAATGTTCTACTTTCGTAAAAAGGGCTGCGTCTGGATATTTTTTGTTGGCAATATTTTAATGTAAGTTTTTGTTGATCTCAACATTTACACTGAATACAAAATATATTTTTTTCCGTTACAAATATAACGATATCACTGCGTCTAGGGTCATTCTTTAGAGATTATGGAATTAAACCAACATTTAAAATTTAAATATTTTGGTTTATTATGAGTCAAATGTATTATTTAAATTTTTATAACAGGAAACAAATGCTTACCAACGATTTCTACGAGTTGGTGGATAAAAAGATCCAGTACGGTGTTCTATCCTCATTCTCTTACATAGTAATTTTTGCTAAAGATATCGGTGATGTACAAAACATCACAAACTAATTATTTTTTGGTTTGCAATGCCATTTCACTTCACTATACGGATTGATAATTTATTTCCATTTGAATAAAATCTCAAACATGAAATTCGTTATTACATTTTACTCTACGCTCGTAACAATAATGTGGGTCCACGAATATTTCCAGATATTGCGACTATTCCTGACAATATTTCTGCTTCCAGTTCATAGATGTAAAAGAGCCATCGTATCGATATTCATTCAGAACTATTCAGGCAGCTGTACCCATTTCCTTGGATTTGGCTCCGTGACACTATATTTTGCCTGTATTGCATGTAGGCTTTTGTGGATTTTTTGAGTTTTAGTGAAAGCAAAACAAGTATCAAATATAAGAGCATAAAGTTTTGAGTGATGAATTAAGTTAAAAGTGATAAATGGCTATAAAAAGATCCGAAATAAAATTCAATGAATTGAGAGGTTTGATCTTCAGCCAGTCAAATAAATCTATACTATAATAAATCTGTAAGAGGTCGCTGTCTGTACATGGAATAAATTTAGGTGAAAACCATTTCTAGGGGTCTTTAATACGATATAGAACCCAAAATACTGGTTTTTAGAAATCTTTTCTGTTTGTCTGTTTGTCTGTTTATCTGTTTGTCTGTTTGTCTGTGTGTTTGAAAACGCTAATCTCAGAAACGGCTTATCCAATTTGAATATAATTTGAATATAATCACCGATGTGTTGTGGGAAACTTCACTTAACATTTAGTGTTTATTTTATGTAAATCGGTTTATAAATAAAAAAGTTATGTCAATTTAAAACTACACAGTATTTATTCTGTGTTCGATAAGTGTTAACAAGATATGTATCTGCATAGTTGAATTGGTTGAAACTAAACATGTTATGGTCTGTAAAATGTATTCCTTTGTTATGTATTTTTATTGGTTATGTGTGTACCTATGTTATTTGATACTATACAAATCTATATCTATATATACTTATATAAAAACGAAAGGATGCTCTCTTACTCATCTATTGAATAAACATCGTAGAGCATAAACTGCTAAAGATACGAATATGATTTTTACTAGGGGTTCCTTTTATGACGTAGACGTCAGTAATGAATTTTCTGATCCCCCCCCCCCCCAATTTAACCCAAATAGGAGATGTAAGTTTGTATGAAAGTCCGTCAATTTCGAGGCTACCTCAATAAAATTTAGTATTTCGCTTTGATTTTTATGTTAAAACATAGTTTTAAACCGACTTCCAAAAAGGAGGAGGTTATCAATTCGTCTGTATTTTTTATTATTTATTTAAAATTTTATATTTGTTACTCGATTTCTCCGCACTGGGTGAACGGATTTGGATGATTTTTTTTTTCATCTGAAAGGTAGTGCGTGTCATGGGGTCCCATTTATTTTTAGTTCACTTTTGACAATGGCATCCATAAGAAAAGCGCATAAGTCTGATATTTGCATTAACGATGTGCGCGATAAATAGATGAATAACTCAATTTCGCGCCAACCGATTTTGATGATTTTTCTTTTATTTGAAAGAATGTACCTACTTCAAGAGAACTCTGATGAGTTTGATACGGTTCTGATCATAGGATCCATTTCCTTGAAGCAAATTAACGAAATTAGCGATACTCGGCCAAACCTAAGCTGTAGGAGTCCAATTGGGTTGAATGTAGAATAAGATTACTAAGCAGATATTTCCTAAAAAAATTGACCTTCAACTCTTCAATCCTGATGATGCAGGGGCACTGCTAGCCTGAACCGTAGAAGTAAGTCAATTTTTTTTATGGATATATAATAAGATTGATAAACAAATTCGTGGGACAAAGATTTTATCTTCAACTCCTCAACCCTGATGATGTAAGGGTATTTCAAGACTAAACCGTAAGAGTTGGCTATTTGGTACTTACGGTTATGTAATAAAAATACCAAGCAAAGATGAACGGTAAAAATTTTGACCTTCAACTCCTCAACCCTGATGATGCAGGGTTACTTCAAGCCTAAGCCATAGGAGATGGCCATTTAATGCTTTCGGGTATGTAATATGATTACTAAGCAAAGACACAAAATGAAAATTTTGACCATCATCTCCTCAATCCTGATGATACAGGGGTGCTTCAAGCCTAAGCCATAGAAGTTAGCTATTTAGTGCTTTCGGGTATGTAATATAATTACTAAGCAAAGACACAAGATGAAAATTTTGACCATCATCTCCTCAATCCTGATGATACAGGGGTGCTTCAAGCCTAAGCCATAGAAGTTAGCTATTTAGTGCTTTCGGGTATGTAATATAATTACTAAGCAAAGACACAAGATGAAAATTTCGATCTTCAACTCCTCAAGCCTGATGATGCAGGGTACTGCAAGTCTAAGCCATAGGAGTTGGCCATTTAATGCTTTCGGGTATGTAATATAATTACTAAGCAAAGACACATGATGACAATTTCGACCTTAAGCTCCTCAGCCCTGATGATGCAGGGTACTGCACGCCCAAGCTATAGAAGTTGGCTCGCAAGTGCTTACGTATAAGTAATAAGAATACTAAGCAAAGACACGGGATATTTTTTTACCTTCAACTCCTCCCTGATGATGCGGGATAGTGCAAGCCTAAATTATAAAAGGTAGTCACATAATGCTTACGGTTGTTTTCAGTATATGTCATGAGTTTAATGACAGCTCATTAAACTGAAATGTGATTAATAAATTAAACTTCAATTCATCAACCCTGATAATCTAAGTACACAACCTACTTAAGCCGTATGAGTTTGGTACTTATTGATTACAATACATTACGACCCGTTCCTGAGAGAACATTATGATGAAAAGTGTCACTTTGAATACCTAAATCCTAAAAATGCAGGAGTATTGTCATGTTATTATTAAGAGTTGGATTTAGCTGTAGCTTTTTAAACAGGATGGGTTAGGTTAGGTTGGAACATAAAAGAAAACATAAAAAATAAGCGAGCAGGGTGCGGCAGCGCCCTGCGACCGGGTGCGCCCTGTTCGTATGAATTGTAAAAGTGTTTTGATTCTGTCTTTTGCTTTACAAAGAACAATTTACACGCACAAATAGCTCGATGCACCTCTTAAAAGATCTTTGACCACATGCAACAAAATATGAACATAGAATATACGTTCAGTGATATTCCAATTTTCAAATGATTTCTTTGTTATCCGGAAAAGTTAAAATCAATCTTTATATCGATACGTCTTCGTTTAAATGTGGAGGAGTTGGTTGAAAAGTATATCCCGATATCTATACTTCTACACTAATATATAAAGCTGAAGAGTTTGTTTGTTTGTTTGAACGCGCTAATCTCAGGAACTACTGGTTCGAATGTAAAAATTCTTTTTGTATTGAATAGACCATTTATCGAGGAAGGCTTTAGGTTATATAACATCACGCTGCAACTATTAGGAGCGAAGAAATAATGGAAAATGTGAAAAAAATGGGGAAAATTATTCATCCTTGAGGGCTTCCGTTGCGTGCGCTGCGAAAACGGTACAAGATACCAAAAATATATGTATGAAAGAATTATTTCTCTAGAAATGATCTAAAAAATGTCCGCGACAGTTTATGTCTATCTTTTAAGATTAACTCACTAGAACCGTTTTCATGGTAATCAAATTCGGTCGAAATTAGTTAAGAGTTGTATAAACGTAATAATATTAATCTTTGTCCAAATAAATGTGTTGTTGATTAAGAGCATTTAATTGTGAACAAAATTGTCTTTGACATCACTTAATTTCAATGAACATCTTAGAAGATATTGATATCTTAGAGATCTTGCGTCGTTTTATCGTCGTGTAAAAATACTTTTTAAATACTATTTGATTTTGTTTTAAGGATATTTTGTTTTAGGTTCTAATAATTTTTTTTTTTTATATATGATCTATATGAGTTAGCTATGTTCTTTTCAAAACTAAATTGTCTAAAATAATAATAGAAAATGAACCGGACAAAGTCGTGGGTAACAGCTATAATTTATAAAGCTGAGGAGGTTGTTTGCAAAAATAAATTATGCCCAAAATAACTATTCCACGCGGACGAAGTCGCGGGCACAGCTAGTAAATAATAATTCTGTTTTGGGCCTACGAGTGTCAAAGGTAGTGTAGGTTCTTATTGTGGTAAATATTGTTTATTTATTGCTATGAAAAAAGATTTTAACTAAGTCAGGAAAATTTACGTGTACCTAATACAAAGTCCATATAAAGGTTAAATATGAATGAAATGGCATGCTCCTGGCTATTGAACTAATCTTTACACTATAACCGTCTTCAATACATAGTATAAAACAAAGTCGCTTTCCGTCGAAGTTTGCCGGGTCAACTAGTACACAGAAAAAGAAAAGCTGAACTATGCAATTGTGAACCGGATTATTAAAGGTGCAAATTATTTTATAAGCCATCCATGGGCCTGCAACAACGCTTAATTTTGACGGCCCACGGGTTCCGGGTTCGATTCCCGGCCAGACAGGTATCTGAATGTTGAGCTTAGACTCATGTTCTGGATCTAGGTGTTTGTGTATTCGTCTCTGTGTGTGTCCATGGCACCCACGAGTCCCACGACACCGGAGAAAATCTTCGTGTGGGGCTATGAATGTTGAAAGCATTTTATCTTATATCATGCAGCACATTTATACATAGCTCAACGTTGTAATAATAGCAACGTCGCTTACAGCGCAGGTGTACAAGTTAATTCTCAACATGATCATTTGAGTAGCTTCTACCCATTACATAATAATATTCAGTCCTGCCGCCGACAAGCATAGGCCGATGTAATTAATAGTTTGAATAATTAATATCGAATAATAGTAAAACGCTGGCTTGTTTACCGCGAAATTAGGAAATATTATTGATCAAACCACTTGGTTAATTATTGTTCCGTCGCACACCTTTCCGTTACTTTCCGGATTTAATGTTTTAAACTGTGCTCTAAGTTAGAGTTTATTGCGTTTCCTAAAACGATTACCGTTTACGTTTTCATTCGAACTGATGGTATGACTGAAAACGTAAACCTACTTTATGTGTATATCTTTTAAAAGCTTATGAAGATTTTGGTCTTTTCTTTATAATATAAAAGTAATAAACGAACATACAGTCCATGACGGTAAGGTGCCATTGACGTCGAAGGACAGCCGTCATCATCTCCAGACTATAATTTTAGATGAGGCAGGCCACAGGTGCATTGATATCTCTAAACACTCGGTTGGAACATCTTCAATATGTATGTCTCTTGTGCTTCATACTGCGCCGCTGATTTGATATAAAGATCAAATTATTACCATTAGCAGTTAGCACCATTATCATACTGATGTTAAGTATCAATGTAAACTATTTATACTGCAATAAAAGTTTTTATTTATCTAATATTTATTGAACGTTTATGCTGGTTGTGGAAGTCAAACCATGAAGTATTTAGATTAGATTTGTTATACTTAAGACTCAAATATCTCCTAAAATTATTGCAAAATATTAAATGTATACATGTCGTAAAGTGAGCTTTTAGCACCCACGAGGCTATATATATAAAAAGTACGAAACTACCGACAAGTGGTACAAACTAAAGCTCTTTAAAACAAGATGTTGCGGAAACGTACAAAAAGTGTTTCCGCAATTGAGCTCCGCAGTTGTTTGGTGTTCACGCGAGCGACGGGACTCGCTTCCAGCTCCAACACGGACAAACAAAAATCCCGAATCGAACACAACAATCGGTCTTTAGAGAGACACTAAAATGTAAAGTTTTACAGATACCATGTTTTCTAGTCCATTTATTTAGTTTCTACGTAGAATTCGCTTGAGTTTGAAATATACACTGACAGTTATTTAATCACTATTAATATTTCTTTCCGAACGTTATACGAAAGTGTATAACGTAGTTCATTTTTACGATTTAGATTTATTTTTAACCGACTTCCCAAATATTTTTTGTCATGTCACGTATATTTTTTTTTTATGTATGTTCGGGCGAAATGGCAAGAAATCATCGACCTACCGACACGAGTCATACAACATTGTATGCGGCTAGTTTCACAGGCAGTCCCATATTGAGGAAAATGAAAACCTTCCGGCAGTTTTCTCGGAAAATTGGAAAATGTCGGTTTCTTAAAATCTTGAATAACTTGGGTGTTTCTAAACCGATTTCCATTTTCTTTCTTTTATTTGATAGGAAATTTTATCACGCAACTTTTTCTCTTGGACATGGGTATGCTGTGATGCTTAACTCTTTGAGTTATGGGGTGGAAACCATCACCACTCCTCAAGTTTTTTAGATAATTTGAGATAACTCGGCTTCTGCCAAATCGATTCTCATGAAACTTGGAATATGTATTATATATCTATGTTTATATAGGTTGACAAAAAATTTGACCTTCAACTCCTCGATCCTGATGATGCAGGGTTACAGCTATCCTAAACTATAACATTAGCTATTTGGTGCTTACATATATGTAATAAGACAAGACATGTGATGACTACTAGACTACTAAGCAGAGACATGTGATGAAAAATTTGACCTTCAACTCTTCAATCCTGATGATGCAGGGGTGCCTCCAGCCTAAACCATAGGGGATGGCCATTTGGTGCCTATGGGTATGTAATAGCAATATTGAGCAAAGATACATGATAAAAAATTTGACCTTCAACTCCTCAACCCTGATGATGCAGGGTGCTGTAAGCCCCAGCCGTAGGTGATGGCCATTTGGTGCTTACGGATATATAATAAGATAGCAAGGCAAAGATGTACGATGACAAATTTGACCTTCAACTCTTCAACCCTGATGATGCAGGGGTACTGCAGGCCTAAACCATAAACGTTGGACATTTGTTGGATACTAATGACAATGACATGACTCACGGATTTCTAATGACATTGCTAAGCAAAGGTATACGACGAAAAATTGGACCTTCAACTCCTCAAACCTGATGATGCAGGGGTATTGAATGCCTAAGCCACAAAACTTATCTATTTCATGCTTACGCATTTAAAATAAGATTAAAAAGATGTAAGGTAGAACATTAAACAAATGGCTATATACGATGGATAATTGGACCTTCAACTCCTCAGCCCTGATGATGCTGGGGTGCTTCAAGCTTAAACTATAGGCGTTGGCCACACTGTGCTTACGTAGATCTAATAAGATTACTAAGCAAAGATATAAAATGAAAAATTTGACCTTTAACTCCTCAACTCTGATGATGCAGGGGTTCTTCAAGCTTAAACTATAGTTATTGGCCATTTGATGCTTATGGGTATGTAATATATATATGGTGAATTACATTAATTCAGTGTTATTTTAATATAAAACGGCTCCGGATATGTTTAAATAAATATATGGAAAAAATCGGATGCCAAACAGAACTACAATAGAAGTTGATTACAATTGCTATCAATTTCTGAGGATTTGGTTAAAAGCCTCGTGTATGATATTTGATTACGTTTACACAGTGAATAGAGGAGATCCCGCTATTATACCAGTTAGGGTAATGAAAGTTCTGAACCTAATACTGCTTCCAACAAACAAGTAATCAAACGGTCCGTATCTGCTACTTGTACCGTCTTCAATAGCCGCTAGGCTTACGATAACGCTTTATATGTACAGTTAATACAAATTTGATGTGCACATTTAACCGAAATTACAGTACGATAAATGGGAATTTTACGTCATTGATGGTGTGAGAATGAAAGCGTCAAAATTAGTAGTATGTGTCTGTATTTCTAACTCAGCTGTTACATATAATGAGTTTCAAAGAATATGCATTAAAACATTGTGCATTAAAGATTTGTAGTAGCTCAAAATGAGCAATAAGCAAAAAGAATTTTACTATCTTTATGTGCCTGACAAAATCACATTTTAAGATATCCAATATTTTAACTGTCATAAAAATAAAATGCGTAGTCATATAAAAATACGTAAGGGAGTTCTTTAGAGATTTCTCGTACAGTTCCATTTTGGTCTCTTACAGAGTTTGAAACATATTCTGAATACAAATGAGTTATCAACTAAAACCTCATCTTTTAGGCTATTATCTTCAATAGCATAATAATATAATTGGTCAATTCACGTAGCGCTATTTAACGAACTTTTGTATACTTCGATAGTATTTCTCTACAATGAAGAAACAAATGAGCTAATGATGTAACTCAAAATACATCGCGGGTCATTCATGTTTTCAATAAAATTTAGAAATTAATTTGTTAATGTATAATTTATAACTTCCTTTGTGGAATACGTTAGAAAGCTACAAAAATATAAATAATTTCAAAGTTTTCTTTCCTTTTAGTTATTCTTATTTTCTTCCAAAATGAGAGTGTCAAGTTCTTTAGATTTATGTTACCTATTCCTGAGATTATATGAATACGCAATCTTTATTTTACTATGATCGTATAATAAATAGAATATTTGTTCTTAAAAGTAAAATTTTTAATGACAGACTATACTTTTTAAATATGTAACGGGTATTCATGGAATGCTACATATGGTACGAGATATTTCGCAACAAGTTCGTAAGTAGATCTACGATCCAGATAATGGCAAATCATTGTTCCCCAATATAAGTATAAGTTACATATTGAAATGTACCAATTCCTTGATGATATTAGTCTTACATCATAGAAAATACTTTATCGAAATAATTTAAACAGAGACGTTGCCTTAGGTATTGTATACTTGTATAATTATACAATACCGTTGTTGTATATTGATATTACATTTTACATATGTAGATATTTTTCTAGGTATTTCAGGTTATCTACAAGTGATTCACATTCCAGGTCACCCACCTGGAGCTTCAAGTTTTCTTCATCCATTGAACACGGTACAATAGACTCGAGGCGCTCGTTAATAGGAAGCAACAAAGAAATCGAAATGTAATTTTACCTTTAATATATTCGTATTGGCAAGTTCTATAGAACGTAATGTCATTTATTGATTACGGCCCCTCTTTGTCACTGGATTTAAGTGAATTATGTCTGTAATAGACATTTTGAAATTGACTGATACAAGACTGAAACACTACACAATGTAGGTACAGGTTCATTTTCCTCCTAAAAAGTTATTATATTTCTGTTGTGGTTGCTAAGAATACGTAGACAAGCGCAAATATGTAATCCTAAAATATAATAAATTTGTTAATTTCGGTCATAAACTACACATAGTTCCCATAGAGCCAAAGGTAAGCGAAGCCTGACCGGTAGTTTTTGCGTGGAAGAGTAATAAATACACAAACATCCTCACAAACTCTCGCATTTTTCGCAATTTTGAAACGTATACTACGCTTCAACATTCCCTTTTCTCAATGTGTTTTATTGCATCTCCGCATACTTTTATTGCGGCGACCAACTTTGTTTCTGGGCAAAGTCACATAATTGTCTATTTGGTTCTAATTCCATAAAAATATAGATAGGACCTCTATTTTTATGGAATTGTTTACAGATTTTTGTAACCGGAACTTACTATTAAGATACATTGGTCTGTTTTGACGTAAGCTTTTTGAAAACACATTGCCAGGCAAATAAGTACATTAGCAAACTTACCGCAAATATATCTTCAAATAATAATTTACAATTACACGGATTGTGGTCGACTGACTTACAACTGACTTACCTACAGTCTATTCACGTTACTCGCTCCATTAAACTCAATCAATGTTTTCATCCTTATTCTTTGTTCCCTTAATATCTAAAGAAGCTCAATTTTTGTTACTCGTATACGCCACGAAATGTATTATTACTTAGATATCACGTCTATTATTTTGCTACATAAAGGAGTTATTGTACTTAATAAAATGAGATACTTGCGAGGTGTTAGAACGGTATAGAGGTTTTAGTAACGAGTACGGTATCAGGGAGGTACCACCACCACATCTAAAAGTCTAGTGTAAAGCAGGTCTTATTTAGTTATATAGTCAGGTGGAAGCGTGCTTGTTTGCTATTCCAATATTATAAACAATAGATTCCAACTATTCAAGGTTCACTCGATTCATTACATTAAGGACTACGTTTAGGAAGTTAATTATGATTAAACTATTTTCGACAAACCTCAATTACATAAAATTAATGTCTCAATATAAGTCGAAGAATTATATCTTGAATTTATAATACATTTAATTTTTCGTGTGGTGTCATCCCGCTATTCGCAAAACGCTTACAATGTGGCGCGGCCGGGATTACGCATTACGCACTAGACTGGTCGGACATTGCCGTCGTGGCAATGTCCGAAAACTTACGAAGTTTTTTCATATTTTCCATATTTGTGTGAAAATACGCGATATCATACTTGGGTTTTTTACATTCGCTGCCTACGATAAATGATGTGAATATTTATTTGTTGCCTTTTCCGAAAAAAATGGGTTGTATGATTCTTTCTTAATAATGCTTTTGTCGTATGTCTATTTCAAAGTTGTTCAATAAATCGAAAAACATACTATTTGTATTACTACCATTCAAGGAGGTAGAACCAGCGTATTTCAATACACGGAGGTATCATCGCTACATTTATTACAACGCATCTGTAATTGACTTCAGATAGAATCCCTGTTCTATATAAAGTTGCTTACAAATGTCTATGGGCAGCATTGCCGATCCATTCATCAATCAGCCTTTTGATGTCCAATGCTAAGGACGTAGGCCTCCCTCAATTGGCATGACTTACCATCACACTGCACGCTCTTTTG
Source organism: Spicauda simplicius (assembly GCA_949699795.1). NCBI lineage: Eukaryota > Metazoa > Arthropoda > Insecta > Lepidoptera > Hesperiidae > Spicauda > Spicauda simplicius. The sequence goes on along the minus strand of OX453071.1, from coordinate 536,463 downwards.
CTACACCAATCTAATAAAAAGTCACTTTTTTATGTACTTTATATTGTGATACTCGTGGACATAATAATTCCTTTTTCTTAATTTCAGCGACTGATATTTATCGGTATTAGTTTCATTCTGCCTTATAGCGTTTTTCCTGTTGTCTGAATTGGGCTTTCTTGCTCTCTCTTCCCTTGGATATTGTAGGAGGTAAATAAGCAATAAAATGTTGAGCAGTAGCGACTTAATGTGTGACACCAAGATCCATTGCCAACGAGCATGTGACGCATATGTCCAGCAGTATATGAATCTAAAATATAACGATTTCATTATTGTGGTTGATTTAAATTTAGACTCAGAGAAAAATGTAAGGTCTCTTATGTTCACATCGACTCAAGACCTTTGAATTTCTTTCAGCAACACATCTTGTGTCTTAAATTTTAGTTCTGATTTGAAGGAACATGTTACTTAGGCAGACATTACGCAGCTAAGCTTACCAATTTCTAATTACTAAAAGTTACTAGTGGAATATTTATTCACAGTTATGTCTTTCAATATGTAAATAGTTTACTTAATAGTTCAGTGGTATCAATTCATATTTATGATAATTATAGATGAGTGTGTGTAAATGAGGAGTATTTTACTCCTTGACTTTGGACTTGAGGATTTATTAATGACATCAGTAAAACTGTCTTTCTTTCGTAAAATTGAAGTAAAAGCGAAAACGCAAAGTTGGAGCGTTCGTCAAATTGACTTTTAATAAGCACGAAACAGTTTAGAAATTGATTTAAACTTTATAATTGCTATTCCCACATACCCGTTTAATGTATCGTATGCCGAAAATATAACACTAATTCAACCTGCCGCTATAACGTGTAGGATTTGTTTTTAGTCTTATGAAACTAGGCGCACTTAGATTGCATCTACCTGATGACCATATCTAGCCATCTCTGATTCATTCTAAATCAGGTTTACTTAAGCTTCGCCTCAAATGTGTTCCTATAACTGAATGCTATGTAAATGAACACTTCGTATAGATGTGCCTGCAAGCGAGTACCGATAGTACAGGACTACCTGTGCGTCGATCAGAGTTGCGCCCATGAATACTATGTTGAATCGATTTACATTAAGATCTCTACATCACCGTACAATTCCACTGGTATAATGATAAATTACTCGTACCATGAAGAGTTCTACGACCTTTATGTGAAGTATCTCAAAATATGATCCCGTAATCTCATTGGCTGTCGTAAAGCCTTTTACTTAGCCGATCTGGCGGTGGTGACTTAATAATCCATAAAGGAAAGCTCAGTGGACGTATATCGTACGTGTAACATCCGATAAAAGTGTATTTATGAAGCCGCGTGACGTCACCTGCTCGCGAACATGTGCTGAGAATACGCAACGGGGAACTTCTCGCATATCGACTAACGTTTACGCATCGATTCACTCTTTCAGTATTATAAAACAGGATGTATATGATTCTGCTCTGTATCAGCCCATACAAAGCTGATTCTGATATTTTAAGGCACTTTGCAAAAGTTCGACATTGCAGTATAACACAATCTGTCGAAGAGTGCAATACTGTTCATGGCTGTAAGTAGTTATCATAAATAAAAAAATACATTAATACACTATAGTTTTTAGTCACTCTGTGTAGGATCACATACTCTTCAACTAATAGAAATAACTGGTAGAACGGAGCATACATGTTGCATGTGACCGGCGATTCATCGACCAATTTCTAGCATGCATGTAAATACGTTCTTACTCTTAAACAGGTCTTTTGAAAATGTATCCATATTCTCGATCCGTTTGAGGTTTTCGAAACTTCCATCTAGTGTAGCCAATTTAGTTGATGGAATCCTTAATCAAGCAACGCTAGTTCGAGTGACGTCACACCAACAGATGTCCTTCACCGGCGCTCTCTGGTTGTCACATCTAATATCATAGAACAAATTTATAAATAATATTTACGGTAATGGTATTTAAGCTCACAGGAAATGAAAATTAATCGTGACAAGAACAATTATAACAATAAATTTATTTTTCTTAATGATATTAGACGTGAATATAAATAAATTTAAAATATAGAAACTGTATCATTTACAACAGCAGGAAGTTTTATCGATCACATTAACCAATATTGGCTATATGGTCACGCTAAAATAATGAATAAAATATAATTCATGGGTTCGGAAGTAATCGGACACTAGAGCTACCGAGCGAAGATATTTCCTTAAAGTATATACTTAAGTAAGTACTACACTTACTTTTAGGAAAATAGTTATGCCCTAATTTGCATTGTACGTCGTGTCGTCATCGTAAGTAATGAACGGCACCACTGCTAATATACGCTGTATCGTTATTTGCAAAGAGCTTTCCACACGCATGTGTCATTCTCTTTAATTTCCTTTACGAATGTATCTGTTTCATGATAATAGGCTTTTTGTTTCGGGAATCGTCAACCTTCATATTTAATGTCATTAATTTCAGAGACAAAGTGTTTACACATTTTGTATCCGTATTATTAAAATGTTTACTTCGGAATGGCGTTATTAGTTTTAAAGTTTTTATTAAGAGAATTAAAATAAATACAGTCAAAAATAATTTACTGAATTCAGAAATTTCGTTGATAAGATTCTTATTACTAATTAATTTAGATAGATTGCTTCGAATTTCTCACGTTGATGTTTTTTTTAATTCACGTAACTATCGATTGTTGTTGTATCATACGCTACTTCAATTAATTTGCTTGCATCAGTAGATGCTGAATGGTGCTTCATGTCTGAGAAATACTGATTAGACATGTAAACTTCCTTGTTCAAAGGGTCCTTATGGGTATTAATGGGCGCTGCGTTTAGTGGGTGAATTCCATGAAACTTCCTTCACGTGAAACAGACAGTGAAATTAACCTTTTCACAGTCAATTTCAGCGTGACGTCACTGAACAATTGTATTAATTGCTGGAAGCTCGCCGGCGCTTATCAGCTGCGGTCGGTTTGAAGGGCGCTCGTGTATAACTCGTTCCAACTAACTGGACTAAAACTAACAGGTACTAAACTAATGGGATCAAACAGGTGGAATAAGCGTTTTTGTTGCATGTGTCTTTAATGATTGTTTAGTGTATAGTGAAACGATTATATCCTTAGGATCTTTGATATTAGAAATAGGGAAAATTGATCGTTTTTTGGTTCTTTACAAGTAAGTATTGGTTCACCAAAACTAACATGTAAAGGACCAAAAAAGATCATCTTTTTCATCATAGTTAAATATCAAAAGGCAATGACCAATAAAGAAAAAAAGGCTATCTTGAAAATGTTTCATTAGTTATGCTGTCTAGTCTCAAATAGATAAGTTTTAAGTCTCTCAACCATCATTATGACACTTATTCATATATTATTCATATATAGTATGCGCTCCAAAGTACCGTTTTAAGATTCCTACAGGAAAAAAAAACCTAAAGAATCCCTTTGTTGTCCTTGTGTCTGTATATATATATAGGTATATAACACGACACGAAACATTTAAGCAAATAACAAGTAAGGTATAAATGTGGAGAAGATACAATCGTACACAACATAAATATTACCTACAGTGAGCACAGTTTTGCGGTGCAAATAAACGGTTACTATTTCGTCTAAAACTGTAATTAATCGTCCGTGTGCGGGCGCTAATTAGCGGTCGCTTTGAGCTGCAGCGGCTGTGTGGGGCAACATCCCGCAGCGGCTCTGAGGCGACTGTTTCCTGTTGCTACACATTTAGACAGCAATCTATATATGTTACAGTAGGGAGAGACTTGTTTTATATCTTTTCCATACTAAATTCATTTTCTTACTATATACAATGTAGATTTGTTCATTTTTGCGGATGTAGTTCTACCGGGGAGGTACCACCGCCACACCTATTTATAGCGTGAGACATTTTTTGCGTTTTGATAGAAGGATGTGTCTGCTGGCATACTTTTATATGAGGCGACTATCTTAATAATAGTAAGTAGCAACGCATCTGTGTTTTCCTTCAGAGAGAACTTATGTTCTATATGAAGTCAATCACACATGCGTCAGTTACTAATAATAAGTAAAGTGAAATATGTGGTATTAATAATGTACTTCTTGAGGCAACATTGATCTTCATTTCTCTTAGGCTTAAAAGATCTTTTCAATGAAAAGTATATTTTATAACATAAATTTAAATGTATGTTATAACAATGGGTAGAACCACGAGATTCAGCTTGACGAGTAATAGCTAATGTGGATGTTTTTATTAATTATACTGAGTCATAATTTTAAGGTTAATTAAAATATATTCAATGAAAATTTGCTTTAATATTATCGCAACCACACAAAATATGAATTTCAATTATAACTTCAAATTCTGCTGTAAAATGTTTTTCACATATAATGCTGGCATATTTATTTTGCAATGTAAGCTCACATTTCAGCCCCTCGTCAAACCAAAACGTACGAGATACAGACGATGCAGTATAAATAGACTATTATTTACATAGCAGTTGGAGTTTAATCATTTTCTACGCATGGCTATGAATATTCAAAAAGCCATGTTGAAGTTTGCTCTCCACATTTCGCTGCGGCCGCGGCTCAAATGGAAATGAACATGTATTTTTGTGCGAAATTAACTGTCTAACGCTGGCCGTTTAGAGCACAATATCGACATGTATTCGGCGAGCTCGTTTAGCTGCTGTAAGCTTTTTATCTAGAAACTAGCTGAATCCCGCAGCTTCGCCCGCGTTAACAAAAATTGATGTATCGATTGTCCTGTGGGAATAAGATATTTTCCCAAAGTAAAAAGTAGCCTATATGTTAATTCAGAGTGTCAGCTAACTCCCTATCAAAGTTTATGAAAATCGCTCTAGCCGTTTAGACGTGAAGAAGTAACAAACATACACACTCACAAATTTCGACTTTATAATATTAGTATGAAGTATGATAAAATATTATGGAGTGACTGGAGGGACTGGAGTGACCGGAAGGACCGGAGTGACCGGAGGGACTGGAGTGACCGGAAGGACCGGAGTGACCGGAGGGGCCGGAGGGACTGTAGTGTCTGGAGGGTCCAGAGTGAACGGAGAGACTGGAGTGACTGGAGGGACCGGAGTGCCCGGAGGGACCAGAGGGACCGGAGGGCCCGTAGGGACCGTAGTGTCTGGAGGGTCCAGAGTGAACGGAGAGACTGGAGTGACTGGAGGGACCGGAGTGACCGGAGGGACCGGAGGGCCCGGAAGGACCGTAGTGTCTGGAGGGTCCAGAATGAACGGAGAGACTGGAGTGACTGGAGGGACCGGAGTGACCGGAGGGACCGGAGGGACCGGAGGGCCCGGAGGGACCGTAGTGTCTGGAGGGTCCAGAATGAACGGAGAGACTGGAGTGACTGGAGGGACCGGAGTGACCGGAGGGACTGGAGGGACCGGAGGGCCCGGAGGGACCGTAATGTCTGGAGGGTCCAAAGTGAACGGAGAGACTGGAGTGACTGGAGGGACTGGAGTGACCGGAGGGACCAGATTGACCGGAAGGACTGGAGTGACCGGAGGGACCAGAGTGACCGGAGGGACTGGAGTGACCGGAGGGACCGGAGTGACTGGGAGGACCGGAAGGGCCGGAGGTACCGGAGGGACTGGAGTGACCGGAGCGACCAGAGTGACCGGAGGGACTGGAGTGACCGGAGGAACCGGAGGGCCCGGAGGGACCGTAGTGTCTGGAGGGTCCAGAATGAACGGAGAGACTGGAGTGAATGGAGGGACCGGAGTGACCGGAGAGACCGGAGTAACGGGAGGGCCTGGAAGGGCCGAAGGGACCGAAGTTACCGGAGGGACTGGAGGGTGCGGAGGGACCGTAGGGGCCGGAGGGACTGGAGACAGGACAGGAACAAGGTCATCTTTGGACCCAGAACCCGAAGCTTCGAAGAATGCAGCGATGTCACCGTCAGACGAAAACTCATCTGAAACCATTTATAAATGGAGAGTTAATTGTGTAGACTTTCCGCTATTTGACAAAAGATGATGGTATACATCATACTAATATTACTCGTGTAAAGGCGAATGTTTGTTACTTATCCACGTGTATTGGTGCTGATACTATGCATTAACATAAAGGCTACTTTTTAACCGACTTCCAAAAAGGAGGAGGTTATCAATTCGTCTGTATTTTTTTTTTTTTTTTTTTTTTTTTTTTTTTATATTTGTTACCTCATTTCTCCGGACTGGGTGAACCGATTTAGATGATTTTTTTTTTATTTGAAAGGTAGTGCGTGTCATAGGGTCCCATTTTTTTTTAGTATTTTTTTGACTAGGGCATCCATAAGAAAAACGCATAAGTCTTAAATTTGCATTTTCAATGTACGCGATAAATGTATGAATAACTCAATATCCCGCCAACCGATTTTGATGATTCTTTTTTTATTAGAAAGGATGTACTCCAGGGGTAGTCTGATAAGAGTTTGATAAGGTTCTAATCATAGGATCTTCAACTTTTTGGAGCAAAATAATAAAATTAGTGATAGTCGGCCGAACCTTAGCTGGAGAAGTCCAATTGAGTAAAATATAGAATAAAATTACTATGTAGGTATTTACTATGAAAAATTTGACCTTCAACTCTTCAATCCTGATGATGCAGGGGTACTGCTAGCCTGAACTATAAAAGTTGGTCGTTTGATGTTTGCGAATATATAATGAAATTGTTAAGCAAATTCATGGGACAAAAATTTGACCTTCAACTCCTCAACCCTGATGATGCAGGGGTACTTAAAGCCAAAACCATAGGAATAAGCCATTTGGTGCTTACGTATATGTTATACGATTACTGAGCAAAAACATAAGATGAAAAATTTGACCTTCAACTCCTCAACCCTGATGATGGAGGGGTACTTCAATCCTAAACCATAGAAGTTGGCAATTTGGTGCTTACGGTTATGTAAAGAAAATACTAAGCAAAAATATAAAATCAAAAATTTGACCTTCAACTCCTCAACCCTGATGATGAAGGGGTACTTCAATCCTAAACCATAGGAGTTGGCAATTTGGTGCTTACGGTTATGTAAAAATAATACTAAGCAGAGGCACAAAATTAAAATTTTGACCTTCAACTCCTCGACCCTGATGATGAAGGGGTACTTCAATTCTAAACCATAGGAGTTGGCAATTTGGTGCTTACGGGTATGTAAAAATAATACCAAACAGAGGCACAAAATTAAAATTTTGACCTTCAACTCCTAAGCCCTGATGATGCAGGGTACTGCAAGCCTGAGCCATAGAAGTTAGCCACCTGGTACTAACGTATATGTTATAAGATTACTAAGCAACAATATAAGATGAAAAATTTGACCTTCAACTCCTCAACCCTGATGATGGAGGGGTACTTCCAGAGGGGGCGCCCTGTTTGTATGAATTGTAAAAGTGTTTTATGTTTAATTTTTGTGAATATGTAGATGCACAAAGCAAACTTAGAGGCTTTATTTAAATACAAACATAAAAATATAGTCACTAAAAAGTGTAAAATAAAAACTTTTTAACAAAAAATATCTACCGACTTCCATGTCACAAAAAAGTAAAAAATAATTTAAATATATTTTGGTCTAGAACATACTCAGTACTTAGTACATAGTTCTGAAGTCGGTGCTCATATAGGACGTAGTTACCGTCGTCCAGCGAAATATGTCGAGCACCGACTTCAGGACTATGTACTAAGTACTGAGTATGTTCTAGACCAAAATATATTTAAATTATTTTTTACTTTTTTGTGACATGGAAGTCGGTAGATATTTTTTGTTAAAAAGTTTTTATTACTGTGGGAAAATATCATATTCCCACGGGAAAATCGATTGTTGTTAACGCGGGTGAAGCTGCGGGATTCAACTAGTTCTGTATATAACTGTACAATAATAAATAGGTATTTCTACACAATTATAGCAAAAAAAAAAAAACAAGTAAACCTGAAGTTTGAGATAATGTAGTCTCAAACTTCGGACAGGGACCGAGTTTGACTACTTTATAATCCGCGTTATAAAGTATTCAGAGGATTTGCCGTTGGGCCGCGCTCTGCCGCTGAATGAAATGTTGCTCTCTGTAGGTAAATTCAAATTGTTGAAGTAAATATTTGAACAAGTCTAAATTTGAGGGCAAGGTACGATTTAGCTGAACGTTATGACTACAGATGAAACGTCAAATACTGGCGGTAGAGATTGACTTGGATAATTTTAAACGTTCACAAATATATGGAGGGAATTTTGTATTTATATTGTTCCTCTGCTGTTATTGTTTTGCTAATTTTTATGTTTAGTTTTTAAGTTTATTGTTTACTAGTTGACCCGGCGAACTTCGTTCCGCCTAAAAACCGAAAATCTAAAGTTATGCGTGTTTCTCCTCTATATTATTTATTGTATCCAAACTTATACCTAACACAATCAGTACCCGCGACTTCGTCCGCGTGGACTATAACAATATTTATCCATCCAGTAGACTTAAAATCCACTGTCCGACATAGTTCAGGGTAGGCCTATGTACAGCAGTGCAGAATGTTTTAATCAATAAATTTACATGTACGAAGTCTAAGTTTCCGAACAATAATTTTGTTTTATTTCTAATAGGAAGCCTAAATTTTATGCTAACTCCAAAAATGTGAAATTTCTCTACAAAATTTTAACCATTTTTTTGAATTTATTGTGAACATATCTGGCATGATTTTCCTTCTGTCACAGACAGTTAACCTAGGCAGGTTAATCGTGGATAAAAATAGGAACTCTTCTTTGTAAGCTATGTGGCGCGGCTTAGGACACGATTTTACATTCTACCGTAGTCTGGCTGGCGTTGGACCCCTTTTAAGGACATTTTCTTTGAGATATTTCTAGAGTTCCTGTACTTTTTATGTAATGTGTGCATTCTGGAAGTATACTTATCAAAAAACGCTGTGGTAAGAGACTCTGTAACCAACGCCTAGCCAACTTTTGCTTGAAAGTAAGCGGACTTTCAAACAAACGTCACCAATGTCAATACACTGAACGAACCGATTTCGCGTGTTTTGCATTACCCGCTCTAATATGTTAGACGGTATTTTGGACACTTTCTTGCGAATATTGACTTTCAGGTCATCAAGAGTCCTTGAACGGTTGTTAAAGACCCGGGAATTCAGATAACCCTCGAAAAAGAAGTTGCACGGGTCCAAATCTGGTGATCGAGGCGGCCACTCCATATCGCTTCTGAGATTAATGAGGCACCCCGTCGGCTTGTTTTCATCAAAAGACCACGGCCTGATAACCTTAACTAAGAATATCGCAAAAACAAAAGTCATAGGGACGGAAATTACGGTCTTCGTAAAAAATTTGCCACACAGAACCCGAAAAACCAAGGACCTACGCATGATTGCGAGCAGAGCGCTGCGGTGATTTGACTGTTTCACTGCGTCGCCATTTTCTGCCGCTCTGACGGGCCGGATGCCTGCCTGGGTCTTCCACGACAGTTCCCGTTTTACAAAAATTGTTGACCATACCAACAATTGACTTTTGGTCTGGAACATGGGCCGAGTTCGCGACATTAAAATGGTTTCGGAAGGCGCGTTGGGTTGTGACCCACCGTTGGATAAGTAGGCTTGTGCGGCAAACGCGACTTCCTCACTATTCCTTGGCATCTGATAACTGACCTTTGAAGAGAACAAAATTTTAAGAGTTCCCCTACCAAAAAAAAACCACTCGTACCCCTCCAGATAACTGTCAGATATCAAACCGCATTGCTGTATACTAAGTTTCATTGAGTTTGTATTTACAATTAACGGCATGCATTTTATTTTACTACTCCTATTTTTCACTCTTAGTGTTTTCCTTAGACGCTTATTTTATTAAATTACAAAACCAAATACCTTATTTAATTAACTTGCATTAAATTTGGCGGCCTTAAGAAAAAAATGTTAACCCCTATTTTATCCCCTTAGGGGATGATGTTTTTAGTCTAGGGATATAGCCTTTTTATTATATCAAACCAGATGGATAAATACTAAGTATCATTAAGTTAACATAAAAATTGGCATATTTTCATACAAACTTTTCTCAATTCTGATCTCCTTAACGGGCGAATATTGCAAAAATTCTATTAAATTGCTCACTTACATCATAAAAAGAACTTCTGTACCGAATTTCAAGTGTCTAGGTTATATTATTTACGTATTTTATCTTTCAACAGACAGACAGACATAAATTTCCATAATAAAATATAGCCTATATGTTGCCGAGGACTAATAGCTATATAACAAAAAAAGTTTCATCAAAATCCGTCCAGTAGTTTTTGCGCTAAAGCCGGACAGCAAAAAACTTTTCTACAGTTTTATTATATATATATATATATATTATATAATATATATATATATAATATATATATATATATATATATATATATATAATATATATATATATAATATATATATAGATTGTGTGTGTGTGTCAAATTCATCGTGAATAAATACAATTTCTTTCCTTTTTCTGTTTTTCTTAAGGGGGGAAGTCTAGGTGGAAAGGTGAAATATAAGATAACATCTTTTTTCGATGTTTTTTTAGCTAAATGTTAAAATAATCATTAATAATGATTACACTTTTTAAAAGATACATGTTTAATGTGAATTTAAAAATTATTTTGAAAAAGTATATTATTTTAAAAATAAAGCGGTAAATCTCAAAGGCCGAGAAGGCTGCAAAAGAAACAAATTTTGCGGTGATCAAGCCCGCGCTGCAATGCATTATCTAAAACCAACGAAAGAGTGGTGATCTATAGTTAAGCATATAGCGCTCCGGTCCAATGAAGGATTTTTGATGTTTTTTTTTTACAAAATGGTGGACGTCGAAAGTCAAACATTTTATTATGACCAAAACTGTGCTGATAATTTTGACTATTAAAAAAACTAATGAACAAAACTAACAATCCTTCGAATAACCGGAGAACAACTATATAGAGAAGAAGTGATATTAATTTCAACCCGATCGTTAAAGTATTTTTCGAGTTACAGTGATCACCGACTTCGAAACCGAGCACGGTTTGTTTTACTTAGCACTAAGACGGCTTGCTTCAAAGTTACATATTTCAACAAATAATGGTATGACTCACCCCCACCTAGTCGGTAAATACGCGCAAGACAATGTATTTTTAAACACAAAAAACTATTTTTTGAAAATTATAATTATACCTCCACCTTAATTTAAACTTATTTGGTATCTTTGCTTTTGCCTTTTCGAGGAAAATATATAGGAGTAACTGTAGCGGTAGCTGCTCTATTCTATATTCGGGATGACACACATTGCAGATGCTCGACAGCAAATAGTTGATATGGACTTTTTGTCATAAATGGGGCACCACGGGTAAAAGTTTATAAGCCATTGGTATATTTCCTACGCGTTGAATTGACTTACATCAATCACGCCGTCGCCAGTTTTTCTGAGGAAATGAATGATGGCGTCTTGTTTCGGTGCTGAAGGCTGATTGATGAGAATAGAAAGCGCACGTTGTTGTGAGATGTTTTCCAATTATTATGTAGGTACTTATTAATTTAGCTACCTCTTTAACAAACCAGGTTTTGCTTGTAAAAGCTAAACTATATACAATATAGCCAGCTTTACTAGTGAAATGTAAACATCACGCGTTACGGTTTTTATAACTTATCGGTTTAAGGTCATATTGGTAACGGACCTTGAAGTTTCCTACCGATATTGCATATTGGATAGTATAATTACCTCCTTGCCAGTAGATGTAGTAAAGAGAAATATGGGAAAAGCTACATAATAAATCTATGAAAACACTTTGATGTTCCACACAATTATTCACGTATTTTAAACGAAATATAGACTGTTAAGCTCGATGACGACGGTAAAATTATATGACGCTAGAAATACAAAGTTTAACTGCCATAAAATGCCAAGTATTTCGTTGAAATGTTCAAAAATAGATTTGTCGTATCTGAAGAATTACTTTGAAAAACTTACGACAGTAAATCATCCGGCTGACGTTACAAAATTAGCAGTAATTAAAGAGCATGATGGTGAATAATAAAAAAACTGAAAATAATGTGGCACGAGTACTTCTTAATTTTCTAAAGCACAGTAATGACGCTGTATTTTTTTTTTAATTTAAATAACTGCAAGTTGTTAATTTTGTAACGAATAAATAAATGCATGGTTTAACAATCATACTTATTAATTGAAATTTATTTATTAATTTTATTAACCGTGCAAATAAGCTGTCAACGCTTATAGGTGAAAACGAATATAAACTGTTTACGGTATACAGTGTTCCACATTGCGAAGTAATAATAAATAATAATTCCCGAGTGCGATGGCCAAAAACAAATACAAACTGAGATTATCTTATTATTATCGCATCTTATTATTAATATATTATTTACCGTTTCCGTAAATTATAGGATTAAACTTTGTATAGCAAATTAAATTTCTTAAAGGAAGAATGATACTTAGTAAACGTATTTCAAAATTAAATATTAATATTAATTGTCTTTCTTTTTAAGCATTGTGTTTTCTTTTTATGATGTATTATAATGTAACAAATGTTATATTTATTTGTAGGACGTACGTATATTAATACATATGTAACATTATATACAATAAATATTTTGTGTTATATAAAATGTGTATACAACACTGTAAATTCAGTATTATACAATCTTTAAGAGCTTTATGCCTTAAACGCCAAGTAAACGGCACAATAAATATCGGCCCTCGAAGTTGAAATACGGCGGCGGTCGCTGCGAGCGCTCGCCACTCGAGTATCGCTTCATCATAAATGTAATAGTAATGCTCCGCTTCCGACACTGAAGAGGTTCCTGTATGTGTGTGTTATATGTTCCTATCTATATAAATATGTAAAATCAACGCCACTTTTCGTTGTAATATTATAACTCAAGAACGGGCTCACCTATACAAACCATATGTTTAGGATTTGTTCGGACTATTTAGTAGACAGTTTATGTAAAGTTTGCATAAAATTGAACAGTCGATAACTAAGCGTCATAACAGTACAGCGCGTGTTTTTCGGCAAAAATTGAAAGCGTATATGGATTTAATTGTGAAGTTATGTGTATTTGGAGAGGTGCGTTGCCATATATACTCCATCGAATGGGATTGCCGCACGCACATTTAGCTGGTACATAAAATAACTCCGGATCAAATAGGTAACGTTATATCAGCTAACTTTCCTGATCAACAAAACTGTTATCCTGAGTTATTTCAAGTTGTCGTTAAAAACATGATACATGGTCCACGCGGTGAACTAAATATGAAATGCAGAGGCATCCGGCTGCTACGCCACCGCATTATATAATTACGAAATATTAACCCACCAAAACTGTGTAATAGCACCAGATTGGCAGTGAAAAACTTTTGCCAAATTTGATTGAAGAAACGATCTTAACTGCTAAATCAAAGGGAGAAGTCAGTTTGAGCCGCGGATTCTTATGATTCCAACTGACATTACTGCCATTTGAATTCAAACGATTACAATATCCTGTGCGTTTATCATTTGCGATGTTCATCAACAAGGCCCACGGGCTAACACTTAACGTTTGTGGTGTTGATTTGAAAGAATTATGTTTTTCACAAGTGCCACTTTATAGTGCCTGTTCCAGAGAAGATACCCCATTAGAGATACCAGAGAGGAGCTGTTTGTTTATTCATGGTCAAAATGGAAAAACGAAAAAAAATGTTTATCCAAATGTTTTGGATTATTTTAAAATTAAAATCAATTAAATATTTTAAGTGAATAAGTGAATTTGATGTTCCATTTTTTTTTAATATATCAGTTTATACGTAGCGAAGCACGTACCGGGCCGCTAGTATAATAAATAATACGTATACAATATAACTACTTTCTAACCTCTCGTCAACCCATTATTGTCCCACAGCTGGGCACGGGTCTTCTCTCAGTGCGAATTGGTGGACTTACTATTAGGACGCTACAATTAACTCCGTGGGGTGATTGATAGGGCTGAGTATTTGCTGGCCGAGCTGATTGATTGGAGGCATGAAGCCCGCTCTTATAAGAAAGTTAAGGATATAAATAAATATAAGAACATCAAACATAATATTATTTCCAGGCGTACGAAGGAAAAAAATATTTAAGCCTGTTTACGAGATCACTTTTTTATAGTCTGTTACTAAAGTAATGGTACTTTAGTAACAAACTGAGCAACATTTTTTATTTTTAATAAAATAAAATGTTTTTATGCAATGGAAGTAAAAAAAACACAATTTATCAAAAGTGTAAACAAATACATAGTAAAATAATACTAGGGTAGAACCAAAAAGAATAATAATGTTAATGTCGTGGCAGGCGGTGCGATCCTTCTGCGAAGCAGTGATGCTCGCGAAGGAGGCGGCGGAGCGGGCCAGAGAGGATAATACATCTGCCGCGCCGCTTCGTCGCAGATGGGATGAAGGAGTGGCTTTCACAGAAATCCATTCTTTCCCAGTCCTGTGAGCCCACAGAGGCAGAATCGGGGGATCCTGCCTCTGGTCACAAGGGTTCGAGATGTCGTATGTGCGTGCTGCATGCACATCTCATGAGAGACACCATTGAGAGGGGCCGTTTCTTCTCGGGATGTGGCTGGCGTTAATATCAGCGCCGGTCGACGTTGCCGGGCCGCGAATGGAATGCTCGTGACCCGGCACCGAACGTCCAGAGGAACGCCGCGGAATTTTAGTCGGTAAGACTCTGACATACCCAGTGCGCTCCCCCAGCCAAAGTAGAACGAGAGATGGAACGCAGTCTCGTCGCCTTCTCAGAGGACCGAGTAACATCGCCTAACACAAGTTTGTAAAATTTGAAACGTGTGCACGAGGGTGAAATGGCGCTTGAAAATATGAACTAAAAGGTAAACGAACGTTGTATTTTCATTAATTCCCGTCATTTGTATTCAACGAGCGTCGCGCCGCGCGGCGTCCGCTTCACTCCGAGACTCGCGGGACGTTCATTTGGATGAATGGCTGCAATACGTCGTACAGTTGTTATGCTGTGAAAATTCCTTTAACAAACAATTCGGTTTAAACTACAAATTGTCGGTCAGTTGAAACAAGCTTACAAGCAACATGCTTAATAAGTGAATTTATTTGTATTCTGATTCTTAGGTCTTAGTTTCACGTGTACATATTTCTTTCATGGTTGTGCACCTATATCCATGGCACCTACAGTATAAACTCTATATGTATAATGATATATGTATAATGATATAAGTGTAGAAAACATTATTGATTCGCTTTTATTTAAATTAAAGAATTAATATGGCATGAAATAATTTTGCTCGCGAGCTGTACTTTCTTTAAACTACTTTTAAAATATTATAATATGAGTACAATAAGCTCTCTCTATCAAAGCCAGCAATACGTTGGCAAATCTTCTTTTATCGTCAATTCTACGGGTAAAGGTGACAATATCTGGTTCATTATGTAACCCATTTACCCTATATCTAGCTTTTTATGAAAAAACGTTACATAAAACAAACCATTCAAGTATAAAACAGAAGTAACCGCGGCTGTCGACACGGCGGCAGGCGGCAACGCGCAGGAATTTACAATTAAACTTTTACAGCTCACCGCGCGCCACGCGGATTGTGAGACACAAAAGCTTTGTCCTGCAACACACAAACGCTGCAGTAAACTGTACGCGTGCCGCATTACTTTATTTTAACTGCAGGACTCTTTACGTACAATTCACATCGTGTGTACTTACTTAATTTAGTATATTTACCAATACTCTGTATGCTATAATTTTCCACAAGATTAGAAGAAATAGAAAATAATTATTCGAAGTGAATATAAAAAAACATTTTTCCATTTTCAACATTTAATTTATTGAACGTATATTTAAAAAACTTCACTTATTATATTCTGGCTTTAAATTTATTAATCAAGAAATTAGAGTAAATTAATTAGGTCACAGATCAAGGGCGTTTTTAACGATGCTTAGAAATTTAATTTTGTATTTGTACCTAATAGGCACACAAGTTAATGAAATTCAAAAAATGAGCATACAAATTCAACCTTTTTTATATAGGCATTCTCGATTCAGTAAACAAGCTTATGGTCCAGCTGATGATAAGTGGTCACTGCTGCCCATGATCATCTGTAAGCTTCTTCAAAACAGTGCTATACGTGAATTTAATCTCGTGAAAAATTATAGCATAAATAGCATTGGTAAATATACTAAATGAAGTAAGGACATACGATGCGAGTTTTACGTAAAGATTCCTGCAGTTAAAATAAACAAATGCGGCGCGCGTACAATTCACTGCAGCCTTTGTGTGTTGCAAGACAAAGCTTTCGTGTTTCACAATCCGCGTGGCGCGCGGTGAGCTGTAAAAGTTTAATTGTAAATTCCTGCGCGTTGCCGCCTGCCGTCGTGTCGATAGCCGCGGTTACTTCTGTTTTACAGTTGAATGGTTTATTTTATGTAAACGTTTATTTGTAAAAATGAACCAGATATTGTCACCTTTAGCCGTACAATTGAAGAAATGAATGAATATTCATTTATTTAATTATATATTCATATTAGCAATAATTGTTATACCACATGATCTCAGATCAAAATATATAGTTATACACAATCAACCATACTGTCATGGCGTGCAACTTTTCCAGTATGAAAATAAAACTATTTACAATGTTAAATTGAGAAATAAAATAATATACAATTTTAGCAAATAATGAAGAGCAATATCATTCATTTATTAAGTAATGAATTTTAATATAAATTTAATAAGCGATAAACAAGTAATTTAACAAATTTCATTCCTAGGTGTACTTAATTATTTATCCCTGTAGTTCCGGGATCAGAATAGGGCTACGGTATCCCCTGCCTGTCGTAAGAGGCGACTAAAAGTGACTTCCGGGGTTGCGGGCCGTAAGAGTGGGAGCTTGAACCGTCCTGCCAAGCGACCCCGTGTAGGATGACGGTATGTGTGGCCACATGCTATCGTAAACACCAGGGAGGCGCAGTGAGTACAATGCTCACTTGGAAGAGTCCCAAGAGGGCATCGCGCTCGGAGGACACCGGCAGCGGTCTGTTGGAGATCCCGGTGTCCTCCACACAGAGCCGAGGATGGCCACCGGGGGGGTTTTAGTAAGGTAAAAATCCTCGGCGTTGCTCGCACGGCTTCGTGTACGAAGGTTTTAATGTAGTTAGGAACCTAGTTTTAATGTCAGTCTCAAACCTTATAATTATAATTATCTTATATCTAAAACATAAATTAAAAAAAAATACTAACCTTGACGATAAAAGAAGATATTATTATGCCAACGTATTGCTGGTTTTGACAGAGAGCTCTTATTATACTCTTATTATCATTTTTTTAAAGTAATATAAAGAGAGTAAAGGTCCCGAGCAAAACAATGAATATTATTTCCTACCATATTAATTCTTCAATTTAAATTAAAGTGAATCAATAATTTTTCCTACACTTATAGCATTATATCAAGTCTACACCGCGGGCGCCATGGATATCGGTGCACAACCATGAAAGAAATACGTACACGTGAAACAGACCTTTATCTTCATAACTAACTAACCCTCGAAACAAAACAAACATGAATCTTGTGGAAATAAAATCTAAAATTTTAGGAATGTCTCATACGACGGCGACTTGTATTAAAAATAATGTATCTCTTAATGGAGGTAAGTAGGGGTTGAAAGTTTGTTTAAATAAACACCATTATTACCGCTTTGCACACATTTTTTCTATAAACACTGATCGTTTTCGTAACAACAATAAATTCAGTGCAGAGCGGAGCAGCGCGGTAGGCATCGCGCGGCGGGAATACGCTATTATTGTTTAAATTACTTGTATTTAATACATCTAAATTTTAATATATACAGTGCTTTGTCAGGTGGTAAAACCAGTGTAGTGCGACCGCGAGGTACCACCGCCATACTTATTTCGTCTCGATAAAAAGGTGTGGTTACCGGCACACACTTCTATATGAGGCGACTATAATTGTCAAAGAAATATAATTGTCTTATTCAATAGATAAAGAAACGGGGATTAATAATAGTTTTTGTACTAAATACAACTCTCCAGACTCTTCTACAAAAGTGCTCAATAGGTACTTTTACAATACTACGAAATATGTGTGCCATCGCAGTCTCACAACGAAAATGTGTGTCTCATATAGACTACTATTTTCAGTTAATAGGGCATTGTATACATGTAAATAAGATGAAACATAACTTCAATTGTTGTTATTCGGATAAATCCTTCCGGATGACGTCAGAAGGACGCACTGTTGCCCCGAACCGTGACAGCCTCCGAGTAACTCCTTCACAAAACACGAGAGAATTCAATAACACTCCATATCTTTTGAATATCACTTTCATATTCACTGCCGCCCGCACACATTGTGTAAGGCAGTGAACTGGAGTGTTTGTTGAAGGTTTGTCTATCATACATAAATTATTTCTTGGTTCTTCTTCACAGTGTGGTATATTCGATGAAAGATCTTTCAAAAAGATCATTGTTATTTATCCATCCATACATTGTACGATAACGTGTTCATTTTTGTTCATTCTTTGCAGTGTACTACAAGACGTAAAAATGATTTTTACGAGTAAAAGTAATAAACTCATAGAGGCCATTGTGCGGATAAAAATAAAGAGCGAAAATTCGGCTATATTAAGGCGTGCTCTGTTCTGGTTTGAAGAAGGTCACAAACCAAAGAAGAAAACGTGATGAAATATATATGTCCACTGTTAAAACATTATTAGATTATTTTACACAAAAACCGACTACATAAAAACCGAAATAGAATTTTTTTTTTTTTTTTTTTCCTAAAGTGGCATTCACATCTCGAGTGTGAGACGTATTTAGCCAATTACGACGTTATATGAAGATAACACACACGGGAAAGTGTACGGTATTTAATTTATGAAGGTGACAGGAATTTGGCCCAGGATACCTAAAACAAATAATATTAAATGACGACACAAACATTAAAGACAAAAACGGTATCATACAAATATATATGTATATAAAAATGTTAATAGGAAATGGAAAATATTAGTTGGAAGAAAGAAAATAGTTTAAATAAATAGAAATACCCTTCAGACTTTAAAATTTTAAATCATGAAACGAAATATACTTAATTAAATACACTATAAAAGGTGAATGTGTATAAGTGAGGAGAGACTGAAAGTTGATAGGTCGGGGTATATCTTGAGGGAGAACATCATATAAGGAAAATGCTAATTTAGGACAATTGAAAAAAATGTGATCTACTGTCCCATCGTCCAAACCACATTCACAAAGAGAGCTATCGCGTACTCGGATTTTGGCAAAGAAGACCGGCGTGCATGCATGACCCAAACGAAGGCGGCATATGGTAGATGTAGCTTGTTTGCCACCTTTACGGAATCGGAAAAACCAGGGTTTCTGTGGTATCAGAGGTTGTATATCCCCATAATAACGCCCTTTAATAAGTCTTGTGGAGTCCCATAAATCTTGCCAGTCATTTCTAATATGCGAGTTCGCTAAACGGAACAAATCGGTGTGGTATATTTGCGCATGATTTTCAGATCCGCTTATTGTAGCATCTCTAGCCCAAGAATCCACTATCTCATTACCTAAAATACCAGAATAACCAGGTATCCAAGCAAGGACTATATCTAAACCTTTTTTGCTACAATTAAACAGTAACTCTTTAATTTTAAAAATCACAGGGAGTTTAATTTTCATTTTGAATTGGTTACTGCAAATTTTTTGTAAACAACTCCTACAGTCTGTAAAAATAATTGTTCTAGGGAAATTATGCGAATCAGCAAATAGAATTGCTTCATATAAAGCAACAGCTTCACCTGTGAACACAGAAGTCTGAGAAGGGCATTTAAAGGATAAAGTCACATTGAATCTTGGAATCCAGACCGCAGCACCAACATTGCCATCAGTGGATAATTTGGAGGCATCAGTGAACACTGTTGTCCAGTCTTGCCAATCAGACAGGAGTCTACTAAAATTTTGGTTAGCTGCCGGATCATCTTTTTCAATTCCAAAATTCAAAATGACTTTAGGAGTAAACACTAATGAAGAAAAATCCGTTTGAAAAAGAGGGTTGATATGATAATTAAAAACAGGTGCAGAAAGATTTTTGATTTTTAAAAAACTCTTAATAATTTTGGGGGTGTCCTTATGAATCCAATATGGATTGTTTAATACCTCTTCCGAAAGTCTATCTAAACGAGGAATGAGTGGATGAGATGAACATGACATAACCCTAAAGATGAATCTATCAGATAGATATTGCCTGCGAAGGAATAGTGGAGGGTCTAAGCATTCCACTTGTAGAGCATTTATTGGTGAAGATTTCATAGCACCAAGAATAATACGCAAGCATTTCGCCTGTATGGTGTCGAATTTCTTTAGGGCTGTTTTATTACAAGGTTCCAAAATGAATGATCCATAATCGATACGGCTGCGAATAAGGGCATTATAAATAAGTTTTTGATTATATGGGTGAGAACCCCACCAAACACCTGAGAGAGCACGAAGGACATTAATACCTTTTTCACATTTATTAACTATATAATTTAGATGAGGGACACCAGACAATTTGGAGTCCAGGAGAACTCCAAGAAATTTCGTAAAGGGTACATTAGGGATGGCTTGTCCTTCATATGTGACGTTAGCAAATGGAGTGAATCTCGAACGAGAGAAGACAACAACTGTACTTTTAGTTGGGGATAGTGAGAGGCCATGTTCATCTAACCAGACATTTAGGTAACTCAAACCTTCGTTTATACGGGATGTTGCCGTATCGATACACTCAGAAGATGTATATATGGCGATATCGTCTGCATACTGAAGAATATTACAAAAAGGTAGGACCGATTGCTCTAGATCATATGTATATATGCTGTATAGTAAGGGGCTCAATACTGATCCTTGTGGGATGCCTTGCCATAGAGTTCTAGGTGGGAGGACGGAGCTACCATTCCGTATTTTAATAATTCTGCCCATAAAAAGTTTACAGACATAGTGTACAATTCTCGCAGGAACACTCAGCTCTAGCATTTTTGCTCTGAGCACCGGAATATTGACACTGTCATAGGCGGCGGAAACATCTAAGAAGCATCCCACAAGGTGTTCTTTTTTAGAGAATGAAAGACGGATATCAGTTGTAAGGATATTTAAACTGTCCATGGTACTTTTCCCTTTGCGAAAGCCAAACTGGCTTTTTGCCAGAGACTCATTATTTTCTAAATACCATTCTAGTCTGTTTTTAATTAAGTGTTCTAAAATTTTACCTAATGTTGATGAAAGAGCAATCGGTCTATATGAGCTAGCCTTCTCTGGGTCTTTATTTTGCTTTAAAATAGGAATGATGATTTGGCATTTCCAGTCTTCAGGTATTTCCCCCGTAATAAAAATGTCATTCATAAGGTCCAAAAGATAATGAAGGCTAGAAGTGCTTAATTTTGTTATAAAGCTATATGGGATACCATCTTCACCTGGAGAGGTATCTTTCAATCCAGTAAGCGCCGTATTTAACTCGCCAAAAGTAAACCTTTCATCGAAGGAAGATAAATTAGGACAGGATACAGAGAAAGGGAAATGACAAGGAACAGTGGGCGGGGCTAGGCTGTCAGCGAAGTCCTCCAGCCAAGCCGAAGAGCCATAAGAATGAAGAGAATCAGGCTTCAATGAACCTCTAAACCTTTTCATATTTCTCCATACAAGTGATGGGCGAGTTCGGGGTGACAAATTCTCACAAAACCCCTTCCATCCTTTCTTCTTTTTCTTAGAAAGTATTCTTTTTGTACGGGCAGTGATCCTTTGTAAGGTTTGAAAATCATCGAGGTTTAGAGATTCATTAAAGACGATCTCAGCACTATCTCTTTCTTTTATAGAAGAGGTGCATTCAGAATCCCACCAAGGAGGTGAGGGAAGTTTGAAGGAATAGAGCTTTTTCCTGGGGATGAATAAGTTGGCAGCTGTAATCAGTGTATTACGAAAATGTAAGTAGTTTTGAGAAGAGGGATTTTGGTTAAGGTTGTTTAAAGTACATTCAACATGTAACGAAAATTTATGCCAATCGGCTTCTTGTAATTTGTGTTTTAAAAGAGGTTCTGGGAAAGGGAGAGGGACTACTGAACAAGGTTTCGATATTATGATCGGGAAATGATCGCTGCCAAAAGAGTGGGATAGTGTGTTCCAATTTAATAAGCATGAAAGTTCTGGAGAGCAAGCAGAAAGGTCAACTGCAGATTTAGGATTTTGACCAGGATACACACGGCGAGTAGGGGAGCCATCATTAATGATACAAACACTAATATCATCAAAGAGGTCCACCAGCCAAGGGGAGAAAGAATCTGTATAATGGGATCCCCAGGAAGTGTGATGTGAGTTGAAATCTCCTAAAATAATAAGTGGGGGGGGGACTGAGGATAAAATTGTAGAGAGTTCAGGCATCAGGGAGAGTTTAGGATCAGGAATATAGATTGAAATGTAATTGATATTGGCTACGCAAGCCGCAACAGCATTGATTTCTTGGGAATGAGGAGGGAGAGGGATAACAGAAAATGGAACAGATCTTTTAATCAGCAACGCACACCCTGCCCTTCCATCATCACGATCATCCCGCAGACAGGCGAACCCCGGGACTCTAAAGTGAGATCCAGGCCTCAACCATGTCTCCGAGATGGCCGCAACAGACACAGAGTGAGCATTAATTAAATTAAATAAATCCGGTTTTTTCGGGGCAATGCTTCTACTGTTCCATTGTAGGATTTGGATTAGACCCAAAGGGGCCATTGGAAACAATTTCAGCGAGTTTGACAAGTAAGGGTGCAACGTCGTACGGTAAAACATCGCTAAATTTAGCGAAGATATTGGTGATCAGCATAATGAGCAATTCTGGTAAATTTTCATTAGGTAATGTATGAGGTCTGCTCAGTCCACAACCATTGGGAAGAGAAGATGACGGTTCTCTAATAATTTCCTCATGGGCATAACGGTCATAACCCTCCGGAAGTGGGGTCCTCACACGGGGGGGGGCTTTAAATGTCTTGCGATATGATGTCCTTTGATTAGATCCAGAAATTGAATACTCAGAAGATGGAGAGTTCTGTACTGGCTGGGGTGGAGTTTGCGCAAACATGGTTTTTGCGACGTCTGAGTAGGCTCGTCTCACCGAAGGTTCCTGAGCAGAGGCCTCCATGTACGAAATACTGTGCTCGGACATGATTTTTTTAATTCGCTTCTGTCTGTCAAACTCGGGACATGTCGGGTCAGTGGCAAGGTGTCTCCCTGTACAGAGAAGACACCTGACACGGTCAGAGGGGATATCGCAACTATCTCCAGAGTGAGACTGACCACATCTGTAGCAGCGCGCATTTGACCGGCAAGCATTTTGAACATGGCCAAACCTAAGGCACTTCCTACACTGAATGGTAGGAAGCTGGTAGATCTCAACTACCAAAGCAGTGTAGAAGGCATAAATCTTCTTCGGTAAGGACTGGCCCTCAAACGTCAGCACGACGGACTGTGTTGGTAACCATGCTGGGGAACCGTCGTCTTTTTTAATCTTTCGGTTGAGTCGGCGAGCTTTCAATATTTTCCCATACCCTTCTTTGTATTCGGTGGCATTGACAAAGTCTTCCATCGTCCACTCTGTTGGAACACCACGTACTAGACCTAATCGGGAAACATTGTAAGACGGGATTTCAGCCTTTAGGTTATGTTTGGTCAGAAGTCCATGGTCCAGAAACTCATTAGCTGCCTTAGCAGATCCGAACTCAACCGACAACCTGTTACGACCAATTTGTTTTATTCCGTCTTTTTTAACATGTTGGACACCACCTTCAAATAGGGATAACCCCAATCTAATAGGTTTCAGGCTCACCCCGGAATTCGGGGAGTCAACTATCCGGGACACATGTACAATAAATGGGCCAAAGTCTTCGACGCCATATTTACGAGAGTCAATCGCGAGAGATGGATGTTTATAGATGTGCGACTCTGATCCAAGACCACCCTCTGGATCCGTAATAGTGCGTTTGGATAATGGCTCAGGGTTCGACTTGTCAGCCGTTCTTTTCCGAGATGTTTGTGCAGCTGTTGAAGCCTGAAAACCTTCAGTCTCCCCCATACATTCGTAATCACCACCCCCCTTATCAGGGGGCTTCAAACGCTCATCTCCATCCATGGCCGCAATGGCCAGCAATAGATCGAGGTTCACTCACCTACTCGGAGTTAAAAATAACCACCACCACACAAAAATATAAGGGAATAACTGGATTCAAGGGAACTAATACACCGATACACGTGTACTTCCGTCAATGTCAAAAAGCCGAAAAAAAACGAAATAGAATTTAGATTTGTTAATTGTTTCTAAGATGTTTTTTGTTTTTTTGTTTCTATGACAATTTATTTAGATATTTCATCGCTTTTTTTATTTAAATATCAAGTTAAAAATAGAAAGAAAAAAGTGTTAAAATATAATCTTTTTTATAGCGGTCTATTTACTAACTTTCATTTGATATACATACTGTTATGATAGTAAAAAAACTATTAGACTGCCCCCTTTTTCTTTGAAAGCAAACACTGTATTTAAAAGTTGCACAGTCTATACCTGTTCAATAGCCGAGTCTGTTTCAAAGATATATCATAATATGCTACAATCCATCCCGTCAATTGGATTGTGGCGCGTCCCAAGGAATACGATATGATATACGTATGTACATACGCTCGAAAAACGTTATGCATCTTATGACACAATCGAGTAAAAAGTGCAACTATAGACCCGAAGCTCTTTTCCACAACTATACTTAACATAAAAGAAAAAATATCTGCGAGTACGTTTAATGCGGTACGTACTTGTACTTACGAGCACACGTGAAGACAGCGCGGCTGCCGTCTGCATTAGGCAGAAGAGCTGCATGTCCCACTGACCCGCTTGCTGTGTAATGACGACTCAGCGTCTGCCGCCAGCTGTAACACGTTTCATTTATGTTACATCATTGTTAGTATTTCGTGCTTTTGTAAGAAGGGAATACTTACAGAAACGCTCCATTGTTTAAATAAACTACGTTTAATTCAGCGTAGCCGTTTTAAGGTTTTGCGACTTAAATGAAAGATATTTTTTTGGACGTAACGCAGTGATAATATAATAATAATTTAAATGGCCTTCATTTACTTAATCTTTCATATATATTTGTATGTCTAGCTGTAAGTTTTCCTTCAAGAAATAAAATAAAAAAATAATAAATTTGTGGTGCATGACGCCTTCGGACTCCCTTGAGAGGCACTCTTTCAACCATTGGTCCCTCACGGCCAATTAATAGTTCCAGTTGTTGACTCCTTCCATAACTTGAAACTTGTACCTTGTTGTATATAAGTTTTAATGAGACTCCTCGAATACGTGAAAATTCGTCATTTAATCTCCATAATTATACATTCTACGAATACGAGTAAAATTCTGAAAACATTTTACAAACTGTTCAATGACTGCTTTCCCACTGACACTAAATTTGTATTTACTTAATATTGTATTTCAGTGTTTATTAAATTTACCGTTTGAATGAAGCACTCTTAGCGCTTATTGAGTTACTTATTTATTCCTCGTCGGTACCAAATCTAACACCCTCGGGACAGATTTAATTGAACCAATTGAATAGTTTTCTTATAAAAAATAGCTTATTTATTTAAGATACTGACTACATTATAAGGTAATGTGGTTAATGAAAATAACAATAGTACGACTTAAGACCACTGAACACAATGTGAAAAACCCTTTTTTCTTACTCAACGCTTATTGTCTTTGTCTTTGACTGTTCTTTTTTATGTAGATATTTTCTCACAGAATATTAAGTTTTAATAATACTGTAAATTTAATTACAGTCCACCACGTTGCCTAACTGCAGATAAATAAATTTTGCACCCTTCAAAGTATTTAGAAATAATAATATAGATATTACTATTACTCTAATTTTTTAACACGTGACAATTCACTTTAAACATTAATACTACTGCAAATGTACATAATTATGTAAAAAGAAATACGGAAGTCACAAGCTCTGACGTCACTAACGCTCCCGCACTGCACTTCCTGAGAATCCATTATAACATACGTCGAATGAAAGTAGAAAAAGCGACCTCAAACGACATTTTGCTACATTGAACAATTCAATTTCATTTCTCAACTATCTTAAAACCATTCAGCACTGCACGCCGCCGTTCCAGTCTCACGAACGGGTTAAATGGAGCTGAGAATAAAAAAAAGACACTCAGCACTCGAGCAGCACACTAAGTTATTTCTAATTGCACCTGCCATATAATATCGAAAGAAAGTTTCACTTTCAAGCGCATATACTAAAGCCTCTCGAGGATTGCGCTCCATTTTTCATTTAACACGCCACTAATGCTGTTAACTCGCATTTTATGGAAATAAAAAAGCCACTGAACATAATTTTTAGGCGAAGAAATAATCCTTTGTTCTTTGACCGTACGAGTTAAATTAAAGGCTGTACTTGGTAAGTCTCAAGTGAAGTAGCGCCCCCACGTCCGTTTCCTGAATAGCAATATGATTGTATAATATATTCCTCATGTGGTAATTTTAACAAGATTATTTTTTCAATAGCTCTATTCTAACGAAGTGAATTTAGAAAGTCTGCGGAAAATCAAGCCCCTTTGGCTACCCCTGATAAAACACCTTCACGCCTTTACATTAGTCTGCTGCTTGATTGCTGAGCACGGTTTTCTTATCATAATAAGCGTCTCTCTATTTAGGCCAATCCAATCCAATTACAAGCCTGGGAATTGAACTTGAGCCACTCTGATTATTGTACCTTCAATGGGAGACGTTTAATATTTCAAAACGGATATCCGAAATATTTACTACGTCAATTCTAGCCTTTTATGCAACTGGCTACTTGCAATGTAGCCACATGTGCCCATGGAATCTTGCAAATCCACGTGACGCGTGACGAAATAATGAGAAAACTGGGTAAATCATCGCGCGCCCGCGTTTTTCTAAGCCACAAAATTTTATCTGACTCTTCAAATATAGGCAAGAGAATTTTGAGCAATTGAACTGAATTTTAATTTGATATCGGTACATAACAACAACATATGGGATTCAAATTATTTTGTTTGCAACTTTGTTTTTCGCAATGTTCAAAAGATATACAACTAAACGAACTTATTCACACTGATTATAACTACATACAAGTCCGTGCTGCCTACCGAATCCTTCACTGTACGTGTCCATCAAGCTCTTGAGCCCTTTTGCTGAAATTTTGTGCAATTAAGGACAATATTAAGGATCCTATCCTAATATGATCCTAAGGATAATCCTTGCCTTAGGAGTTACGTGACAAAGCGGACTTTTAAATGAATTTCAGCTAAGCTTGATTAAGTTATTTCTGTAAGCTGTGTAAGTCCCAGATGAACTCTATATCTATATTTCGGTACCCTAGGTATTACAATAGTTTCGTTCCTGTAGCCTCGGGGTCAGAATAGGGCTACGGTATCCCCTGCCTGTCGTAAGAGGCGACTAAAAGGGGCTTCCGGGGTTGCAGACGGCTAGAGTGGGAGCTCGAACCGTTCGGTCAGGCAATCCCGGGAAGGACGGCGGTATGTGTGGTCGCATACCGTCGTAACGACTAGACGGAGCGGTGGGCCCAGCTGCCCATCTGGGAGGAGCCCGAGGGGGCAGCGCGCTCGGAGGATTCCGGTTGAAGTCGTTTCGAGATCCCGGAGTCCTCCTTTTCAGCGCCGAGGACGGCCACCGGGGGGGTTTTAGTGCGGTAAAAATCCCACATAACCCTGCGTCGCTCCTACGGCGTCGGGTACCTTTGGAAGGTTTCCCCCTCGAAAACAAAAAAAAAAAAGGTATTACAATAGTTCATAGAAGGAATGTTTTCTTTAATAATTTTTCTCGAACTTTACATTTTATTTTTATGTCACCTAAAAGTGCCACCGCTCTAAGTGCGGTTTAATATGTTCCGGTAATGGAACTTCCAATTCCTATTATCTACCTATCGGCTACTTAGCTCCCTGACGATATCGTAAAGACTTTACTTCGATCTCGTAATCATTTAAATCGTTCACTGAACGCTGCGAATGGTTTCCAGGGATGTCTTGCTCCCGATTTTATAGGTTTTTATAGGTTTTTTTAAATGAAAATGAGGGTGAAACCTTCAAAAGGTACCCGACGCTGTGGGAGAGACGTAGGTTCATGTGGGGTTTTTGCCGCACCTAAATCTCCCCGGTGGCTGTCCCCAGCGCTACAAAGAGGACTCTGGAATCTCCAAAAAAAACGGTCGGTATTATAAGCATTTATTTGATTACAAGATCTGCTACTGACCAGAAAATAAATTAAGCTTATTAACTAAATTTAATATCTCGTTTCACATCAGGTTAGTACAGAAATACCTAATTTCATACAAGAACTAAAAAAAATACATGAAAATTGATATAAATCAAGACATTTGGCCTACAGTCTACTGCGCTTGCCAAATGCGTATTGGTAAACTTCCCACATTTAAGATTTTCTTTAGAGAACTCCCTCAGTTGTGTAGTTTTGCAAATATGTTAAAAACAAATTGGAAGTTTTTGCTTCAGGTATTAATATATAGATGACATATGTGCAACAAATTTTCCCTTAATTAATGTTTCGTTCAAAAGCAGTAATATTTTGTATCTCTTGAAATATTTCACGTCAATTTATTTTTTTTACGATGGGAAAGGTACAAAATACAACTACATTTTTTTTAATTATCACGTCATAAAGGAAACCTTCATTCAATGTCACACATTCGGCCTAATTATTCATATTATATTCGTTAGTATTGTATTCGTATTATTTTTAACGAAATAGATATTACGGATTGTTATAATATACTTTTATTAATGAGGTCAGATTAAAGAATCACATAACATGAATATAAAAATCAATAATCAATTAAATATCAATATAATTCTTACGCTACCTCAATAATAAAATTAATAAAAAGATATATATCTTTTTGTGTGAACTAATGAACAACTGAAACAACTTGGCCAGTCTCAAGATTATTTTACAGGGTCACTTGTTACTTCGAAAATATTAAGGTGCCTAACATTTAAGTTTAATACAAGCTATTCGCGCGCAGGGCTGCCCAGGGCAAAAGCTAGGATATTTTATTTATTGATCGTAATACCGACTTAAACATCCATGACAGAAGTTTCGCCATTAGTAATCATTTACAAATGTTATTCTCAAAGAAATCCACCAATACATAGGTAATTAGTCAGTTCAATTAGAATGAAAATATGTATTAAATAATTCATATATAGTATAGACCAATTGAATTAGATTCTATAGATAAAATTAAGTAAAAAGGTAAAAAGGGCAAGTCGTTTCTGTTTTGCTACTTAGACAGCCTCCCGACGAAACTCCAGCGGCGTGTGGATACAGCCTACAATTTATTATATTATTCTTCAGAACTTTCTCTTCGTTTGTTGATTTCTCTAGACGTGATTTCCTGAGAACCCTCGACCTCAATTTAGCAGACCTTTAAAGTTGGTAGTGCTATAGAAAATGTTTAAGCGATAACTTTTGTTAAAAACGCATAAGTTAACATCGCAAAGTAGACTAAGAATAAAACTGTTCTTATTACATTGTCATCCTGGTAATATCTTAACTGTCAATTTATTTACTTGCAATTGTTTGTACCAATATTGGATTTACGCTTTCAGTATTGGTCTTCCTTCGCCTATTGATGTAAAATGGGCCACGTGGATATGAATCTTTATAAAAACTTAATAATTGACGTAATTGTCTATTAGAATATTACAGCAAATTTTAATTACAAAAACCCCAAATAAAATATTTTTAATTACAATCTTAATGTTTATCTAAAAAACCTAACGCACACAGAACATATTTGCTGTATTATTGTAGTACCAAACGTCCATCTGGATAGTTGTCAAGTCATGTGTTATTGTATTAGCAGAATGGGTCCAAAGCAGTCCTACATTTAGACAATACTGTGTAACGACAATATATCTACATATGGGCTCGGACGTAGGCACAATAGGCATAACTAATGAATGGCCTTTCAGAGGGTTCTCGAGTTCTTGCCCGTTATTGATTACAAGGCATTTGCCTACGAAGATTATAACAAACATTTACTTATAATCGATTTCCAAAACGAGACGCCATACACTCTCACGTTTTTACAATGCGTGTGACGTCATACCATTCCTGTGCTACGAGTATTCGTAGCATAACAATAAAATAATACAAATGTTGTTTCTTGTGTACAGCTATGTACACAAGAAACAACATTTGTATTATTTTATTAAACATCCCTTCTAATTATGTACATTTTAATTGAATCTATATTTGATATCTTCCTTAAGACTAAATTTCATCCCTATTAGGGTAAACCTTTAAATTTAAATGAATATATTAAGTTGCTACTTGACTTCAAAAACAGTCTCTGGATTCGTAGTAACGTACGTCATCATCGGCTCCTACTGGGCGATTCTAACTAAACTGATCTCAGGTTAGTCCCTCTCCTGCGCACTATGGACAATCGAGGTCTGTATTAGATCATAAATCGATAACTTTTTTATTTGTTAAGATAACCGATTGAATTTTTGCACAAGCATAAAGTATAAAATAGCGCTTTAGGTAAAGTTCAGATATTATACTTTTATTGGAGTATATGTATATAAAAAAATCATGAAAAAAAAATTTTTTCACTAAACCCTTTTATTTAATTTCCTTAGTCCACACTACTTATAGTAGTAATAAAATGTATTATTAAAATCAGTTTATTACATAACAATGTTTCTTAAGCTGTTATTTATTTGAGAAAGAAATTAATCGTTATCATTACACATACTTATTTAAAAAAATAGAAACTATACAATAAGTGATTTACAAGTAAAAGAATATTAGAAATGATTGTATATTACACAGTGAGTATATTATATTTAATTATACTTGGTGAACTTCGGGGTCCATAATAACTTCATTCACTTTTAAAAGATCTAGGGTATCTTCATCAAGTGCCTTCACACTCTTGCTATATGTTTTTCTAAGGCTGGAAATGTACGGATCTGATGTGTAGAAAAGAGTATGAATTACATCTTCATTTGTAGCTGATCGAGAGCACTTCCTGGCATGATGTAGGCGAAATTTATTATAATCCTTATTACGGGCTTCGTCTTCGGAAAGTTGACCAATAGGAATCACACCAAAATGCCTAATGGCACTTTCTCCGTGAATCAAAACTGAAGATGGCATGTAGTACCATTCATAAATACTTACATAAATCCTGGCAGTTTGCATGGCAAATTTGCCAAAATTTTCGGCATTTATCATTACAGTATTCTATGATATTCAAATACAGTCATTGTATCTCGGTCAGCAAGCCTTAGTTTTTCCACGAGTTTTGCTTCTAATTCTCCTATTGAACGTAAGCCCTAAACGTAGGCATTGCAGATGTGTTCAAAGCCATATTCACTAAATAGCGCGGTATTTTTTCGCCTCTTCGTTGATTCTTATGAATCCCCATAAGAGACACAGGATCTACCACGTTTTCCAGAAGACGTCGATGGCGAGTTGTCAGGTGCTACTGCTTCAATGATTGGTAAGGTTACCAAATATTCAGAATCTTACCAATTTTCGTTCTTTTTTAAAAAGGAATCCTTTTTCCGGGACGCTTCTGTCCATCGTTCATTAAAGGAACGAATGAGATTCATTTGAATGTCGCTGATAATAAAACATATACTGCCTTCAGAAACATGATTTTTTTCTTTTAGAACTGTTGATAGAGCTTCAAGTTTTTTTCCTCCTTCAATGTATGGGAGTAATAATTCACGCTTAGAACACTTGAAAGTATTAGTCATTTTGAAATTTAGAGAAGACACTTAAAAATCAAACGTCTATTAGTAAATGTTACCAATTTGTAATAGTTTTAGTAAATTGATTCACTCTTTTTATATAGTTTCATAAATGAGAGTAGTGTGCATTTTATTGATTAGTAACACCGCAAAATATGTGCAAAATAAAGATAACACGTCCTTGTATCAATAAAAAATAACAATTTAATTAAAATTTACCGCTAACTTATCAATTATATAGGACAACATCAGAAACCACATAGATAAAGTTTTCTTGTTCCCTGACTTGTATCGTAGTTTTCTTGATAACTTCTAAAACCGCACGAATCCGCAGCTGATTTTTATAAATGTTATTTATGAATATAAAAAAAATAAATAGACTATAAAACAACATCAAATGTAAAGCGTCGGGAGACGTCGGTAACTGTCAAAACTCTCGATGAATTTTAAACACGTACCTTTTTTCTCTTCATTAAATTTTAATATTTTTTATAGGAATATAATCACAAAATCCACAACATAATAATTGTTTTAAAATCTACATACTATAAGCTTTTTAAAAATATATAACACTTTATACCTATTTACACAGTTTTTTAAGCAAATTATATTTAAAATATCGAAGCGAACAATCTGAAATAGACATTCTTACGTACTACAATTTCTCACAATAAAAAAATAAATATTCCAAATGTAATTCACGAAAAATTAACTCATTACATTAAAGTTCCACTATAAAACTATTTAAAAAAAAACAACGTGCCTCAGGGACGACTTTAGTGAAAACGAATTATGATCTGCCGTTGTTCTACCATTGTCCATAGTGCATCGCCGCGATTTATAGCGTTAAACCTTATCCTTCACAAACACCGCGCCACAGTGCCGGTCTGCTACAGAACACAGTCAGCGAATTGTGCCCGTTGTCCTGACATATCGATAGGTTTACTTTCATTCATATATTTTCCGTTACACAAAAAGGGATCACAACTAATCATACTCTAAATAGAATGTTTAATTTACAGAACTGTGCCGCCAATGTTCTGACGATTTTGGAGCAAAACCAGCGAAGCTGTGTTTTTTTTCACATTTTTTTCTTTTACAATTCAAGCGAACTTAAACATTACCCGCAGTCTCTTTATGCTAATCGGACGTAGAATTTACGTAAATTGAATTGACGTTACATACAGTTACTTAGGTATATTTTTCTTATTTCCAAATAATAATCTTCATCAATCTACAGACTTGGAATACGAATCTTACTGGCAAAAAGTTAAGAGCTTTAAATGTAAATAGAAAAAGAAAATATTTAAAAATAACTCGTTAAGCACCTGAAAATATGAAAAAATCTCTTCAACTTGCTATCAAGTTACGTTGGTTAATCTCGGGAAATTTTAATTACTTACTTCATCTTTGACTTTTTAATCTCGAAATTGCAATATTGCAATTAGTAATCTCAGCTCGCTCCAGAATACTGCAAAAGAAATAGAACAGCTGTTCTGCTTGTCTTAACATACTATTATTGGTTGATTTATTTCCTATTGAACTGTAAATAAAGAAACTGAATATCATGATTACCTTCGTATTATCTTGGAAACTCAACCATGCCAAAAAAAATAAAAACAGTAAATTTTCATAATAATATTAATTTTTAAGTACTTAGTAGATTCCACATTTTAAGTCCTTCATCATACATGTCAATAATTATATTAAAATACTTTGATTAATATGGCACATATTGAACTAATGTTTGGGTAATTAAAAAAAAAACTGGGTAAATGAAAAAACATTCATTTTTTTTCTGTTTCCATTTCATTATATCTAACTAAAAACCAGTTATAACAATGAAAGCGTTCATGATAATCATATCGTCAGTTTTGCTTTATTGCAGGGTCTTATCGTTTTTATATTAATGAAATTTCCGTCAGTCACACATTTCTTCGCTACAAGATGAACATTTGCAGCTATAACATATATTCTGGCTCTACGAGTTGTTGCAAACCTTTTAAAGAGCTTACTGCCGCGGTCCTGAGGGCGAACGCCACAAAAGCCTTAATTTCTGCCGTTAACTGAAATATTGCTTCATTATTTATATTAATTCAACCAGAGAGGCCTATAGCGTCTTACTTCGACGTTATTTATTAAATATGGTTGAGGATCGAGTTTTAAGTGTACTTCGCCTGATGCACATAATTGTCGGAATAACATTGTACATTTCAAGTTCAATGTATCGTAAACTATAAATTTATTCTACAAGTGTACTTAAATGCCCGTAAATAATTACAAATTAAGCTTTTGATAAACATAATTCAAGAATGTTTCATTTTGATTTCAGAGATGATTTGAAAAATTTACGTTTTGATACACCTTTTGGATTCGGATTCGAACACAATGGTAAATTTTTGTCTTATTTGTAAATAACCTCAATAGTATATTTAAAAATATGTATTTGTTTATGAGCCTTACAACATTTCTTTTTATTTTAATTTAATTATTTTAATTGGACCCTCGATACAACTTTTTATTTGAGATTTATTTACGGGCAAAACATTGGTTTTAGTCTTAGAAATGTATATATGTATGTGCCTCAATTGAATCGCTTTAGTGAATTCGAAACGAATTGGCTTTGATGACCTGCATGGAGGTGCGGTTACCATAATCAAAGCCGGCGATGCATTGGCAACTCCTCTCATGATGCAAATGTGCATAGGCGACGGTGACTACTTTCCATCAGGTAGCCCGTCTGCCTTATCGTCAGGTTAAATTATAACAAAAAATACCGATGTGACACGCAGTGGGTTCTGAGTTCGATTCCCCACCAGACATATACCTGAATGATGAGTTTAGATTCTTGTTCTGGGTCTGGATATTTGTGTATTCGTCTTTGTGTATGTCCATGGCACCCACGACACAGGAGAAAATCCTACTGTGGGCCTATGAGAGTAGAAAGCGTTATTTTTGTGACGGACAGATATTAGAATCATGAGTGATATTACACATTCTGATAAACGGAAATTGGAAATTTGATTGATAGTAATCCTAGCG
Organism: Spicauda simplicius; assembly: GCA_949699795.1. Lineage (NCBI taxonomy): Eukaryota > Metazoa > Arthropoda > Insecta > Lepidoptera > Hesperiidae > Spicauda > Spicauda simplicius. The sequence continues at coordinate 501,566 of OX453071.1, read as the reverse complement.
TGCGATTTTGAGTGGTACTTGGCTATTTATTTCACTTAATCAACCACACGCTTTGGCTTTTCAAAGCAATCATTATATGTATATCAAAATATACAATACCAGACATTATACGCGATTCTCCTTTTTTATAATTTCTCAAGTAGTACTTCCGTGTGACAAGGTCTAAATGTAAAATAATTATTCAAGATTTTCTTTAACGCTGATATTGGCGACACTTCAGCTGTATTCAACTTCACTTATCTTAAAATGTGTGGCGCTGCGAGAACAAATATCATTACTATCTTGATTTTGATAAAACACTGTATAAAAACAATTTTCAAGTTGTGTATTCTGCTACATCTCCATCCCAACGTTCAGTGTATTTCATGACGTGTCGCCGCCGAATAGCGCTCGACACCACTCACCATTAGCTAAGAGTCTCTTCATTTCATGTTCAACGTTCCTAATACGTCTGGAGCTGTAAATCATATACATTTTGGAAAATATCAATCTTACTATCTAGCGAAAAAAAAAAACAAACGTGTATCTTTCCTCCAAAAAATACTATCTTTGGTTATGTCGTTATTCTAATACGCGTGAATAGACCGTCGGTGATTGCAATTCTATGCTTGATCGAGCGGCAGCGAGGCTCCGTGAAGTATATAATAGATAAAATAGTACAATAGCCTCAATCTCCGTACATAATACTCAGTATACTGATCCTTTCAAACTCTATTTAGAAAAATGTATTATAAAAAAAAATAGTCAAAGGCAAGAATGCTAAAACTAAACACTTATAAAATATGACGGAGATTATACGCATGAGCTTAATATTCTATTTATTTATTTTTAAACTGTTCTTATAAAAATATATGAATTTTAATTTGCATGTATATAATATTATTTGATACTTTATTTATTTAGCTACTTATAAAGGAACACTTTAGCTTACATATTTATTTAAATATTTACATGGTCTGATGACAGATGATTGTTTTAGTGTAGCGAAATTCTTGTAAGGAATATTAAGTGCAATTAATAGTTTGTTTATATTTACTTTTTATATGCCTACCACAAATTATCGCTATCCTCAAGGGTTGACTGACAGAGAATGCCACTAGGCATTAAGTTTACCCTTGTAACCATTAGCTTAAGGTGTTTCAAAAATTAAATAAATAAATAAATGAAATAATTAGAAGCTTTAATTAAAAACCAAGATAAAAATACCTGTTTTACTGTACTTGGCCTCCCAATGTGGAGTGCCTAGAATAGAAAGGCTGATTGGTGCGTCTAATACGGCATATTTTCATAAAAATGTTGGCTTTAATATCGTCAGCTTTGAGTTATATTTCGCACAAAGTATACAACATTATCGCACACTTTGCCCTTCACCTGGAGGTCGTCTGGCAAGATAAGAATAGAGTGTATTTTATTTACCCGTATTAAAAATCAACACGTTGAGTTGATTTTTATTGAGTTTACTTTCTTCGAATGTTCTTATGAAAAGTTTAGACGGTTGAAGTTTGATCTTTATATTATTAAAACTACATGTTTTCTACTCGTAGTTTGCTACATTACATGGGTACCTATGTACAGCTGTTGTAAGTTTTATAATTTTCAACAAAAAATACATGGAGGGAAAAGGTGAGAAATTAAAAAAAAAATCTTTACCAGAAAAATATCTTGAAACAGTTTTAAACATCACCGTGCTTGCAATCATGAACTAAATAAAGTTATTATTTTACGTAACTCTGAAGTAGCAAATGAGTATGTAGTTCACCTGATGGTAAGTGTTCACTACCGCCCGCGGCTGGAAGCAACTTTATACAGAACAAGAGTTTCTGTATGAAGTTAATCGCAAATGTTATTCAAACGAAGGTCCTGTTTTAAAATCGAGCCGGACAACATACCTTTTTACTGAAACGCAAGATTCTCTTCACGCTAGAAGTACCTAGATGTGCAGTAGTACCATCCCTGTCAAACCTAATATTTGCTGACACCTTGAAAATATTTCAAAATCAAATAATAGTATTATTGTCATATGTCCCCGATGAAAAAGGGGAGTGCTAAGGTAAGTTTAGATGTAGAAGTTGAGAGAAGACCATCAATAATCACTCACGAAATCCCATGGATTGCCTCTGCCAGCCACTAAAAACAAATGACTATCGTAAGAATACCGTGGATTGCGTCTAACAGCAGCGAAAAAGCCGTCTCCTGCCATCGAATTATACCGGCCTATATTCCTTATGCCGTCTCCATTTGAGGACTTTTCCAGAAAGAGGTCGCTCGTAGAACACTACTCGGCTGTACAGCGTTCAAGAAACTGCGCCATATCTTCTCATCTGATATACATCAGAGCCTGAAGTCCAAGCAGTGTGTGAAGGCGGCATTTCTAAGCTAGTCTTATCTGAACTATTTATCAGGCCAACTTTACTAATATATGATATAGCTCGACATTGTTTATTGCGAGACGCGGCCCGCAATATATCACAAGTTGGGATAACTCGGTTACCTAGGTAAGCTCTTTATGTGTCTTGTGAATCATACAGAATTTTATTTGGTATAGTTATTTGATTATGTTAGCCCGAGTTATATCTTATTTTAAAGATTTTTTTACCAGAATTATATAAATTGACGTGGAATAATATAATTATCTACCTATTAAACTAAATAATTAGCACAAAAGATCCAGTAACTACAATTACACAAGTCATTAAATTATTCCTATTGAATAGTAGAACCTCCTTTATATTGATTTAACTGCTCAGCCATTGCTCTAACACGTAAGATACGTATTGATAAACGATAATTAACGTAACCGCTACCTTCATATTACATGAAAGGGCAGCGCTACATGTAATATGTTGACGTGTCAATGGCTGCCATGTCCACATGTATCCCTGCTCCTGAGGGCTGCTCCAATAAACCCAGTAAAATTATTACTGTGGAATTTCATGTTAGTTATAATTATTTCCTCGAGTCCTTTAAGGCCATTTGAAGTGTAAAAACACGAAGTGAAAGCCGGAGAAAAACCTAATAATAAAAATATCCCGCCTGGGACTTGTTCGAAAAGTTCAAGTCTTGTATCCTTATCACATGATCAATTAAACCAAAACGTTAAAACCTAAGTGTATTCCACTAAACTCAAATGCTACTTTAATTTGTTACGACATTAATAAAAGTAATAAAATGTTATCTTAATTAGACTATTGCTGTTATCACACCAATTTTAAAGTACCTATAGGTTAGTTTCGTACAAATTAAAAACGTACGTGTGCATAAAGTTTACTACAAGCGTGAGAGTAAACCCTAACGAACCCTAAAACATCGATGGAAAGGACGCAGGTTTGAAAGACAATATTTGTAGGAATAACTCGGATAAACGTTCTGTATACTTTGTTAAGGAGTAGAAACCTGTTCAATACTAAGCTCGTTAGATTTTACTATTCCTTGTTATTGACACACTGAGAGCCCTAAATATTTTTTTTATTATCCTTGCGCTACTCAACGCTCTATATAATGTCTTTTATGAACAAAAGTCTATATGATTACTATATTAGTAGTCAGTAATTAAATTAATGTCGAGAACCAAAACGATTTATATTAAAAGTTTGTATTTATCATCCATTTTTTGCTGATTTCCGTTAGCGGTAGTTTTTGTTGATATATTTAATGTTAATAATGGATAAGTCAATTCTGTGATAGTAATACAATTTCAATGGATACTAATTTTTCCATTAGTAATATTATAGTCAATTAAAATTTTAAATGCTTTATTTACGTTGTACAATCAGATATAATAAAATGTTTAGATTGGAAATTAATTTCACAGTTAACTCATTAAAAAGAAATAACTGCACGCAGCGCTGTATAGGAACTGTACTGATAAAACTGTATGTAGCACTTAAACTACCTAAGGCAGAAAATATTAATGCGGAAATTGAAACTATTCAACCAACATTTTATTCAATGTAAATCATGTTCTACGGGATGAATAACGTAATAAGTGGTGTTTATTTTTATAACTAAGTCGTTAAATAACTTCTGGAGCGGTCTTTCATAAGAGATTCCGTTTTAAATTAAGTTTTATCAACGAAGTATTCGTAACGAATAAATTTCAAAAGCGAGATAACGAAGCGTTCGTTTATTATACTGTCGTTTTAACTTCCATTTTCACTTTATGAAACCAAGACAGTCCATATTCTACGCTTAAATAAATCAAGTACTGTCATAAATATGATTAAAAATAAAGGTCTGCAAAACCAGTCTCAGTTTTCCGATCTGACAGATGTATTCTTTATTCTTCTTATACCGATAATAATAAATGGTAAAGGCATCCTAGAAAGTGCGTAAAACTTTACCAGGAAAAGTGTGCAAATAGTTTCTTATTTCGAAATTAATGGAGTTTGGAAAAATTCACAAATTTTCAAATATTATCGCAGTTTTGTTCCAAAATACTGAGCTACAGGTGTATAAAGATAATTTGATGAATATTGTCTTAAATATTCGTGATCAACGCGCTGAAAAACGCATGCATAAATACGTTGTACATCTGTATCAAAATTAAGATCAATTCAAGAAAGGAGTAAACTGAAAGTTTATAATCTATTCATATAAGATAGAGAAAAGTTGATGTCGAAAAACGTATTTTTCATTTTTATTTATAAGCAGTCATCAGAAAAATTACGACGACACTTCCAAGGCCGTTATAATAAGCAGGTAGTCGTAAAAAGCTTATAAAAAGTGATGAATACGTAAAGAACGAGGAGCCTGATCGCGTCGCCGCGCGTGACACTGAATACCATTTTAAAATGTAATATTTAAAAAAATCACTTGTTAATTTATATTACAAAATTCGCAGAGTCTTGTGTTGCCCACACCCACGTTACAGAAGGCAGAAGTAACGTACGCTTTGCAGGCTTACTTTTATATGAGGCGATAATCCCAGTCCTCAGGAGTAACAACACATATGTAATCGACTGCATATAGAACCCTTGTTATATAAAGAGTTGCTTACTGTACTGCACTAAATAATCTATTAGCAACCTCATATAATGCAGGGGTTCTATTTGAAGGCAATCGAGCTTAGCTTTAACATTGTGGCTTAGCTTTTGTATTCAGCTATTTAGTTCCCAGCTGACAGAAGGAACGTTGTGGTTGGCACTCATAGATCAGACATCTTATCTTCTTATTGCCAACTGCTTTATTTAATGTTGTTGTTACCTCTTCATTTTAACGTCCTTTGTGATTTTTCAACCTTTCAAGCTTCTTAGTGAAGCAATTTGAATGATTTTCAACATAAATTTGATTTAAGTTTTTTTATACCTTTTTTATTGTCTCCCGTAAATGAATTCTACGACGCTTCAACTTATGTTAATATGTGTATCTTAGTGAACCTGGAAGTGTAATTTAAAAAAACAAACAATTGATAAAATTAATCATTACTGTTTCAATCCATCACATTCAAAACTGCATCCAATACTCTTAAACGTGAGTTAAGTTTATGCTTCTACCTAGAATATAATTTTAGATCAAGGTCTTATTTAAAGATTACATTTTATAAAATCCTAAACATGAAACTAAATTCTTCATCGTAATTTTTTTTTTTTTTTTTATAATTTAACCTAACGATAAGGCGGACGGGCTACCTGATGGAAAATAGTCACCGTCGCCTGTGGACATTCGCAACACCAGAGGAGTCGCCAATGCATCGCCGGCTTTGTAGGAGAGCCCTTTTCGCACCTTTCTTGAAGAACCCCATGTCATAGCGCTCCGGGAATACCTCAGGAGGAAGCTCATTCCACAACTTGCACGCTCGTGGCAAAAACGAGCGTGCAAACCGAACCGTGGAGGACCGCCACGAGTCCAGTTGGTATGGATGGAACTTCATCCTTCGGCGAGTGGTGCGGTGAAGAAAAGGTGACGAAGGCACCAGGTTAAAAAGTTCCTCGGAACACTCGCCGTTGTAAAGCCGGTAGAACACGCAGAGGGAGCCTATGTCCCTCCGCAGGCTTAAGGGTTCTAACCGATCGGTGATCGTTGGGTCGTTGACGATTCGGATCGCACGTTTCTGCACGGAGTCAAGTGGGTTAAGTTGGTATTTGGGCGCCCCTGCCCAGAGATGCGAGCAGTACTCCATGTGGGGTCTCACTTGAGCCTTATAAAGCTACCGCTCGGCCCTGCTCAGAACGCCCAAACTTTTTGGATGCCAACTTGGTTTTAACGTCCAAATGACTCCGAAACTGCACATCACACGAGATGTCAACGCCCAGGATCCCTACGCTTTTGTCAATTGTAAGAGAGGTCCCTTGGAACTTTGGCGCCATGACAAATGGGGCTTTTTTAGCGGTAAACGCGCAGACTTGTGTCTTCGTGGGGTTGAACTCAACAAGGTTAAGTCGACCCCATTCTGAAACCCGCTCCAGAGAGTGCTCGATTTCAGACACAAGTCGAATTCTGCTTTCCTGCACGAGTGTCCGAGAGGTGTTTGAACGGCCCGTGTACAAGGCATCTCCCGTGCTGTCATCTGCATAGCAATGCATGTTACCGACTTGCTGCAACATATCATTGATATGCAGAATGAACAGCGTAGGGGAAAGAACGGAGCCTTGAGGAACACCAGCATTGATGGTCTTCATGTCTGAGCAGCACCCATCAACCACAACTTTAATATGCCGCTCAGACAGAAAACTGGCGATCCATGTGCACAACCTCTCGGGAAGACCGTAAGATGGAAGCTTCGTGAGAAGAGCCCTGTGCCAAACCCGGTCGAAGGCCTTTGCAATGTCCAGGCTAACCGCCAAAGCCTCCCCATTGCTCTCTATGGCTCGCGCCCATCGGTGCGTAAGGTACACCAGAAGATCACCAGCTGAACGGCCCTGGCGAAAACCATATTGGTGATCGCTGATCAGCTGGTGCTCCTCAAGGTACCTTAGGAGCTGGGAGTTGATTATTCGCTCCATCACCTTAGAGAGCAGGGAGGTTATTGCAATGGGCCTGTAATTGGCCGGGTCACTTCTATCACCCTTTTTAGGGATCGGATGAACGAGGGCCACTTTCCACGAAGACGGTACTTGTCCCGCCGTGTAGAATGCGTGTAGATGAAGCTCGCTTCATCTACACGCATTCTGCGCTCCCGAGTTGGCTCCCATCTTAACGCGCTTATTCTCGAATAAGCGCGTTAAGATGGGAGCCAACTCGGGAGCGCACGTCCTCAACACCACTGCGGGGATTTCATCTGGCCCGCTCGACTTCTTTATATCGAGGGACAATAGAGCACGCCTGACAGCTTTCTGTGTGAACCGTATATTAGGCATTGTGCTATCACATCGCGGGATGGTAGGCGGTGTGGTCCCCCGATCGTCAAGTGTCGAGTTTGAGGCGAAAAGGGTACCAAGGAGATCGGCTTTCCCTTTTGCCGTATGAGCCAGAGAATCGTCTGGTTTTCGCAGTGGGGGAAGTGAGGAGCAACAGAAATTACCCTGGACAGCCTTGGCAAGCGACCAGAAGGCTCGACTCCCTGAGGGGTAACCCATTAGTCGCTCACCAATTCTGCCCATGTGCTTTGACTTCGCCTTAGCCATTTGCTTCTTTGCTGTACGGGAGGCAGCGTTAAATGCGGTTCGGAGCTCGGGGCACTTCGGATCCTTGCATGCGTTCGCTGAAGCCCAGGCTTGATAGGCATCTTGCTTAAGGCTTAACGCCTTAGCGCAAGATGCATCAAACCAGGGCTGGTTCCGCCCGCCGACGGACACGACAGAGTTTGGAATGAAGCATTCCATACCCTGCCGCATCACGTCGGCGACAGATTCAGCACACGAGCTAGGATCACCCGAGACGAAACATAGCTGCCTCCAAGGGTATGAAGCCAGGAATTCCCGGAATCCGTCTCAGTCTGCTGACTTGTAGTGCCAAACTTGTCTCCTCCCGCTGGGACGTGTCCTCACGGGTTGAGACAAGGGCACAGTAGAACTTACCAAGCAATGGTCAGACAAACCAAGTGGAGCCTTGACCATTACTTGATAGTCTTCAGGGTGGGAGGTCAGCAGAAGATCCAGCAAAGAAGCAGTATGGGTCTCTACATCAGGTACCCTGGTGAAACCGGGCACGACCTGAGAGAGTCCATAGGCCAAGGAGAAGTCATATGCAGTTCTTCCAGCAAAGTCAGTGATCCGGGAGCCCAGCCAATCAGTATGATGGGCATTGAAGTCACCCAGAATCACTAACTCCGCCGAAGGACACTGCTGCAGCATTCTGTCGGTCGCCCACTGGATGTGCTCAAATAATCGAGTTGTTTCCACATCTCCGCTATAGGACCTATATAGGCACGCATAAACACGGGTCTGCCCTCCGATGTCTACGCGCACCCATACGCGCGTCCTTGTCTTCAAGGCAGCTAAGACGGCGACAGCAGATATCTTCTCGAATATACACACACACCCCGGCTCGACGTCTAAATCCGTGCTCTAGTTTATAGCCGGGGTACTCCAGATACGATGTGTCATCTGGAGTTGATATCTGCGTCTCCGTCAAAAAGAGTAAAGCCGGCTTTGCCGTCTCAAGATGGTGGTGGACGGCATTCAGATTGGAATGGACCCCGCTGATATTACACATGTCCACAATGAGAGTGGAGAGGGTCGCCGCTGTAATAACTTTACCTCTTTTTATATCTTTGCCCATTGTGTTAATCGCGAAAAGATAGGGAACTGGAAAGGATTTGCGGTGCTCCATCGACGCCCTCCCAGGTAAGGCGCAGGTTCAATTACACAGCGCTCGCAGAGGGGAGGTGGGATGCTGGCGCGGGGGACGGAAGGGCCCCCGGTCCCCCCCGTGCACGACTACCTGGCTCCACTCCGGTCTCTTACTCCGGCAAGGTAATCGTGCAACGGGATTTTTCGCCGGTTGGCGGGACAGCCTCCCGGGCCAGAGGTTAAGAGTGTTGCCCGGGTTCGGGTCCCCAACTAACCAGCGGGCGGTCAGCGGAAAACCGTTTCACCGGGTCTCCCTGGCCCCCGCGCCAATACACCACGCCTACGCGAGCGACGGTGCCCAAAGGACCCACCAGTCCGGGAGATACGCCGTCGGAGGCATCACAAGGGGATGGGAAGGGGGGAAGGGGGATAAACTGGCTCTCAGGTGCACTACCGAAACACGACCAGTCGTTATTAACGCTAGATTCCGACCTGAGGGTGGTAGCTAGCCAGGCAGATCCAGCGAAGGGATCTTACCACCAAGCAAATGTTGTTGTATTTGAGCCGTTATCAAGTTGCCAACATTGAAAAACTCCCGCAAGATTCCACAAACAATAAAATTTCACAAACGCGGTGTAGCCAAGTGGATCAAAGTATAACAATAAAACATTAATATAAATGAAACCTCAATTGATTAAGCCGCTGGCACATCCCACCCCTCCGTTTAGGCGAGATTGGTTTATTTATCGAGACGACGATTGCGATAACGCTCAATAAATGTCTCTTTATCGTTAAACACTTCGTAGCAATTATAAGGCAGAGGTAAATAAAATAGTAAATATTGAACCAATTTATATGCGAAATATTCTTTGAAAGTCTTATGGCATTCAGTAACACCGAATTCTGTGAAGTAGAAAAAGCGTGTGTTAAGGTGAAAAAATTTGGCGTGATAACTTAATTGTGCCCAACTGCTGGTAAAATTAATGTCTTCGCCCACCCAAGTTTAAAATTGAAATGATTTTTAAAAGAGTAAATGGATTTCAATAAAGTGAAAAATATTTTTTAATTATTTAGGCTGCATTCCGGTGCTTGAAAACGGCAAACACTACTAACAGTGTTATAAATTAACTTCCTCATTATGACAGAAATTCAATGTTGTTAAACTAAATAGTACCGGAGGCGGCGGCCGCGCGGCACTTTCCAGGTGAGCGGACACTAAACACTCCCGGGGATGTATCGTTGTTACTAATTTATCACCTTTTGCAAGTAAAATATAGAGCGAACGGCACTCAGCACAAATTTTAGTTAGAATATTATTTTTTAGCTATAGGTATTCTAGAAGGAAAGTATGTTCTAACAGCATTTGATAAAAAAAATTCAATCCAAACCAAGTACCAAATATTCTGTTCACACAACGAAGTTTGTTTTTCCGATAAAATATTAAACACCCTAAAATATGTATTTTAAACCTAATATCAATGAAAAGTAAGTATTAAATAGTACTTCACAACAAATGTCTGATAGCAACTGAGTTATTCTGCTTGAGTGGTGTCTCTCAGTTTATGAGAACCACTTACGCTTAAATTAAAATTACAAAGCGGTGTCATCGTTCGTTTATTCGCCTTTACACGTGAATGAGATTTTTCTCAAGAATAATTCTATGTCTTAACCTTACACGCTTAACAAACGTCAACAAGTTATCATAAATTCCAAGATGTCGATAGAATTCTTGACTTTTGATAATTATTTACATATCGTACAGCAAAAAATAACCTCGTATCAGTTAAAAATAGAGCGTGGTTAACCAAAGGTACATTTAAGCTCACTACTGCCAACCGTTAGGGAGCGCAACGAGTCACAATGACCCAAACTCTGATGTTCATTATTTTGGTTGTAATTTTAAAATTTTAGACATTTGTCGTTCGAAATAACTGGATTTTCATGGATTTTAATGGATGGAGCTCCAATTCGTATAAAGTTTGAAGCCTGTAATCCCTCTGATCCTATTAGAAATTGTTCGGCGGTTTGGGTTCTAATTTTGAAATACTTTTACCTAATCATATTTCATTCTATCTAACGGTAAATTACCAATATTAACACGTTTTTAAAGTTTTTTTAGAGCATTGATGATATTGGTATAGTTATTGGATGTATAATGCAAATTTTATGTAAGAGTATAATGAATATGGTTATCATAACATTTAGTATTCTTAATAATTATGATAAGTGTAATTACGGTGCCAAATGCGGTTGTAAAAATTAAACAACACCAAAACGGTACGTTATTTAAAACGTAAACGTACGATTTTTTAATGTGATGTTTGTTTTAATATGGCGTATATCTGATGGAAAGAGAGATGCATTACTACCCCTGAAGACTAAGTTGGAATACCTCGGATCTTTATCTTATCGTTCCCTTTCAGACTACAATTCAGCAGCTCTTACATTATTGTTTTAACAGAAATAAGAGTGTTGGTGTTTGCTCCGAAATGGAACAACGGCTTGGCACCAGCAAAAGGATTTGTTACGATATCCTTTTACCATAACAATATGTCTAATTACCATCATGTACCAGAGAAATCATATCAGCTGCTGGCAATAGCGTTGATTGTGTATTATTTATATCGACTACTTTTTTTGATATTTATGGTACATGTACATGTTGCCTTTACTCCTAAGAAAAATTACATTGATGAAAGCGTATTATGTTTTGGGGTGTTGCAATTCAAAGATATCGGGCATGCCTAAGTTTGAGTAATAATAATTCTCAGCTCGTCCAGATCTTGAAAGCTTGTCTATCGAATTGTCGAGAAAAATAGAAAAGTTGGAAGATTTACGCGTGATGTAAGTGGATAAAGTAAAGATATCGATCATTGGCGGCTTCAGTAAGTCATTAGGGTCGCCGCCGGATAACTTGCCATGATCTAATTTATTTGTCGTCGAGTGTGTGCAGCGGAGGGGATGATATGACATGAGTGAGAGGCGGTGGAAAAGATGAAAGTGGCTGTTGCTCATATTCGCTTATATATTTGGTCATATCGTGTAATAAATGTTATTTGTTTTATAAAAGGTTCCTATTCTCACTCTCACTTCTCACGCAGTTTAAATAATTTACTGCCAATTTTCCGACTCAGTTGCATGGATTGTGGTCGCGGTCGTCGTCGTCCACCCATTACTGTCCCACTGCTGGGCACGGGTCTTCTCTCGGAATGAGAGAGCTTAGGCCATATTCCACCGCGCTGGCCAAGTGCGAATTGGTGGACAGTGGTCGCGGTACTCGCTACATATTAAATTAACTACAATGAAAAATATTTAACACTTGTCAGAGTTCCAGCTTGTGTTTTGTTTGCGTCTTTGTATCTTCCGGGAATGACCATTAAAACGTATGTACAGCTGATTAATAAAATAATTTCGCAAAGATGACAGGAGTAAAGTAACAATGTAATAAATATTAAGAGATTTACAGACTTAATGTAATATTATTTTAATTTAGTGAAGTCATTGTATCAATATTTCATAAGTAATAATACATTTCCAAGCGTGTAAGCCCGTCGCTTAGACCTCATGTGTAGTTCTCAGCTCGCGCTGACCCACTGTGTAAATACCGCAGCTCTACTCACTACCAACAGCGCACTTTATTAGTTTAATATTTGAACGTGAAAATTGTAGCAAAAATATACATTATTATATCTGTGTTTTTACATTAAACACAAGTAAAGCTGATCTCACGTATATTTGCAACCCAACCCTAATATTCCTGGGAGCCAGCCTGGGCTCCTATATGTAAGTGAGTGCAATTATAAAGATATTATATACTTAACCTGGTATGGACTATAAGTTTTGCTTGTACGTAATATCGTTCTAATGTCATTTTCCTGCTCCTGTCAAAGCGAGCAGCGCATATATTTATCACTGTCTGTCCGTGCACTGCTGTATTTCACGTAATATGGCGACGTACACTTCCTAGCATGATACATCAAAATAGGCTACTCCCTTGCTACTTAATACGACGCTATTGCACAGTGTATCCACCACGCTGCTTCTATGCGGCTTCTATGATGGTAACTGGTTAGCCAATTCATCTGGGCCATAGCCAATAACCCTTGTCCAAAAGGGAAGAGCACTTGAAACTTACTCGGTAGCCATCACCCATCCCGGTGGCAGCACCGGTGTAGTTCGGCCGGGAGGTACCACTGCCACATCTGTTTCTAGCGGGAAGTATTTCTTACATTTCGATGGAAAGGTGTGGTTGCCGGCACACTTTTAAATGAGGCGATCTTAGTCATCGGCAGTAGCAACGCATCTGTGATTGATTTCAGATTGAACCCTGGTTCCATATAAAGCTGCTTATAGATGTTCATGGGCGGCAGTGAACACTTACCATCAGATTGGCTCCATGCTTGTTTACTATTTCAATGTTATAAAAAAATCTAACTGTCAATTGTGTCCTGTAACTTTGAATATTATACTGTCCACAAATACACAATTAAAGATTTTAACTGCAATGACCACTAACGCGCATTATCATCTCCTGGATTGTCTGTTTAAAATTCCTCTAATACAATTATAGAGGGTAGCGTACTTTCATGGATCCGGTCAATTAACTGAAAGCAAGCACGTTTGCCACTTCATTCCCATGAAATATTACGTGCGCTCACCTCTGGGTGGCTGTAAATCTCGCTGACTGCCGCCATGAATGAACAATGTCATGGCCACTTCTAGGACATCCGCATAACCACGAATAATTTAATATAATTGATATATAAGCTTTCATTACAAAGAATTCATTACGTCTAAAATAATAGGTGCTTGAAATTTCGAAAAACTACATTTTTTTCACACTCTACAAAACATAATATAATAAACCAAATTTGTATAATATCTTAGGAGCTACTACAAATTTAACACAAATGCAGACAATATGTTTGGAGAATGAGAACATCCATCACACAAAGCGACCACACCTCACTAGAACCCAAGTCCCGCGAGCTAGCCAGCCTGCGCTGCATTAAAATTTGCTACAGCTAATAGGAAATCTTGAGGATATATACGTTAAATTTTGGAGGGAAGAGTACACTTTTCAAAGTTTCCTTTGCGATAGTTGAGATATAAAATTGATAAATTCGCTTAGAAAAAGGAAAGGATCCTACATTATAATATAGAGGATAGTAGATTGTTACTTTAGTAATCTATCTATCTAAATAATCAGGCGTCAGTCAATTTGGAAGAAAATTTACCTACCACCAAAAATATGTTTTTATTAAATTAAGTTATGCCCGCGATATTCTAATATTTAATAGATTAGCCATCAACGTTCTTTAAGTATATTAATGATTATTTTTCTACCGCTATGTACTAACATAGATCGAGGGCGGCTGGAACTTGCTAATTAGTAAAATGGGTCAACTCAGTGGCCTCTTTATACGATTCGTTTAACATCGTGATGAGAATCTTAAAAATAAGAACTTCAAATTGCAGTTTTTATGTAGCACTATAGTTTCTATTAAAAGTGAGTGAAAGTAAATAATATTTTCTTTCTATTACGTTATGGAAAAAATATGTAAAGATAAAATAAGGTATAAAATGTATAAGTAAAGCTTGCATTCGATGCAACAGATGACTTTTTGTTCTATTCTATATGTCACTGCTAGCTTCTGTAGGAAAATAAATTGCATGATTATCGTTATCTTATATATAAAATTCTCGTGTCACAATATTAGTCTCGATACTCCTCCGAAACGGCTTGACCGATTCCTCTGAAATTTGGTAAGCATATTGGGTAGGTCTGAGAATCGGCTAACATCTATTTTTCACATCCGTAAATAATAAGGGTAGTCCACCCCTCATTTTATTTTTTTTCATTTTTTTGACAATTTTTATTTTTTTATGATACGATATTCAAAAATACATACAACCCTAAGTTTTTGCCCTTCTATCACCAACCCCTATTTTTTAATAATTATTTTAGTAATTTAATTAATTTTCAAAATTTAGGCTACTTTTTATTTCAAAAAATGGGTTGAAAATGTTAAAATCGAGCATAAATGTTTGTATGGTAGTTCGTTTTTGACAAAAAGGTGTACTAATAATTCCGTCAAGGGGTATCATATATTTGATTAAAAACTTATGTGAATAATAAAACATTAAAAAATATTTATTTTGAGTCGACAACATATATCCGTAAAACTCGGTATGTCGCGAATTTTGTTAAATTCCAATGCAAATGACAATCGCAATATTGGCCATTTCGCCCAAATGTCATCGTGAGTTCGTTCAGAAATAATACAAATAAATTGTTAACAATTAATTATCATTCAAATAGATGTGACATAAATTTGATTTAATTTATCCATAATATGGGTTTATAATATGAAAATGTATTTATAATGCGAAAGATACGATTATAATTACGAGGAATTCCCGATGAGTTAAATATTAGGTATACTTGCGCTATCTATCGCTGTTCTGTTCTGTTCTGTTGAATTACGTTGAATGAACATTTGATAGATGGCGTTATCTACAATACAACTTCGAAGTAATCGAAGTAATATCGATAAATTAAATGTTGATGTTGAATTACTAATAATTCCGTCAAGGGCTACGAAACACTGGATTGCAACCTTAAATATAAAATCAATCCGCGATAGTATATCTCTATAACTTATGGTTAAGTAACAATATTTTTTTTTATGTTCCATATTTCAACTAACAATATTACGTTAATTGCGAGTGTGTTTTCTTCTGTTCGGTATTAATCCTTATATAAATAAATGAATTCATTAGCTTTTACACTATATGCATCAAATAAATACTTTTAAAGATATTAGAGATTTAAAATAATAAAGATCGCGATGTGTCTCTCGGCAGGGGTAGGTAACCGTCTCGCTCGCGCATGCTAATTAATACATGCCGGTACGCCGATGCGTGTGCATTATTAGAGTAATCTGACCACTTGATAGTGTCCAGTGTTGAGTAGGACACGAATGTTAAATGAGTTTGTAAGAGTAGCGTCTTTTTGTACTAGACCAGTACAAAAATTGCACTTCACCCTACAGCATCACCCTGAGAACTTTTAAACATACTGCGGAAAAGTTAAAATCAATCTTTGTAAGCGATGCGTTTTAGTTTAAATGTGGAGGAGGATTTGGTTTACAAGGTGCTTCTTGGTGTGTTACCACTAGGCAAAGCCGCGGGTACAGCTAGTATTATTATAATATTTTGTTTTTATTAATTACACACGACAAGGTTTTGGATTACAAATTGAAGTAAAATTCGTCAACAAAACATTTTGCTTCGTAAGCCTCGCAGGTCATAACAAATAAAGTTTACAGATATTGTATAAAACTGCGGTCCCCGGCCATAACTTACAGCTAGTGGTCATAAATCGCGGAAGTGACCTGCGACCGAGCGCGGGCCGCTGCAGCCGCTGCCGGTATAAATCACAATGCGTGACGTCGGGGACAATGGATTTATTGCAGATGAATACTTCCTCTCTATAGATCACTAAAAATAATTTTCCTATAGGTACTATGAAATAGCAGGTTTTAAATTATTTGCTAACCTTTTTGGAAACATTAGTGCTAACCACGGGGCAATTTTTTTTCTTGCAACAATTTTTTTTGGCTTCGATGGCTGGTGGGTAATTTAAAACCTGCCAAATTAGGTTTTGGTGTGGTAACGCATTCTAAATGTCCATAGGCGGCAGTAACTACTCGTAGTTACCGTCAGCAGCTCGACTGCGTGTTACGAAACTTGACAGTGCGACTATTTCAATACAGAACACAGATTTATAAGATAACCAACTACACACAGTGGATTTAGGGTGTTTATAAATCAACCCGCCGAGCCACAGGCAAGAACACGGACCGCATATTACGTGTCGCGGTAAACATATTGCGTTTGTTCGGTTACAGCGCTGGGTCAAAACCCAACCAGTTCGAGGGTCCTTTGTATCAAAGGAATTCCCAAAATAGATTCCTAATACAGCGTAATTTTTTGAAAGTAACTTTGTCAGCTTGTTGCGGAGTTTTTACTAGAGCCTCTATTAATAACAGCAGGTATATATTTTTAAGACACTTCTTTTTAAAAATCATAACAGGAAAATTAAATACAAATAACAAATTGATCATATCTTAGACCAATCTGACACTAAGTCTCCTTAAATACATTTATTTTAGAGTTTATTACCCAACGTAATAAGTCTTTAAATAAATAATTTTAAACTTCATGTCCATTCGGTACTTTGTATCATTTAAGTCTGTACAGAACCTTAAATGTGAAGAATTATAGTGAACTAGCCTTTGCCCGCGGCTTCGCTCGCGTGGAATTTAGTCTGCCACATAAAGTTTCCAAGGTGGTAGAGCAATGGTTCAACCAGGGAGGCATCACCGCCGCACCTATTTCTACCGTGAAGCAGTTCTTGTGTTTCATTAGAAGGGTGTGGTTGCCGGCTCACTTTTATATGAGGCGATCATCATAGTCCTCGGGAGTAGCAACGCACTGTGATTGACTTCAGATTGAACCCTTGCCCTACTTCCTAAGGCGATTAACATACGGTACCGCTCACTGCCGCGGTAGGCGGTGAAGCGGATCTCATGTTGTATTGGGGTCTAATAAATCCGTTGATGCCTCACACACGTACACCGACCGACCGCGTGGTCCAGCGGTGTTCTCATGACCACCATGTCTCCGCGCGAACGACAGTGCGGAGGGTCGGCGCCTCACACACGGGCTGGCGCCTAACCGCGCAGATCATCGTCGATGCAGGCCGTGTTGCAATTTAATAAAATGAATTTCGATGTCGAAAAGTTTATTTTGATGATCGGTCCATCCGCGCGTACAGGTGCGTAAACCGCCTTACCGCGCGGGGCACCGCTATTCGCGGCGGTGCGCGGTGTCGTGTGCTAATCGCCTAAATCAGTGTGTTCTAATTTCAAATCACAGGCACGTATATTAACTTGAATTAGTTTTGTCGGCAACAGATATTAATACTTACTCTGAAATTAAAAGTTTTAAGAAAGGGTCTCAAAACGCGTGACGGTTACCAACGCGCAGTTGGCTAGCGTGGTCAACTACGACCTAAACTACTGCTAATCTAACATAGGTATGTGCCGAGTTCTGTAACATTAAAAGGTCGATGACGATTGAATAACATATTTAACCTTTCCACTGTTTCATTCTCATTGACCTTTTTTCTCTTTTTTGTCGAGGGAGAAACCTTCGAAAGGTACCATACGCCGTGGGAGCGACGCAGGGTTATGTGGGATTCTTATAGCACTAGGACTCCGGGATCTTCAAAGTAACACAACTGGAGTCCTCTGAGTGCATTGCCCCATCGGGCTCCTCCCAAGTGAGCGGCTGGGCCCACCACTCCATCTGGTCTTTACCACGATATGCGACCACACGTATACCACCGTCCTTCCCGGGATCTCCTTTTTTTTTTGTTTTCGAGGGGGAAACCTTCCAAAGGTACCCGACGCCGTGGGAGCAACGCAGGGTTATGTGGGATTTTTACCGCACTAAAACCCCCCCCGGTGGCCGTCCTCGGCGCTGAAAAGGAGGACTCCGGGATCTCGAAACGACTTCAACCGGAATCCTCCGAGCGCGCTGCCATCGGGCTCCTCCCAGATGGGCGGCTGGGCCCACCGCTCCGTCTAGTCTTTACGATGGTATGCGACCACACATACCGCCGTCCTTCCCGGGATTGCCGGGATTGCTGACTGGGTGTTTGGAGCTCCCAGTCTAGTCGCCCGCAACTCCGAAAGCCTCCTTTTAGTTGCCTCTTACCACAGACAGGGGATACCGTAGCCTTATTCTGATCCCGGAACTACAGGGACGTCATTCACATCGACCTTTCCCATTTTGCTCCGTGATTTATAACCATTTAAATATTAATTTCATAGAACTTCGTTGTATACGGCGGCGGCGCACGGCGCGTACTGCCGGTCAATCAATTGAGTACGGAATATGTTATACTCGTAATATCTTCTAAACTACTTATCCAATTTACATGGTGTAAAAAGTAGATTTAATCTGTATTAGATGCTTGATTTTTTGAAATCATTTATTTTGATAAGGATTTATATTTAGTTTGTATAAAACCCATGGAAACATCAACTTCATATTTTTTAAATTTTCAAAGTACAAAAAGAGTTATTGTGGGTTAAACGTAAAATATAGACATATGCTGTCGCGGACTTTTATTTAGATCTATGTGAGCCAAACAATTCCAGGGTACATTATATTTGGATATCTCCAACGGTTTAGGCAGCGTACGCGAAGATAGCTCTCAGAGGACAACTTTTTTTGCGACTAACCTGGTATTTCTCGTTATATTATAACCTAATTACAAAAAAATCGGTATAAATTATAGTACATGTATTATTCTGATGTATAACCTATATTACTGTAAAGTTTCAACCAAATCCGTTGAGTAGTTTTTGCGTGAAAGAATAACAAATACACATACATCCTCACAAACTTTCGCATTTATAATATTAGTAGGATAGGATAGTAGGATTGTACTCAGATATCTTTAAAAAAGTTTTATTTTACTTTCTTTTATCACAAAAATATACTGTAACAGAGCTTTCGCATCTAGATATTACGTAAAGCCTGCTGTATATTTGTTCTGAGGCCCCCAGGGACGCGTCTCAGGCCAAGTCTGGAATAAAAGCCTAGAATAAAGGCGCAGATGGCGAGAATAACAGTGATCGATGAAATTGTTTCTTCAAAAGAGCTAAGATGGATAGTGTTGAGTTTTTCACAATATTTTTTAATTTACGTTATCGTTTGCGTTCTTTTATCTTGCAACGTACTAGCACAGTATTATACCGTGGTACTAGATATTGCTGGGCGGAACCGTAAACTATGAACGATCATTGTTCAAGGAAACGTAATAAAGTTATGACTTTATTACGTTTTATGATACGGATACGGATATTACTACAGTATAGGTATATGTGTGTGCAAGTTAGTAACGTGTTGTGTCTGAGTAGTGGTAAATCCCCCGGCCACTGCCGCCCATGGACACCTGTAAGCAACTTCAAATAGAACATGGGTTTTAACTGAAGTCAATCACAGATGCGTTGATACTCCCGAGGACTATGATGGTCAACTCATATAAAAGTGTGCCGGCAACCACAGGTGTGGCAGTGGTATTTTCCCGATCGAACTACACTGGTTCATACTATACTACACTTGCAATACTTATTTTGAGGGAGCTTGACCTTAACAATCGTCAAATTGAAAGATTAGTTCCCTGTGTAACCCTCTAAATCCAGTCGCTGCAACAAATGTGTCCGGTAAGTTAGGGCCGCAATACATCATTCCGCCCCGCCATAGGTCAGGCGGCGGCCGGTGGCTTTTAGTCACGTACACAAATTTTCTCGTTTTGTGCGAAACCCGAAGAGTTACAATATACCCTTATCTTGTAACTCTTACACTACTGTATAAAACTATTACATGTTCAGCTGTTTTTAAATAAAGGGCGTAAGTAAAGCACATATCCATATACGCATTATTATGATATGTTAATGAAAGTTTAATCTTAATATTTATGAGGAGTGGGTAATTGTAGGAATATTTTTTCAAAAAAAATAAATTATTCTTTAAAATCATCGTTGCAACCATGCCTGTTGTACATGTATTGAATAAATAAATGTTCGTTACAGCACTTCATTACGCCCGCTCAAGTACCTACCTATCATTTAGCTAATGTATACAAAGCTTATTTGGATCGTCAAGATGGATAAAGTATTTTCACATCAAATATTGGAAATGCATTCGTTAGTTGAATATCTCTTCCCTCTGGGTTCAAATCCCTTAGTGCGATTTTTTTATTTTATTTTTTGTTCTCGAGTGGGAAACCTACAAAATGTAGCCGACGCCGTGAGGGTTATGTGGGATTTTTACCGCACTAATAGTGGTCACCCTCGGCGCTACAATTCATTTAGTTAGTTTCATGTAGAAATCTCCAAAGGAACGCAAGCGGATCCTTTGAGCGCGTTACCCCATCGGGCTCCTCGCAAATGGGCGGCTAGGCCCACCATTCCGTCTACACTTTACGACGGTATGCGACCACACATACCGCCACCCTGCCCACGATCGCCTGACTGGACGGGTCAAGCTCCCACTATAGCCGCCCGCAACCCCAGAAGCCCAGAAGTTTTAGTCGCCTCTTACGACAGGCAGGGGATACCACAGCTCTATTCTGATTCCGGAACTACAGTGACGCAGTGCGAGTTACTAGCCTGTTTGTTCAAGTTTAAATTGAATTCATCGCGGCACACACATTGTCATGGCAACTGTAACGACGGCATGCTACTGGAAGTTACTTGGGCATTAGATTGTTCTTTATTATATAACGGAGAAGACTTACATAATTGTGTTTGACTTGATTTTATGAACACTATATATATATGGTAATTATATATCTTTATTGTTAATTATTAGATCAACTCAGCCGCAAAATCAAATATATGGATGAAATTATTATTGTTCAAATTGTTCAAATATTGTTAATTTGTATAAATGCGGTAAATTCTGTCATTATTTACTGGTTAAAAAATACTACGAAGCTTATTTCAAAGTAAAATAACATAGTAACGGTAATAGAAATATATCGGATCTTCAAACTTGGTTTTAGTTATTGTTTCACTAAGTTATTGTTGCTGATGAATAGTGAGCCATACATAATATTTACTACTTAAAACGCGTGGGTTTCAATTGTGAAAGGGCAATAAATACCTGGTAGTATTTATTAAGTTCTTGTTCCTAACTTTGATATTTCTCAACATCAATAAAACAAGTTTTTATAATTATCATTTTCATAAACCTGGCTTTATTGACGCCGCCGTGAGAGCGACGCCGGGTTATTTGGGATTTTTACCGCACTAAGACCTCCCCGGTAGTCGTCCTTAGCGCTACAAAGAGGATTCTCCTATCTCCAAAGGAACGCAACCGGAGTCCTCTGAACGCGTTATCTCATCAGGCTCCCAGGTCAGCGGCTGGGCTCACCGCTCCGTCAAGACATAAACAAGAAGTCACTTGGTTACAAAAACATTGGTGTACATATTTTTTTAGTTGTAACTCTTGTAAGCCAACGTTATTTCAGTGGCTGGTAATAAAAAGGTTTTAAATAAATAAGGTTATAAATTAACTTAACAGCCTTTCTTAGACATATTTGTAATGCCGTCAGTTCTTGCACTAACATGGTATTTTGTTAAAAACAAGTATATCAGTTGACCTCAATCTGTATTAAATTTCTCGCAGCTAAATTTTTCATCAAGACTGTACTGTAACACAATGCATAAATAAAAAAAAAATAGGCATGAATTGATTGAAGTATTTTAATACGTAACACAAATGCTCACGATTCGCGGTTTTGAATTATTTTTGCCTATATTTCATGAGTACCAATAACATTAAAATGTATCAATTCTACTATTATATAACCCTAAAATATTAAAATTAAAGCCTGTAAAAATTTTACACTGCATTAATCTCCTTCAAAGACATACAGGGGAAGTAGCGTGGCGGGTGTTAGGCGTTTATCCGGTCATTTGGTAAACAAATTGCATCATTAGCGGCGGCTGCACTCCTCCTGATGCCGCTTAAATCGCCTCGGATTTGCTATCCGCTTTCAACTTGTTTTCTTTATCTCTAATTGTGATTTTTATCTTTTTATCATCGTCCTAAAATTCAAGGTCTCGGATATCGTACTAGTACAGTTTGAGATTTACAGGTAAATTATTTGGTTACTAATAGCTAATGATAAAAAATATAGCAAACCTAATATCCCTATACCCACGAGCACAATAATAATGATTTATAAGTCTCGACATGGTATGGTAAGTTTCAACATATTCTCATCACTTATCGGATCATGATCCTGTTACCTTTTTGTGTCAGCTATATACATCCTTGTGGACAAATCTGTAAGAAATATTTAAGTTCTTAACGCGTGCTGAAAAACATTGGTTTTTCTGTAAATAAAAAAAAAAACGCTTTCTACACTCATAGCCCCACAGTAGGATTTTTTCCTGTGTCGTGGGTGCCATGGAAACACACAAAGACGAATACACAAACACCCAGACCCAGAACAAGAATCTAAACTCATCATTCAGATACCTGGCTGGCCGGGAATCGAACCCGGGACCCACTGCGTGTCAGACTGGTACGGTAACCGCTGCGCCACGCGGGTCGTCGTAAATAAGTACAACAATCAACAAACTAAATGTAAAACGAGTATGTAGTAAATAAATTATAATCGCGTATCGTTTTGTATTGAACCGTTTAGTATTGAAATTATCTATTCTATATATCTATATTCTATATTATTATTATTATATATAATATATAATATTATAATATAATATTATAATATATTAATATATTAATATATTAATATATATATAATAAAACTGTAGAAAAGTTTTTTGTTGTCCGGCTTTAACGCAAAAACTACTGGACGGATTTTGATGAAACTTTTTTTGTTATATAGATATTAGTCCCCGGCAACATATAGGCTATAATTTATTATGAAAATTTATGTCTGTCTGTCTGTTGAAAGATAAAATATATAAATAATATAACCTAGACACTTGAAATTTGGCACAGGGGTCTTTTTTATGATGTAAGTGAGCAATTTAAAAGAATTTTTCAAATATTCGCCCGTTAAGGGGATCAGAATTGAGGATTCCGGTTGAAGTCGTTTCGAGATCCGGAGTGCTCCTTTTCAGCGCCGAGGACGGCCACCGGGGAGGTTTTAGTGCGGTAAAAATCCCACATAACCCTGCGTCGCTCCCACGGCGTCGGGTACCTTTGGAAGGTTTCTCCCTCGAAAACAAAAAAAAAAGGGGGATCAGAATTGAGAAAAGTTTGTATGAAAATACGCCAATTTTTATGTTAACTTAATGATACTTAGTATTTATCTATCTGGTTTGATATAATAAAAAGGCTGTAATTAGTGTAGACTAAGAACATCATCCCCTAAGGGGATAAAATAGGGGTTAACATTTTCTTCTTAAGGCCGCCAAATTTAATGCAAGTTTAATGAAATAAGGTATTTGGTTTTGTAATTTAATAAAATAAGCATCTAAGGAAAACCTTAAGAGGGAAAAATAGGAGTAGTAAAATAAAATTCATGCCGTTAATTGTAAATACAAACTCAATGAAACTTAGTATATAGCTATGCGGTTTGATATCTGACAGTTATCTGGAGGGGTACGAGTGGTTTCTTTTGGAAGGGGAACTCTTAAAATTTTGTTCTCTTCAAAGGTCAGTTATCAGATGCCATGGAATAGTGAGGAAGTCGCGTTTGCCGCACAGGCCTACTTATCCAACGGTGGGTCACAACCCAACGCGCCTTCCGAAACCATTTTAATCTCGCGCCCTTGGCCCATGTTCCAGACCAAAAGTCAATTGTAGGTATGGTCAACAATTTTTGTAAAACGGGAACTGTCGTGGAAGACCCAGGCAGGCATACTTCCCATCAGAGTGGCAGAAAATGGCGACGCAGTGAAACAGTCTCGCAATCATGCGTAGGTCCTAGGTTTGTCGGGTTCTGTGTGGCAAATTCTTCACGAAGACCGTAATTTCCGTCTCTATGAGTTTTTTTTTTGCGATATTCTGAGTTAAGGTTATCAGGCCATGGTGTTTTGATGAAAACAAGCCGGGTTCAAATCTGGTGATCGGCTACTCCATAGCCGCCTCGATCACCAGATTTGAACCCGTGCAGGGTATCTTTTTGTAGGGTTATCTGAATTCCCGGGTCTTTAACAACCTTTCAAGGACTCTTGATGACCTGAAAGTCAACATTCGCGAGAAAGTATCCAAAATACCGTCTAACATATTAAAGCGGGTAATGCAAAACACGCGAAATCGGTTCGCTCAGTGTATTGACATTGGTGACGTTTGTTTGAAAGTCCGCTTACTTTAAAGAAATCTTATCAATTAGATGCAATGCAACACCTTATTAAATGCCTTTAGAAAATCCCTCAGACGAATAATAATCCGAAAGTCTAATAATTCTAACTCCTAATCTTTGTACATAGTATTAGGCTATATTGTTAGTAGTAATATAATACTTTTCTAACTGTTTATGGAAAATCAAACCCAAGCATAATAAATGTTAAGTCCAGCAATTTTAAAGTTAGACACAAGAATTTAAGTGTTTGTATTTTATGTTGTCACAAATAGCCCAATCTCAGCATTCTATGAATAGACGTGGTACAAACGTTATTAATGGGCGTTGGTGAAATCTTTTATAAATCCTATAAGACAAAACATTTTTAAAAATTGACATATTTATTCTATGTTTAGCCACTGCACAAACTTAATGAACCATGCATTTCACCATTTCACATGGGGAAATAACGATTAAGGAGTAAATTAAATAAAACTTCCAATTCCGCCAATGTTAAAGTAAACAATATGGAAATTGGTATTTGTCCCTTTGTAGTAAAACTGATGCAATACGTATTCATCCTTTTTTTTGAAAACCAACTATTAAGGAAAATAATTTTATAAATAAGACCCTATATTCGATTCGACCCTATATCGATAGACTAGACATGGAAGACTTATTTGAAACTTTACCTTAAACGGGTTGAAATCAGGGTATCAGCGTGGGGCTTCAAGGGTTGAAATTGCAGATTGAATTTGCGGGGCAGGAGAGGGAGATAGCAACTAATCGCCCGATGCGCAGCCGGAGAGTACGCCTCCCAAGGAAGGTTGCCGCTCCTTCTCTGAGTTCGGACACGTTTTTGGCAACTCACACGAATATTACAGAGTCTCTTACCACAGCGTTTTTTGATAAGTATACTTCCAGAACGCACACATTTCATAAAAAGTACAGGAACTCTAGCGATATCTCAAAGAAAATCTCCTTAAAAGGGGTCCAACGCCAGCCAGACTATGGTAGAATGCAAAATCATGTCCTAAGCCGCGTCACATAGTTTACAAAGAAAAGTTCTTATTTTTATCCACGGTTACCCTGCCTAGGTTAACTGTCTGTGACAGAAGGAAAATCATGCCAGATATGTTCACAATAAATTCAAAAAAATGGTTAAAATTTTGTAGAGCAATTTCACATTTTTGGAGTTAGCATAAAATTTATGCTTCCTATTACAAATAAAAAATAACATTATTGTTCGGAAACTTAGACTTCGTACAAGTAAATTTATTGATTAAAACATTCTGCACTGGTGGACATAGGCTTCCCCTGAACTATGTCGGATAAATATTGTTATAGTCCACGCGGACGAAGTCGCGGGTACTGATTGTGTTAGGTATAAGTTTGGATACAATAAATAAATAAATAAATAATATAGAGGAGAAACACGCATAACTTTAGATTTTCAGTTTTTAGGCGGAACGAAGTTCGCCGGGTCATCTAGTGTTATAATATTAATCTAAAACCATATACTTATAAACAATAATATTGTCATACGATAGGCAGCAACGTGTTTATGGCGTGATTTTGGTATGACTCCGGTTAGTTGTTTTTAGTTTTATCATTGGTAAGAAGTCTACGAGCTAGTGCACATATCATCAGGTGGAATGCGAGACCCTTTACTACCAACATACCTTAAAAACTGTTGAAGATCTTTAATTCAAATTTTTGTATCCATTGTATTAACACACAAAGCACTGAGCTGTGATTTAGGTATGAAGCGGTCTTATACTCATATTTGTTTCGAAAAAAAGATAATAATTGCTTTGCTCTGAAGGAGTAACTTATTGAGTCATTAATGTAATGAACATTACGCGCACATGTAATGAAGAGACTATTGTAACTACTTCTCATTACGTGCTTGTATTGTACAGCACAATACAAGCGCGTAATGAGAAGTAGATGTTGCCAATTACAGACATTTGTCGGACGCGGAACATTTCCTGGATCTCTCATTCGTGATGTTAACTCGTAGATTGCTGTCGGGAAAAACTTGATTTCTTTTGAAGTTGGCCTTTTCATAATCATGTTTATATTATAATTTTATACAGATAAACAATACAAGTAAATATAATAAATACGCAATGTATGATGTATGACTGTGCTGGCTTCATTATATTTTATTTGGTTATTCGACGTCGACTACATACGTGAGGCAAATACGCCGTTCTAATACACAATGGGTTCTGGTTTCGACTTCAGGCCAGACAGAAACGTGGATAAAGGACGCCAAGAAAGACGATCAATGAACAATCAGTGTAACAGCTATTTAGGAACTTATTAAATAAATGTCTAAAAAGCTATTTCTATCAACTATTCCAATCAACAAAGCTTCATACTGTAAATTGGTAATTTTTCATATACATTTTTGTTATAGGGGCTTGTTAATTGATTCCAGTCTTGGCGTTTAACGAACTTATTACAAAAACTAATACACACATCTTCTTTGGTAGAGCGTCTAATTTCTACAATTTAGTACGACGGCTATTTTGGATTAACAACAATACTGAGTATCTATATTACGGCTGAATCGGACTCTCAGAAGATCAAATTTAGCTTTAAGGCTTAGACTTAAACATAGTTACTTACAAAATAGCAAAGTAATAAAAAGCTTGTGTTAATAATAATCATATGGACGACAGCTTTTGCTACTTATATCTCAAAATTAAAAGACTGAATGTAAGCTATGTTCCGCCCGTATTTATCCTCTATAATGACATATTTTGTCTCCATTTCAGTAGGTCTCTGGTGTCCTTATTATTTAAATTCACTGTCCTCATATCATTTGTTTAGAACCCATGAAAGTTATATTATGTTCCAGTAAAGGGCCCCGAGGATACTGTGTACGCATTTCAATTATAATTTACGAGGGTTAAGGCGATCTTATGAACTATATCGGTTCTGGTATCTGGTAAGGGATTTGTCCAGTTTCCATCCATTGTTGTCCATAAACGTCTTAAATTTTATTCTATGCACTTTTGCAATGTAATTTATTTTGCACATATTCGTAAAGAAAAATTACTATGTGAGGAAATATTCATTACATAAATCATAAATAACTGTTAACGCAAGAAAATAAATACCTAATACGCTAATCATATTTCATACTAATATTATAAGGGCGAAAGTTTGTAAGTGTTTATGTTTGTTACTTCTTCGCGTCTAAACAGCTGAAGCAATTTTCAAAAAATTTGGTAGGGAGTTAGCTGATACTCTGGATTATCAAAAATGCTGTTTTTACTTCTTACTGTGGGAAAAAATCGTATTCCGACGGGACAATCGATATTTGTTAATGCAGGCGAAGCTGCGAGATTCAGCTAGTAACTTCAATAAATGAGAATTACGCGTATTGAATTTGAACCTAGACCTGCAGCTTAGAGTTCCAGTATAGTTACTTATAATATTTTGCTACGCTTGCTGTTTTAGATTGATTTTACTATACAACACATTGAGACGAGGGCTTCACTTCAGATACTGCGTTGAAGGCAAAACAACTTTGAACGAACTCTAATTAACATTTTGCTGTAATGCCTGTCACCCTTCATCGATGTAATCGCTAAGGGCACGTACATACAAGTAATGTGAACACATCCGCTTGAGGATCGCACATAATGCACCGCTGCCGCGGGATTAACACACGAACGATTGACGAGTTCATTAAG
Source organism: Spicauda simplicius (assembly GCA_949699795.1). Classification (NCBI taxonomy): domain Eukaryota; kingdom Metazoa; phylum Arthropoda; class Insecta; order Lepidoptera; family Hesperiidae; genus Spicauda; species Spicauda simplicius. The sequence continues at coordinate 473,280 of OX453071.1, read as the reverse complement.
GTAATATTAGGATTTTTTTGTCTCGAAAACATAAAAGTCTCCAATAAATGCGAAAAATAAACGTACTTAATATTTTTAATTTCTAACTAGAATTAAATGAAATGTCACAATACATTTCATTAAAATCTAGTTAGAAATTAAAATTACCATTCTTAATTTTTTTTATTTATCTGACTGAAGTAGGAAACGAGCATGCAGTCCACCTGATGGTAAGTGGGCACTGCCGCCCATGGACATCTGCAATCAACTACATACAGAACATGGGTTCCATCTGAAGTCAATCACAGTTGCGTTGCTACTCCCGAGGACTATGATGGTCGCCTCATGTGAAATTCCAATAAATAATTATATACTTTTCCAAAATATTTCTTGATATTTTTTATTATTTTACATTTTCTTTTGTACTTTGACTGATCTATCTGCCACATAAATTATGACGAAGTGCCCGTCAGAGGCGTCTAGCTACAAAGCTACGGAATAATAAAATATTGAATGAGTAACGATAATCTTCAAAATATATTTATCTTTGTTAATCACAGTAAAAATAATGGTATACAACCTATTGTATATCATTAAATTTTTTGTTGTTCTAACTACATTTATTGTTCATAACAAATTTCAAAAGCTTATACCTACCAACAAGTGCACGTCACTTTTCTACTAAATTTATGCACTACTAAACTGTCTCAAGGCTTACAATTTCTTTTTACTAACCTTAGTATGATCAAATTTATACAGTCGGGTCAACAATAAGATAAAGAAAAGTTTACGATACTTCGTTGTATTACTACACCCTAACATTTTACGGGCGCTTTGCGAATATATCCCGCCAAGGTTGTAGCGAGCACATAATGTAGAGTCACATGCCCACGAGGATCAAGCCCATGTTCCAGCTCGTAATGATCTTTTGTTCATAAAATATGAGAAAATACCTTTTTTTGTGTATTTTTAAATACTGACCAGTCCTTTGATTGCCGCTGACATTTGATTACTTACTGTTTACTTTAAATGTAACTTTTGAGGACGGCTTCTTATGAATATAAAGAAGTTTATCCACAGCCAAGTACTTATATTTAATTGACCTAACATCTAACATGAATTGTACGGTACAAAACAGTCAACCTGTTAGGGTTGAATGTTTTGTACCGTACGTCTTCTGCGGGAAAACCGACGTCGTGTTTAACAGACGAAATTTAAATAATCTGTTATGTTATGTTATGCAGATAACAGTTGTACTGATGTTTGGTATCAGCGATCGCGATCGCGGACCATCATCCCGCTAACATGATTTGAAAGTGAAATGTGGTATCAATGGCACCTACACATGTTGTTGTTGTAAAATATGATTGGACTTATTGTGGTTCATTAAAATATATATTTGTTTTATATTTAATTAATATAGTATGATGATATTGTGATTTATATATTATAATTCAAAGCAAAGGGAAGAATATTGTTACACGTATAGGAAACATCAAACCTTTTTCAATTTCATGTGAGGTCATGAATTCTTTTCAATATTGATCAGGTTATGAGAACAAATTATCGCTTTCTGGTGTCATTAACATTCAGGCTGGAGAAAAATCTTATTCAATATTATCGGATGGTGGGAAAGCTATCGAACAACTTTGAAAATAATTCACTGGCAACAAAAGCACTGCATACGCTGCATAGACGCTGCCCCATAAACTAAGCAATAGCTTAAACTTTGCCTCTAAAACTTTAGCTTTACGTTCATTGACTTACTGTAAAGTAGTGGCCAGTGTCACCTACATCTGTAGGTGCCAGTGGCTACTTACTATCAGGTGAACTGTATCATTTATTATTTCGATATTAAAACAAAAATTAAAAGGCTGGCTACTTATACATAGGTGTCAAAGATTAAAGTTACGTTATAAAGTAACAAATTTATCAAAAATTTACCGATATTGACCTTTTACATCAGATGTCCTTTTTCAACGATACACCATCACAAACAGCGGGTTAATAAGGTATTATTTTATAGCTGATAGTAAAGTTTTCTCTCTCGTTGCGCTATATGACTACAGATTACATAAAATACCGATCTTGATGAAAGCGAATAAAGTGTTTCGAATTTTGGATGTAAATCTTAAACACTACAAAATTCTGATTAAAAGTTTTTAATTACAGGTTACAGAAACACTAACATTATGCATGACTTCAGGTGTAAATTACTATTTAGATAGAATATAAAATATATATATGTAGGTGCCCACGTAAATCTTTGCACTTGTCCAAAGTTGGATAATGTCAAACTACAAAACACTGCAATTGAAACAACCGAAACCCGTAAAGTGATTCGGTTACAATTAAAAGTGACTTGTAATCAGCAGCGCCCACCCCAGCAACATAGTTATAAGTTCTTAAGTAACGTCGGCGTATGAATCCTGAAATAGCTTTTTGCTCGCCCATAATTTACGCGATACACCGTCCCTCGAGCTAAATGTGTTATCTTGCTTAGTATGAAATAGTTAAACTCCATACAAAGGAAATTCCCAGAAAGCGACCAAAATATGAATTTATGAGCTGCAATTTTTCATTCTCACGCCAAATAACGAAGTACGTTATAGCTGCAATTTTTCTATCAATAGTAAAATTAGACCATTCGTTACGAATAAAAGTGTGTAATAAAGTTATATTTCACGTTTTGAAAATGTCATACTAACACTGTTATAAGATTATTTTTACAGATATGTGGCGATCACCGGTTTTAAACTCTTTCAACTAAATCTCAAAGGGTGTGGTACAGCAGCTATATTTATTCGAGGTATTTTTAACTAGTTCTTAGAGGAAGCTCTGCATTTGTGATGATTGCATGTGTGTATATAGGTGGCAGACACCAATTATATAGTGACAGATACCATCAGGCACTCTCTTGGTGTTTAAAATGAAATTTCCTCAAAAAAAATCACAATCGGTTTGCTCCCTACTACATTGGCCCTTGAAAACTTTTCGAATTTGCAACTGCAAGCTAACTAGCAATCGGGGCGGGCAAATAAGCTCGATACTTTTGAGTCTTAAATAATTGACAATTTAAAACACTGGAGATGAGATTTTTATAGGTATTAAAATAAAATGAAAAATCGTTATTTTACATGTCTTTACGGAAGAACGTATAAATTTTCAACGAAAGTAATTTTCTTACACTTCCGCCGGATCGTAAATAGATTCGGTGACAAACTCAGTTGGTTTGTTTTTTTCTGTCATCCTGTTTATAAGTTGATTTGCCACAGAAAGAATAAATACATCGTCGCCTACCCCATTTTAATTGTAATTGTAGCTGTACGACGATTATACTCTTAAAGCAGTATATTTGCAGCAGCTGGCTGGTTAACGGCGAGTGGTTAAGTAGCAGCCGCTGAGCAGCGCCGCGCGGCACCGAGGACCACTTGACCCGCTCCGATCAAAGCCACCGCACTATCAAAACACTCCAGGATATCGACAATCTACTGGGTAGAAACTTGTGTGTTCGAAAACTATTAAAGCAATAAGGGCTTTTAGAAGCTATCAATATATAACGAACTACAAAGGATTAGATATGATTTTGCAATGGGGTTGAAAGAAAAAACATTACCCTCCTTACGCAGTCGAGTAAAAATATTGTGAAAAAAACTTTACATATAAAGTACTTAGTCTATTAACGAGTGGGTAAGGTCTATCTTTGGCTCTGATCTAGACTCTCGACCTCATATTAGCAAGGCATGGCTAAGACGCCACACTCACTTGAAGATGACAGTTTAGTACCTCTCTGGGAGGGAAGTGGGCCTCGGTCGGCTGTTCTAACTTTATCACTCGGAACATTTTATATTAAATCGGCTATCCGTGCTAGACCGTCCGTCTTAATTTATTACATTGTCAGTTTTACTTACGATTTCATTTGTACTGTGAGAGATATATTATATATTTTTTACAGCTGACTGGTGTGGTTAAGTTACGGCATTTAGATACGACATTTACAATGCGCGTAACCTTTAAATATAAATCATAGCGAGCGAGCGATAACGCTAAGTCATACATTTTTAACCGACTTCTTGCAGCATTAATTTGTCAAATACGATTAAGATCTGACGTTGGTAATAGGTTGTTGTATTTTTTAATATACCAAGTATTGTCTTATCATATACCGTCACCAATACGCAATATACTTCCTTAAATATGACCCTCTTTATCTTGTTTATCCCGTTATGATCTAAGTTACCGTCATTGCATAAGCAGCGCTCGGCAGTCCGCGTCCCCGGGGCACACAACTTTACTATCTCGGGTAACAGTTTGAGCTAATGTTTAGTTTACAAGTTATCCTAGATAGCCAATAATAATGTTGATGTTAATAGCGCATGAACAAATAGAGTATAAAGCTGGTTGAGCTGATTGAGCTTTTTTTTATATTTTCTTATAATTTACATACAATTCTAACGTCTATTGTTTTTGGAAAAGACGGCTAAAACAGAAAATGCCGAATGCAATTGAAAAACTTAAAACCACAACTACAATCAATTCCGGTCTTAATTTCAGTTGAATCCGAAACCGCCTTAACTCAGTCATCTTCGTTGAGGTTTCATTAAGGTCAAACCACACTACGTCATTTATATTAACCCTTTTTACTCGTTTACAAATAAAACAACATATAACTGCGAATGGATCCTTTCTGTTCGCTGTTTTTCTGTTTTGTAAGAGGGCCTACGCGAAACGTTTCCTTGACGTAACGAAAACATAATTGTTAACATTAAATTCATATAATTAGTAAAAATAATGTTAAATAAATATGATCTATTACTAGCCTAAACGATACTTGCTTTACACATATGCTTACGCCGCTCAAATGTTATTTTTTTTAAGATTTTTTTTCTAATAGAGTAATATAGATATTTAAAGTGTACAGAAGGTTTTATTATATTGATGATTTGACGACTGGATGGATGGTGACTCTTTTTTAAAATTCAAATCATAAATATTATAACAGCCAAAAACTAATTAAATAATAAAAAAACAATTTGAACAAGTATTGTTGACTTATCATTGAATAAAAATCCGAACAACAGTGGGAATAAGCCAGCAATGTGGCATAATGAAACGAATTTAAAAAACCGGTATCGTAGCGCGCTAACGAGCAAATTGTATAGAGAGCAGTTTACAAGCAACGACTACGATACGTCCTTAAGCGTTGTCGCAAAATATTGCCTTGAAGCACAGTACTACTGAACTTATGCACGTATGGACTTTTTTCACAATTACTTTTACTGCCGCTGCCTAAGTTGTGTGAAATCAAAATTGATATTTAAAGATAAAAATAAAGATAAGATTTACCTATTATCATTCACTCTAAAATATGACCAAAAATAGAAAATTACGTTTATTCAAGACCATAAATATAAAACGAAAAGGCGTCGCATCGTAAGATATGAAAATACTGTTTCCTTTTAACTGTTTTAAAAGGTTCATTTTATGCAAAACTTTTCAACGTAGAGCTTGAATTATAACAGATTTAATTTATTTTACAATCCTTTCAAAGTGCGACAAAAAATAAAGTATGTCTTCAATTACGTTATAAACCACTAGTGAAAATGTTATTGTAAGTGATTCGAAAACTTTCTAAATAACTGTTAGTAGCACAAAAGAATATCTACAATGTTAGTGAAAATCTCATAGGAAAATGAGCAAATAACACTAACGCTGACAAAGATTCTCAAAAGGCCAAAGATGTCTTTGTAGCTGGAAGAATAAAGAGATAAAATCTTTTAAATTTTAAACTTAACACGAACAGAATTTAACAAGACAATGCCGGCTTCCTTTAGGACCAAAATCGGTTGTAGACGACACAATCTTGTGAAGGCAATTTGACGCAATGTTATCGCATAATGGTGTGGGAGAACTGGCTCTTAAGCTTTATGAAAAGTGACAATCTTGTGAGTATATAGTAGCATTTTGCGGACGCATTAGAACAACGCCGCGTGGTATATAACCATTTACTGTAACGTTTTCGTTTTCATTTATTTCGTCCACCCGTTAGTGTCCCACGGATAAGCTCCCGCCTCATAACAGAACGCGAACGAGAAAGATTTAAGCCATAGTCTACCGCGCTGGCCAAATATTAATAGACTGCACACATCTTTGAGATTTTGAAGTGAAACTTCTTTAGGCGCATGAGGGTAAAATTTTTACAGATGAAACGTCACGCCGGTATGCAACGGAAGTGTCGGAAAAGAGAGAGAGAGTGATCGAGACCGATTGAGAGAGAGTAAGACAGGGCGAACGTAGCATGAGCAACTAGCCGTGGAGTGAGAGTAGGGAGCAAGCGAGTGAGAAAGATTGAGAGAAAAAGTGAGACAGAGCGAACGTCGTATCACGCCTTTTTGCCTTCCTCTTAATCTTGGAAATTTAAAGTTTTAGATTTGTGTAAATATAAACAAGATTTATAAATTAGTTCGCCAAAGAAGTTTCACTTCTGACATGTGTACTTTGTACGCACGCATGTTTTTTTAGGTAGCTTGTAGGTCAGTAGATTTTCTCGAAAAATCTTCTTTATTTCAATCTCTATGGTTTTTAATTGCACTGCAAACTTCGATTGCAAACCGGTATCCTATCACGGGTAGGCAGGTTTAATTACAGACGATCGAAGAAAAAATTAAGGTTAGAAATGACTGGCAATCAAAGGGCTCTCAGTCATTCCCAAGACGATTTTATAATGAAAGCGGGCGCTTTATTCAAACACTCGACAATACAGACTTAACTACTTACTGGCTACAGAAACTTTCATTACATTTTATGATAAAATTATATTTTCATAAAAGTATTTCGTGGATTGATTGAATTAATCCAGTCAAAGTAAACATAAAATAGCGTTTTTCGTATAAAACCTAATAGGGACTTAAGAAAGAAGAAATCATAAATAGTACGACATATATATTTATAAGCCTAGCCGGAGTAGCTATAAACATGAACACGGAAATCTAACTACTATGAGAATAAACCATTAAACAAATGCCATAAAAAGACATGGGAATAATTTATGTAGCCTAATAAAGTCCATACGGCGGGCGTTGAAACGGATACGATGTAAAATGTTATGTACCTACATATTGTCTCTGCCTTAACACAAAGACTGCTAACAAATAAGATTTGCTACCGTGACCACAGAAACACAAATAAATTATTGAGCGCACAGATCGAATTTTCCAAGTAGATTTCTTACAAAATGCTTTTAGAACGTCGTTAATCTAATACGCAATATCTAATCGCATGGTGTCTCGTTGTGTTGTCATCAAACCAGCGTGCGTGACTGGTAACTGCTCTCATCGACATCAGTAAGCAACTGCGAGACAAAAGAGTACGAGTAATAAGGTACGATAAAAGCCGACGACAACTGAAGCGCAAGTTGTTTAGATCGTGCTGCAGGCTCATCACATTACCCGCATACCCACTCTGCTATTCAGTGCAATTTAAAAATATTTTCCGTTTTATGTTTCCTACGTTATGCTACCAAACAATAAAAACTGCAATGGTACTTGAACGGAAACGGACAGCTACACAGACTTGTTTCAAGTTCGGAAACCATTAATATTTCAGATATTTTGCAAAAATATCTAACGTACACACCAATATGTTTTAGATTTTTCTAGCGTAAACGCGTTCAATACCTTGTTGTTTAAAATTAATCTACTAGAAATTATATCAATAAAAAATGTTTACTCTAGAATCTCAATAATTAAGTTAACCTTAAGTTATTTATGAAAAAAATGAATAATGTACGATGAATCTTAATCATTTAAATAGTATCATTTCATAGAACTAAAACTGAGACATTTTAATCAAACATCCAAGCTTACTCACCTGATCTTTGCTCACTTTTCTGTTTGACGCAACCATTGCTCTATATTGCGTTGTCCCTTTAGAATAGGTCATGCCTTTGTTTTTAACCGACTTCCAAAAAGGAGGAGGTTATCAATTCGTCTGTATTTTTTTTTTTTTTTTTTATATTTGTTACCTCATTTCTCCGGACTGGGTGAACCGATTTAGATGATTTTTTTTTTATTTGAAAGGTAGTGCGTGTCATAGGGTCCCATTTTTTTTTAGTATTTTTTGACTAGGGCATCCATAAGAAAAACGCATAAGTCTTAAATTTGCATTTTCAATGTACGCGATAAATGTATGAATAACTCAATATCCCGCCAACCGATTTTGATGATTCTTTTTTTATTAGAAAGGATGTACTCCAGGGGTAGTCTGATAAGAGTTTGATAAGGTTCTAATCATAGGATCTTCAACTTTTTGGAGCAAAATAATAAAATTAGTGATAGTCGGCCGAACCTTAGCTGGAGAAGTCCAATTGAGTAAAATATAGAATAAAATTACTATGTAGGTATTTACTATGAAAAATTTGACCTTCAACTCTTCAATCCTGATGATGCAGGGGTACTGCTAGCCTGAACTATAAAAGTTGGTCGTTTGATGTTTGCGAATATATAATGAAATTGTTAAGCAAATTCATGGGACAAAAATTTGACCTTCAACTCCTCAACTATAGGACGCTCATATAGGACGCTCATATAGGACGTAGTTACCGTCGTCCAGCGAAATATGTCGAGCACCGACTTCAGGACTATGTACTAAGTACTGAGTATGTTCTAGACCAAAATATATTTAAATTATTTTTTACTTTTTTGTGACATGGAAGTCGGTAGATATTTTTTGTTAAAAAGTTTTTATTCAACCATATATTCGCACTAGCAGCTTTGCAGAGTCGGGAATTTAACTCAATAGCCACCACAATAGATATTCCCAGGAAAATCTCGAGAATAAAACTCCTTGCGTCGTAAAAAGAGTAGTCACGTCATTGTTTTACTGCTGGAGTGAAACAATTCTGCCTGGATTACCTCAGCGACTGCTGCGGCTGCGGTTTATATTCCTTTTGCATGCTTCCAGGTGGAAAACAATTATGCGATATGCAATAAAGCATTGCTATTATGCATGTCTAACTTAATATTAATATTACATATGATTGCCCTGTTGTTCGTATCAAGGGCCCCGCGGAGCTTAGCTCGAGTATAGCAACAATACGAGTAAATATTCTATTTGACAAGAACGCTCTTACTGTGTATTAAAAATAAAGACACGTCAAAAGATAAAGTAAAAGAAAGATATAAAGTGATGTGAGGATAACTTGTTTTTTCACTAATTAAATAAACTGGATTACAGGATTTTTTTTACACCAATAAAACATAATTATATATTCCATGCAAGTTTTGACAAAATTCTACGCAATAAGGTGAAGTACGTTTATTACTCTTAAGGTTTAGAAGACCAAGCAGCACTGAGCTATGTTCTGCGTAAGATAGGCAACAGATTTTGTCTTTAAAAACTAGTTGACTCACATTATATTAAATGATTCTTTAAGCACTCAAACCAGAAGATGGCAACGCTTAGCTCTAATGTTCTACTATATTATATATTATACGTTCTACTACTATATGTTCTACTATATTATATTAAAATGAAATAAAACCATTAAATAACTCGAGCTACAAATCCAATGACTGTACAATTACCAAGAGTTACCCTTTAATACCTGAGCTTGATCACCCCCTTTAGTGTCTGTTACATATTCCTAAAATCCAGTACACACATGGCTAGCGACACTAAGCACCTCGGGGGCCTGAAAAGGACACCCGTTTCTCAACTAATTGCCACAGCTCTACTTTGCCTTTGTTATATTAGTTATATTGCTTATTACGCTGGCCACCTCCTTCAACATGAGACCGAACCGCTTGTACACGAATACTTGTTTCCAGCTTGAATACATAATTATAATGTACGTATTCTCCAACTGACGTGAATGTGAAGTATAATAAGATGACCTCATTGTACAGTGGTCACCGTACCGGATTAACACAACCGTAAATAAGTCTGCCCACTATATTGGATTTTTTTAAAAATCAACACTCAGTTTCTTGTAAACTAAATGTTAACTTTGACAATTTTGAGAATGTAATTTCACCCATCATCATATTTATTAAGCGTGTACTATCACCGGCAGCAGCAGCGACCCACATAGCGCACGCTCCGTCGGCAATGTTTGCGGAGCTCTTCGCGCTGCCGGCACATTTCACGGCTTACCTTGATCTAATTTTCCACCTTTAACTCTGGCCTACGTGTCTTGTGTACTTTTATCTCGCGCCTAAACGTCTATTAAAGATCAATGATGCGATAATTTTGTAGTTTAAAATGAAGTTTAATTTGATTATTGTATTAAAGTTTAAAATGAAACAGTTGCTGCGCCTGAATTCAAGTGCCAGCTGTGTCTATAACGAATGATGTCTGCAACAGCAGTTACATTTATTAAATAAACAATAAATACACACGACACGTTCTCTTCTAAGCTTAGATTAGTTTTATTATGTAACGCTCAACAACACAAATAATGTGAAATAGTAAAGTAGCTTCCAGATGTTAAATTTTAAATGTTTATAAATGTAGAGCGTGGAGTTACACATGTCCCAATTGTCCCGAACAATGGGCTCAAAAACTGCTAACATTTTTGCAACAAATATCGCACTCACAATTCTAGTTTTCAATTATTCGGTTTCAACAAAAAAGAAATGACTGAGCGAATGAATCGTGTACAGTTATATAGAGTGCACTGTTTCCAGCACATGGAGCGAATAACGGCTGGAAATGGCTACAACATACGTGTCCGACACATTATCAGTATGTTTGTACGTTAATACGTTTATGCAGAGCCTGCACAAACGTATTAACTTACTAGTTGACCCGGCGAACTTCGTTCCGCCTAAAAACCGAAAATCTAAACTTATGCGAAAATCTAAACTATATCATTTATTTATTTATTGTATCCGAACTTATACCTAACACAATCAGTACCCGCGACTTCGTCCGCGTGGACTATAACAATATTTATCCATCCAGTAGACTTAAAATCCACTATCCGACATAGTTCAGGGTAGGCCTATGTCCAGCAGTGCAGAATGTTTTTATCAATAAATTTACATGTACGAAGTCTAAGTTTCCGAACAATAATATTATTTTTTATTTCTAATAGGAAGCCTAAATTTTATGCCAACTCCAAAAATGTGAAAATGCTCTACAAAATTTTAACCATTTTTTTGAATTATATGTTCACAATATGAACATATCTGGCGTGATCTTCCTTCTGTCACAGACAGTTAACCTAGGCAGGTTAAACGTGAAAAAAAATAGGAACTTTTCTTTGTAAGCTATTTGGCGCGGCTTAGGACATGATTTTGCATTCTACTATAGTCTGGCTGGCGTTGGACCCCTTTTAAAGAGATTTTCTTTGAGATATCGCTAGAGTTCCTGTACTTTTTATGAAATGTGTATGTTCTGGAAGTATACTTATCAAAAAACGCTGTGGTAAGAGACTCTATAACAAACGCCTAGGTTTTGTTCGTGTGAGTTTCCAAAAACGTGTCCGAACTCAGAGAAGGAGCGGCAACCTTCCTTGGGTGACGTACTCTCCGGCTGCGCATCGGGCGATTAGTTGCTATCTCCCTCTCCTGCCCCGCAAATTCAATCTGCAATTTCAACCCTTGAAGCCCCACGCTGATACCCTGATTTCAACCCGTTTAAGGTAAATTTCAAAAAAGTCTTCCTTGTCTAGTCTATCGATATAGGGTCGAATCGAATATAGGGTCTTATTTATAAAATTATTTTCCTTAATAGTTGGTTTTCAAAAAAAGATGAATACGTATTTCATCCCTTTTACTACAAAGGGACAAATAACAATTTCCATATTGTTTACTTTAACATAAGCGGAATTGGAAGTTTTATTTAATTTACTCCTTAATCGTTATTTCCCCATGTGAAATGGTAAAATGCATGGTTCATTAAGTTTGTGAAGATAAATATGTCAATCTTTTAGAAATGTTTTGTCTTATAGGATTTATAAAAGATTTCACCAACGCCCATTACTTAATAAAGTTTGTACCACGTCATCTATTCATAGAATGCTGAGATTGGGCTATTTGTGACAAAACAAAATACAACCACTTAAGTTCTTGTGTCTAACTTAAAAATTGCTGGACTTCTATGCGAACTTTCTGCTATTTATTATGCTTGGGTTTGATTTTCCATAAACAATTATTATATTACTACTAACAATATAGCCTAATGCTATGTACAAAGATAAGGAGTTAGAATTATTAGACTTTTGGATTATTATTTCTCTGAGGGATTTTCTAAAGGCATTTAATAAGGTGTTGTATTGCATCTAATTGATAAGATTTCTTTAAAGTAAGCGGACTTTCAAACTAACGTCACCACTGTCAATACACTGAGCGAACCGATTTCGCGTGTTTTGCATTACCCGCTGTAATATGTTAGACAGTATTTTGGACACTTTCTCGTGAATGTTGACTTTCAGGTCATCAAGAGTCCTTGAACGGTTGTTAAAGACCCGGGAATTCAAATAACCCTACAAAAAGAAGTTGCACGGGATCAAATCTGGCGATCGAAGCGGCCACTCCATATCGTTTCTGAGAGAGATGAAGCACCTCGTCGGCTTGTTTTCATCAAAACACCATGGCCTGATAACCTTAACTAAGAATATCGCAAAAAAAAACTCATAGGGACGGAAATTACGGTCTTCTTGAAGAATTTGCCACACAGAACAAACCAAGGACCTACGCATGATTGCGAGCAGAGCGCTGCGGCGATTGAACTGTTTCACTGCATCGCCATTTTCTGCCGCTCTGACGGGCCGTATGCCTGCCTGGGTCTTCCACGACAGTTCCCGTTTTACAAAAATTGTTGACCATACCAACAATTGACTTTTGGTCTGGAACATGGGCCAAGGGCGCGAGATTAAAATGGTTTCGGAAGGCGCGTTGGGTTGTGACCCACCGTTGGATAAGTAGGCCTGTGCGGCAAACGCGACTTCCTCACTATTCCATGGCATCTGATAACTGACCTTTGAAGAGAACAAAATTTTAAGAGTTCCTCTTCCAAAAGAAACCACTCGTACCCCTCCAGATAACTGTCAGATATCAAACCGCATAGCTATATACTAAGTTTCATTGAGTTTGTATTTACAATAAACGGCTTTCATTTTATTTTACTACTCCTATTTTTCCCTCTTAGGGTTTTCCTTAGACGCTTATTTTATTGAATTACAAAACCAAATAACTTATTTAATTAAACTTGCATTAAATTTGGCGGCCTTAAGAAAAAAATGTTAACCCCTATTTTATCCCCTTAGGAGATGATGTTCTTAGTGTAGGGATACAGCCTTTTTATTATATCAAACCAGCTAGATAAATACTAAGTATCATTAAGTTAACATAAAAATTGGCGTATTTTCATACAAACTGTTCTCAATTCTGATCCTCTTAACGGGCGAATATTTCAAAAATTCTTTTAAATTGCTCACTTACATCATAAAAAGAACCCCTGTACCAAATTTCAAGTGTCTAGGTTATATTATTTATATATTTTATCTTTCAACAGACAGACATACATAAATTTCCATAATAAATTATAGCCTATATGTTGCCGAGGACTAATAGCTATATAACAAAAAAAGTTTCATCAAAATCCGTCCAGTAGTTTTTGCGTTAAAGCCGGACAACAAAAACCTTTTCTACAGTTTTATTATATATAAGATGGTAAGTAGTGCATATGTTATTATCCTGACAGGACTACGGGTTTTGTTTTGCATTTGTAGTTAGTTGTGTTAGTTCTCGCGGTGTGGGCACCCTTTCCTTCTCCGTAGCCTACTTGTGTAGGAACACATATTGGTAAAGAGACAACCTTACATTTATGCCACACGGATGTCAAAACAGTCACACGTCATGTTTTAGGTTTAGGTTAATGGATACGTTAAGGCTTCTGCTTATTTATTAATGCACGCGTGCTACGACCATGCCCATTTCAAGTTTCACGATGGAAACATACGACTTATTTAATTTTTGAAACTGCTTTCGCTCAGAGTCGACCTATCAAGGTTTCTAAAATGTATATTTTAAACTTGCTTGTTATAGTTAATGATACATTAGTACTAAAAATTTATTCATTTAAACCTTTCATTTCCAAGATATAAATGTCTAACAAATTCTATGTAAATAATTAAAAGTGGTGTGATATTTTGTGTTCAACGTGTTTTGAAAAAGGATTATGTTTTTATTTTAACAAACATACTACAATTTTTAAACTGAGACGCCGAACAGATTTGTCACTTGGCTTTATCACTTGAGAGTATGGTTGAGGGGCGGGAGGGGAAGTTGGCGGCTTTGTATGAATCATATCTCTCCTTGCTTTTTGAAAAGCTTCACTTGCTTTTTGAAAAGCTTACACCTTTGCTGCTTAATGAGGTATGTTTACTTTATTAGCACCATCTTTCATTTTACTTTAAATTCACAATTTCTATCCCTTTCTTTAACGTTTCATACAGTAACGTGACGTTTATAATCCGCAACTGTCTGTATGTATATTGGTAGTTATTGGACTTACTATGTATATGCAATTTTTGGGTTGTTCATGGAGAAAATTGTTGAAAGTTTTGATGTAGTTTGAGTATAGTCAACTGCAATTTATTCATAGCTCTATATCGTAATACAAAAGTGTGTCTGCATGAACGAAATGTGAAGAAACTCTTTAAAGGTATTTGACTTGGTATTCCATGAGCTCTATAAGCTATCTTGAATGAGTGTTTTTGGCCTCGTCGCCAAATTGCTAAAATACACGCACAATGAATAAATGCGCCAAAAAGTAAAACGCAACATTAACATTCTAATTGATTGAAAACTAATCTAAATAACTTACTTTATATATATATTATATAATGATTGTATATCATCGCCCATATTTTATGCGGGTTTTTAAAGTTCACATAACCCTTATTTATAGATATTTTTTTAATGTCAAGATCCTTTAAAACGTAATAAATGTATTGAGAGACATTTTAATTTAATTTAACAAGTCATGTCGTATTTTACTGTGATTAGGAAAAAGTATAGCTATTATATCTACGATATATTTACTGAAGTCATAGTACCTACTTTTATTACAAAAGTAAAATATAGCGAATATAGAAAATAAGTATTATAAGCAAAGTGATATGGTTCGTTAATTTAACAAGAACATCATATTTAGGAAATATCGCACTAAACGTGCGCTTTCTGTTCTCATCAATCAGCCTTCAGCAGCGAAACAAGACGCCATCATTCATTTCCTCGGAAAAACTGGCGACGGCGTGATTGATGTAAACGGGAAGTAAATCTGTGGCTTCTGAGCCTGTGGCCGTTGTACCACATATTTTAGAAAAAATATTTTTTCGATGATATGTCGATAAGCTGATGCGATATTCACTTCGCATCGCATCGCAAAAAAAAATATTACAAATTCACATTGCGATTATCCTCAATACTCATTTGCTCTACTGCCACGCTGGTTTCTGTTCCATCACGTATAAAGAAAAGGTAAATGAATTAATTAAATTTATTTGATAAAATCGGAACTTAGAGCAAAGTAATTTTACGTACATTTATTGAGAACATTTAATAATTTCCCCAAAATATATTTATTGATAGTCTAACTTTAAACAGGTTCAAAACTCGGTCTCTCAATTGAGGTCCTATCCAATTGAGGGTTCTGATCCTCGGCACGCATTACTGATTTGTGTAAAACTGTGCGCCTATTAGTAAATTTTCTTTATGGATGGTAAAGATTGCGAGGAAATCTACACACCTCACAGTTACTTTAAAAAGTTAACAAATGTATGATGAATCTACCAAATCGCATTTGGCCAGCATGGTAGACTACGGTATAAAACTCGCTCATTCTCAGGAAAGGCCCAGCAGAGGGGAAATAATGAGTTAACGATAGATACATATATTTATGAATGTTTAAATTGGCCGAGGTAATCCAAGTAAGTCATTGTCAGTATTTGACTTTTCAAACATTAAAATTACGTTCAGCTAAAATCATACTTTGCCCTCAAATTTAGACTTGTTCAAATATTTACTTCGACAGTTTCAATTCACCTTCAGAGGGAACATTTCATTCAGCGGCAGGGCGCGGCCCCGACTGCGAACACTCTGAATACTTTATAATGCGGATTATAAAGTAGTCAAACTCGGTCCTTGTCATGGGTTTGAGACAACATTATCTCATACTTCAGGTGAAATTCTGTGCCGTCTAAAACCGATCGTCTTTCCAGATATCGAGTTTGTCAAGTATGTTTTAATTCTTATTCAAAAACTGATTCGTAAACTCTAACATATTATTATTTTGTAAAGAGGATAAAGTAAAAAAATCGTAGGTCTATCAATATCATATCAATCCTTATGTAAAAAAACAAATCTTTATGTAAAATTTTACAATCCTAACTTCTACAATGTTGACTGGTTATTATGTGCTACGTGCGTATGATACATATAGTGAGGCCCCGCAACCGGGAAGTAGCGGCGGCGCTGGGTCCCGCTCACTCGCTGCGGCGACGGCGCTAATGAACTGCAATTAACAGCCCGTGATCCCGGTAAGTGCTGACTAACATTACCGCTAACTGACACCGTTCACTAAATACTTTACCTGTGGTAAAATATTGCTAGTTTGGAAACGTTTTTGAAAGCGGCAAATTATAAGAGTTCCTGTGCAAGTTTAATAGCAAAGTGATAGTGTATCGTAAAGGTTATATCATGTTGAATTAACAAGGTCAGGTTTTGAGTTCGATTTGCATTAATTTTATTAGGAGACTTAAGAGTTGTTTTTCTTGCATAACTTATGGGTACTTAGGTGTGACAGAGATTTTAAAGGCAAAAAGTGTATGTTCGTTACTCTTTCACGCAAAATCTATTAATTGGATTTGAACGATACTTGGCATAACTACTTATTTATCACATGGACAGGCATGCTCCCAGGGATCATATCATTTGCAGAAGTATCCTATACTTTTCACTTAATATGACTCGGCTACGTCCAGCCGCGCGATGTCAAATAAAAATACATTTTCTTTTCATTTGAGCCGCGGCTGCAAAACATTGTGGAGAGCGAACTTCAACACGACTTTTTGAATATTCATAGGAAATGCGTAGAGGAATGATAAATCCAACTGCTATGTGAATAATACTCCATTCAGCACCGTTTTGTATTTCTATACGTGCTTTCGATTGATGAACGCTTGAAACAAACGTACAGCGCATAATAAACACGCGATAGCGTGTTTATTATGCGCTGTACTTGGTGATAACCAAGTATAATATTATTTTAAAGCAGAATTTTAAAGAAACTTAAAAAAACCATTTACTTACGACAGTATCTTAGATCTAAACTAGAGCGTTCGTTGATACAACGTTACTAATAAATATAAATAAAATTTTATTCCACTTTCCATAACATTCAATTGCGAATTAAAATAGATGTCTCCGTTTATTTTTGAGATGTTTTTATGTACATTTAAGTTGAATAAAAATGTCGATATGTCGTGAGTGCATTCTGTGAGTGAGGACCCCTCCGTCTCGGTACCTGACTGGTTTTAACATCAGCGCGTGCCGACGTTGTCGGTTTACGAGAGTTAAGGCTTTCTTGTGTCCGGGCACTGAGTGTCCAGAGGAATTCCACTAAGTTTTAGTCGATGAGAGTTTGACATACACCTTTTGCTCCTGTGGGAAGACGGAGACCCGTGAGGATTTCTGCGCGTAAAAACATGTCAAATTACAAAAACATAGTGCGTAGTAGTATAGTTCGGTCCCTGGCAAAGAAAAATAACACTATAAAAATGTTAGATACATTATAGCATTTGTATGGTTAAGTTATTTCATGTAGCTTTTTCTTTCTAAGCAAAAAATATTTTACAGAACGCAGAACACAGTGTTGAGAGTCGATATGCAAAATCTCTTTCTGCATGTTATATGTTCCTATGTAGAACATCAATATTCATGTATTCCCGTCAGAGCCGCGTATAATAACACGACACACAGGGACTATTTGACATGAACGGAATGAAAAGTTTTTTTAGGTTTTTTTGATGTTTAAATTTGCGAACAGCATATTCTGTTAGCGCGTAAAGTTTCTTTCATCGATAGGTATTACCCATTACGTAATTTAACAGTGTTACGACTCTTCATAGTTTAAATCCGAAAATACAACCATATCTACTTTATAATAACATGTGTTAAACTGCCATATTCTGGCGCAAAGAGAATTATTAAAATGCACTAACACATATATTATTTTAATAAAAAATATTAATTAATAACGATTCACAAAACTTACTTTTGTAACACTTCCATCATTTTTTAGCTTTTAGGCTCCTTAATTTGAGTTTACAAATTAGTATAGGTACAACTCATTTGTTGCTGTCTAAACGTATCGCCTCAGGTATCTCAGCAACTGTGAACAACAGTCGCCTCAGAGCCGCTGCGGGATGTTGCACCACACAGCCGCTGCAGCTCAAAGCGACCGCTAATTAGCACCCGCACACGGACGATTAATTAATGCTATAGAAGCGAAATTGTAACTATTTATTAGCACCGCAAAGCTGTGCTCACTGAAGCTAATTCTATTGTATGTTTGGCGTATACTTCGTGTATCTAATATTATGTAGTGTAAATTGTATTGTGGATATGGTATTGAATCAAACGACTGTATCGCATTACCGTGCGAGAGCGAGTGGTTTATTCGTTTACATAAAAATTGCAAAGTGCCGCATACAGTATATGAATTGCTTAATGTATTTAATTTACCTTATTACTTTATGAAAATGTTACAATCACAATACCTATTTGTTTTAAATTTTGTATTAGAGCTTAGTTGCACTAATAATATGTTAGACGTTATCATTAGTCATTCATTTTTAAGGACAAATGATCAAAAGCGCGTGTTGTATACCTGTACGTATTATAACTGGGGCTATTAGTTTTAGTCCAGTTAATGTGACAACGAGTTGCACACGAGCGGCCTCATTCACAGCGACCGCAGCTGACGAGCGCAACGAGCTTCCAGCAATTAACAGAATCGTTCACTGACGTCACACTGAAATTGACTGTGGAAAGGTTAATTTCACAGTCTGTTTCACGTGTGGAAGTTGCACGGAATTCACTCACTCAAAGGCAAGGGTAAAGCCAATTAATATAGGACCCTTTGAAGAAGAAACATTCACGTAGCTTATCAGTATTTCCATGAAATTAAACACTTTTGAGCTTAGCAACAAGGTGCTAGCGTAAGCTTAATTACCAATTATACAATTATACTCAATGAAATATATTTGTACCAAAAATGTTTATGTTGAAAATCAAAAATACATGCATGAAATTCAATTTTTTTTCTACAGTTCAATTTCCTTACTCGTTTTGAACTAATATTATCCTGCTTTATAATACTAAAAGAGTAAATTAATGCATAAACATCGGTGGATACGCGTGAAGTTCCCCGTTGCGTAACCTCAGCACATGTTCTTGAGTCGGCGACGTT
This sequence comes from Spicauda simplicius, assembly GCA_949699795.1. Lineage (NCBI taxonomy): Eukaryota > Metazoa > Arthropoda > Insecta > Lepidoptera > Hesperiidae > Spicauda > Spicauda simplicius. Next base: position 453,822 of record OX453071.1, on the reverse strand, counting down.
AGGCGGCTTCATAAATATACTTTTATCGGATGTTGCACGTACGATATACGTCCGCTGAGCTTTCCTTTTATGGATTATTACGTAACAACCGCCACAGCTACTAAGTAAAAGGCTGTATGACAACCAAATGAGATTACGGGTTCGTATTTTTGAGACGCTTCATTTAAAGGTTGTAGAACTCTTCGTGGATCGAGCGTTATAACTGTGATGTAATGTTGCTGTTTGAAGCGTGTGGCACGGCAGAGATATTACACCCTTGTGATGAACTATACCCATTACATAGATTCTGCTCTTTGAATGGAGACAGAATGACTGATTTGCGAGGTTGAAAGCTTAAAATTTGTGTGTGAGTTACCAGAGTGAGCGGAGTGACCGGAGTGAGCGGAGTGACCGGAGGGGCCGGAGGGACCAGAGTGACCGGAATGAACGGAGTGAGCGGAGTGAGCGGAGTGACCGGAGTGAGCGGAGTGACCGGAGTGAGCGGAGTGACCGGAGTGACCGGAGGGGCTGGAGGGACCAGAGTGACCGGAATGAAGGGAGTGAGCGGAGTGACCGGAGTGAGCGGAGTGACCGGAGGGACCGAAGTGAGCGGAGTGACCGGAGTGAGCGGAGTGACCGGAGTGAGCTGAGTGACCGGAATGAACGGAGTGAGCGGAGTGACCGGAGTGAGCGGAGTGACCGGAGGGACCGAAGTGAGCGGAGTGACTGGAGTGAGCGGAGTGACCGGAGGGACCAGAGTGACCGGAGTGAACGGAGTGAGCAGAGTGAACGGAGTGACCGGAGTGAGCGGAGTGACCGGAGTGAGCAAAGCGACCGAAGTGACTGGAGTGAGCGGAGTGACCGGAGGGGCCGGAGGGACCAGAGTGATAGCAGTGAACGGAGTGAGCGGAGAGATCGGAGTGACCAAAGTCACCGGAATGACTGGAGTGATCGGAGCGACCGGAGTTAGCGGAATTAACGGAGTGAACAAAGTGACCGGAGCGACTGGAGTGCCGGAGTGACTGCAGTGACCGGAATGAATAGAGTGAACAGAGTGTGTGGAATGTTAGTCATGACGGGAATGGCCGGAGTAACCTGAGTGACCGGAGCTTACTACATTCTAGCTTTCATACAAAAAAGGAAAAACTGACTTAATTATCCTATTATATTTATTATGATAGACATGTGGATATGTAGCACAGCCGAAACTACTAGCTAGAAACTTGACATTTCGTACAGTGATTTCTGTCATGACGTAAGTGAGCACTAAGAAAGGATTTTTGGAAATTCATCCTCTAAGGGGGTGAAAAACGAGAACAAAGTTTATAAGGGATAACGTGATTTCTTGGTCCAATTTTACTTCAAATTTCAGATTAACATTCCTTGACAGAATTGAGCAAAGTCGTGTTTCGTATTTCATTGAAACTTATCACCTAACGGGACAGAAATTTTGGAGATTTTAGCATCGATACTCCTTAGTGTTTTCGAGTTAAATTACATTTATTTTTTAACACATGATTGAAAACTAAATGTGACTAACGTAATCACTGACATATTAACGCACAGTCAAACTACTGTGAAAAAATGGGATAGCAGGTTTCTATGAACTAACTTCATGAAACTCAATCTTTTAGGTGTTATTTATTTGAAAATCTTTATCACCTTTTTCGAAAACTCAACGCCTAGGAGGGTAAAATACAATTTCAAAGTATTTTTGGGAATCCGCTCAATTTGATACACGCTTAATTTAACTAAGTCTTGGGGCTCAATATATTGGTGTCTTGACAAAATGGAGGGGAGGTGATGTCTAGCAGTAAACCTTTAAAGTATATGGATGGATTATTATTCGCGCGCACGAAGTCGCGAGGGTCTGCTAGTGTGATTATAAATGCCACGCTGATATCTCCTTCGTTGAAATATAGCAGTTTGAAATTCTACCTTTCCTCCACTCTTTTATTAGACCCGTGTGTCTCAGCGGTCAAAACATAGGTCTGATATGCAGAATGTTCCGGGTTCAATCACTGGACACATCTGAATGAAACAGTCATCATTCTATTTCAGTTACACTCAGAACAGTGTTCACATATTATTTGGGGTACGTCCATGTCATCCACGATAAAGATTAAATCCCACTGTTGTCTAAGTGCAAATAGCGTTATTATTCATATTCCGATGGAATAGATTTTACAGTTACTATTGCATCTATTTTCAAACCCAGGCATGCACCACTAATTTATGTGCATATTAGAAATTAATTATAACTGCTTTTCGGTGAAGAAAAACATCGTGAGGAAACCTACACACCCGAGAGTTCTTTAAAAAAATTGTTCTCGGAGGTGTGTGAAGTCCACCAATTCGCACTTGGCCAGCGCGGTGGGCTATGGCCTATAACTCTATCATTCCGAGAGGAGACCCGTGCCCAGCAATGGGACAATAATGGGTTGACGACGATCACATCTTTTTATTACTTATAGATGAATAATCAAAAAATAAACATAGTCAATTGTTCGCGGCATATCAAATAACTTGTGGTCGGTACTCAAATAAATATTTTATCTTTCTCTTACTTGTTACAGAACATTTATTTCATATATTATGTACTCTTACGTATGTAGTAAACAACAAAAATATCGTGACAAGATCATTCAACCCGTTTTATTTAGAAAAACATAATAAGAAACCTCCACATCATTTATTGTGGCGGTGGCAAATAAAGACCAAATATGATATCACGTACTTTCATATGAATATGAAGAAAACTTCGTAGTCGTACATTGACACCACAGCGACAATTTAGTGCGGTAGATAATAAGTCAGGTCTCACTGTACAGCGTAAGCGATTGACTGACAGCGAGGTAATCAAGAATATAATTATATGTGATCAAGTTAATAAATACTCATTTTTCATGATTAATGAATTAGTTTTTGGATAAGTTTACTCCCGTATAACTATTTCATTTTATACGCTTTCTACACTCATAGCCCCACATTAAGATTTTTTCCTATGTCTTGGGTACCATGGACGCCCAGACCCAGAACATGAATCTAAACTCATCATTCAGATACCTGTCTGGCCGGGATTTGAACCCGGGACCAATTGCGTCAGACCGGTATGATAACCGCGCCGCCACTCGGGTCGTCACTATTAATTCTAACGCAAATTCTAACTATTCTAAATTCTACGTAGAAAAGGGTTTTACTTGAAGTCAATCACAGATCCGCTGCTAATTCTGAGGGCTAACATGTTCATGTCAATATTTACAGCTTCCCACAAAACGTAGAGCTACTTCAGGCTAGAAAAAGGCTTTAATGTGGAACCTTCGAGGTCCAGGAGAGAGGTCGAGGAGAAAAAATATGGTAACTGAAAATTTGTAATCTCCATTGTAAGTCTATAACAAATAAACATATTTTATTTCATTTCGTTAGATTTTATTGCTCACGTATTCTGAGGCGGCTTTTTCGTCTTTTAGTTTATACAAAATCTTATCAAAGTACTTCATAAAACGTGGAACGGTGCTATGTGAAGATGTAATTGTAAAATCACAACCTACAAGATGAGAGTTAGTTGAGAACTCATTTGTATTCAGAGCATGTTTCAGACTGTATTAGAGAACAAAATGGAACTGTACGAAAAATCTCTAAAGTACTCCCTCACGCAATCTTGTGCGTCATGAAAGATAAATATTTGTAACTCGGCAAATTTAAAATTTTATTTTGACGTACACATAATAATAAAATTTATAGCTTCATGCTTACTGTTTACTTGAACTAATACTATTCTGTTTAGGTCGAAGGTGACGGTTACTACGACCTAATTCGATTACGTTTTTTTGTACTCGCTTTGAGTCCAATTCGCTTTAGTGTTCTTTAGTAGACGTAGTACCGGACACTCCACTTCGTGTTACAAGCTTTCATTTGAAGTGATCAGTGCCGATGATATACAGCTACAGCTGACTCCAATTTAACCAGAACGCTGTTCTGGTGTGATGTGCCTTGGTGCTTCTTATTTTTGATTTCTTTAACATTATATTGTAAAATGTGTTTATTTGATGTTCAGGTAATTACTGACAAATAATCTGATGTTCTTAAATATACCAGAAACGTTACTTATAGGATAATAACCTATAGATTATAATTATGTAAGTATGAGTTTCTTCCCTATTAATTCTGTGGAAAGTTGTAGGTTATTATTAGTACAGAATACAGATGAGATATAAACGCACGTAATGGCTCGTTATCCCTTTAATATTATGTTAACCCAGTTCGGTGTAAACCCATCCCCGTCTCCCGCAAACCGGATCGCACAACATATTACTAATTTTCCTGAGAGATTAAGATACTTATTGTACATGGTGTTTAATTAGCATCTAGTTAGTTAAACATTGTATCCATGACATTAAAATGATATTACCTAATTGTTAAATAGTTGGAATTAAAAAACAATATATTTTGCTTAAATCTGTGTGTGGGATTAGTGGAATCTTTCTAGTACGCAGTACTTATAAACAACTTGAGCCATTAATTATCAAATAAATATGGATTCCTGATGAACCTGTGTAAATATGTATTTAAATCTCCAATGAGCATTACAACGTAATGGCTACGTTTTGCTGGCAGTCATTTATCGACACAATTATTATCACTTAGTTATTCCCACGGATCTGGTCGCTTTGATCAATATTACCATGACAATGAGTGTCTAACCCATGTATTAATCCAGATGATATACTATCTGTGCCAATTTTTTATGATATCGAAGAAATGGTTTTGCGTGTAAGAGCTATGACTATAAATATGTCCCCACAAACATTCACTTTTATGATGTTAAGATTTGTAAGTTACTAACAACTAATCGAAAATTGTACGCTGATTGACCTTATATGTTTTTATTTCGTATAAAACATATTTTGCAGTAAATTTTTGCTGTCAATAATTTGATATCTGCGGCTATCTGCTGACGCGCGTATCTTCGGTGTATATGATAACATTCCCACTGGATTTCTTTGCTAACGTTCGTTTTCCAGACTCGCTAGTAACGATGACTGTCATTCGTGAACGTACAGTTGACTAGACAAATTTACAGAAGGTTTAGTGTTAAATTCTACATTTATTTGTCTTAATTCTAGAAAATATATGTTCTTTGTAGTTCGGTAATTAAACGTTTTTATAAGTCAATACCAACCCCATAAATATATTTCATATATTACCATACTAAATAATTATTACGGACGCTTTACAAGTTGTAAAGGGTCCGTAATAATTATATTTTTGGGTTATCGAAACAATTTTCTTCCACGCTCTTCTAACGCATATGGACAAAAAGCTTAAAATGCATGAACGACACTTCGAATAGCTGTAGATGTCGGTAATGCTGTAATATTAATGTAATTTATTTTAGTTATATTATGGAACAGATCTATTGGAGCAGCCAAAATTGTAGTGAACTGTACATATAAGGCGTTAACGAAAGCCTAGCGGCTATTGAGGATGGGTCATGCAGCTGATACGCGACGTTTGATTAATTGATTGTGGAAAGGGGTATTAGGTACAAACTTTTAGTACCCCGAAGGTGAAATATATGTAAACCTCTTCAACCTACTTTGTATCATTTTAATGGTAATACTATAATGTGTTGGTTCGAACTAGGACATACCACCGTCGCACACATTTCTAGCGTAAAGCAGATCTTCTGTTACTGTGGAAGGTTGTGGTTGCCCGTGCATTCTTTACATGAGGCGACTGTCTTAGCCTTCGGGAGAAGCACGAAATTGTGATTGATGATATAAAATGTAAGTTGTATTTGAAGCAATCCACTAGTAAAGAGTCGTATTCTACACGAGTTTGCTGCAAAAAATCGATTTCAAGAAAGTATATATCACAATGAATCACTTGTTTTCGATTTGAGATACTTTTGTAGAGAACTTGAGAACGATTTCATGTGATTAGGTACATTTTCGTAAGATTATAAGACTATTGAACTATTCTTATTTGAATAACTTTGTTACTCCAAACATAAACTGGTTTGCATGTTGTACATAATCCTTTATGATGCATGTGAAATATTGAAGAAATGAAACCTTTTTTACCCAATTTAAGTTCTAACAAGTATGCAATCCGCCTGATGGTAAGTGGCAAACCTCTTTAAGCAATTTCATTTTAAGCTGAAGTCAATTACAAATGCGTTACTACTCTCGAGAATTAAAACTATCGCCTCTCAGAAAAGTGAGTCGTCAACTATACCCTTGCACCGAAATGCAAGAATTGCTTTATCTAGATTAGGTGTCGTGATGGTACCTCACTGGGTGAACCATGTCCGTTCTACCACCTTGCAAAAATTTAATACATACATTATTTTTAGTTAATTCCTCACTTTGTGATAAGAGTAATATTACATTTTAAAGCTGACGGCCGCCCCGCGTCGAAGAGGGAAAACCAATATTGACATGACAAGAAGCGCGCCGCGGTCGAGTTCCCAATGCTTTTCCTTCCCTTTTATCAAATTCTCGTTTGAGGGAAATCACGTTTCCCTTGCTCCCATTTTTAAGGTTATACATTTTTATATAATTTTAATCTAATCCGAAGTATAGATTCAATAAGGATTTTTCAAATTTTGCTTCGAACTTCAGTAATTTTTGTATTGTGTTAGAAATGAGAACAAAAAGAGCGAAAGATATAGACATATGTCTTTGTCCAGTTGTGGGCTTCTACTGAATGATACTAAATGAATTTATTAGTTATGCTAAACTGTACTCGCTGAAATATACTTCTAAGGTTCAACAAACTTATAACAACGAATGCCTTGCGAAATTTAAACTAGTGGTTTAACGAGACTACTAGAAATTTAATTAATTCTATTGAACGGCTGTCTCTGTTTGTTGTAAGCCACTTATGGTTTGCAACAAACAGAGACAGCCACTTTCTTTAAGGTACAGTGACCTTATAGACTTAGTGTCTAGAATGCTTAAACATACGAAATAGTAAGTGAGTACTTCTTACAGAAATCCTATAACAGTACTGTTTATTATCTGCATCGCAAGTATTTTACAAAAAAAAACATTTATTTTCAGAGACGAATACGTAATAATCAGATTCTATATAAAACTATATGAATCTAGATAAAACATTATTACGATAAGCTAGACTACGGATCGCACCTGTAGTCACCCGCATATCAGATAGACTTCAATGTGTTTCACGGCTCATCAATTCCTGAAATGAGCCGCCAGTGATCACTCATTAATCTTTTTCTAGAACTTATCAGTGAACAATGGTTATAGTTATATAATGGTATAGCTAAATAAATATAGAACAGACCTCAAAGTGACGTCTGAATCCTGAATTTAAAAGTTACTTTATGTTAAAGAGGCAGTGTGGAAGAAAACATAAAGTAAGTTCTGTTTGGTGAGGGCTACATTTAATTTCTTACTTATAGCAATGGCTTGATGTTTTACACGAAAGCTAAGAATAGTTTTCTCGCAATTTCGTAAGCCTTTATTTTTTTAATTGTATTGCGAGTTACGGGTGATTCTGATGAATAGAATGTATCATAATATTTTCATTAATTGGAAATTTATTAATCATCATACGTTATTTGTTTCACTATTTGAAACAAAGTGAATGCCACTTTATGTAATTGCGCGTTACTTTATTGCAATTACTTTTTATTATAAGTATTTATTTTTAAAGGAAATACGGAGATACGTGTTACATTGAAGGCGGTAGAACCAGTGTAGTTCGACCGGGGAAGTACCACCGCCACACCTATTTCTAGCGTGAAGCATTTCTTGCGTTTCGATAGAAGGGTGTGGTTGCCGGCACACTTTTACATGAGGCGACCATCATAGTCCTCGGGAGTAGCAATGCATCTGTGTTTGACTTCAGATAGAACTCATGTTCCGTATGAAGTTGATTACAGATGTCCATGAGAGGCAGTGACCACTTACCATCAGGTGGACTGCATGCTCGTTTGCTACTTAAGTCAAATAAAAAAAAAAATACATAGCTTTCTGTAACATTCACAGCGGGGATATTACCTGTAGAAGATTTACGTAAAAATAAATTACCGAATAATTCATAAGCAAATTTTTAAAACGTAATTAAATGTATGTCACAGAATAACGAGCGAGTACCGATTATAGACAAGAATGTGAGCCTCTCGTCCTGCGCGGGTCACGGAGCGACATTCCAAGTATGCCTCTAAATTTCAAAGTTGATTTTGTACAAAATAATTATGAGATACTTCAGATTTATGTCAGGAAAAGATATTCGCTAATATAAAGTTTTTTTACCTAGCAATTTATCGCGTTTACTAATATTTTAGCGGAGATCCGGAGCGGAGAAAGTGCTAACCCACTTCTGAGAGTGTGACACTTGTGTATATGTGTGGAAGGAATCGTTATAAAGCAATAAGTATAGCATTTCAAGAAATAGATGTGGCTGTGATGAAATACGAGTGTTATATAGGTTTCAGAAACTATTTTCATTTAAATAATTAAGGTGATATGTATTCGGTGATCGTGTTGGTCCTGAATGTCATAATTCTCTCTTATTCCGCAAATGTTGTGACCCGACCAACGAACAATGTCCATTAGATAAGTAGCAGCGTCTTCCTGTGTAACACCAGCACCAAGCATGCCAGGTGCAGGGAGTGTTGCAACTTCCCTCATTAGGTGAGAGTTATGTGCAGCAGGCTGTGCAAAAAGGCTAATGGGTGGTTGGATGGAATTAAAGCAAACTTCAATGAATTGAAATTGTTTCTAATTATCATAATTACGTAATCTTTCGGTAAAATTAAGTAAGTAAAGTAGTAAGTAATACAATAACTCAACACAAAGTCATTGGTATCACGAACCATCAAAGTTCTTGCGGACAGGAGGCGGCGCCGCCTCATAAAGCAACGCTAAATAATTACAAAGTTTGCTCTCAAATCGCCCATATTGTTCCACAGCGGCCCATAAAAGCGTTGTTTGCCTCACAATACGATTAAAAACTAATAAAATCACGGGCAATAAAAAATAACAAATTCAAATAAATGTAGTTGTACAACTTTATATGGCGGATGAATTCGTTTCAAACGCCGCGCGCCACTAAACTCAATTTTCGGCTCTCAATGCGTCATGTCAGTGTCATGCAGTTCACCTGGTGGTAAGTGGTCACTGCCGCCCAAAGACAATAAGTAAGACAGTCTGTAATCAAGTTCATATAGAACGTAGGATCTATCTGAACTCAATCATAAATGCGTTTTTACTCTAGAGCGCTAGGACGGTCGCCTCATATAAAAGTGTGTCAGCATCTACACCCTTCCATCGAAACGCAAGAAAGGCATTACGCTAGGACTATTTGCGTTTGTTCAAATAATAATATTAAAAAAATAAACATGACAAAATGTTACTAGCGGTCGCCAATCCAATAATTGAATGAACTCGTACTCGTACACTGCCCTCCCACAAAATTAAACTTTAGGGTGTAATAGCGACGTAACTGTGTCGTAAAACAACACTGTATAATTGTATAGTTTGGCCTCAATCACCCACATTGCCTCAATGTGGCACATACACACATTATTGGTCGTAAGGTTCAGTCAATACGGCCCACACGCCGCACCACACTACGACTCGATAAATAACGTTTTATATAAGTCGAGCAGGACACACTTGCGATTTCGCGTATCATTAAAGTGATTTTAAAATGTGATAAAAGGTTCGCTATTCGTTATTTCTTAGTACTTTTCTATATTTTAATGTTGATGCACAAAAAAGAGACAGAATAATGTGTATATTCTGAAATGTACAATTAATTATTTATTAATCCTTAGGTTATAACACGTAAGGAAAACTGATAACGTAGTGGCATTCTGTACTACTTAACTCTTAGTTTATAATATAATGGAAAAGTCATTTAAAAAATAATATAAAACTAAATAATAACGATATTAGCATTAGAAGTCGCGAGTTTGTCAAACATTTATTTTCTACCAAACTTCAGCCTCCCATAATAAATAAACATAGATTGCTTGCGGACACTATGAGAAGAATCAGACCATTGTAACCGAAGTATTGCTTTTTACTCGTATATAGTATTATTACACTCACTCTTTGTGGTACGTGTTATATTACGAGTATATAGAATGTAATATTATATGTCGGCTTGTGTATAAATAAGGACTTATTTTCGTGTTTTGGGCATAGTAAAAATAAGACATCATTTTCCTGTTATATTATTTTCTGTCAGTCTTTGTGGCTTGAAGATGAAGATAATGTCACACATTGTGTACAAGTAAATTTTATATACAGTGTTATTGGATTGTGTAAGATTTGTTGTATCTTTAAAATACTTTTGTTATTCTTTGGCGAAAAGGGTAAGGAAAGTAAATGTAAACATGTACTCGCACATGCTGGTGGTTGTCATACAACGAAATAAAAAAATGATTAATATGTATTTATTCAAACCAGTCACTCATCGCAACGGCCGAAATTCGACCGTAATTCAACTCAAAAACTAAACTTGAGATTGTAATTTTTATTAATTTTTAAGTTATTTTAATACACCCGAAAGGTAATAAAAGGTTTAAGTGACAAAGCTGCATTTAAAATCAATAACGGGTATTTTGACAAAGACATCTGACATTTTTGACGTTCTGTGTTTTCAATGTTTAATTTCGTTTGTTATTAATTAGTGCATTTTATGTATGTTATATGCATTATTTGAAAAAAAATATCATTTCCTCTACGTCCACTATAACCGTGTAAAATTTCATACTAATCCGTACAGGGCATATTACTTAAAAATGCGTCACAAGTTTTTGCTTCAGGTATTAATATAATAATTATAACACAAAAACAAAGCGAACACTGACAGCATTTCATGTATACCATTTAAAGTTCATACGAAGTCGACGCTATTCGTTGCTAAAAGCTTTGAATGTAATTATTCTCGTACCGTTCATATTACAGAATAGATGTGGAGTTAAATTGTTAACTCTTTTTTTTTTTTTTTTTTTTACGCGGAGAAATCCTCATGGATCCCCTCTCACCCGGGGGAGCAAAAGGGGTATGTCGGACTCTTACCGACTAAAACTCCGCGGCGTTCTTCTAGACGTTCCATGCCGGGTCTCGAGAAGCGTTAGCATTACATTCGCGACCCGGCAACGTCGGCCGGCGCTGCTGTAAACGCCAGCCACGTCCCGAGAGGGAGGGGCCCCTCTCATTGACGTCTCTTATGAGATGTGCGTGCAGAACGCACACACGACATCTCGAGCCTTAAGACCGGAGTTGGATTCCCCCGAATCCGCCTCCGCAGGCTCATGGGACGGGGAAAGGGAGACCTTCAGCGACAGCCTCCCTCCGGCGTCTTGTGCGCCTGCGACGGAGTACCTGAGGAGACGTCACCTCCTCCCTGAGTCTCTCCGCCGCCTCCTTCGCGAGCATTACCGCTTCGCAGAAGGTTCGCACCGCCTGCCACGACCTGTCACTTCCCACCATGGCATGAACCACGGTCGGGAGCGAGAGGTCGGCTCCCAATACAGAGCTGAGCGCGCTGCGCTCCGCATTCCACGCAGGGCATACCTCCAGCGTATGCTGGACCGTCTCGTCGAGGCAATCGTCGCAGTGATGGCACCTGGCCGTCGGCCTCCGCCCGATCCGACACAGGTAGCTCCCGAAACAACCATGTCCCGAGAGCACCTGAGTCAGACGGAATGACAGGACGCCGAATCGCCTACCTAACCACTGCTGAAATATCGGACGGATTGCCTCGATGGTCAACAGGCCAGCACTAGGATGTGCCAGCCTGGACGTCCACATTTCGGTAGCCCATTGGCGCAGCTCAGCTCTGTGCCCCTCCAGTTCCTGCTGTGTCGGCGGATGGCCCCGGGATCGGTGCACCTCCTCGCGCCACTGTCGTAGCAACGCAAGGGCTCTTGCTTCCAAATCCCATGGCAAAGAACCCGCCAACACACAGGCTGCCTCACACGAGATCGTGCGATAGCCCCGTATAATCCTGATCGCCATCACTCGCTGAACACGCATCAGTAGCGTGACATTTCGACGATTCAGGACATCGGACCACACAGGGGCTCCGTACAGAGCCATCGATCTCACGATGCCCGTGTAGAGACGTCGACACGACGTCTCTGGCCCACCGAGGTTCGGCAGCAGTCTTCCCAAGGCCGCTGCCGTCCTCAGAAGCCGAGGCACCAGGCATTCGAAGTGGGGACCGAAGTTCCACCGGCTATCTAGGACAAGACCCAGATACCTCATCGACGGCCTCACGTCGATACGAACTCCGGAAACAACGATATGGGCATCCCGCGGCGGCGCTTTCCGAGGACCGTGAAACATCACTGCCTCGGATTTCTCGAGCGCTACCCGCAAACCCAATCGCCGTATGCGGCCCAACACGAATGCCGTGCCGGCGGTGGCGCGGAGGAAAGCCTCCCTATGGTTCCTGCCACGGGCAGTCACCAGGGTTGTTAACTCTATTGTTAACTCTAGTATAACATAACACTACCATTTAATGAGTCTTATGAATAAAAATATAAGAGCGAAACCTTTAAATGACAAAGGAAAGGTAAATTAGCTCCGACAACAATGGCCGGGCTCTCGCTTGCCGACACTAACTGTACTAATCTACACGAGTTTATGTTCTCCGGAGCTTACCGGGTTAGGGAGCTTCTGGGAGCTTTAAGGATATTAATATATTTTAAACAATATTATATCCTACAGTGAGTATTGGAGATAACAAAGAATGATAGATTTCTTACTGCAATTTTGTGTATAATAAATTTCATTCAAAATCCATTGGCGATGATAAGCCTAATAATTTAAACGATTAATTGCTAAAGTTTTTCAATAACCCTACACTTTATGTAAGCTTTACTAACTGAATTTTGTGTTTTTTATACTTTGTCATCGTCGTCGTTGTCGTCAACCCATTATTGTCCCACTGCTGGGCACGGGTCTTCTCAGTATAATCCACCGCGCTGGCCAAGTGCGAATTGGTAGGCTTCTCACACCTTTGAGAACTTTTCTTTAAGAAATTCGCAGGTGTATACGTTTCCTGACGATGTTTTCTTTCACATTACAGCAGTGGTGATTAATTTTTAATATGCACATAATGTCAGAATAATCAGTTATGCTTGGGATTTTAACCTTGGACTTTCTGATCGAGAGATTTGTGGCCCAGTTTGCATCTATGCCACAATTAAAGCCATTCTTTCATCTTAACTGTAGTGCTAGTACTTTGGTCGGCTATTGTCCAGTATCAAGCTCTCCGTATGAATATGAACCGAACAAAGATCGCAATTAGAAACGGGGAGTGGGGGGAAGGAGCGAGAGTAGAGGGGCAAGGGGAAACATAAGAAATTTCTACTAGATTACAATTCTATCGCAGTACTCGTATTAGTTAAGTGTGTAAAGGTAAGTCGATTGGAGTTGTCTTTGTTGTATGCTAATGAAACAGCTCGGAGGCAAACATCGCATAATTGTGGAGTATCAATGGTTATTTGCTCTACGAATAGGAATTAATGGAGGAATACACGGGAACAGAATACAGGAAATTTTGATTGTTAATACTATTTTTATATTATTGAAGTCGTCGTCGTCGTCAACCCATTACTGCCCCACTGCTGGGCACGGGCCTTCTCTCGGAATGAGAGAGCTTAGACCATAGTCCACCGCGCTGGCCAAGTGCGTATTATTGAAGTGGCAGAAGAGAATTCAACGCTTTTAATAAGTGAATTAGCTGAATGCATTCCACCTGATGATTAGTGGTCACTACCGCTCATGGACATACATATATATTCTACCCCAAAAAAGATCACTGTGAACTAAGATTATCCACAGCTTCTGCAAACTGTATCTCACCTACCACAATCCCTTCAGACAACACGCAGCAGGCTCCTCTGTAACTTGTATATTATAAGAACGAGCTACACATAACTAAACAGTGTACTTATACAATATGTTTAAAGATAATATAAAGCAACGTTTATAGAAGAAACACGTGTATTTATTAAAAACTTATATGCTAACAATCACATAAAATACAAGAATTGACAAAGAAGGAAACATTATTGGTATTATTTAGCTGCAAGCAAAAAGGTATTTCAATACTAAATAAATATTACTGTTACTTGATATGGAACCTGGTGATACCGTTCGAATATCCCTAAGGATATGTTGCTCCTCGGGATATCTTTTTAGGCTTAATAAATAGGAGCCTATTCGGTGTCGGTGTGTCGTTGGGGACGTTACGAACGAAAGTTTACGTAAATGATTCTAAGCACTTACAAAGTTGTTGGCAAGCATGTTGAGAAGGAATACTCGTTATAAATACACATACCATTATATATACTTCGAAGTTGTGGTAACACATTTCCTAGAATATTAAAAAAATGAAGCACCTATTATTTTTTGTGTATTAGACGCTCTTAATAAATACAAGCTAACTCATTGTTTCTTCCAAATAACTTTAATTGGCTGTAAATCGTTTATGTTATATTGTTGTTAATGGGAACTAAGTGTATTTGCTTTAAACTAGTACCTCTCTGTTACCACATCAGTAATATTTAACAATATAGCAGGCAAAGTCTTTGAAAATTGAAGTTTGCTTCAGATCTAGACCAATATATTTCATTTATAGGTACGTATATGTGCTTAAAAATACATAGCGCCGATTCATCACCACATATTGCAAGTAAGTTGTGGTTGCCACACGAATTAAACCATGAAATAGGAAAAAACATAACTTCAAATTGTAATGAAAAACATGTATAGAAATAACTGCATATAATCTGAACGCTTGAATTGAGAACTACTTGACATGACAGCGAAATATTTGATGTACCAAACTCGTAGCTGTTTGATCCGTCGGATGCTAACGCCTGGTTAGTTATTCATGCGCTCTACGTGTGTGGTTTGCGAACTCAAAGTACATTATTCAGGTATCCACACTATACATATTCAACAATCCCTCTTGGGCCATATTTATGCGAATATACACATGATAATTGTTAATCTGACACACTCAAGATAAATACATAAACACCCAGATCCAGAAAAGGAATCTAAACTCAACATTCAGATACCTATCTGGCCGGGAATCCAACCCGGGACTCATTGCGCGTCAGACCGGTATGGTAACCGCTGCGCCACGCAAGTCGTCAAATAAATAACATTTTGTGCACTCATAGTCGTACACTGCTAATTTCTCCTGAATAGTAGGTGTTATAGATCCACATAGTCAAATACGAAAACGTACAATAGAAATCTAAATTCATTAATGAGATGTCTAGCCGTGGAACGAACGCAGAACCACTGAGTGTCAAACCGGCATTGTGGCTGCTCCGCGACGCGAATCATCAAGTGCAGAAGTAAAGTGACGAATAACACTCTTAAACTTTTATATAAAATCCTTCTCAAAAGCGATTGAATACCTATACTTTTAGTTAATTTGTTTTAAAGCAGTTGGGTTGTTAGTTTTTATAATAATTATTTGATTAATTTAACGCTGTTTTAGATTTAGCATTAAAATAGTAACAAAAAGTGTTATAAAATATTACTCATCTTCTGACGCAGTCGGGTAATCAAGAAATTATTATGAAAATTTATAATTAATATTATTAGATGGTTGATTTATTTCAATCATTCATTTCGATAAGCATTAATACAGAACTAAGAGATACTGACAAGCTTACTTATTTGTAGTATTTTTGTAGATCTACATTTCTCTAGTACATAACTTTAATGTTACTCTGCCGGTTAAAGCGGCGTACGCGTGTAAAACTCCCTGAGGCGAGAGTTTTCAAAATCGCGCGGCCTCTTCAACAGTAATCATTATATTTCAGCCTGACACTATAATCTTTCTCAAGAATTGTACTATTTTTTAGTAAAAAACGCATAAAAATACGTCGTGTAGATTTTGAGAAAAACGAGTACATACTAGCCGAGTACATACTAAAAGCTATCTTTTGGGAAATTAATTTTACAATAAGTATAGAAAAGCTAAAATACATATATATTTGTAATGATCTACTTACTAGCATTTATTTGACACCCATATTGTTATGGGTTATACACACAAAATCGTCAATCCGTCAATCCCTTTTTCTCCGACTGCAGACGCCATATTGAAGAATCATATAGCCTATGTCACTCTCAGAATTGAGTCGTTTCATATGTCAATATGTCATATGTTACAATCTGTCAACTCGTTTAGGCTGTAGCGCGTGTCAAAGAAGTAGACATACATACAAACATACATACATACGCTTGAAAAACATTACCTTCATTAGGCAGTCGGGTAAAAATGTATTGGTACTAACTAAAACAAACACTTCATATTCTGTCGGAACAATGTTTCAAGTGCTTTGACTGTTTCAATTCAAATCTACGATTAAGTTTTGTACAATATGATTTACAAATGTCAAAAGCAAAATAGCTTATATATTTCTTGGCGATTCTATGGTAAGATATTGTTTAGTTAAAAAGTTCTAAAGGTCGTTGTGACATTCGGATTAAAGGATTTTTTGTTTACCTTATCTATTTCCTCAATGACATAAAGCTTATACACGAGCGACAACCGACTTCACTATTGAATGATTGCCGACAACAGCAATTGATAATCTACTTGTTCTCTGACTAGCGAATATAAGTCATTCGGTGACAGAAAGCAACAGTCGTCGACGGTAAGCGTCGGTTGTCACTAGTATATTGCTTCCTGTGACTATAATTATCATCAACCCATTAGTGTCCCACTGCTGGGCGCGTGTCTTCTCTTGGAATGAGAGAGTTTTAGGCCATAGTCCACCGTGTTGGCCAAGTGCTAATTGGTGGTCAGTGCGAATTTGTGGACTTCCTCTGACTATGGTAGCATAACTGCTATATATTTCTTTTACTCGCACTTCCATTGAAATTTGATGATTTATGAAGGAATATTTTTATAAAGCTAATATTATTTATGGACTAAACTGACTCGTCAAAGGGAAATCAAGGACACAAGCAGCTTATGTAAGACATCGTCTTTCAGGGTTGAATGCCTTCTGGTGAACCTTCGGAAGTGATGAATAAGCTATTGAATATTCAGACATTGATGGTGGAAGTGGCACCATTCATCAAAGTTAACGAAAGACGTAAATGTAAAAAACATAAGGTTGAAACGTGACTTTGATAAATTATTTCTTGGGGATGATGTTTAAAAAACGTATACATTGAACTCAGTGAAATGCGAAAAGGATCTTTGAAAGTACAGAAAGGTGATACGAGGTTAATGATTTATGTTTCAGGTGGAGTGTATTTTTGGTTTGATTATATTGA
Source organism: Spicauda simplicius (assembly GCA_949699795.1). Taxonomy (NCBI): domain Eukaryota; kingdom Metazoa; phylum Arthropoda; class Insecta; order Lepidoptera; family Hesperiidae; genus Spicauda; species Spicauda simplicius. The sequence continues at coordinate 436,531 of OX453071.1, read as the reverse complement.
GAGCTTCTGACAGCAGTTTACTTTTACGCCGTTTGTTATCTAGAATTTTACATAAAAAATGAACCAGTTACCATGAAATGAATTTTATGTATTTTTCGTAAAATTCTTCACAAATATATTAATTATGTTACAAACGTAAACTTAAAGAATAATACATGTTATAACTGTTGATTCTAGATGAGTTTATTTTTTACTATTTGAATCCATCGTAAAATCTCTACAACTAAGAGCCATCTCAACTCTCAAATCTGCTTGCAAAAGAAAACAATTATTTAAAGAAAGACATAATGTATGTACTTCGATTGATCGTCCAACATGACTCCATAAGCTACACGCTTGATAATAGTATTTAATGAAACACGTCTCTCTGACGTGAGTTATAGCGTTGTTACGATATCATTATATTAAATATCTGAAGGTCCCAACATTCCCTTTCGTTACTGCATATGTAAGAAAGGCGTATCTATAAGAAATTCGTTCAAAGGGTCAAGCACAAAACAAGGCATACATAATATCAAATTACCACATATATATTTGTATTCCGATTTGCAGAATATGTTTCAAATTTTCAAAGGATTCCTAATAACATTGAGATTCACGAAGAAGCATTCACTATGTGTATAAGTTATTGTTTCTTCGTAATTCGTAATCGTAAATTCTTCGCGAGCGGTGGGCGTGAGACAAGGGACGCCTTCATATTGTCTCTAAGTTCATTCACTCGTAACGTAGAAACTGCATGAATCTTAACTAAACCCGATTTTAAATAAAACTATATATATGATTGATAGTTTATAGGCCCAGATATGTTCGACTTGATCATATAGCACGTTTAAGTATATTTCTATTTTCTTTTCAAGATTTGCTTAATTGTTTTTAGATATTTAAGTACTGGGACAGATTATTCAAATAGATAACTTTACATTCGACTATATTGATGGGCATATTTTAGTCGTATTATAATTCTAAAGCCAACATTGCCTCAATCACAAAACATAAACCCAATGTATTGTAACATCACAAACCCAAAGCTCCGAGGATCTAACTTGGTCTACAATTTCAAGGTAATTAAATTCATTGGGTGACGCTAAAATTGTTTTAAGGGAACAAACGTTTGAAATTACAATCATTTTCCATACACTTGGATGGTAAATTGTTTCAGCCATCCATAAACATCTGTAAAGAATCCCGAATAGGATTCAAGTCTTACTTGAAATCTGAAAAGATACGTTGCTGATGTTGTTGACTCTTGAGAACTAACATGAAACATCCGAAAATTGTTATTCTTGTACGCAAAAACAACATATCAACGTAGAACTTAGGTACACAGACAGTTTATCGGGGTCAGAATAGGGCTACGGTATCCCCTGCCTGTCGTAAGAGGTGACTAAAAGGGGCTTCCGGGGTTGCAGACGCTAGAGTGGGAGCTCGAACCGTTCGGTCAGGCAATACCGGGAAGGACGGCGGTATGTGTGGTCGCATACCGTCGTAAAGACTAGACGGAGCGGTGGGCCCAGCCGCCCATCTGGGAGGAGCCCGATGGGGCAGCGCGCTCGGAGGAGTCCTCCTTTTCAGCGCCCCGGGGGGGTTTTAGTGCGGTAAAAATCCCACATAACCCTGCGTCGCTCCCACGGCGTCGGGTACCTTTGGAAGGTTTCCCCCTCGAAAAAAAAAAAGATACGGGACGCCCATTACCAAGGGTAACGTGAAAAACAAATTAGTTGCTATTTTATCACTGCACTGTATAAACCAAAGTCGCTTCCCGCTCTCTGTCCATATGTATGTTTTGATCTTCAAAACTACGCTACGGATTTTAAAGCAGTTTTTTGCAAAAAAAAAAATATCACCGACGTCCATGCCATAAAAAACTAAAAAATAATTTAAATACATGTTGGTTTACCTCACTAAAGATTTTCGTTACTTTTCGCGTTTCTATTTTATTTTAATGAAGAACTAACGCTATAAGATCACTATTCCATTCCTAACACCGTCAGAAGTTAGCTTCAATCTTGCATCCAATATAAACATAAATCAGCCTGTCACGTGTCTGATCCGCCACATTGGGGTATAGCTGACCCCAAGAAGAATAATTATAGAATTATGGTGAATGGAGAGCGCGAGCAAACTTCGAATAGATACAGTTTTCCCTCGCGGATATTCCTGGCTGTCGGCAAAAGTAATCGATACCGATAATACAGAACACTCTGTATCCATTATACAGTTCCAAAACTTGCTGACTAACCAACTATATCTTAGTTAAAAGGATATTTTTTGTGGTTTGAGTGTTTTCCAGAATAGGCAGCATAGTAGTCCTTATTTTTATCAGAAAACAAGCTTGATATACTAGTATCACAATTATCTTACATAAGGTTGATCTCGTATCGTCTCTGCGAAGGCCGCCGCTCCGCTGGAGTCTTCTAAGCTGCATCCGCTCGGTACAATAACGTCTGCAAGCGCTTATCCTTTGAAGTATGTACGCTTGACTGGAACTGAATAGAAATGTCTGTCGTATTATTAGCGTTCTACATTTATATTTTACACCGAGACATTAGCTATATATAAGCTAAAGGTATCATTCCATATAGTTTGATTAACAAATCAAACTATATGGAATGATCGGAATAGTATTGAATTCCAATATGACTATGAAAATTTTGATTGCCTCCGCATGATTTACTGTTACTAGACCCTTAGATGCACAAAAATAAGAAACAGAATGCCAACATTCTAAAAATGAAGCACCGCAGACAGTTACATTTTGCATGTATGTTGTTTGGCATTGTCAAGAACAAATGTCCTCCATATTTATATGATAAGTTGATATGGACGAAAAACTTCATTACAACTCACAATATTAGGGGTAATAGACTTGTATATCCAGCACACTGTACCGCGGCCTTTAGCGGCAGTTTCAAGTACAATGCCACAAAGTGCTGGAACAATTTGCCGCCGCCCCTTCGTAATCTGAAAACAATATATAATTTTAAAATTAAATATAAATCATATTTGTTAAATATTCAAAAGAAAACATAATAATCATAATCTATACGTACTCACTCACACACACACATATGTACACATACAAGAACACACGCACACAGACACAGTGGAATTACACGAAATTATTATATATTTCGTAAAACAATAAATAATATTTGCACTTACCCTCAAAATACTGTTGCCTCATGCCAACTTCATAAAATGTTTATCGCTTAAGTTATAAATTAAAACGTCTTCCTTTTACACTACCTTTACCTATTATAGTACTACACATGCTACTTAGTTATTTTTAATGTTATTTAGTTATGTTATATGTCTTTTCTTTTTTATATTCTATTTTGTTAACGCGCCGCTCGACCGAGCTGCTCGTCGAATTGGGACACACAGAAAATCAGTGGCCGTGGTTCGCTGCGGCGAGGCTGAGTGTGGACCCTTTTGTAAATTTTACTACAGCAATGGTCTGATGTAAAAGTAATGTATGCTGTTATTTATGCCACATTATGTTGTAGTATTTTTTTACAAATAAATATTTCTTTCTTTCTTTCTTTCAATATTAAAAGTAGCAAAGATATTTATAGTTTTATAAACATGATGGGAAAGTTTAGACAGGTTTTGTTTCACCGCGAAAGTACATAATCAGTTTCATAGCCATTAAATTCTTATAACTTTGATACGGATCTCGGATATCAGCTCGGTTTCTACTAGAATGTGATATTTTAATACCGCGTGCAGACTTTGCTCCAATATAAAGTCTGCGATAGAGAACTGCAGCCCTTCTCAAAGCGACGCGACGTCTTTCTATGTACCGTCGTTCGTTCACCTCAATCTTACTTTGTATTTTAGATTGTACTATTAGAGCAAAATCCAAATGGCTAATCCCTACTAATATTATAAATGTGAAAGTAACTCTGTCTATCTGTCTGTTACTTATTCACGCCTAAACAACTGAACCGATTTTTATGAAATTGGGCACACAGATAGTGTTGACCTCAAGAAAGGGCATGGGCTGCTTTTTATCAAAAAAAAATGTGTTGAAAGCGTTAAAACCGGGCATAAATGTTTGTATGGAAGTTCGTTTTTGACAAAGTCCCATATTGACAAATACATCAAGGGGTACGATAGACTTACTTGAAACCTTACCTAAATAATAAAACGTAAAAAAACATTGATTTCGAGTCGACAACATATATCCGTAAAATTCGGATTGTCGCGGATTTTGTTAAATTCTAATGCAAATGACAGTAGCCATATTGGCTGCCCGGATGCCATTCTGAAATCGTTCAAAAATAATACTTAGATATAAATTTGTAACTATCAATTATCACACAAATAGATGTGATTTAAATTGATTTTAATTTACCCACAGTTTATGAATTTATAAAACTAAAATGTATTTATAATACGAAAGATACAACTACGAAGAATTCCCGATGAGTTACATAATATGTATGCAAACGCCATCTATTGACTGTGATGTTAAATTACGTTGAATGTACATATCGACGATCTCCTTATGCCGGCGCCAGACATGTGCTCATGCCAGCGCCAGACATGTGCGCGTATGTGATCAAATAAGTGGTCACATGTATGGGACGGGCCTCTGATACTGTTGTTACATATTTGACCACTGAAGTGCGATTTGCCATTTCGTGTCGGTTTTTTAACGCACACCAAAGGGATAAGTGTTCAAATGTTTGAGTGCCTGCCACACTTGTGCGTAGCTCTGTATCACCAGCATCGCCGCAGCAAGCTGTTGTGCGTATTCAACCAACCGAACCAATGATGGACTGGGATAGTAAAAGCGGTTTCGAGTTTAAATAATATATTATTATTATTACATCTATTGACATCTACATTTAAGCGATTTTAATTATATTTTCCAGGTCAAATAATAACACAAACACAAATAATATAAGAAAAATGCGACAACCAAACCATCGTCCTTGTTTCCTAAAATTTATTTGAAAACTGTGTGCTCAAAAGAGTGATCAAATCTTTGAACACATGTGTGGCAGGTACAAGAATATATGTGAACAAACGTGTAAGCAAAGAAGTGTCAAAGAAGATAGCTAACTTCAGGGTGTCTGTTTTTCGTGACAGTGTGCGTGCGAGACTTAAAAAAATTACTCTCAACATTTTGCCCTAACGGAGTGACCGGAGGGACTGGAGTGACCGGAGAGGACTACTTGCTTAGTATACTTAGTATACTAGCTATATTAGTATACTTAGCTTACTGATACTCTGGATTAACATATAGGCTACTTTTTACTGTGGGAAAATATCTTATTCCCACGGGACAATCGAATTTTGTTAACGCGGGCGAAGCTGCGGGATTCAACTAGTTCCTTCATATGTGTGATTTTTAATTACTTTACAGTTTTGTAGATAACTGCAAATAAATAAAGTAATACAACGCTAATATTCTGACGAACCGCTTGGCGAAGAGTTTGTATCGGTCCGACACGCAGTCCCTGGTTTGATTCCCGGCCAGACAGGTATCTGAATAATAAGTTTAGATTCTTGTTCTGGGTCTGGGTGTTTGTGTATTCGTCTTTGTGTGTATCTATGGCACCCACGACACAGGAGAAAATCGTACTGTGAAGCTATGAGTGTAGAAAGCGTTTTTTAGATTATACTAATGAACAGTTTTCTTTATGTACGCTTTCATATATATTATGACCACTCATGTAAAAAAATTACAGATTCGGATTAATTCGGATATTGGCAATCCTTTGTTTGTTGTATATTTGCACCATTATAATATTATAAAAGATGCGACGTGGTGGATAGCAGTACAAAAAGTTACTTTAATAGTGTTGAGATAACTCGCTGAGTATCATGGCGGAACGGTGACCAAACCGTCTAACGCGTATTGGTTTCCGCATTCGATCCCACGTCGAAACAGAATAGTGGATTAAATTGTCTGTTCTGGTTAGTTTATTTCCAAATGGTTGGTATAAGTTCAAATGTAAAGTGTACTTCTTGGCTGAAAGGGCAGCAAATGGATTACTATTTTCGCGGTAACATCTGTTTGTTTTGAAAAGTTTACAGAACCATTCCATCGTTTACCATGTAGTGATGCTTACTTTTGATGGAATTTATATAAATATGTATTATTAAGTGCATTATAAAGTACGGTTTGCACCTTATCTTTTGGCACGGCTAATTTTACTTTTAAGCATAAATTTAATCCCAACATATAAGGGACTGCCTGAAATTGTTATTTTTTTAACCTAGCTGTTGCCCGCGACTTCGTATGCGCGGATTAGAATACAAATATTTAGGGCATTTAGCACTATTGAATATACTCAGGGAATATCAAAAAACCTTTCTTAGTGGGTGTGTAAATCCTAAAGTAAGCCTGTGCTCCGTATATCTCAAGCTTTGTTAGTTTAGGCTGTGTGCGATTTTTGTCAAAGCGAATATCGTTCCGACTTTATACATTAAATAGATTATTATGTAAATTATTAAAATACTCGTATGATATATTTGTTTAAATCTCTAGGTAACTTAAACTCAAATTTTGTATACAGCTGTTATGAAATGTTATTCTTTGCATATCAAAATTCGTATATAAATGCTTTTATTTTATAGTACCTACCTACACTAAACAAGTATGCATCACAAAAGTTATGAAAGGCAAATCGGCATCTTTAAAGGAAAATCGGACTTGAAAAAACCCCTGCAGTCGGTTCTATTGAACCCAGTCAAAGCGAAATGAGGGTTAAAGGGACCGCGGGTAATAACATCAATGTAAGTGGTACTTTGTACCGTGCATTGGCGTCTCGGAAAGCGGCGGTCGCAGGGTCAAAGCAGGGTTTTGTAGTTGACCTCTCTCATTATGATTACAGGCAGTTTGTATGACGAGCTGTCATGTGTCAGGGCATTTAAATTTATGATCGTTGTTATTAGATGTAATACAATTATATTAATACACAGTTCGTCGCTTAGTCGTAGGTACGTTTTTAGAGTGTTCAACATTTCGGTATATATATCATTATTTTCAAATTACAATACAATTTGACGACTATATGATTACATGTGCAACTCATTGACATTCACATTTAATATACATATATATTTACATACGTGTTAAATAAATGTTTATCAGTTGTCATCACATGACATTACGGATCGGACTAGTTTGAGGTCAGATGCACCCGTGTGAGTTAGTATGACTGATTTACATTAATTTCGGCTTCAGTGGCCACACTGCCACTCCTGTTTCAGTCTTATAATACCAGTATTAACCGCTACTGTTTTCTGGTTTGAACGATATTTTAAGGGAGACGTACTTTTCCAAGTCGTTCTAAATTAGTCTTTGAGTATGGCAATGTACACGTACATGGTTGACGCCAGGCAGGATTCTAATATTATCACAGGTTGATCATAGGTTTCCATGTGCGGCAGCGGTCAGTATCAGGTCGATTACATTCTCGTTTGTTATAACATATAAACAAAGAATACAAAATATATTTACTTGTGTACAACTGTACATCAATAAACCGAACAACTTTTCATCGGCTGAAGATATCGAGAGTTAAGCCTTTACTTGACTGCTCTTCAACAAATACAATCGACCACAAAGCGAGCTCGCCTTCACAATACGCTCCGATTCGATCTCTAAAAGAGCGCAGCAGCCTTTGAGCTTCAATTTCGAACAAATATTTTTGATTTTAACTTGTTAAGCCGTCGGCGCGGACTGTTCGCCGACGCTTTTAGAAACTTGCAACTTTTGATAAAGAGTCACCGTTTGTAATAGTTCTTCAAGTGTTTGATTAACAATGGTAAGGGAGATATATTTATCCAAGGCGTTACTGGACAGAAATACGTGTTGCAGTCGGGCCTCGTTGGTCGAAACACGAAGGGTTAAACTAACTATTAAATCGATAATTTCACTTAAATTTGGTTGTCTGGAACCTTTTGCAAAAATTTGAAAATGATAAATTGTTTTGAAGGCAGCACTGCTCAAACGAATATGCAGTCCATCTTGCGGAAAGTGAACATGGTAGCCCATGGACATCAGTATAACTCTGTTCAGATGCGTGGTGAGACGATGATGCAGAATCAGAGGAATAAAATAGTGTCATATAAAGTGAGCTGACATCCAAATCTTTTGGACCACCGAAACGCAAGAAGTGCTTCACGGTAGAAATATGTACTGTGGTGGTACTTGTTTTTTTTTTAATAATTATCGATAATTATTTGCGTATCAAGTTCCTTATTCATATTATGTGAATGAACAGAATCGTAGATAAACTTGTTTTAGAACTTCTCCAATTGTAGAGATAAAGACGTTTTCTCACTTCGTTTTCTTTTGAAAATAGGAAGATAAAGAAAGCAATAGATATGAAAGTAAATTAAACTTACTACAACTTTACGGTTAAACAACGCAGCAGAATCGAAGTTTTATCATTTGGCGTAATAATAACTTATGGAGCAGTTTACCCGTTCACCCTCCAGAGTACAAAGGGGCGGCGCTGCAAAGAAGAGCGTTTGACGTCACAATACGCTGTCGCCGCGATCTCAAAAGTGCTTTGATAAATAATTCCAAGTTGTAAGAACGAAATGAACTCGGCGAGATAACGCTGACCAGTTCGTGTAATTGCGTTGATTAAAGTAATTAATGCTTTGTAAGTCTTGGGAGTTGTACGACTTACTTGTTGATAAATTCTGTTCAGCGACGGTAGACGAAATTATATGAGACATTTTTAGCATTGAGCATTTCTATTTTGATTACTTTATTCAATGGATAAAGGTTCTGAAAGAAACAAACGCTTTGGTTTACATTGTTGAGTAAATGGTTCAATAATTCTGAGTCATCTTCGAATAAAGCTCTTTAAAATAAAAGTTGTGAGAAAAGTGTATTAGATTAATGGATTCATATAAATTTGTAAGGAAATACATTAGAGTTCTATTACAGGATAATGGCAGTTAATGGATTGAACGATCTGGAAAAAACATAGACCAATATAGTCAATGTGTCTTCACATAGGCATACTTACATATTTATGCATATATGTAACTGATTGTCTACTGATAAAACTCTTTGTGTGATCAACGTTTAGCATTTACACATTTATATTTAATCGCAGATCCTCAAAACTCTTTTACGGAACTAAAAGCCACATAAACAAAGTCTGCGTAGTTGTTGGTTTAGTACAATTATTTAGTCCACCAATTCGCACTTGGCCAGCGCGGTGGACTATAGCCTAAACTCTCTTATACTGAGAGAAGACCGGTGCACAGCCATGGGACAATAATGGGTTGACGATATTTAGTACGTAAATTTATTTACTTTAATGAACTAATACGTCAAATGTTTTTGAAAAATAAAGTAGAACACCCTTGTCATACGATCAACTCCTACTAAATCACAGATATACATTTGCAGTAAAGCTTTCTATACCCATAACTTATAATAGCGATTTTTTTCTGTTCATGGAACCTCATAAAAACAAACACAGACAACTAGATCCAGAACTTAAAATGAAATTAATTGCTTGCTGGGTGAGTGTCGAACTCGGGACCGACGGTGTAGCGGACCGGTACGGTCTGCTACACCGTGCGCTCCGCGTCGCCACTCAACTACATGGGTTGAGTGACGGAGCCTCGGCAACCTCGATATTGTTCTAGTCTCGTATTATTCTCATCTTAAAATTAAACTTTTTGAAATGGCAGTAATGAAGCATTTAAAATATTAAGAAACAAATTAAACGCTACTTGTTAAACTAAATTTACATTCTTAGTAACTTGTTTCTTGGGAAGTTGACGAAGTTAGGCCACTTTAACATTCGCAAAATCACTCTAAAGTTATTTCAACAATCGAATATTAAATGGAACCTGTAAAAACGTGTTATTCCATTTATTTAGAAAATGGAGAAGCTAAATTGTTGTAAAGTGAAATTAGAATTTTAAATTTGATTTCATTTCTGGAACTTGTATAAAATTGAACTCGGAAATAATATTGGCGTAAAATCAAAGAAGTAACTACCAATGTATATATTTTATTTATTTCAGTTTATATTAATACGTTACGCTACTATAACCAAAAACTTGGGATCCGTTTTTAAGAAATTCCAGGGGACGAAGGAGTACGAAATTTAGCACGATTATAGTTTATATAGAGAAAGAGTACGATTTTTTTTTTTAAATAATGCACAAAACAAACATAAAATCAACTAAAAATACATTAAACACTCTTGCATACATTGCATTGCACATATGTGCATTTGATTTCAAAATATGTATGACTAGCCTTTGCCCGCGGCTTCGCTCGCGTGGAATTTAGTCTGCCACATAAAGTTTGCAAGGTGGTAGAGCAATGGTTCAACCAGGGAGGCATCACCGCCGCACCTATTTCTACCGTGAAGCAGTTTTTGTGTTTCATTTGAAGGGTGTGCCTGCCGGCTCACTTTTATATGAGGCGATCATCATAGTCCTCGGGAGTAGCAACGCATCTGTGATTTACTTCAGATTGAACCCTTGCCCTACTTCCTAAGGCGATTAACATACGGTACCGCTCACTGCCACGGTAGGCGGTGAAGCGGATCTCATGTTGTATTGGGGTCTATTAAATCCGTTGATGCCTCACAAACGTACACCGACTCGCCGCGCGGTCCAGCGGCGTTCTCATCACCACCGTGTCTCCGTGTGAACGACAGTGCGGGGGGTCGGCGCCTCACACACGGGCTGGCGCCTAACCGCGCGGATCATCGTTGAAGCAAAAATGCATTTCGATGTCGAAAAGTTTATTTTCATGATCGGTCCATCCGCGCGTACAGGTGCGTAAACCGCCTTACCGCGCGGGGCACCGCTATTCGCGGCGGTGCGCGGTGCCGTGTGTTAATCGCCTAAATCAGTGTGTTCAAATTTCAAATCACAGGCACGTATATTAATTTGAATTAGTTTTGTCGGCAACAGATATTAATGCTTACTCTGAAATTAAAAGTTTTAAGAAAGGGTCTCAAAACCCGTGACGGTTACCAACGCGCAGCTGGCTAGCGTGGTCAACTACGACCTAAACTACAGCTAATCTGACATATGTACCGAGTTGTGTTACATTAAAATGTCGATGACGATTGAATAACATATTTAACCTTTCCGCTGTTTCATTCTCATTGACTTTTTTCTTTTTTGTCGAGGGAGAAACCTTCAAAAGGTACGCCGTGGGAGCGACGCAGGGTTATCTGGGATTCTTATAGCACCAGGACTCCGGGATCTTCAAAGGAACGCAACTGGAGTCCTCTGAGTGCATTGCCCCATCGGGCTCCTCCTCAAGTGAGTGGCTGGGCCCACCACTCCATCTGGTCTTTACCACGATATGCGACCACACGTATGCCACCGTACTTCCCGGGATCGCCTGGCTGGACGGTTCAAGCTCCGTCCATCCTGGCTCTCACGATAGCATGCGACCACACATGCTGACATCTTTCCCGAAGTTGCTGACTGGGTGTTTGGAACTCTCAGTCTAGCCGCCCGCAACCCCGAAAGGTCCCTTTTAGTTGCCTCTTACCACAGACAGGGGATACCTTAGCCTTATTCCCGGAACTACAGAGACGTCATTGACCTTTCACATTTTGCTCCGTGTTTTATAACCATTCAAATATTAATATCATACAACTTCGTTGTATACGGCGGCGGCGCACGGCGCGTACTGCCGGTCAATCAATTGACTACGCAATATGTTATACTCGTAATATCTTCTAAACTACTTATCCAATTTACATGGTGTAAAAGGCAGATTCAATCTTTATTAGATGCTTGATTTTTTGAAATCATTTATTTTGATAAGGATTAATATTTAGTTTGTATAAAACCCATGGAAACATCAACTTGATATTTTTAAAATTTTCAAAGTATAAAAAGAGTTATTGTGGGTTACACATAAAATATAGACATAGGCTGTCGCGGACTTTTATTTAGATCTATGTGAGCCAAACAATCCCACGGTACATTATATTTGGATATCTCCAACGGTTTAGGCAGCGTACGCGAAGATAGCTCTCAGAGCGCAACTTTTTTTCCGACTAACCTGATATTTCTCGTTATATTATAACCTTATAAAAAAAAATCATTACAAATTATAGCCCATGTGTGATTCTGATGTATAACCTATACTACTGTAAAGTTTCAACCTAATCCGTTGAGTAGTTTTTGCGTGAAAGAATAACAAATACACATACATCCTCACAAACTTTCGCATTTATAATATTAGTAGGATAGACGAAATAAAAAATTCAATGTCTTAATATGAAAACACATGACGTCAAAAATTTCAGATATCTTTGTAGAAATACCCGTAATTGTTCTAAATGAAGCGTAGTCAATTAATCCAATTCTTACCTTTAACGGTTATGTTTATAATAACTCGCAAATTAATACAATTTAATTGAATTTGAGGAAACATTCTTGCTATTTTGGACAATATTCAGTTTAGTTTTTGAGTTGAATTACGGTTGAATTTCGACCGTTTCGATGGGTTGCGACTTTGCGACCAGTCCAATAATATGTACCAAATATATTAGCTGGATAAATTAATAATCCTTCTCGTATCTGTTTGTGTTACACAGTCGACAAAGAAATAGTTGTAATAAGCCTAAGAATTACAAAGGTACTTAAACATAATACTGAATTCACTAAATTGACGGGAAATGTATTTTCAAGGGGCTTGTTAAACATAATTACATTCGAGCCCACTTTCCCGCCTGTTTTCACAGATTCGCCGCTGTTATTACAGCCGCCCTCGCTGTATAGAGCACTGAGGTGGCTTCCAAACTGACGGTAGTTGGCCAATAGTTACAAATACATGGGCTTATGCATGTAAATATATGTTGTCGACTCGAAATTAATATGTTTATGTGTTATTATTAGGGTAATGTTTCAATTGAGTCTATATACAATATAACTTTGTTCGTGATATTGAAGCAGAAAAATGAACACGACGTTTTTAACAGTGTAACCAAGTTAGTGACGTTAGCCGCTCCTGAGCATATTTTACAGGCAAACTTGATACGAGTCACAAGTATGTACCGTAACTCTATTCTGTTCCTGTCCCTTTAGTTCCGGGACTAGAATAGGGCTACGGTATCCCCGGCATGTCGTAAGAGGCAATTTAAAGGGGCTTCCGGGATTGCGGACGGCTAGTGGGAGATTGCACCGTCCAACTAGGCGATCCCGGGAAGGACGGCGGTATGTGTGGTCGCATATCGTCGTAAAGGCTAGATGGAGCGGTGGGCCCAGCCACACATCTGGGAGGAGCCCGATGGGGCAACGCGCTCAGAGGATTCCGGTTGCGTTCCTTTGGAGATCCTGGAGTCCTTTCTGTAGCGCCGAGAACGGCCACCGGGGGTTTTAATGCGGTAAAAATCCGACGTAACACAAATAAAAAAACCTATTCTGTTCCTGGAACTACACGGACAAACTAGATCTTACCAATAATCTATTCCATATGACACTAAACCTTAAACTGATTATATAGACATAATAACTAAAAGGAGACTGAGATGATCATACATAATTCAGAATATTTTCACTACTGACAACTGAAACATAAATGCTGTTCACGTTAGAAATAGATATGTCATACAAGTACCACCATCGATTAAACATACTAACAGTAAACCTGGGTCAAAGAATACTAGTTCTATCATATAATACTAAACTCAGAATGAGTCCCTGCTCAAAATACATAATCATATTTCCAATTGTTGTTATTACACGTACAATTCTGAATTCGTAGATATTTGGTAAAGATTCCACGATCATAAGTTTCACTGTTCCAATTGACTACCCGAGCGCATAAAATAGCCTCATAGCTCGTTGGGTAATCTCACTATCTAAATCGAATTTGGAGCATATCCCTAGCCTGACGTTATTGTTAGTTCGGAAGGTCAAATGTTCTTCTGTTTTCCCTATTTACATAAATCACAACATTAATTGAGCATTAATATTCCAGTGGTAGCGTGACTTCATAACCTGGTACCGGTAGCGTGCATGCTTTCTTACTAAAACAAATAACTTTCATTATATTTATCGTACAATGCTCTTTATCTAAACAGTTTTTCAGATGTTTTCCCTTACACGAAGCAATGAAATGCTGCAATAGTAGAAATCTCATCTTAATTGTCCCTGATTGTCATGGTAAGGATGAGTAAGGAGTTCTCCAAGGTCATGACCTTGCTACATTTGTTGTGTAATGAATTTCTCGATCGTAACGCTTCATAACATTAATCTTCATTTGGACTCGACAACTTGGTCCTTAATACCGCTCAGAGCCTGCGGACGACAGTTTGATGATTTACGAAAATATAGGATAAAATACTGCGTTCATAAATTAGTTTGTGGCTACTTTCCTTGAGATAGTGAAGTGGGCTATGATTCGATTTATGTGCCTGAGAGGTTTCTGAAATGCGAACTATTGTAGGAATCTGGTAGCAGATCGTAGCACTTCTACGATAATGGATTCCGTTTGTCCATCAAGCGATCGCAAATATAGTTTTAATTTTCGTTCTACTTAAAATTAGATAGTAAAAACTTGTAATTAGCATCTTTATTCCTCGTATATAGTCGATTAAAATCTATGTATTAATACTTGAAGCGTAACTTCCGTTCGCTTTTTACGAATACTGCGCACAGGGAGTAGTGTGAAATTTGGTAAAGTTAGATCTAATATAGAGAAGACGTGATAAAATGTTTTAAATAACTCTAAAATAATTAATAGAAATTCAAAACTTTAACTTGCAATATGAAGACTAAGACAGACCTTTTTTTATTTCAACGCTTAAAATTAATTATATTCGATTCAATGTTAGTCACTGTAAACAAAATAAGTTTTTTATTAAAAGTCATTAATATTAAACGAGATTATTCGAGGCATGTTGTGGACATGTTGTACAGTGTTGTTCAATGTCATTTCTCAAAGAAAATATAATAAACTATCTCTACGCAGAAAATTTAATTAATTTAAGTGATATATAGAGGATAATCAGTTTGTAATGAATTAAGGAATTTCGTTCTCCAGCTCACCGGCCCCGTGGCGCAAGGGTAGCGCGTCTGACTCCAGATCAGAAGGTTGCGTGTTCGAATCACGTCGGGGTCAACGTTTTGTTTTATTTCAAAATTCGATTGTCTTTCAATTCACTGGTTTTCTAATGATTAGAAAATTTTGGCAGTGAAATGTAATTTATTGTCCTCTGAATAAGTCACTGATGATCCCGGAATCATCAGTGATCAGGGTTGATGTCCTGTGAAGTCCTGGACTGGACTGTTCAACTGGATATAGACCTCCTCTAAAGAGGGTTCTGGCCACCGCGTTCGAAATGCTTGCCACTAACACTCACACCGCAGTAGATGTAGATGTTACACAGTAAGACGCAGCTTCTCACTTAAATTTAAATCTAGTATACTTTCTTATCACAAAAAGCAATAAAACATAGTCCATATGTAAAATACTAAAATGTGATTTTTAAAACACACACACGCTTTCTACACTCATAGCCACACACTAGGATTTCTCCAATGTCGTGGGTACCATGGACACATACATGACGAATACAACAAACACCCAAATCCAGAACCGGTTTGGCCGGGAATCGAACCCGGAACCCATTGCGCGTCAGACCGATATGGTAACCGCTCCGCCACGCGGGTATGGCCAGAGTAAGAAACTGCATAAGAAATAATTGTTTACCATATATTCAAATAATAGTCATATTCTATTACCTATTTGAATATAATATGGCGCAGCTGTATAAATGATGAATATTGCCTCTTCTTCGCCTTCTACTATATTCTTCTACACGAAGTGATTGAGAAATACTATTAATTAGTAATGTCACAGAAAACACTGAAAGCCGCCAAGCTCATATGGCATGAACAGTTTATCGACGACAGTTTATAGACATAGGGGTCGCATGCCCTGGTACTTCCCCGGTCTACACTGGTTCTACCACCTGTTAAATGTTCTACCGCATATCAAAGGTGATTATACAAATTGATTATATGAATTTGAAAACAAAAGCGTCCGCATGCCGCAACAATTTTAAAAACCCAATGAATAGCCGTCTCTAAAAGCGTTTTAAGGAATCATTTTCCATTATTCCTGCAGCTTTGTTTTCCGATCATTTAGCACAATAGGGAATATGCATGAAATTTAAATTCGTCTCAAATATTTTTTTCTCGATCCTTTATTATCGTCAAATTATAATGAAAAAGTTTTCTTTTTAATTTACTCGTAATTTAAACCCTTAAAAAATATATGAAAAGTGGAAAATAAGGGAGCCAAATTCAAATTTACGAAACGCGCCACGATTGGTCAATCGAAATGTGACGTCAGTTGACATAGCATCGCCGATATTCATACTAAGTACTACTACAAACAAGTGTTTTTGAGAATAATAGTTTAATCGTGTTTTTTGTGGTAGTATCTAGTGAATCTCGATTTGTAGTATTGTAGTAAATCTACAATAATGAATATATAATCATCCGAAAATAGATGCATTTATGATGACAGCATATTTTGCACCTAATTTCGATTTTACTTATTAAATTACATGTTATAGTTTAGTCTTTGTATGAGTATTATTGATAAGTGATTGATATTATTATGTTACATAGTTTAAAACATTTTTATAACACAGCAGTTTATAACATAGCGCATAGGTACCAAACATATAACCGCAATAGGAATAAGTACCTACCTAACGTTTTTGTAGAAAGTTTTACTGAACTTTTCGTATCTATGTTAGCTTACGTATTAAACCGAATTTTCTACTGTTTAACAAATAATGCAACGCTTCTGACTAATTCACACTAAGCTGCATATGATTATAGCATAGTTACGTTAAAATGATGTTCATAAAAAAAAAATACATTAAAGTCATAAACAAGCATGCAGTTCTCCTGATGGTAAGTGGCCACTGCCGCCCTGCGACATCAATAAACAAGCTCAGATAACATAGGTTCTATCTAAAATCAGTCACAGATGCATTGCTTCTCCCGGTGTCTAGTTTCCGAGTCCCCTACTACAAGCGTTGAGGAAGGCCACTGAGGAGGTTTTAGTGGGTAAAAATCTCACATAACCCGGAGTCTCTCCCAAGACTTCGGTGTACCTTTTAAAGGTTTCCTCCCCGTAACAAAAAAAAAGGATGGTCGCCTCAAACATATAAAAGTGAACCGGCAACCACACTCTTCCATCGAAACGCAAAAACTGCTTCACTATAGAAATAGGTGTGGCAGTGGTACCTCCCCGGTTGAACTACACTGGTTCTCCCACCTGACCAATATAAATTATTCTATCTCATCTTTACACACCACACGCCATACATTATTTGTACGGCGTTGTATTTTTGCATCGCTTGGAATACAAAAAAATACTATATCGGGTATATTTCTAATAGTTTTATTGCACTTCGGTACTATATTATACTTGTACGAAGATTTTTAGGTGCTTTCATCATAGGTATAACTATAAATATTGGAAATATATGTGAAATAACTGAAAGGCACTACGAAAACATACACGGCAGTTCACTGGACGTGTCTAATGACGTCATCGAAAGCGCGCGCTAAATAGCCGCGTTTGAACGGCCCAAATTTGTTCAATGTTTTCATTTTGAGTTTTTGAGAAAATTTAGACATTTTCAAGCCTATTTATATTTTTTTCGTCATTATATAGAGGTAAATGATTAATTTAAGACATAAAAAAAAATCATGCATATTCCCCATTACTGCGATGCCGGAGCTGCGCGCAGCGCGGACACTGGAAATGGCACAGATATTTTCTTTTATCCTCCTGCCTGTAAGTGGCGTGCAATTAATAATAATCATTATATTTTGTCTAGACATCGTGACTAGATTGTAAAGACTCTAGTCATTACAATGCATACAATTCAACTCTCCTGCGACCGACCTTAGCTGAAATTCTAGTCCCATTTGGAGTAGATTTGAAATGTCCTTGAACGGCTGTTACCATTAGGACGGCACTTTACATGAAAAGATTGCGTGATTATTTATTATTATATATAAATAAGTAAGTTTAGTGTAAATGTAAATGCCTTCTATTTTTAATTTTCACCCAAACAATATTATAGTACTGTTATTAAAGGCTCTTGCACAACTGAATGTGGCAGAACTAGTGTAGTTCGACCGGGGAGGTACCACCGCCACACCTATTTCTAGCGTGAAGCATTCATTGCGTTTCGATGGAAGGGTGTGGTTGCCGGCACACTTTTATATGAGGTGACCATCCTAGTCCTCGGAAGTAGCAATACATTTGAGATTGACTTTAGATAGAACCTATGTTCTATATAAAGTTGCTTACAGATGTCCATGGGCAGCGGTGACCACTTACCATCAGGTGGACTGCATGCTCGTTTGCTACTTCATTATTATAAAAAAAAATTGCAACCTTAATTAAATTAAATTTTAATACTTAAAATATTAGTGAAACGACAGTAAATTGCACAAGCTTGCCACAAACCATACTTTTATGATCAAATTTTTGGTAAATTCATATTTTAGAGCACAGCTGTAAATACGTATGTAAATTCATAAATCATTGGCAGTAATTCTTTTGATAGACATCTTCGGTATATTTTTCTTATATAAAATCCGATAGCTACTAGTGACTTTTAAGCAGAAAAAAGTTTTTTAGTCTACTGTAGTACCTAAAAATCAGAAAGTTAAAATTATGAAAACTCATGAACTTCTGTTAACAATATGGAGAATTGTTA
Organism: Spicauda simplicius; assembly: GCA_949699795.1. Lineage (NCBI taxonomy): Eukaryota > Metazoa > Arthropoda > Insecta > Lepidoptera > Hesperiidae > Spicauda > Spicauda simplicius. The sequence goes on along the minus strand of OX453071.1, from coordinate 417,800 downwards.
CACGTATAAAGTTTTCTCATTAAGGTTTCTAAAGCACTTTCTAATATGCACACTATTTATGAAATCCGAAGATCAATCCGAGACTTACTGAGCGGATAACGATAGAACTTATTAGTCTAATAGCGCTGTATCATACTCCTTATTAGTTAGTAGTGGTAACCAAGCTGACGTTATTCTGATACAATTTGAATATCTATCTATATAACTCTATATATTGTACCTAGTGGATGTTGAAACCAAGCAAAAGAATACACTTACAAAATTGTGTTGGAGAAGCGGTATCGACAATTATCGTGTATGAACTTGAGGCACGAGATTTATCTATGAAGTTTAATTTACTTTATGTGAGCAGAAATTGGCTCTTACTTTAGTTAAGTTTAAACAGCACTTTCTGTTATATTTGTATAAGAAATGTGAGATCTTTACAGTGATTACGATTTAAAAGTGATCGTATTTTCAAGCAAAATTGAAATATTATATTTCTAACTAGTACAATTTGACCCCGACGTGATATTCTGACTTGCAACCTCAGAACACGGGCGTGATATACAGGATAATTAAAATTCTGTACCGTATTTTTAATACTTAACGGGTACTCACGATATGCGGTTTTTGAATCCTTTTCGAATTCTTTTTGCTGATATTTCGAACCCAGTTGCATGGATCGTGGTCACGGCGAAACTGCGGTGGCGGGGAGAAACCGTTGACAAGCACTAGTGATAGATTAACCTATCTACCCTACGTCTAGTTCGTTTTTCTTTTTTAGGTTCCATATCACGACACACAACACTAACTGTATCCTTACGCACCGAACTTTGAACTCTATGTGATTGACATAAACTAACCACTGGATTCCACGTTTGCGCTAACTTAAAACCGTCTTCTCTATTAAAGTTCTTAGGATGTTTTTTAAAAACATCCTAAGAACTTTAATAGAGAAGACGGTTTTAAGTTAGGTCTTAGGATGTCTGTAATTGACTTCAGATAAAACCTCTGTACTACATGAAGTTGTTTATAGCTATCCTTGGGCGGCAGTGACCACTCACCATCAGGTGGACTGCATGCTTGTTTGCTACTTCAATCAGATAAAACAGGCAATGAGATTTAAATCATGATATATTTTAAAACAATATTGTTTAATATTATGATTTCTGATGAAATTAGAATAGTATACTTTTTATTTGCTTCAGCCCTAAACTTAGAATATCTGCCTGTCAAACGCACAATCCTGATTTTAAATAAAGACCCTTTGTAAGAAGTTTACTGGATGATAATTCAATTCCGATATCTATAAAGAAAATACTTTGTAAACTTTCAAATTGAGTTTTATCTAATAATTTCGTAAATCATTAAACTGTCATCTTCAGGCTCTGAGCGCCTTTAAATAAAAGGAGGCTTTAAATTTATATTAATACAAAGAATTTCGATAGAGATTTTCGGTGAATACTTTCAATGAGTACTTTACGGTAAAGGGCAGCTTTCTATATTAATTAGTTTTATTTTGTTTTGTTCGTTGAGACTTATTTCGAGAAACGATTGTAGATAATCAGTTGAAATTAATTTAATTAATATTTGATGTCATTGTACTTTATGTAAAATCTATGGGTGAACAAAAATAAACCATTACTTCTACGAATTCGTTTTGCCTCAACTCTGCAAGTGATCTTGCGGAACGAAACTTAAATGGTCACACAACAACAATAGTCTATTCAGTAAAAGGTAACCACTAGTTTCGAACTTAAATTTATCTCCTAAGGAATTTTGCAAAAAGCAAAAAACAAGTAATTATACGAAGACGCAGAATTTTCCGCTAAATTGGATCGCAAATGAACCTTGGAACAAACTTTGCTTAGGTACCTACATTTGATGTCGTCCTTAATGTTAATGGGAAAAGTATTTCCGATGAAACACTGGGACGTGTTATTTTAAATAACGGGGGAAAACTTTCATAAAAGAAAGTATTTACTTAATAAGAATTTAGAGCTCATTTGCGTTTCCTGCAGATACGGCAACTTCGGAAACTTCCTTGTTTGAAAGTGTGGGCATTACAGAAGTTGAAGACGAAGGGTGCTTGGTTATGATTAATGCTATTGTATTTTATTTGAAAAATAAAATGTACCTAATGGTTTTGATCTAGTCGTTCTATGGAATTTTAATATAGACGCTAACGGACGACCCGCGAAGAGGAGGGCCGATGCTGGTTGATATGCAGTGGGTTGGACAACATTGATCTGGGACTGACCACAGAGCTCCATAAGCGGCTGTGCCTACCTACTAGATGAGTGCATGCTTGTGCTGCTTATAGATATAAACGCCACTTCCAGCGCCATAACATTCATCTTTAAGTATCACTGTGGTATTATTACTTTGATTATTCTTTTAAAATGTTTTACGTAATAAATATTATTTTATATTACGTTACACCTCGAAATAATAATCTTTTCAATTTTTCAAAGTCCTTAGAGCTTACCGAAAGTATTTTCCAACTTTACTCAAAAATTTTGAAGAATTTCTAGACACTTCGTTACGATATCAATTTCGGAGGAAAACTTCAGTTTATAACTTGTTCTTACAACCTACTTAAACTTGGGATGACTTAAAGAATTTGCGCTTCACGTTTTGTAGAAATCACGTTATGGTCTTAAGCTGCTCTCGAATCTGAAGTCTTGCAGCACATTGTTGCAAGTTATGAGTAATTCTCAGAGTCCTTAGTCCCTAATTATGTAGAGGTTAGTTTTGGTATTATATCAAAATTAAAGCGAGTTAACAAAAACGCAGTGATAAACATTTTTAAAAGTAATTACCTACATGACACGTATTACTCAAAAATAAAAAAGGGGATTTGTCTGTTACACATTTTCCTGCTTTCGTTTATTCTGACGTGTGAATTTTATTATCATCCCGTAACAATATTTCGTACAAATATATGAAAGACGGGTCTAATTCATTCCTCAGTTCCCTGGCTCCTGCGGCTGCCGTGAAAATTGCGTCTTGAACCTTTGAGAGATTGTGGCGGCGTCTTTTGTACCACGGGAGAGCAAAGCAGGATTTATGTTGTGATCGATTTTTAACCGACTTCCCAAAGGAAAGAGGTTATCTATTCGTCACGTATATATATATATTTTTTTATGTATGTTCGGGCGAAATGGCTAGAAATCGTCGACCTACCGACACGATTCATACGACATTGTATGCGGCTAGTTTCACAGGCATATTGAGGAAAATGAAAACCTTCCGGCGGTTTTCCCGGAAAATTGGAAAATGTCGGTTTCTTAAAATCTTAAATAACTTGGGTGTTTCTAAACCGATTTCCATTTTCTTTCTTTCATTTGATGGGAAATTTCGGCACGCAATTTTTTTTCTTGGACATGGGTATGCTGTGATGCTTAACTCTTTGAGTTATGGGGTGGAAACCACCACCACTCCTCAAGTTTTTTTGATAATTTGAGATAACTCGGCATCTGCCGAATCGATTCTTCTGAAACTTGGAATATGTATTATATATCTATGCTTATATAGGTTGACGAAAAATTTGACCTTCAACTCTTCGATCCTGATGATGCAGGGTTACAGCTATCCTAAACTATAACATTAGCTATTTGGTGCTTACATATATGTAACAAGACTACTAAGCAGAGACATGTGATGAAAAATTTGACCTTCAACTCCTCAATCCTGATGATGCAGGGGTGCCTCAAGCCTAAACCATAGGGGTTGACCATTTGGTGCTTATGGGTATATAATAACAATACTAAGCAAAGACATATTATAAAAAAATTGACCTTCAACTCCTCAACCCTGATGATGCAGGGTGCTGTAAGCCCAAGCCGTAGGTGATGGCCATTTGGTGCTTACGGATATATAATAAGATAGCAAGGCAAAGATGTACGATGACAAATTTGACCTTCAACTCCTCAACCCTGATGATGCAGGGGTACTGCAGGCTTAAACTATAAACGTTAGACATTTGTTGCTCACGGATTTGTAATAACATTGCTAAGCAAAGGTATACGACGAAAAATTGGACCTTCAACTCCTCAATCCTGATGATGCAGGGGTATTGAATGCCTAAGCCATAAAACTTAGCTATTTCATCCTTACGCATTCAAAATGATATTTAAAAAATGTAAGGTAGAACATTAGAAAAATTGTTGTATACGGTGGAAAATTGGACCTTCAACTCCTCAATCCTGATGATGCTGGGGTGCTTCAAGCTTAAACCATAGGCGTTAGCTACATGATCGCTACGTATATCTGATAAGATTACTAAGCAAAGATAAAAGATGAAAAATTTGACCTTCAACTCCTCAACTCTGATGATGCAGGGGTACTTCAGGCTTAAACTATAGGCGTTGGCCATTTGATGCTTATGGGTATGTAATATATTTACAAAGCGAAGACGTGTGATAAAAAAGTTGACCTTCAACTCCTCAACCCTGATGATGCAGGGTACTGTAAGCCCAAGCCATAGAAGTTGGGGATCTGTTGCTTACGTGCATGCGATGAGATTACATAGAAAAGATATGACATGATAATTTTGACCTTCAACTCCTCAACCATAATGATGCAGAGTACTGCAAGTTTAAACCATAAGCATCGGCCATATGGTGCTTACGTATATGTAATGAGATTACTAAGCGAAGATATGACATGATAAATTTGACCTTCAACTCCTCACCCTGATAATGCTGGGGTTCTTCAAGTTTAAACCGTAGGCATCGGCCATATTGTGCTTACGTATACATAATGTTGTTGTTCACAATACCAACAATGAGTTTCGGAGGGGATATAATTATGATCAAAAATTCCACTTTGAATACAATTACCTGGAAGATGCAAGAGTACTACCAACCTTTTTAAATTGGATGGGTTAGGTAAGGTTGGAACTTAAAAGAAAACATAAAAAGTAAGCGAGCAGGGCGCGGCAGCGCCCTGCGAGCGGTTGCGCTCAGTTCATACGCATTGTAACAGTAATGTAAGATATCGCTTAGGCTTTTGTTTGATTTGTCATAGAAGGCTGAGTACAAATTAACGTTTCCATTTATGCTTGCACTATGCAGTCTTATTGATACTATGTATTACACGGTCTCGTATATGAATTTAGCGTCACTAAAAAGCGTGAAAAAAAAATTAAACAAAAAAATACAACCGACTTCCATGCCACATAAAAGTAAAAAATATTTTAATTACATGTTGGTTTAGAGCAAACACAGTACTTAGTACATAGTTCCGAAGTCGGCGCTCATGTAAGAATAAGACACATATAGTTTCGTCGTGATCCAGCGAAATATGGTGAGCGCCGACTTCGGGACTATGTACTAAGTACTGTGTTTGCTCTAAACCAACATGTAATTAAATTATTTATTATTTATTATTTAAAATAATTAAGTTTAAACAGAAAAAATACATCTTAAATAATAAATATATACAACATCAATATAAATCAAATGCCAATTTAAGAGATATATACCAGACCTAAATACAAGGAAAAAATATGTTTTTTCTTTATGCAATAAAATTAAATCTCCCTCGGACATCGTAACAATTGTTGTAAAATTTTTCTCACATTAAAGTTGTATAAAAAGTGCAGCAAAACAATACTCACGTTAGATAAAAGGTGATAGCAGACAAAAGTTGTACTGACCGAAGCGCGGGCGCAATCGAAACGTCTCAAAGCAGTTTAACTTTAATATAATTTACAGCCAACTTTACTGCTCATAAACTGCTTGGCTAAAATTCAATACATTCTTTACAAAGTTGTAAAACATGCAGAAAGATATTGCAGATATTTCAGTAGAATGAATTTAGATTTAATGTGTACATCCCAGATTGGAAAGCTGATCGTTTCAAAAGACCCTCGATACCATAAATATAATGTAAATGAATAAACTACTTATTTACTTTCTTTGTTATTTTTTTTCAGTTAGATGATGTCTTAGAAAATTCTAGTCGCTAGCTATCCATTACCATTTAGAGGGATCTGCATTCGATTTGTTCGTAAGAACACTGTTAATGAGTTGATGAGTTCATAAACTTTAGTAGAGAGGCTCACCGGCGTAAGTACGTGTAAGGAGTACACCGGAGTAAGGAGTGTAACTAGCTACAAACTGCCTAACTTTGTCAAGTTTGCATTATTAGGCTCTGTTTCATGATACTAGTTTCCACCTAAATACCGATTATATTCAAACTTCAACGAATAAAATTCGGTACTCCTTTTTACTAATTAAGTACAAAAGATAAATATAAAGGATTCGATGCTCATTGCGAAAATGTTACCCCTATTACCCTGCACTCATTTTTATCAACCAAAATGCAGTGACTTTATGGAATAATGTACAATACGAAGCTATCGGTGCGCTCATTGCATCGCAATTACTATTCATATGCTACAGGTATGCATGTGTTATTTCACTGAGTTAATTAATATATTAAAGTTAAAATTAATTATTTTATGATGATATTCCCTGTCACTGCAGATGCATTTATAATTATGATAATGTTATTTTGGCTGGTTCTATCGAAAACTAAATTAAAGTATGAATTTATATTTTATTATTTTTTACTACATGTAAACTCTTTATATATTTTCACATATTATTATCGGATATTAAAGTAAAATTTTAAATACATAATATTAAAACCTTTTTTGTGACAAAATTCTATGAGTAAAGAAAAATTAATTAGTTACCATCGTCAGCCAGTCGAGTAAAGTGAGTGACGGTCCTTTGTTGGGAAACTTCCACTGTTTAATTTTCACTTCGGAGAAACTTCACATAATTTCCACTCGGATGAAATTTCATATAATTGGTGTAAAGTTTTCAATTCGGAGGTCTTCAGCGTTGACGTTTAATAAATGTGATATAGATTAATTTTATTTTTGACCGAGTTTGCGATATATAACAGAGTTGCTGGTAAGGTCTAGTGGCTTCGCATATAAACGGGTATTTTACAAAGTTAAGATAAAAATCATATGGTAAAGAGAACACGTGAAATAATAAGTATCATTATACTCACTGAGATCTTTCTCATCTCGTTCATAAATATACGTTTGCAATTGGATAACAATTGTAGCATCTTATCATAGTTTTATCCAACATCAGAATCCATTATGAAATCATCCGAGAGTAGTTGGCCTCTCTCATTGTCTTATACCACTCGCAAAGACAATGGACTCTTTTTCCATTGATTGAGTTCGGTTGAAAAATATTTCCGTTATAACGAAAACCCATGCCCGGTAGTAGGGAAGCATTTTATAAAGAATGTTTTGACATAACCTTCACATTATTTAGATTTTAACTATATTGGAAGGTTATATAAAAAATTAAATGCTAAGCCCCTTCCGGCATCCGGCGCTGGCGGGAGCGGCACCTGCCGGTAAGCGGATTACGTCCTCCCGGCCTGCTTAGGAGGCTAATGCGTACTGCGCCATCCGTTTTATTGGGATTGTTACGTCACGCTCGGTTTGCAAATAAAGTAGTACGAGATCTATCCACGACGACGTCCAAAAATACTCCAACTGTTCTCGTAATTAGTGTTTGATTCTAGTGTACTAAATGCTACTTAAGGTAAAAGTTTTCTTAGGAGGGCTTTTTTTGTCTAAAAACAACAATGTCAAGCGAGCCAACTTTGACCTTTTGGATAAAATAGGAGCGTAAAGTGATTAAATAGTGTCGAAAGGCGCTGAGCACTTTTCACCAGGTTGGATTGATATTCTTACAAACTACTACCTGTCGAAGTACGCTCGCTTCTCACGCATCATCCATTCTTTGATATTTCAACTTACAAGAAAACAAAGGCGTTGCTACCACCATCATTACGTATTAAATCGATAGTTGTTGCGTTCGAGTATCGCACCGTGATTGTACTGTCGGTTAATGCACAATGCGTAACTAGCAGGCCATTGCCAGAATTAATTGATTCCGTCATGGCGGATGACAAATAGGTTTCGTTGAAAGGACCTTCGTAGTGCGAATGAGAGAGCGAAATAAATTAGCGATGAAATAAGAGATTTAAGGACCTTTCGCGTTGTATTAATTTGTTTCACTTCCTGATTAAGAGGGCTTTTAAGATGATTAACCAATTTTTTTTTCTTTTAATAAAGCTAATTTGAAGATGTTTGACAACGTTTTTCCTTAGCTTATTTATTACTAGGTATATTTATTTACTAATTTCCGACGAAAATACAAATATGTTTGGTAACCATATTTTCAGTACAGAAAATAGAAATGTGATTTTTTCAATTGTGATAAGGGTCTGGTTTGTAGATTTGATAGTTTCACAAGTTTTTCAATATTGATTTTGTATATATTATTATAAACTTAAAGTAGCCCTCACGTAATGGTGATATTTTATCATTGTCGCCTTACGTAGAAAGCAATTAAATTTTACCTTTAATAGAATTAAAGAAATCCTGATTTCCAATGAGTCAAGTGAGGATAAGACAAACTACGTCTTACGTTAATCTGGCTCATTTGCAAACCTCTGAAAACTAAACATTGCAATGTATAATACAGCTGTCAAATAAAATACATATAGCCTAATGGCACCACAGATAAATAATGTAGACCTCCTCTAAATTGAAAATCATAAAACCTGGAAATTAAAACAAGCTGGTTCGCTGACGTCACCGCGAAGTGGCGACGCTCCGACCTGCACAGCCGCGGGCGGAACCAATCTGTATGCTAATCACGTTGCGCGCCGATCGTATTAATATACACGTATAGTGACAGAAAAATGAGAGACGGATCTTTTAAGTACCTTTACTACATTACAGATGAAGTAATAAACATCCTATATATTATATCCAACAAGAACTACATATGCGTAAACTCGTGATGATGATCATGTAAATGGGAAGGTAACTACAGAGGGATCTAAAATTAATACGTTATATTGTTAACGGCGGCCATTACTTCGCCTGAGGATATAGAACATGTTCGCACTAACCATAATCATATCTGATAATTAATATATTCACTCAAGCTTCCCACCACAGTCATGGCTGCTAAAGGTAATTATGTTATTGGTTTAACAATTTATGCAGAACAGAACGTGATTGTACGTCATAATTTGAGATTTTAACACGGCACAAAGTACGATGACCTTCAAGTATAAAATACTAGCTGTACCCGCGGCTACGCCCGCGTGCAAATCAATGTATCGCAAAGTTGTTCCTTAACATTTTCAATAGTAAAAAACCCGTAAAAATCGGTTTAGCCGGTCAAGGATTACCCGGACAAACACAGAGTGAAAACATGAATTTTAAGTGTGTATTTGTGGGTAGGTGCATATTGTTATGTAAAATGTTATGAAAATAAGACGAATCAGAATATCGTAAACCCCTTTTTTGAACCAATTTACAGCCTTAGTGGTCACATTGAAAATATCGGAATACATCTTTTCAAACAACGCCTCAACATTTGAACCAAAGCGCATCGATTATAAAGATGGATTTTAACTTTTATGAATTGAAAAATACTATTTTAAGTAATTTTGGTCCTTTTAAATTTCTGAGTAAGATTACATATAGGTGAACCTACTTTTAACATTAATTTGACAACCTTGACGACCCGCGTTGCGGAGCAGCTACCACACCCGGTTCGATTCCCGGCCAGACAGGAATCTGAATAGATTCATGTTCTGGGTCTGGGTGTTTCTATATACGTCTTGTGTGTCCATGGTACCCACGACACAGGAAAAAATCCTAGTGTGGGGCTATTGTAGAAATTGAAATTGTAGAAATATTCTATATTATTGAGTGTAGAAAGCGTATTTTTATTAAAAAAAAAGTTTGTGTGGAGGAGTACCACGAGGCGGGTTGAAGGAATCCAAAAATTTTGTTGGATAATGTCTTCGATCTCGATGGCTGTATCTACAGAATCTTCATCCCAAATAGTCAAATAACAATCCCGCATTGAATTGCCAGTATTCCTTTGATTTGAAATATTAAAAATGTTAGAGAAATCGTTGCTACAAATCTTGAGTGGACGCTCAAAGGCGAATAGGCAGGCATTATGACCGCTTTTTAAAAGTGTGGGCGCAACGCTGGACGACGCCACGGCAATAGCTATTTTTCTATCAGATCTTATATTTTTCGCTAATAGTAAATTTATTAAAAACGTTTTACCCGTGCCTCCTAATGCATCTAACTAAAACTAAAAATCTAATGACAGTATCAATGATACGTAAACTAATTTGGTTCTACTTACATTTAAGCGGCGCTCAGGTATGTTTATAGTTTATCTTTAATAAGCCTTATTTGTGGTTCAATACTTTAAAATTTAAATTTTTCGGCAAGGTAAATCCAAATTATTTTGTACTTTTACCTGACAGAGGTTAAACACCTATTAATTTAATATAAACTTTGTGACACATTGATTCCCAGGCGGGCGAAAGCTTTGTATTTCCGATACTAAATAATATTTAAAAATGAGCTGGTTATTAAAAAAATAATACTAAAATTAGTATTTATGAAAACTACAGTTTATAATAATAATAATAATAATGTACATAAGACAACTGAATTCGAACCCCAGACCTCGCGTTTCTAATCCGCCCGACTTGGCACCACACGGCTATCACGATTTTAATAACAGATGCGAAATTGACATACTTTAGTTAGAGTTAAGAACATCTATTTTGGCTTATTTTGACACACTTTGTTATTCTAAAATTAATTTAAAATATGTTGTTATTTAAATACATGTTTTCTTTAACATTATTTATAATGAATATATCATAAATATAAAAAGAACAATAATGTTGACATTGCTCGATTGTTATTAGAGCCAAGTGTTCATCAACCATGCTTCAATATTCATAAATGCAATTATTTATCACAAAAGTTGCAAAAGCTTCTTTATAATAATAATTCATGATATAATTATTATATCTTATTTAGATACTGATCGACTTATAAATGTTAGTATTTTGCTTAAAAGACTATCAATTGTATTTTGTCCTTAATATTTATTTTCGCTAAAAATGTACGGGTGTGGTCAATAACATAACTTTATTTATGCAATAATAGTTAAGAAACTATATAAGTAACATGAACATGGTACAAATGAAGTCGATAATTTTATTTTGAAACAATGTTAAAACATTTTATCGCCTTTGAATTATTGGATTCGAATAACTATTTTACTATAATAGTATGACGCGCCATCTGTTATCAATTGGGAATCCCTGTACTCTAAGAGCGATTTTACATTAGGTCGCAAGCTGCGCGGCCGCAGCGCGTCAAAAAGCATCCTTTTATGTTATTGACATATTTCATAAATTCATAGATTAAATTAAAATCGATTTGAATCACATCTATTTTTATGATAATTGATAGTTACAAATTTATACGTATTATTTTTGAATGAATTCAGAATGGCATCCGGGCGGCCATTATGGCTACTGTCAAGTCACACATGTTTACATTAGAATTTAACAAAATACTCAACAATCCGAATTTTACGGATATATGTTGTCGACTCGAAATCAATGTTTTTTTTATTTTTTATTATTTAGATAAGGTTTTAAGTAAGTCTATCGTACCCCTTGACGGACTTGTCAATATGGGACTTTGTCAAAAACGAACTTCCATACAAACATTTATGCCTGATTTTAACGCTTTCAACCCATTTTTTTCGATAAAAAGCAGCCTATGTCCTTTCTCGAGGTCAACACTATCTGTGTGCCCAATTTCATAAAGATCGCTTCAGTTGTTTAGGCGTGAATAAGTAGCAGACAGACAGAGTTAGTTTCACATTTATAATATTATTAGTAGCGATTATTTACGACAGAACATTTATTCCTAATGAACATTCAAGTTCAAATCTTATTGGATGTACCTTGTGTCACACCATGTAAAATACAAGAAACATTCCTGCCACGATTATGTCATGACGTCTTTAAAACGTGTGATATCATTGGACGCCACGTATTTATACGTCATGTATGGAGATTTAGTATGTCATTCTGGAAAACAGACTAAAGCGGTACCGTCCGCGAAAGTGTTAATATTATAAAGAGTCTTCAAGTCATTATTTTCCGCTTACGACATTATTGTAGCACTTGCACAGCTGAAAATTCAAAGAAAATGCAAGCTCCAGTCACCAGAGTGCAGTTACTCGTTAAATTTAGCTACGTTGGTATGAACTTTTTAATCTAAGCGGCACCTCGGAAGCTCATAAAAAGACAATTTGTGTCATTCACAGAGCTGCAGTAACACTGCGCAACGCTTACACTAGCACAAGAATGCATACCTAACTACATTTAATTGTCTTGTATGGCAGCTCCTTGCTGTGCTAACTGCGTTATTATACGCTTCATGTCGGTACCACACCCTTTCATTGCGGGGATATAAAAATAAATATATTCAGTGCTATTCCAAATTACCTCCTTATATACCAGCGCTACTGTTATGCAAATGTAATAATGTTATGCAACTACCGTAACGACAATGTAAGAAATAATCAAAACCAACCAAATATGAACTACGTAAGAAAATTAAAGTACAACCTGATGCGACAACGATAACATGCGCTTTATAATTACCCTGCGAGGTTACGTCGGTATATTGTGTACCATTCCATTTGTTGCTCCCTCACGCTGTGACTACCTTCTTAGAGTCGTAACATTAGTTGTATCCATAATAAAAATCTAACGAAATAGAAATTTCGTAACGTATTTAGGAACGCAAACGATGCTGGACTTTATTACAAGATGCGGCGTCAAATTGCTTTATACGTAACACGAAAGTCGTGCGATGTTAATTTTCTCGTGACTACACGAAACTCGTGTGAGCAGATCTTTGTCATACTTTAAATTCTGAACATAATATCTATTTGAAAGAATGAGCCCCTACTGAATATATTAGTTTATTTTCGTATGCGATCCACCTGATATAAGTAGCACTGAATAATAGCCACTGTCACACTGAACTTTTGAAATATAGATCAGCCACACATGTTACGTGGCAAGCCTTGAGAGCTAAGTTTTAGGCAATCCTTCCCTAAATATAAATTAATGCGAGTAGAAAGAGACGGTTCTATAATTCCTTCATGTCCTATAATATAGAGGAAGAGTGTCGCCAGGAGACTGCTGATGTATTCTATCGGGAGTGCTTGCGCCTTAAATGTCATTAGTCACCAAGTTTACGGTGAGCTAATGTAATCTGTTTCAGAAGTATTATTCTTAATAAATAATTTGTATGTGTACAGTAAGCGTGTGTTGTATAAACAGGACATCGTAGATTCAATAATTCGTAGCTATCCCGCGGGAAATATCCCGCGGCGCCGCGTCTTGCTGCAGAGTAAATACGGAATGTGGATACGAACGCGACAATCAAATATGCTCGAGTACACGTTACGTGTGAAATGTTAAAGTACCGCTTGCAACAGTTTTCAAATTTTGAATGTAAAGAAGATATCTTACCGTGAGAATAATGACTAGCGCTTATAAACTGGGTCACCTTTGTGTATCCACCGCGCCTAATTAGTAATCCTAAACCACTCTCGGGAAACAAATTTTCAAAACAACACTTTCATAACAACATGACATTGTTGTTGTAAAAAATTAAACAGCTTCCACTTTATCCACGATATATAATTTTGTTAAGTACTAAAGGTCGTTGTGCTTGTCGGAACTTCATCCCACTTATCGTGTACAACATACCCGAAATAAGATTTCGTGCCGCGGAATTAAATACAAACAGGCTCACTTAATGAGCTGCGATTGCGGAATTAGGTTTCGTTGTTAGTATTTCACATGAAAGCACGTACACGTAACGTGATAACGAAAAATTGGATAATATGATATACCTACTCGTACTGCCGGCCAGCAATCAACTGTACTGCGCCCTGCTTTGTTTGAAGTTTCAATAAAGGGGTCAAGTTTCCAACACAATATCTTCATTAGTACGAACTACATACAACTAGCTATATGAGTGGCATGATATTATGTGCAGATCGTTTACCTTCTGCGAATGTTTTTATTCCTATATATGTAGTTATAAGGAAATATGTTCAATTTATTCACGATTTAATTATAGTGATATGTAAACACATAATTACAAAGTAATATTAAAGACTATATTTTGCCCAATGTTTATTATCTTCACATTTGTAGTGCATTCAAAAAGTGTACGCGTGGATTCAATAGACATATCTGTTATAAATCAAAGCATATCATAGAAAAAACCAACACTGTTACCTTGGAAACAACAAGTTGAAGTGAACTGTGTGACAGCTGCAATTTATCATTTTTAAATTAAACAATATTTAAACATCTTACTTAGTAACAAATAACTTATAAATTACAAATTATCTTATTCTTTGGTAATTAAAAAAATATATTTTCATATTTATTTTGAGACCCTAACTTGAGTGAAATAAAACGAAACGGGTTAGTGTGCCCTCGGAAGTACAGAAGCCTGAGCTACTATCACCGATCCATCTGCTGACGACATCCAGTATATCATAACTTTATAGATCAATCACGACGTTACAAACTGCAGAACGACGCGTTTAATTATCTTTATAGTTATTACAATGTCTTCTAACAGTTTCAACAATCTGAAGTCTTAATGGAGAGAGCTATCTTTGATTGATTCTAACAATTAATAGTATGGTGTTTAAACTTGGTATTATTATGGGTCGTTAATCTATACAGACATATAATATATACAAAACAGATGAATTTGTTTGAAAAGTCACTAATCGCTGAAAGTACTGGTTAGAATTAATGAGTCTTCTTGAATATGAAAGAAAAATTGTTGACTTTTGTCTACTCTTTTTTAAAACCAGATAACTGGTAAGAGAGATCCAGAAAACTAAAGTTCGACCTCTCTATGTCTAGGATAAGATATATGCAATGTGTTTTGTTTGCATTTGTTCCGAATCAATAACATGATAACGGATTCTAAAGTTTGATGAATTATGGTCCACTCATATGAATTATGAATTGCTAATTTTTTTGTTAATGGTCCACAAATAACTAAACTTTTAATAAACTTAACTTTTACTTACTAACAAGCATGGGTAGGAGGGTTGCTACTATAAAATGTTTTACAAATTGTTAATGTTTCACTTCGCCAAAAAGTAAAATAGCCCTTAAAATATAACAAAACGCTTTTTAACAACAGTGTTCATGTCCTCCTGTCAAATAACAGAATACAGCGTATTGTTCATGCAGCGGTACGCTGTATTCTGTTATTTGACAAGAGTGTTATAAAGGACAACACGAAGTAGCGACGCATCTTTTGAAAATGTCCGGTTATAGATATCCAATAAATGAAGTTGCGATTTTCCGTCAGACCAGCTACTTGTATATGAACTTCTTTACATCTACTATAATGTCGGTTAAGTCTACATTCCTTTTAAGTTCTATGCTGTCAAAATATAAGAAAACAAGCGCTCCGTGATTTACACGATTACACAACTTGACTATTAGATACTTCTTCAAGTAATCATTCATTATACGTAGACAGGGACTTTTAAGAAGAGTGAATAGATCTTGACGCGGTGATGTAGACCCACCCTAGCCCGAGGGTCGCGGAACATTCAACTCCAAGCGGCAGTCGCTCAGCGCTGAGTCAGCGTTGAGTGCTAAAATACTAGAAATCTAATTTTATTACAACATTAAATTTTGTAGCAGATTGAAGAAAAATGTGCAAAAATTGCTTAATGCTGACGCTTGAAACGTTAAGAAACGTTTCGGCCCGAACAATAAGGGGAGAATCGTGTCTTATACCGACCAACAAAAAAAACTTAATTAACTAGAGATCTCCTTTCTAATAACACTCAAGAAAAATATTTCAGAGACAAACATTTTGATTAATATTTAGGTGTAATTAATTATTGTAAGTAGGATTTTATTACTTACTTTCCTTTGAGATTCGTTTTCAAATATAATTAATTAGTTATGTCGGCGCGACACCGCGTATTTATGAAAAAAACACGTCGCCGATAATAATTATTTTAGTTACTTTAAAGATCCAAAATTGTTTGTTTATTGAATTACCAACATTTAATGATTTTTAGAATTGTAATTTAGTTTACCCTCCATAAATTTGTTATTGTCACACCACCAAACATTGTTATAAAAACTTTTTAACAAAAAATATCTACCGACTTCCATGTCACAAAAAAGTAAAAAATAATTTAAATATATTTTGGTCTAGAACATACTCAGTACTTAGTACATAGTCCTGAAGTCGGTGCTCGACATATTTCGCTGGACGACGGTAACTACGTCCTATATGAGCACCGACTTCAGAACTATGTACTAAGTACTGAGTATGTTCTAGACCAAAATATATTTAAATTATTTTTTACTTTTTTGTGACATGGAAGTCGGTAGATATTTTTTGTTAAAAAGTTTTTATTTTGCACTTTTTAGTGACTATATTTTTATGTTTGTATTTAAATAAAGCCTCTAAGTTTGCTTTGTGCATCTACATATTCACAAAAATTAAACATAAAACACTTTTACAATTCATACAAACAGGGCGCCCCCTCTGGAAGTACCCCTCCATCATCAGGGTTGAGGAGTTGAAGGTCAAATTTTTCATCTTATATTGTTGCTTAGTAATCTTATAACATATACGTTAGTACCAGGTGGCTAACTTCTATGGCTCAGGCTTGCAGTACCCTGCATCATCAGGGTTTAGGAGTTGAAGGTCAAAATTTTAATTTTGTGCCTCTGTTTGGTATTATTTTTACATACCCGTAAGCACCAAATTGTCAACTCCTATGGTTTAGAATTGAAGTACCCCTTCATCATCAGGGTCGAGGAGTTGAAGGTCAAAATTTTAATTTTGTGCCTCTGCTTAGTATTATTTTTACATAACCGTAAGCACCAAATTGCCAACTCCTATGGTTTAGGATTGAAGTACCCCTTCATCATCAGGGTTGAGGAGTTGAAGGTCAAATTTTTGATTTTATATTTTTGCTTAGTATTTTCTTTACATAACCGTAAGCACCAAATTGCCAACTTCTATGGTTTAGGATTGAAGTACCCCTCCATCATCAGGGTTGAGGAGTTGAAGGTCAAATTTTTCATCTTATGTTTTTGCTCAGTAATCTTATAACATATACGTAAGCACCAAATGGCTTATTCCTATGGTTTTGGCTTTAAGTACCCCTGCATCATCAGGGTTGAGGAGTTGAAGGTCAAATTTTTGTCCCATGAATTTGCTTAACAATTTCATTATATATTCGCAAACATCAAACGACCAACTTTTATAGTTCAGGCTAGCAGTACCCCTGCATCATCAGGATTGAAGAGTTGAAGGTCAAATTTTTCATAGTAAATACCTACATAGTAATTTTATTCTATATTTTACTCAATTGGACTTCTCCAGCTAAGGTTCGGCCGACTATCACTAATTTTATTATTTTGCTCCAAAAAGTTGAAGATCCTATGATTAGAACCTTATCAAACTCTTATCAGACTACCCCTGGAGTACATCCTTTCTAATAAAAAAAGAATCATCAAAATCGGTTGGCGGGATATTGAGTTATTCATACATTTATCGCGTACATTGAAAATGCAAATTTAAGACTTATGCGTTTTTCTTATGGATGCCCTAGTCAAAAAAATACTAAAAAAAAATGGGACCCTATGACACGCACTACCTTTCAAATAAAAAAAAAATCATCTAAATCGGTTCACCCAGTCCGGAGAAATCAGGTAACAAATATAAAAAAAAAAAAAAAAAAATAAAAATACAGACGAATTGATAACCTCCTCCTTTTTGGAAGTCGGTTAAAAAGGCGAGCGAACGCCGGTAGAAAAAGATTCTTGTTTAACCGTCGAAGCGATCGGACCTCCTCAATTGTGAATAAATCAAAGAAGTTCACGCCTGTGTTTTACTAGAAATCTTCAATAATGAATAATAACGAAGACCCCTCGACTATCCTGATGTCACTCATCCATAACATTTATAGGTCTTAACAAAGATATTTCTGGGCTGTTAACACTGAAAATATACATTAATTGAAGCACAAACATAATTGGAAGAGAAATATTCGCCATTTACATCTTCCCGATCGGTAGTCAACCCCGAAACTTTTTACGTGCGGTGAAGCAATGTGACCGCTGCGCTTGCTAATAGTGCCTAAAGTTACTGAAATTAATACCTGAGGTCTGCCGCAGACGCGATACCGGTATCTATGTTATTTTATGATATAGACACCCACTACATAGAATATTTTAATATTTCATCCCTACAAATATTAATTATTAAAAAATATTATTTTTTTTTCATCTCAAGTATCTACTATACTTATATCTAAAGTACCCATTCGTACCTAATGTTGGTATGATCGTTTGATTCGTCTCAAACGATCATTCTCAAATAGAGCGCTGGAGCGCTGTGTTCACCTGTTTAAGCGTAACGAGCGATCAGAACTAAAAGCAAATTTAACTCAGTAGTAATTTTCCATTGCGATAAAGGTGCTCATTTTACCGTCTCCTACTATTATCTCTGTTATTTACAATATTGGATATTGATGAATTTGTACCCATATAGACTAAACTGTTAATTGACTAGTTATGTTTCTGCTATATTTTTCAGCATGTTAATGTCAATTAAAAATAGTTTAAAATATTTGGTGTTAGTAAGATTCTTCGTAATATTACATAGACTATTTAGCAACATTATAGTGATTTAATACGTTTTTCCTAATTGATCAGACACTAAAAGTAATAAGTGCGTTTTATGTAATACAAGTCCTTTCTAAAGTTGTCCTTAAATAAGTCACTTTAATCTATAGAACATAGCTTAATTTTCTGTTTCACAAGTGTTCATAATAGAAGGGCAATTTAGATAGTTTCAACCCTAAAATTTTCATCATTTAATTTCTCATGACGAGGATACGAGCTTCGGGCATGCGTTATTAATCGACCTCTTAAGAGCTTACGAACATTTTGACAGTTTTCGTTTTTATATAAATACTTTGATTAATTTGAGTTTTCGTAGGCCGGGAGAGATTATTACTGAACTGAGGCTAATTAATTGTGAATTGTTAGTAATAAATGTTAATGCTTGGAACGAGATACATTACGATATTAGTGACAATATATTGACCACATAATAATAATGGTATGCAAACTATCACCCTTATTTTGTTTTTCTTATGTACTTAAGTTATGTGCATATTTTTTATTGTTCAGGAGGAGGGCTCATATTTATTATAAAAATGAGAAGGGTATTTATTTTTCCGCAAAGTGTCTAGATTCATAATAAGAACGAGCGATCTTGCGTTCCCGATGTACCGTGAAGACGAACGGGCTCTGCACCGAGATATAACGAAGGCAAACCAACATTCATTTGCCGAAATTTAATTCATAAAAATCTGCATTTGAATGTGAATCACACAAAGAGTCTGATTTATATCAAAATTCTGTAAAATTCTGTGCTTTTCGCGATGTTCTCAATACAAAGGGTCGCGCAGAAATATTACGGCGTTGAAATGTAAGTGGCTTATGTAACCATTTTTCAATTTTCAGGAGGATTGGAAGAGTTTAAATTGATTGAGATCGAGCGTTTTAACAACAGAAAAATTAATAAATTAAAAATTAATTAAAAAAAATTTAATTACTCGAATATAGAAAACATTCTTACAATCTTTAAATATAAATATGTATTGTATTCATAAAATTAGGGCAGAGACAATTACTAATGCTTGAATCTGTAAAAGTTTAATAAATTGAACCATTTCCTGATCCTTTATAATATACACTGTCGTGCATTAAGCGGGTAACTCATCGCTGCTCACGATTATATTCTACGTTATGATTGACTCTGTAATCTGTATCAGTTATGTCAGGAACACACACAAAGACCTATGTACGAATACTAGCACCCAAAATCGGAACACAAATAGAAAATCATTATTTAGATTCATTTGGCTTGAACCCGAAAACCTCTGCGTGTCAGGCGGGTGTGGTGACCGCTCTGCCATAGATGTCTTTATCCAGTATTGTACTTATTATATTTTGTAAAAGGTATTACTTAATACGTATTTTTAATGAAATACGTACTACGTAATACGTATCTTTACATGAAAGATATTCAATATATTTGCTACGCTCTGGCACGTTCATCCTAGTAGTGGTTCGTCCTGGTAATAGGTTCTAGCAAAGACAGTTTTAGTCGCAGTTACAGTCGCAGCGTTTTTTCGTTCGATTCTAATGGAAGTTTCTAACGTCTAAAAACCCTATTCTAAAGGGCTGGATGTGTGTGGACGTCATGGACATTATACGACGTTAATAGACGTCGTTCGTGGGCGTCTTGAATAAATATGTATATTTGACTTTGTATGTAACATAAATATACTCTTTATAAACCTTTATGTTATTGATCTTCACCAAAATATGGTAAGCATTTACCGATTTCATATGAAATAGTTTAAATATTCAATGGGAACAAAATATGTCAAGCAGCACCTGTTGAAACCAGCGATAATATTATACAGCACATGTCAGATCGCTAACCCTCGCCATACATCATCCCACCCCCTTTCTCATTTAGTTCCCAAGGCCGACGAAACGTAAACAGGAAGTTTGTTTATTCAATTTTAATGATGTGGAAACATTCAGAGCAGCAGTTTTTAAATTATAGAGGTAATGACATTTGTAGAAACATTGATGCTGGATAAAGTAAGGGATACTGTTCGAGGTCAGTACAACAGTTTTACTTAAACCTTAAGTTTTACTTTATGTTTGAAGTAATTAATTCCGGCATTTAACTAAGTATAATCTACGTCATTATTTAAACCTAACGTCCTCAGCTCATCACCTATCCTAACACTGACTGAAAACCATAATCACGGTTATTATAACGACACAATTGCCATTGATTTTTAACCGACTTCCCAAAGGAAAGAGGTTATCTATTCGTCACGTATATTTTTTATTTTTTTTTATTTTTTTTTTTTTTTTATGTATGTTCGGGCGAAATGGCTAGAAATCGTCGACCTACCGACACGATTCATACGACATTGTATGCGGCTAGTTTCACAGGCAGTCCCATATTGAGGAAAATGAAAACCTTCCGGCGGTTTTCCCGGAAAATTGGAAAATGTCGGTTTCTTAAAATCTTGAATAACTTGAGTGTTTCTAAACCGATTTCCATTTTCTTTCTTTCATTTGATAGGAATTTTTATCACGCAACTTTTTCTCTTGGACATGGGTATGCTGTGATGCTTAACTCTTTGAGTTATTGGGTGGAAACCACCACCACTCCTCAAGTTTTTTAGATAATTTGAGATAACTCGGCTTCTGCCGAATCGATTCTTATAAAACTTGGAATATGTATTATATATCTATGCTTATATAGGTTGACAAAAAATTTGACCTTCAACTCTTCGATCCTGATGATGCAGGGTTACAGCTATCCTAAACTATAACATTAGCTATTTGGTGCTTACATATATGTAACAAGACTACTAAGCAAAGACATGTGATGAAAAATTTTGACCTTCAACTCCTCAATCCTGATGATGCAGGGGTGCCTCAAGCCTAAACCATAGGGGTTGACCATTTGGTGCTTATGGATGTGTAATAACAATACTAAGCATAGACATATGACAAAAAAATTGACCTTCAACTCCTCAACCCTGATGATGCAGGGTGCTGTAAGCCCAAGCCGTAGGTGATGGCCATTTGGTGCTTACAGATATATAATAAGATAGCAAGGCAAAGATGTACGATAACAAATTTGACCTTCAACTCCTCAACCCTGATGATGCAGGGGTACTGCAGGCTTAAGCCATAAACGTTAGACATTTGTTGCTCACGGATTTGTAATAACATTGCTAAGCAAAGGTATACGACGAAAAATTGGACCTTCAACTTCTCAATCCTGATGATGCAGGGGTATTGAATGTCTAAGCCATAAAACTTAGCTATTTCATCCTTACGCATTCAAAATGATATTTAAAAAATGAAAGGTAGAACATTAGAAAAATGGTTATATACGGTGGAAAATTGGACCTTCAACTCCTCAATCCTTATGATGCTGGGGTGCTTCAAGCTTAAACTATAGGCGTTAGCTACATGATCGCTACGTATATCTGATAAGATTACTAAGCAAAGATAAAAGATGAAAAATTTGACCTTCAACTCCTCAACTCTGATGATGCAGGGGTACTTCAAGCTTAAACCATAGGTATTGGCCATTTGATGCTTATGGGTATGTAATATATTTACAAAGTAAAGACGTATAATATTAAAATCGACCTTCAACTCTTCAACCCTCATGATGCAGGGTACTGCAAGCCCAAGCCATAGAAGTTGGTCATCTGTTACTTACGTGTATGTAATGAGATTACTACGAAAAGATATGGCATGAAAAATTTGACCTTCAACTCCTCAACCCTGATAATGCTGGGGTCCTTCAAGCCTAAACCATAGGCGTTGGCCATATGGTGCTTACGTATATATAATGAGATTACTAGGCAAAGATATAACATGATAGTTTTGACCTTCAACTCTTCAGCCTTGATGATGCACGGGTACTTCAGGCTTAAAGCATAGGCGTTGGCCATTTGATACTTATGGAATTGTAATATATTAACAAAGCAAAGACGTATGATAAGAAAATTGACCTTTAACTCCTCGACCCTTATGATGCAGGGTACTGTAAGCCCAAGCCATAGAAATTGGCTATTTAGTGTTTAAGGATTTATTGAAGAAATGCTAAGAAGAGATGACTTATGAAAACCGTTATCTTTAACTGGGCTTTTATTCAGTGGTACTGCCTATCTAACCCACAGGTGATAGTAATATGGCCCTTATGAATATATTAGGAGTTCCATAAACAGAGGCAACGATTAATAAAGTTACCTTCACCTCTTTAACCCTAATAATATAGGTATACAGCCTGCCTAAAGTATGTGTGTTTGGTAATTATTGTTCGCAATACAAACAATGAGTTCCGGAAAGGACATAATTATGATCACAAATTCCACTTTGAATACAATTACCTGGACGATGCAGGAGTACTGCCAACCCAGTTCACATGCACTGTGACAGTAATGTAAGATATCGCTTAGGCTTTTGTTTGACTTGTCATTTAAGGTTGATTTTAAATTACCGTTTCCATTTATGTATGCATTATGCAGTCTTATGGATACTATGTATTACACGGTCTCGTATAACTGATCGAAGTGTCTAGTCGTCCCGTAATTGGATGAATAAAATAAATTAATCGTCCGCTAAACGGTAAATTCGTAATAAAAATGGTCTGTATATTAAACATACTTATTATCCTCGTAATAAAAAACGTATTGAAACTGGTGAGTTAAATCATATTACTGAAATTAATAAATTGTGTAAAGCTATGGGTACACCTGATGTAGTGAATAACGACCATGCTGCCCGAACTTAAATTGGTTTTGATGGTATTGGTTTTCCAACTAAGGATAGGTAGTCAAAATTATTTTTATCAGTATCAGTTGAATTATACTCTTAGTTATAAGGTTTATATTACTTTTTCTACTTTAAATATTGATAATTATAGGTCTATTCTTTAAATAAATGTTTACTCAGAAAAAGTTGTTTTATTCGGTTAGGTTAGGTTCGAACAGATTTTTCTATTTCAGAATCTAAGGGAGGGGGCGCGGTAGCGCCCCCGACCGGTTGTGTCAAAGAAGTCTATTTTTAGATGATGACGTCAGCACATAATTTTATTCATCCGAAAATCGGACGAATAATTAATTTTATTCATCCGGTTAGCGGACGACTAGCAACAGCCATAACTGATTTTATCGTGACTGAAAAGCGTGAAAAAAAAATTTTAAACAAAAAATACAACCGACTTCCATGCCACATAAAAGTAAAAAATAATTTAAATACATGTTGGTTTAGAGCAAACACAGTACTTAGTACATAGTTCCGAAGTCGGCGCTCACCATATTTTGCTGGATCATGACGAAACTACATGTATCTTATATGAGCGCCGACTTCGGGACTATGTACTAAGTACTGTGTTTGCTCTAAACCAACATGTATTTAAATTATTTTTTACTTTTATGTGGCATGGAAGTCGGTTGTATTTTTTGTTTAAAATTTTTTTTGATAATAAAATTATTGTACGTTGCTAAATAAGTTTTATGAACCATTTTACTTTTCAAATGCATATAATAGGTTATCGTAAGATTAAAATATTACTTCAATGGCTACACAAAATATACGCGAATACGTTTAGTAGAAACAAATGAAATTAAGAGCGTCGCTCTTCATTATTTGATTTTAATATTCATTAGTTCTCTGTTAACATTCAATTAATCTCCCAACGAAATAATACATTCACTTTAATTGGGAATAATGAATAACAAAAATAAAGGAGTTGTAGAGTCTGATTAAGGTTAAAATATTTAAAGTTGGGTTTGTAGCTATTCTTCATATATCTTCAATTATCGAGATTTGAGAATCTGAATTTTTCTAAACTAATCTGTATCAAATTAAACAGTTACATTTATTGTATAATATTGACTACGTCTTATTCCTATAAAGTTTTGTCACAACAACACAAACCACAACAACGTTGTTTCCCCGACCCACTGCAACTTAAACTGCCTGAAACGAATTGGATCGTCCGCTCATTAAAATAATTACACTTCATTACCTGCCTTGAGGCTGCAGATCCGCTTGGAGTATCATCTTGTCATCTCAGTTTACATGTCAGGAAAAAGCCTAAGTATAACTTGCTAAAACTCTTATAATACATTGGCTGTATATAATTAAAATAATGTTATGTTCAATTACTTTCTTTTCATCATTTATTTAATATTCGTATGTACGAATTTTGCTCTACGCGCGATAGTATTATCAGATTTATTAGAAAGTTAACAAAGCCTCATTCAATGTAATGTAGTATGTACTTTAATGATCTATCAGTTTCAACATATATCCTACTATTGGACTGATTATGTTTTTGACATTTTATTACGAGATGACATTGTTATCTTGTAATAAAATGTGTTAACAGGAAGCAGCATCAAAAGTATGTTATTAGTTTTAGTTTTTACATAATTATTGTAAACTATGGATTAAACAGAGACAAAAAAGCTTACAAAGCGACGAGTTGCTTTCATCCCTAGAACATTTAAGAGAATAGAGCATTCGTTAGCGCAATGCGATTGAGAATAAAGCCGCTCCCGCTGCAGCGCGGGCGGCGGCGACGACGGCGCACAATTTAGTGAATCGGAACCAATTAAGGCCGCCATCTTGATAATGTAGTTTATTATCCGACCCATTTGTTTCTAATAGGAGAACACTAAAAGGCTATGTCGAATCGTCTACATCTTTGATAGAGAAAATTAATGCTTTATTTTTATTACATTGGGTAATTTTATCATTCTACATAGATGCAATAAACTACGATTAATACTGAGTCCACAAAAGTATTGCTTATTTCCGATTAATAAAGTTTTAATTAGACAACTGCAAATTTTGAGAATGCTTAATTTATCTAAATATGAAATTACAATCCTGGGAATATTCCTCCGGCGGGAAATTTGGTGGATATTTCTGTGAAATTAGTTGAGCGCTAATTAATTTGCGCGCGATTGAAGATTTCACGAATTAATAAATTGGCAGAGACGAGGACGCCCGGTTGATTACCGTTACGGGCGGACGGTGCCGGAGACGCCAGGATTATCTTACACGAACATTTTCTCATATAATTCACAAGATGCTGGAATGCTCGACTACGGAAGTACTGCTCCAATTATTTCTGCAACAAAGCAGTCTTGCTCTTCTGGTTTAAGGTTAAGATAGATGCATGGCTACATTTGCGATGTAAATTACCTTCTTACTAGGAAACCGCTGCTTTACAGAAGAAATAATTATGTGTAGTACGAGTATAATAGTTCTTTATTCGACAGACCAGAGGATTTAATATTTCCTTGCTATAATATTTTTGAGTCCGAAACCCATGCAACACTTATAATTATGTGATGGAATCAACCTGTTTTGATGGTTGTGCTGAATAATAAATAAGTGAATATTTCACTATACACTTAGAGGCAACTTTTAAATTTGAAAATTTTTCGTAATATCCTTAAAGTGTAGTTTTTCAAATTCTACTTCACCCTTATTATTTCGTCAGAAGACGCTTATTTATATTGTAAATCTAGTAGTGGGATTGACAAATTATTAGTAAATATAACTAATAATTTGTTTGGGAAAGGTCCATGAGAATGAATAAAACATATTTATGTACTTTGTAGAGTTTCTATGTGCGGCTGTTTTTACATATTTATTTTTAACAGTTACAAAAATTTCCTAGGGCATTAATATCCAATGCTTTATTTAATCTTCTCTTCAAAATTAATCAGCAAAAAGCACTGACAGGATGATTCATTCCATTTATTACAAGCAATGAAGTGCTATTATTTCAATGAGCGGTCAATCCGTTTCGTTACATCGTGTTTGAGTTGTGAAGGGTCACGCAAACAGCGAGAACTTTTTGTGGCTTTGTGTTTGAGCTGGCGGATGAAACATTCACGTGAGGGGAGGCCGGGG
Source organism: Spicauda simplicius (assembly GCA_949699795.1). Lineage (NCBI taxonomy): Eukaryota > Metazoa > Arthropoda > Insecta > Lepidoptera > Hesperiidae > Spicauda > Spicauda simplicius. The sequence goes on along the minus strand of OX453071.1, from coordinate 391,274 downwards.
ACGGCGGGGCCTCATACGTTCCGCTCACAATGTGTACATAACTAATCGTGTATTTGTACAATTTACACGAAACGACCAGAAGGTCATTCTTATTAGTATAATTTAGATTACTTTTATCAGAACGTTTATATGTGGATATACATATATAGCCTCCACTTCATAATAATAAATTCAATTAAGGCGAGTAATCTATCCGTCGCAAGACACTTACGTAATATGTTGCTATCATTTACAATGTCGTCAGCTTTGCGAACACGTTCTGACGTCATAATGTCTTCTACAACCCGAGCTTTATTAGTTGGCGGCGCCTGCATGTCACCCGCTAGACGACATTGATACTTAGCCTTTTAGGATTCACCATAATGTCACTCTTATTACGTGACCAACGTAATAAATACACCTCATTAAACAGTTTTTATGAATACGTTATCGACTTACAATGTATCTATCAACCTTGCAATGTAATTCCTTAGATTAGAATATCTGATAAACCCAATGTGAAATATATCAAACATATTTCATGTAATAAATAAAAAATGAGTAAGGAAAATTTAAATGTTTTAAAGGATACCCTTGAAAAAAAAAATATTAAAAATCCCAGCTTTATGGTTTGATTGTGTAAGAATGTTTCGTAACAGGCGGTATAAGTGAGTGGTATAGGTTTACGGGTTTGTTACACTGCCATTGAATCGGAACACGATCATTATTTAGAATCTTTAATATCCTCTGCTTTGTTTCTTGCAGGCAATTTAAGCAAGAATCTTTAAAATATGTATTTCTTCATAGTTTCATATCGTTTACAATCATCATCGTCAACCCATTATTGTCCCACTGCTGGGCACGGGTCTTCTCTCGGAATGAGAGAGTTTTAGGCCATAGTCCACCCGTTGGCCAAGTACGAATTGGTGGACGTCGTCGTCCACCAATTCGTGCAATACTCAATCGTTTACAATACTCAAGTTCAATTAAGATCCTATCACCAAACACGATGTCACATAAACATCTCCCGACGAGGCCACGAGGGGCGCGACGACGGCAGGAGGAGAAAGCGATCTGTCATTCACGCTGTAATACCGTTGAGTGCAATAACACTACTTAATCAAGAAATATCTTTACTGAAAAATATATGTGTAAGTCCATTATCTACAATTCGCACAAAGACTAGTACTAGTCGTAAGAAGAGTGCCCGAAGACGGCTAACTGATAGCTTTCAAAATAGTCCTATAGAAAATCAAAACGTGGAAAATAGTGTGGATGCACCTCAATCAATTGCAATAGATCAAGGAACTCACACCATTTCAACTACAACGACAACTTCAGCAGTTTCAAACAAAGTAGAGCCAAATACAGACCAAACGTTACTTGAAAACAAACGCTGTCCTGCTACACTTCCATATAATAAATGCAGTCAGAATGCAAAAAAGAAGACTCCTGATTTGAAAAATGATAGAAAAAGAATATTTCTATTTGGTGGTAAACAGTGTTCCAATCTCTCCAATATTTTGAGAAAATCAAGAGAACATAGTCCATATGGGAGTTATAATATAATCTCATTTATAAAGCCATACGCTACTACTGAAAAAATTCTGCAGTCCTGTAAATTATATGACATTAATAGTGATGATAGAGTCATACTAGGTGTAGGTGAACATGATAGCAATCCACTGAAAATCATGACAGAACTTTGTGTAACTCTAAGAGATCTGAATATGTGTCCAGTTATTATTTTAAAAGTTTCTAGAAATAAGTATCTCAATGAAATTATGTTAAATAATATGATAAAAACAATTTGTGGGCAATTTCATAATTGCAAATTTTTAGATGCATCACTTGTCAATGGCGACAACAATCGTAATTATAATAATTTGTACGGGTTTTGTAAAAAAATTAATTATGAAATAGATCAAATTGATTACAACTTGAAATATTTACCATTTAGTAAAGATGCTCTCAGGTTATCACATGAACGGAAAAGTTTAATAAAAAGTAACACACAAAGTACCCAGACGTCGCCCCAAAAACAGGTATCCAATAGTTTTTTTCGGAATTACAAGTGTCGATGGAACGTTTTTTAGAGTAATGCATCAAAATATTGCAGGGTTATTAAATAAAGCGAATCTTTTAGAAATCTATCTTTTAGAGTTGCGTGATAAATACAAAGATCCCGATATAATATGTTTAACGGAAACTTTTGTAGCAGAAGGTTTTGAAAATTTAATAAAGATTCACGGCTATGACCTAGCCACATATTATCATAGATCAAACAAACAAAGAAGGGGTGGAGTATGCATACTTGTAAAAAATAATCTTCGTTATAAACCCCTCGAATGTACTATACCACATTCAATGGATTTTGACTTCGAATGTTGTGCTATTGACGTAACTAATTTAAACATAGTTGTAATTTGCATTTACCGAACACCGACATCGAATGTAACCATATTTATTGAAAAGTTAGACAACATATTACGGAAATTAACATACAAAAATAACAAAACAATTGTCATTGCTGGGGACTTTAATATTAACACGCTTACTACTAGTCGAAGCACATCTGAGTTTATTAACTTGATACGAAACTTTAACTTTATACTGCATAATAATAAACCTACAAGGCAACACACTTGTATAGATCATGTAATAAGTAACACTTCGGATGCTAAGTGTGAACTATTACATCTCGGCCTCTCTGATCATAATACAGCGCAACTATTATCTATTCCCTCAACTAATAAGACTAAGCCAAAAACTCTGTGCTATGTTTTTAAAAAAGATTTATGTGACGAAAATATTGAAAAATTTAGAACTTGCATAAAAAGTATTAGTTTTTTAGAAGTATTTCTGGATGACAATATTGACTCTGCATATTCTTATTTTCATGACCTAATAACGCTTTTCTATAAACTATGTTTTCCTACAATAAGAATAAAGATTAAAAACCAGAGAGAAAATAAATGGATAAGCAAAGGGCTTAGGACTAGTTGCAAGACAAAGAGGTCCCTTTTGTACAAATATTTTGGTAATAAATGTTATGATAATAAGAATAAATACAAAAAATACTGTAAAATTTTAAAAATATGCATAGAAAAATCTCGGAAACTATATAATGATAAAATAATGAGTAATTCAAAAAATAAATGTAAAGCAGCTTGGAAATTAATTAAAATGCAATCCGAAAAAGCGATAATTCCTGAAAATCAGTCAATAAAAGAAATAATTCTGAACGGAAATAAATTAACAGATAAATATGACATTGCCAACGAATTTAATAAATACTACGTGACTAATAAAAATAATAAATATATAAATACACATAAAACTCAGACGAAGCGTATAATAAATTCCATTTTTTTAAATCCTTGTACAAATGATGAAGTAATTAAGATAATTTTGAATTTAAAGAATACAAGTGCTGTAGGTTTTGACGAAATTTCCACAAGAATAATAAAATCCTGTGCTTCTGAGCTAGCACCTGTATTGACGTATTTAATTAACGTCTCATTCACTACGGGCACATTTCCAACGTTGCTAAAAAAATCCATTATAAAACCTATATTTAAAAGAGGAGATAAAACCAGTATTGACAATTATCGCCCCATAACATTAATCTCCGTTTTATCAAAAGTATTTGAAGTAGCTATGTATAATAGAATATTTAACTTCATATCTAAACACAGCATATTAAGTACTGAACAATTTGGATTTCAGAAAGGTAAATCTACGACATCAGCTTGTTACAACATTATAAGTAAAATTATTAAAAACGTAGATGATAAAGTACCCACGGTTGGAATTTTTTTTGATATGAAAAAAGCATTTGATTGCGTTTCACACGATTTATTGCTGGAAAAACTAGAAAAATATGGTATAAGAGGCCCAGCATTACAATGGTTAATTACTTATTTACAAAATAGGGAAACGTGTGTAGAAATTAGTGGTTTTAATAGTAATTTATATTGTGAAAGTTTTACATCAACTTATATTATAGAAAATGGATTTGGTGTACCGCAAGGAAGTGTTCTCGGTCCCCTCTTATTTTTATTATATATAAATGACCTTCCTGAGAGGACAAACGTTCCATGTACCTTATTTGCTGATGACATATCTGTTGTGTTGACATGTAATGATAATTTAGACAATTTTATAATTAATATTAATAAATGTATTGACAAGATAATTAAATGGCTAATAGATAATAATTTAGAAGTAAATTTGACAAAGACGAAAGTTATTCAGTTCTACTCTAAAAAAAAATTATGTGGGAATATTAATGTAAACTATAATGGTCAACATATAAAAGAAGTGTCAGAAACAACTTTTCTAGGTATTAATATAGACAAACACTGTTCATGGGTACCGCAAATAGATTCCGTGTGTAAGAAAATTGATTCATTTACGTATGTATTTCACAGACTGAGAAAAACGACCACCCAAAATACCTTGCTTACAGCTTACCATGGCTATATAGCGTCGAATTTAAGATATGGGCTCCTTATCTGGGGGAACTCCTCTGAAATACACAGAGCATTTATAAGCCAAAAAAAATGCATAAGAGCGATTTGTGGAAAGGCACCATGGGATTCATGTAGACCACTTTTTAAAAAACTAAGGCTCCTTACTCTACCCTGCATGTATATCTTGGAAGTTGCATGCTTTACTAAAGTTAACCAAAACTTGTTTGTAAAAGCAGCTGACATATACCCTAGAAACACTAGAAATCCGGAACGACTAGTGCTTCCTAAAAAACCAAGAACAGCTTTCTACCATCGAAATTGTGTCGCGATGTGTGGTAAAATATTTAATGCTATTCCTAAGGACATGAAAGAATTACCTATCAGAAAATTTAAACAAAAACTAAAAGCCTGGTTGACTGAGAAATGCTTCTATACTATTCGAGAATTTCTTGACATTTCTAATTAATTTTATTTCTTGTATACTGTTGAATTGTAATAATATTGTATTCTAATGTAACACTTGACATTAATATATTAATAATTTTGACATCTTATAATTTAAAATTCGTAATTGTTGTAACATTTGGATTTAATATGTTACATTATATTATAAGTATTAGTTTATATGCTACTTATATAAATTTGTATGTCAGTGATGACAAAAAAAAAATGTGTAATATTTGATGTTAACTGTAAAACAATTAATATTAAGCATTTTTTTTACAAATAAATCAATATTATTATTATTATTATTATTATTACGGTATTACGCCACTCTGTAGACTGGCTGTGAGGACGTCATTACATTTAAGGCAAGGAGGGATAATCTAATGCCACATATGAATTTTGTCACCCATTTTCCAGTACAGCTTCGAATATAAGGAAAACTTTTGACTTTTACGTATATTTTTATTTCTTTTATACAATTGTACAGGTGTTCGGTATGAGTGAGAAGAGTCTACGTTATTGTACAGTTCAACTTAACAACAACACTTGTTAGGAGATAGATAATGAAAATGCCGTGGTAATTTACGTAAGCCGCATTTATTCAGGACAAGGTATTAGAGACGACTGCTTGTGAGGGGTAAGCGCAAGGGCAGCCGAGTGTAGCTTACCTAAGTACTATGGTCGCTACATACTCACCCCTTCTTGTGAAAAAAAAAAATTGTTGTGAACATCATTTAGCATTTTTTTTTAATTTACACACCACAAGAAACTTTACCTTATTGAATTATTGAGTATGCGAGTACTTACTAGCCATTTAAGTTGATTATAGTAACAAATTAATTAGTTGCGTCTAAAGCGAATGACTACCCAATAATTACTTTAGACGAACATATTTATTTTTAATATAACAATTTTCACTATGATACTGTATTAACTAATTATCGGATACACAAATAAGTAAGTGTTAAAGCAATACGTAGTTTCGTTTAATATGATGGTGCCGCTATCTGCTCGTCCGCCTGTCACATCTCTCCGCCACGTGGGTCACGTGGCGGAGAGATGTGACAGGCGGACGAGGAAGTTACGGAAAGAAATAACAAACTAGGGTTTCCTCAGATACAACATCTAATTTAGGGACAACTTCCTCTTAGATTGAACAAGTTTTGTCACTTTCGTGACAAAAAATCTTACACGCGAATATATAGGATGAAAATAATATTTAATAAGACGCCGTTAAAGTTATAAATTGTCATCCAAAGCAAACGTGCATGCAAATTGCAGCACATAAGATTAGGGCTATTTAAACCAGTTGATCTAAATAAAATTCAGTTTTAGGACTTGACGCGCAAACAAACTTACATACAAACTAAAAGGCAAATCGGTAAATAACAGTTTGTAAAATGATCATGAGAAATATCATACTAAATATGACACCATCATTTTAAAACTATAGATCAACCCCCAAATAAATTTTGAATTTGCTTACTAATAGGATTAAATACATTAAACCATCTGCTAAAGATTTGTAGCAAATGGTTCTAATACCATCTCTGATTGGACGGAAATAGAAATGATTACTTTTATATACTATGTTGTACCTTCACGCATTAATTGTACTGCCGATCGTGGCGTAGCTGCTCGATTTTGGTTAATAAGTCGTTTAAGTACATAAATTGGTTAAAATCTGCATAAACTCTACCCCGTAGCTACTAATGCTTGGCTAATGCTACCGGCGCTGCGCCCTCTGGCGTATCATTAGCGGACACTGTGATTACGTTCTTCATTTCCATTCAATTGAACCGCCGCTAACGAGATCAAATCACGGCGCGCTAAACAGATGGCTGTGACGCAATTTTCATTAATATAATCCGCTCAATGTAAGCTGTGAAGCGTTTGTATTCGCATAAATGAATAGTAGAATTACATTACTGGTTGGCAGTACAAAGCTGTGGTTAGTAAAACTGGAGAATGTTAAATCTCTGGATGTTTCCATAATAAACAATATTAATTAATATTTAATATTATGTATGACTAGTTGACCCAGCGAACTTCGTTCCGCCTAAATAATGTTAACTTTTTTAATTAGGGATGACTGAGAGTGTTATAAACAGAAAGCTTCGAACTGCTAAGTTATCGGGAGTTACATATGTCATTGTGAGTCAACCATAAAAGATACACATATACTGTCGTGAGATATTTTTATATAATTATAAGGAGAATATTTTCGTCATACATGATTTCTGTGTAGATTTAACCATTAAGGTTGTACACATGAAGGAAGCTTAAAAAATGGAGTAACTTCTCCCGTTTTCCTAACATTTCTCTTTACTGCTCTGCTCCTATTGATTGTAGCGTGATGAAATGTATACTATAACCAGCTCAGGAGTATGAAGAATAATCGTACCAAGTTTTATTAAAATCCGTCGAGTAGTTTTTGTTTATATAACGTTTATACAGACAGACAGACAGACAGACGGACAGACAGACAGACAAAAATTTTACTGATTGCATTTTTGGCATCAGTATCGGTCCCTAATCGCCCCCTGATAGTAATTTTGGAAATATATTTCAACTACAAAATTGACCTCTCTACAGATTTATTATAAGTATAGATGAAATAATCGTTTTAGCAGAAATTACATATAATTATTATAACCAATAAGGTTTCTCATATAAGTTCCGACGTGTGCGCCGTATGTCTCCGTGAAGCCTTCCAAATGCCCTTCCAAAAATAAAAAATGTTGTCCCTATTTATAATAAGCAAATATCAGTAATTTGCGACTATCAGAAAAACTTTGTACCTTATATAGCAACAAAACGAGTAAATAAACGAAAGTTACAGCAGACCTTCCCAATACCCTCGTCAATAAAGTATTTCACTCAAGTTTGTATGTTTATTCAACGTAATCTGACGTGGGGTCAGTAATCAGTGGGGTCAGTAATCAGTGACGTCACGGACGTCAGTGAAGAGGTTGGGAGTCCTAGTCGTTGCATAATTTTTAATTAATATCCCGTGTTTAAAGTATTCTCCGCGACTTATAAAGTGAATATTCAATACTTAAGACTAAGTGTGATATAGATTTTAAAAAGTGATGGTGTAAAGTGCCGTGTAACAAGGAAAAAAAACTATATTAAATTCCATAAACATTTGTATAATTCTCAACAAAACTGACCATCAGTTTAACATTACCCTCGCGTTCATCAACATCTTGTTACACAGTAGAGACCCCTTGCGAGTCTTTTCAACATAGTGAGCTACAGAGGTGCCATCTTTTGAAACATGGCTAAATGCAATGCGTGTGGAAAGTTCATGTCATCGGCAGAGGGCGTTGCCTGTCCCAAATGCCGCAAACAGACGCACAGAGCTTGTGTTAACATCCCTGAGGGTGCAAAAATTCAAGCTTCTTGGCTCTGTCCAGAATGCAAACTTTTAACACCAAGATTGATTGACTCCAATACGCCTGTCAAGGGATCTAGCTCAGTCTACCTTACTGAAGAAAAGCCGCAAGAGTCACAACACTGCATCGAGCAGGATAAAACCGAACAATCTCATGAAACAGAATTGGCAAGGGAGATTCGCATACTTCGACAAGAAATGCGGGAGACTCGAGACGAATTTCGCTCTTTAAGACAGGATTTATCGGACGTACGTCACCTAATTAAATCGTGCGAGGAGCGCGTGGATACATTGGAAAGGAAGCTGGAAACAATTAATGATACATGTCCCGGTCATGAAGCTTTAGAAACTAAAATTCAGAATTTTGAGACCATCATAGTCGAATTAAAAAATGATATAAACGACCGAGAACAGCAGTTGCTGTTGACCGATATAGAGGTCGCAGGTATCCCAGAGGAGAGTGAAGAAAATGTGATTCACATAATTACTGCATGCGCAACAAAACTGGGTGTGAGAATAGAAGAGCGGGACATAGTTAATTGTACGCGAGTGGGGCGCTTACGCAGCAGCAGCGGTGAACAAAACAACTCGCTTAGGCCGAGGCCCATAGCGGTGCGGCTGGCCCGCCGACACACACGCGATGCGCTCCTGCACGCCGCGCGCGTTCGCCGCTCGCTCACAACAGAGGGGCTTGGACTTCGAGCGACTTCTCAACCGTTCTTCGTAAATGAACACCTCACTAAGCATAATCGAGCAATATTTTTTAAAGCTAGAGAATTGGGTAGACGTCTCGGATGGCGTTACATCTGGACAAAAGATGGAAAAATTTACGCCCGTCGGGACCATGGCAGTATGGCCCATCGCATTCGCAATACAATAGACATAGACAGGGTTTTTGGGAAAGACCTGGTTGGATCCACAGATACTAACCCTAAGCACATTAATTAACAATTGCATAATATTTTGTTTGTATTGTATTGTTTTGGTTACATCCTTAATTCCTAGTTTTTTAATTATGTCAACTTATTTGTTTTGCGTTGCCTGTGTATGTATGACGTACATAATAGTGGTACGCACAATATTGTCAGCGATAACGGTGTGTCATAGTTGTTTTTCACTACATCATTTACACTACACAGTAAACAGTTACAAGATTATAAATAGATATAAAATATCATATATCAACATGTATCTCAAACATAATACTTATAATAATATTTACAATGTAAAACTAAATTTCCCTAGAAACAGCTATATAATTAAAATGTCGAACAGAAATAACTATTTAAAAAATTATAATTCCCATATTTATCATTGGAATAAGTTTTCGGCGGTTGCTCATAAAATAAAAATATATTTACAATTACAAGATATTATCTATACAAATAAAAACTATAAAAACAATATATACGACGTGAAATTTAAATCAATTTGTAATATAACGCTCACAAAAATAAATAATTATTCTAAAATTGTGCCACAAACATTTTACAGGAAAAATTTCATTTTAATTAATCCTGCATTTATATTAACAATTAAAGACTTAAAATTACAAAATCTCAATTTCTCCTAGGCATAATATAAAAGTTGGTCTACTGAATGCAGGATCTCTAGGTACAAGGCATGACGAATTTATAGTGGCAATGCAACGACACGATGTCGATATCATGGCGATCAACGAAACATGGCTAAAGGAGGGCGAGGAGGGGCGCGCGCCCGCCGTGCCCGGCTACCGACTGCGGCACACGCCGCGCCCGCTGGACGTGCGCTCTCGTGGCGGTGGCGTTGGCTTCTACATCAAGCGTGGCATCAACACGCGAGCCCTGCCGCATCCTCCCGCTCCCCTTGTTGAACAGATGTGGATATCGACTATGATTGGTGCCAAAAATATTGTAATTGGAACTGCGTACAGACCGCCATGGCTCAATGTTAATCTTTTCATTGATGCACTTACGGCTTCTCTTAGTGCTTTTTCTTGGAGTGATCACATAGCATTATTGGGGGACTTTAACATTAACATGTTAAAGACCACACATAATAGTACTCTAATGTTAAATAACCTATTGGTATGCTTTAAACTCAGCCAATGTATCACTTCCCCAACTCATCTTACAGAGCATAGCGAAACCCTGATCGACGTCATATGCACGGATGTAAAGGTTAACACAGTCGAAATAGATCACATACGTGAACTAAGCAGCCATGCATTTATCACGTGCCAACTAAATATATATAAAAATAAGTCGCAACCCATAACACTCCTTCGGTGAGCTATTCAGGACATAAATGAAGTAAAAATAAATAAGGATCTAATAGCAGTCAATTGAAAAAACATTGCATCTAATGATGATATAAATCAAATGGTAAATGTATTTAATACTACTCTTCTTTCATTATTTGACGTACATGCCCCGATTAGGAAAATAACAATTAGATGTCAAAAGTACCCGTGGATTACATATAATATAAAATTAATGATGAGAAGGCGCGATGAAGCTTACCAACTAATGAGATTTAATAAGAATGATGTCCATAAAAAAAAGTTTTATTTAGATTTAAAAAAGTCGGTTGAAGAAGCCCTATATAGAGAAAAACAGGCCTATTATACCTATTATGTAAATAAAAACCTTAAGAATCCACGTGACATGTGGAAACATATAAAATATAACGTCAGAATAAAAAGCCATCATGATCTTCCAGGTAATATTTTTAACGATCCTAATAAACTAAACGACCACTTTTTAAATGTACCGGGCAATCGCAGCGTCTTTATATCGTATTTAAGCTACTTCGAATTTAATGTCTGCATAAACGATGTCTTTAATATAACCCTAGTTTGTGAAGCTGACGTTTTAAAAGTAGTACAAACACTTAAATCAAATGCAATTGGCATAGACGGTATATCATTAGATATGCTACTTGTGACACTGCCTTATTCATTGCCAGTGTTGACCGCCATGGTAAACAAATCAATAACTTCATGTACCTTCCCAGCTATTTGGCAACACGCTTTAGTTAAACCTATCTCAAAAATTTCGAACCCAATATCTGAAAATGATCTACGGCCTATCAGCATCCTGCCATGTGCATCTAAAATTATTGAAAAAATTGTCACTGAGCAGCTCTTGAAGTATATTGAAAAAAATAATATACTCCCGGAGATGCAATCAGGCTTTAGGAAAAAACGCAGCACCACGACCGCCTTAGCCCAGGTTGTAGATGACATATTGACTGCTCAAGATAACAGCCAGGGCACGTTATTAGTATTATTAGATTTTTCCAGGGCTTTCGACTGTATTAACATTGATCTCTTATTATCTAAATTACATTACTACGGGTTTAGTAACAATGCGGTAAAATGGTTCGATAGTTATTTTAGATATCGAATGCAAACAGTCGAACTCACTAATGACGCAAATACCACTAAGACGTCCATTTCAAAAAGTATAAAAACAGGCGCACCTCAGGGCTCAAATCTTGCTCCAATACTCTTTGCAATTTATAGTGCTGACATTGTAAAAAATATACAAAATTGTAAGTACCATCTTTACGCTGATGACCTGCAGGTTTACATTCATTGTAATCCGCGCGATACTCATGAGGCGGTCGATAAGATTAACGCGGACTTAGAGCGAATAAGTAAATGGTGCAACTTAAACTGCCTTATGTTAAACGGAAACAAGTCCAAATTTTTAATTTTAGGCTCAAAATCTCAAATTAGGCACATATCTGAGCAAGGCGCTTCGATCAAAATAAAAGGTGAAGCTATTGAACGCGTCCATGAAGCACGTAATTTAGGGTTACTAATGGACGAAAACCTTCATTTTGAAAATCACATTATTAACACAAGTAGAAATTGTTTTTACAGGCTCAAAGTTTTATATCAAATACGCAATTTTTTAACAGTTAACGTGCGGGAAAAACTATGTGAGACATTAATACTCTCAAAATTAAATTACATGGACGTGGTATATGGCCCACGGCTCCTGACTCGTACACAACAGTTAGTGCAACGCGTACAAAACGCCTGTGCGCGATACTGCTTCGCCATACCACCCCGTACACATGTCACTCCATACATCAATAGTGCAAAAAAATTAAAAATGGATTCACGTAGGAAGCTTCATCTAGCCACTCTTCTTTTTGGGATTATAAACAATAACATGCCTTCCTATCTTGCCAAGAAACTGATATGGTCGTGTGATGAGAAGATGTATAATACGCGTCCTCGAAGTAACCCTCTAATAGTTCCTCTTCACCGCACTCATGCATTTCGAGGTAGCTTTAAGTACGCCGCGTCCAAGTGTTGGAACGATGTCCCGCCGCCTTTACGTAACCTAAAAACAGTAAACTCATTTAAAAACAAATATTATCTACATCTATTAGAGCTTCAGGTAAACACATAAAGATCAAACACTTATTCCTAATATTACTCACCTGAAGATTTGATATTTATCACAGTAGATTATTTCAAATTTCTTCATAGCTTTTCTTATTTTTCTGTTGCTTCTCCATAACTTGGATGCAACCATAGTATTTCATTAACGTACAATACACATCACACCAATGAAACACAATTGTTATGACTTAAATTTAAAAATCATGAATAATTTATTTAATTACATTTCGGTTAACTTAATTCAGAATATCACACCATCACAACTACCCGCCAGTTACAATAAACATAGTATTTCCGCATGACGCAATGCCCGTCCCCCCCACTCTCTCCGTGAGTCACTCAATGGGCTCACTGAAAACCAGCGCCGGGTGCAACGCGCCACGGCATTAACGCTGAGTGAGTACCAACTTCCAAACCTCGGCATACATACATAGGGAGCCTTTAAATATATTATAGTGTATTTTAAATGTTAAAATTATAATTACATATATTGGTAATTCTTTAGTGCTAAGTTTTCATGTATTAGTTTACTGTAGCTTGTTTATCTCCTCTTCTGTTCACTGATATAATTATTGTTAACTATAATGCCCTTATGTTGTATGTGAGTTGCGTTTGGAAATAAAGTTTTTCTATTTTCTATTCTATTTCTATTTTCTAATCTTACTCGTGTTCGACGAAGTTTCACTATGTAAACAATATAATAGTTAACTATCGAAAACTCTCTTAAAAAATATCTATATTACAGGTACAATGTTATATTATATACACATTCAACATAAAAACAAAACAAACATAAAACTTTAAGTAATCTATTAACGTAATGATAACAAATAAGAAATACCAGACGTGTATTTATATTCTCAAGACTGTTTTTGTTTCTTATAATATAAATGTAGCATAATTATATGAATATGTGCTCGTAATTCAGTAATCACTAACGCGGACAACGATATGGATGGTTTAAAATATCTAATTCGGCTCGATTATAATATACTAGCTGTACCCGCGGCTACGCCCGCGAGCAAATCAATGTATCGCAAAGTTTTTCCCGCGCATATCTCCACTCAGTGGGAATTCTACGATAAAAGTAGTCTACATGTTGTTCCATAACATTTTCTATAGTAAAAAAACCCGTAAAAATCAGTTTAGCCGGTCAAGGATTACCCGGACAAACACAGAGTGAAAAAACGAATTTTAAGTGTGTATTTGTGGGTGCATATTGTTATGTAAAATGTTATGAAAATAAGACGAATCAGAATATCGTAAACCCCTTTTTTGAACCAATTTACAGTCTTAGTGGTCACATTAACAATATCGGAATACATTTTTTCAAACAACGCCTCCACATTTAAACCAAAGCTCATCGATTATAAAGATGGATTTTAACTTTTATGAATTTAAAAATACTATTTTAAGTAATTTGGTTAAATTTCTGAGTAAGATTACATATAGGTGAACCTACTTTTAACATTAATTTGACAACCTTGACGACCCGCGTTGCGGAGCAGCTACCACACCCGGTTCGATTCCCGGCCAGACAGGAATCTGAATAGATTCATGTTCTGGGTCTGGGTGTTTCTATATACGTCTTGTGTCTCCATGGTACCCACGACACAGGAAAAAGTCCTAATGTGGGGCCTATTGTAGAAATTGAAATTGTTCAAATTTTCTATTTTGTTAAGTGTAGAAAGCGTATTTTTATTTTTATTATAAAAATTTTTTGTGTGGCGGGTTGAAGGAATCCAAAAATTTTGTTGGATAATGTCTTCGATCTCGATGGTTGTATCTACAGAATCTTCATCCCAAATAGTCAAATAACAATCCCGCATTGAATTTCCAGTATTCCTTTGATTTGAAATATTAAAAATGTTAGAGAAATCGTTGCTACAAATCTTGAGTGGACGCTCAAAGGCGAATAGGCAGGCATTATGACCGCTTTTTAAAAGTGTGGCCGCAACGCTGGACGACGCCACGGCAATAGCTATTTTTCTATCAGATCTTATATTTTTCGCTAATAGAAAATTTATTAAAAACGTTTTACCCGTGCCTCCTAGTGCATCTAACTAAAACTAAAAATCTAATGACAGTATCAATGATACGTAAACTAATTTTGGTTCTACTAACATTTAAGCGGCGCTCAGGTATGTTTATAGTTTATATTTATTAAGTCTTGTTTGTGGTTCATTACATTAAAATTTGAATTTGTCGGCAAGGTAAATCCAAATTATTTTGTACTTTTACCTGACAGAGGTTAAACCTCTATTAATTTCATATAAACTTTGTGACACATTGATTCCCAGGCGGGCGAAAGCTTTGCATTTCCGATACTAAATAATATTTAAAAATGAGCTGGTTGACCTTGCTCGTTTGTTATTAGAGCCAAGTGTTCATCAACCATGCTTCAATATTCATAAATGCAATTATTTATCACAAAAGTTGCAAAAGCTTCTTTATAATAATAATTCATGATATAATTGTTATATCTTATTTAGATACTGATCGACTTATTAATGTTAGTATTTTGCTTAAAAGACTATCAATTGTATTTTGTCCTTAATATTTATTTTCGCAAAAAATGTACGGGTGTGGTCAATAACATAACTTTATTTATGCAATAATAGTTAAGAAACTATTTATGTAACATGAACATGGAGTGACAAATGGAGTCGATAATTTTATTTTGAAACAATGTTAAAACATTTTATCGCCTTTGAATTATTGGATTCGAATAACTATTTCACTTTAATAGTACGACGCGCTATCTGTTATCAATTGGGAATCCCTGTACTCTAAGAGCGATTTTACATTAGGTCGCAAGCTGCGCGGCCGCAACGCGTCAACGAATGCTTTTTTATTATTGAAATATTTTATAAATTCATAAATTAAATTAAAATCAATTTAAATTTCATCTATTTATTTATACGTATATTTATTTATACGTATTATTTTTTAATTAATTTAGAATGACATCCGGGCGGCCATTATGGCTACTGTCATGTCACACTACTGTCATGTCACACATATTTACATTTGAATTTAACAAAATACGCGACAATCCGAATTTTACGGATATATGTTGTCGACTCGAAATCAATGTTTTTTTATGTTTTATTATTTATATAAGGTTTCAAGTAAGTCTATCGTACCCCTTGACGGACTTGTCAATATGGGACTTTGTCAAAAACGAACTTCCAAACAAACATTTATGCTCGATTTTAACGCTTTCAACCCATTTTTTTCGATAAAAAGCAGCCTATGTCCTTTCTCGAGGTCAACACTATCTGTGTGCCCAATTTCATAAAGATCGGTTCAGTTGTTTAGGCGTGAATAAGTAGCAGACAGACAGACAGACAGACAGACAGAGTTACTTTCACATTTATAATATTAGTATAAAAGTATAGTATAAATTAGTATAATATATATTCTCGTACAAAATTGTACAAAATGGATATAGTAAAGTATCTTCTAGATTTTACCTGTTTAGCCTGAAATCACCAGCCGTAGAATATTAATACGGCTGCTAAGAAATGGTTTCTGAAGGAATAAGCGTATATGTAAACATTTTACTAAATAATAAAAAAGAACCTGCGAAAAGAAGAACCTTGATACGATTTTCTTGGAAAACACAACTCGTAACATTAGGTTAGCGCTTCGAACTTACTACTCGGGAGCTCAATTCCCGTAATTAGTTAATACCACTCAAAGACTCAATGGCAAAGTTTGAAACCCGCCTCAAGGATCGGCAGCAAACATCGTAACAACTCGAAAGCAGCGTATTCACAACTTTGCGCCACTTATATATTTCTAAAGAACTGTATACGCCCACTTAATAGTCATACCTTTAATGCGTACATGTAGAATCGTCTAGGATTATATTTCCGTTTATAACGTCCCGTGCGGAATAAAAAGCCATTATTGAGCCTCCTAGTCCGACCTACTTATAAAGAGCTATCTTTTGAACGATAATAAATAGCTGGTTAACAATTTCAGAGATCTGTATATTGAAGCAACTAAAATTCGACAAAGAATCACTATAATTTTTTTTAACAAAAATACAACCGACTTCGTTGCCACAAAAAAGTAAAAAATAATTTAAATATATCTTAGTTTAGATCGTACTCAGTACTTAGTAAATAGTCCCGAAGTCGGCGCTCAACATATTTCACTAGATTACGATGAGGAAACTATGTCCTATACAAGCACCGACTTCAGAACTATGTACTAAATACTGAGTATGCTCTAAAGTAACATATATTTAAATTATATTTTACTTTTTTATGGCAAGAAAGTCGCTTGTATTTTGTCTTAGCTATGTAAAAAATCAATTATAAAATATTACATTCACTATGTATAAATGTACATTTTTAATTAAATAGAAGTTTTTACAAACAATTTGCTACGCGCACATTTCCGTAGCGCTACGCAGAGTTACGTCGCGCGGTCGCTTCCGCGCTGCGAACAATGTGCGTCGTCAGACATGGATGCAGCACGCTCTTTTATCCTTTTGAAACAAATGTCTTTTTAATTCCGTATTTTTATTATTTATGCAAATCATGAAGGTGTGGTATTTATTATACTACTACTATTTAATTTACTTACATGGTATCCATATCGTATGCAAAATATTCGATTATTATGCAAAAGGTATTAACGCGACTGTAATAAGACTTACGTAACATAAACTCTCACTTCTTTCATAATCCTATTTTGTAAAATAGTACTGTTACTCATAGTATATATATAAAGGACAAATATTGGATTGAATATGCATATAAATATAGGCATCCAAAATAACAAATTAAAATGAATAACTTATACGTAAAAGGCTTATAAATATTACAGGATACTTATTGTAAAACAATTGCCGCATAAATATAATAAATTGTACTGGAATTATTACTTACAATAAATTTCACGGAATAAAGGACTGACAAATAATTTAAAAGCGAACAAGGAATAAAATTTACCGAAGTTCAATGAAAAGTTGAATATACGAAAATAACGGAGCGATTAACAGCAACTATTTAAAACAAAAGGCATTAAAAGCTATGGCGTATCAGATCGCAGGGCGCGCAAACAATGACAATTATGTAAATGAAAGTCGGCGAGCGGCGCGCGCCGGCACGCGGGCAGCTGCGCT
This sequence comes from Spicauda simplicius, assembly GCA_949699795.1. NCBI lineage: Eukaryota > Metazoa > Arthropoda > Insecta > Lepidoptera > Hesperiidae > Spicauda > Spicauda simplicius. The sequence goes on along the minus strand of OX453071.1, from coordinate 373,437 downwards.
GTGAGGAGCGCTACCTAACAACATTTAGGCACATTTCCAAAGAGAAGGAGCATAACTGCTTATTTTTTTTCAGCAGAGTTTGCATCTATATATTTTAGCTTAAAACTTAGTACTCAGTAGTCGCAACTATAGAAATAGAGCTGTGATAGCCTATTGGTTGAAGATAGCCCTCTCGATTGGGAGGTCCGAGGTTCAAATCCAGGCACGCAAAACAGATTTTTCTAAAATTATATGCATATTAGAAATTAATTATCACTGCTTTTCGGCGAAGGAAAACATTGTGAGAAAATCTACACACCCGAAAGATCTTTAAAAAAAAGTTTTTGGAGGTGTGTGAAGTCTATCAATTCCCTCTTGGCCAGCGCGGTGGTCTCCGGCCTAAACTCTCCCATTCTGAGAGAAGACCCGTGCCCAGCAGTGGGACAGTAATGGGTTGACGAGATAAGTCGCAACATATTGTACGTAACATTATTTATCGCAACTTATTCACTGTCATCAATATAATTAAACATTCATCCTCTTAAGTATGATAAAGTTCTAAAATATTAGATATGCTTAACATTACTGTATATATAAATTGCTTAGAAACATATACAACGATGAATATATTTACGAAAATATTCTCTATAGTCTAATAATGCCTCGTCGGCGGCTGCGGTTCCGCATACACACACAGCGTGTCTTACAGCGGTCTCAATTAACCCTAGTATCTTTACATATAATATTCAGCAATGGTTTTGGATACCTGAATCGTTTTAAGTTATTTCTGATACGTATGCACAAAATATAATAAAATACATTATCATATAACGGTCAAATAAGAGTTTAAACTTTATCTTGCTATTTACTTTATAACAACGTTATTCTAATGTGGTTGCTGTTAGAATTCGTATGTCAGTATTTATGTTTATTTTTTTTCAAGAGTTGTGAATTAATTTAGATTTCAATACAACGTTACTTTGATTATTATTACAAAATATTATCATTTCACGACGACTAGGGCATACATGCTCCTCGTCGCCTGCGGTACACGCAGCAAGGAAGTTATTTGTGTAAAGAACACTCCTTCAAAGAGGTTAATGTTTATTATGGCTATATGCTTTCTAGTGACTGTAGCAAAATGTAGGATATAGGTAACAACGTCATCCTGTACAAAATGAATACATATCTCAGTCACCTTAACATACGCTTATAAGAAAAAATCCTAACTTTTAGAGACCTTAGTCTGAAAGTGAACCTCAAAAATCTGATTGTGGGCGGACGAACTATGGCCTTTAGAATGGAAAGAAAGTTAAAGGCTAAAAATTAGCCCATATGTAAGCGCGCTGTACAACTTTTTTTTTTTGGTTGCGAGGGTATAAAATTCTACTTGTATAAAATTCTTGAGGATTTTATCAAATAAGAAAAGAAGGATTCATGTCACAAATTAAAATTTAATATATGACTTACATAATTATAATCGTAATACAATTATATTAAAAAAATATGCAAATAAGTAAATTTTTCTTTCAATTTATCAAATATATATTTATTATACAATTTATCAAATATATAAAAACTTTTTCCTCGCAGAAATCATTGTGTAAAGCGCTAATAACGTGTTCTACGTACAAGTAGAGCACATTTAACGAACGTGCGTTAATTATGGTGTGGATATAATAAGCTGAACCCGCGTAAGCGCCGCGAGCTGACGTCTACAACTTCCTGTCTGTAGAAGTATACTATATTTCATGGCATAATGGAAGTCATCATGTCAGTATACTATACTGGCATGGACATACATGGCAGGACACAATATACGTAAAAATGCTATATTAAATATAGTACATCCGACCACTACTGTCACGTACAAGAATAAGAACGTGGCTTTCAACAGATATTTTATCTTTCAAAATGTTTAATATATTTTTTATTACATTCATCTTTTAAAAAAACGAGTAAATCTTCCTGATGTATGCACGCACTTCCACCTTTCGGTTTGTGGAGCGGACATTTTGAATATTTTACATGTGGGGAAACAGGGCAGGGTGCATGTTGACTAAAGGCTTGGAGCTAATGTGCTAGTTACATTAATAAGTCATGCAAATTATGCTCGTGCAGCCGCTACGTCCGCAGCTTCCCTTTGTTCCAGGAAGATACAATCTCGGCGCTGACCTTTATATATTAGTGAAGCCTGATTTACGAGTGCGCCCACAATGCCGACGTGGCGCCCTCGCGATAAGGCGTCGTTTGATTTCATTATTATTAGTTTTATAGGCAAATATTGTACGGCTAATAATGTTAAATATGTTTTCACAATACAGCAATGGTTAAGTATGTTTGATTATTATCGATATGTGCTTGCTTACATGAATGTTAAAATTATTTTCCCTGTAATAATATCAAACTAAAGTTTTGTAAGTTTTATTAAATTCAGGTGGCTTTTGCGGTAAAATAATGGAATGGCCACAGAAGATTTATAGCAAGCGAGTAAAGTTTCATAAATCAGCGACAGCGGGAACAAAATGGCGAATTGTCTCCAAAATTGAACCTTAATAAATGGTGTTAAGATATCCCGAATGGGTTCCGAGCACCGGACTGATATTAGTTACTATAAATTGTGACTGAAAGGGTCGCGACCGGCCACGACTTAGCGATGAATAATCTGGGGATAGGATCTATCTATCATTACAGATAAAAACGTGAGGTAATATATAACAAACATCTGTGTATCCGTGAGTAGGAAGTCATCCTTTGATTGGTTGCCTTCGTCATTTACACATACGGAAATATGCTTTGAAAAGTGATCCAATAGGTGCTCAGATCAGTATCATCGTCGAAAGTAGTAATTACGACTTCCTCGTCAAACTGTACATGATATTGTCAAACACATTGCCTGAATATTTCTTTGTATGTAGATTAAATTTAATATGTAATGAAAATGAATATGGAAATAAATATGGTGACGTGCGTTTCATCTAATGATAAGTGACCTAAGTTATTAGGCGAAAATAGGTGCGGGGTGGTGTCTCAGGAGTTAAAACACAAAGAGTTTTACAAATTATAATTATTAACAACACAAGTCACGTTCACAATTCGAATGTTTTATCAAAGAATCGTTTATTGTAGATATATACACTAGTGGCAATAGCAGACAAGATCAACAAAAGTAATGCCTTTTTATGTCGTATAATTTCCGGAGTCGCTTTTGTGGTCTAATATCGCCTTATCTATCCCGCGGTCGCTGGGAGTATTTATTATAATGGCTCTATTTTGAATTTCAATGGGAGATAGATAAAATACTGTCCGCGGTAAAGTCTGTATTGTCCCAGTAATGTTGCCGTTACGTAACATATAACATCGAGATCGTATACCGCGGAGTGGCAAAGTGAACCAGAAGCGACACTGTGAGTCAAGAATTTTTCAATTTCCAACGTGTCTCGTTATTGCAGTGCGCATGCAGAGCGCGGGACCGCGTGGAATGCCGCTTCTACCTCCTCTATATTCTATGACAGTATTATCTTCGAGGCGAGTGCGAAATGGCCCTCAGGACCTCTCGTCTCTTCGAATTGTAAAATCGATTCTGCTCGCTTAAACTACACTTTATCCTTTTGCAATACGGCCCGTAATACCCAAACACGGATAAGTGATTTTCAGACCCAAGTATCATTTCTGTGAAAGATATTTCCTGCATTATTGATATCGGGACATTTGCGGCTGTGTATATTTTATCAAGTCGACGGTCTGTTTGTGATCATGAATCCATATATAATACAAATACCTTTTTTTTGTTACGGAGAGGATACCTTCAAAAGATACACCGAAACCTTGGAAGAAACTCCGGGTAATGTGGAATTTTTACCCACTAAAACCTCCTCGGTGGCCTTTTCCAGCGCTTGTAGTAGGGCACTCGGAAATTCCAACGTAATGTAAACGTGACAGGACAGGTGGTAGAACCAGCGTAGTTCGGCCGAGAAAGCATGTTCGATTGCTACTTCAATCAGATTGAAAAAACGTAGACACTTGGAAATATACATATATGGGCATAAGTCATATTTACGTAAGAAATATCAGATGAAGAGTTTTGATTAGCTTATCAAAATTAAGTAAGCACTACACTTATAAATATTTTTAAAATAAAAGGTCGCTGGCCTGGTTCCCGCGCGTTATTCCGGATCAGCAGTAGGCAGTTGTACTGGCACGGATCGCGCAATCCTACACGTTTGCGGTAAACTTGATGAGGACCCTTATGTGCAGAGGCCTTCGCTAAACCTAGCTTTGGTGCTAATAGCTCTATATTTTAAATATGTTATCATCTGGAACTATCATTAAGCAGGTTTAGCTGTTTAGTTCATTAATATTCGTGTAGAAATTCTCTCGTAGAACAATAACCAGTACCAAATTATGTAAAGCATCGACATTTTGGCATGTTTCTGGCTAAGTGAGCATGGTCTGTGGTAAGCAATTCCAGGCTCCGATACGTCGCATGAACGTCTCGTTAGTCCAGAATGGTTCTGAAATTGGTTAAAAATGAAAAATGGTTCTGAAGTGGTTCTGAAGTTGGTAGCTGGTCTTGCCGGGGCTCGTTAGGCTTGGTTGTGTATTACTGGTGGGTGTTATTGCTGGATATAATGGAAAATCGATTGAACAATAGGTAATTGGTTAGAATGGTTGGTTGAAATGAATGGTTATTAGGTATCGATTCGTAGGTGATTGTGGGAAAGGAATATTATAACAATACAGGTCCTCCGTCTTTGAAGGAATTGTAATGTCTGTAATGTTATTGTTTCGTATAATGTTGTGATCGCGTCTTGTCTTGTCAGCGTTAAAATACGTTAATTAAAAAAATAACTTTTGGTATTTGATTAAAAATGGTTATGCAGAAACTTTCGCTCTGTACCAATTATTAAATGCCAATAACCTATTAACGTAACATAATTTTGGTACCAGATGTATGTTTTAATTCTGTTCATAAATTACTATACATCATAGCAATTGCATTTGCCGACGTGTAATGATAAAGTAATTAAAAAGTACGTTAGGATTTGATTATGTGGTTCGGTCTATATGCTTGCCATTTTCAAAGTATTTATTTATTTATATATAGAAACCAAAATATCGTGGGACTTAAAAGTAATGTATATTGCCCCCCGTAAAGTCAGTTATCTACGCGTGATATTGCCTAAATGCGTTAGCCATTTTCCAAATTCGCTAAATTCCCTAAAAAGTCACAGTGAGCTAAACAGGAAACACGTATTGTGCAACGGTATAAAGATGAAACATTAATAAAGGAGAATGGCGAATTTCAATACATGCTTGGCTCTAATATTTTTTTAAACGTATACTGTTATGACGTGTGTAATTATGTAGATTATCATATTGTAAATTCATTAAAAAGATAATATTTTCTTTAAAACTTAAGGTTTTTTTTATATAACTTAAGGCATGTTATACTTTGCAAGTCAAATTAATTATACATAATTGTTTTGTTCTTTGTAATTATTACTCCGTTGACTTCGTCTGGTAATTAGCTAACATAAAAAATAAAAAAATATATATAAAAAGATTAAAACAAAAAAAAAAGTTTCAATTTTTTAAGTTCTAATCTTGTTTGAGGTTAGATGTAGAAATAAAAAAAAAGTGAACAATGACAGTAATTGGTAACTGACAGTTGACGCTGACATTTCGTAATTTTCGTAAACATGCGTTTCATTCCACAGAGAAAATGTATTAAAGATTTAAAAATGTGTGCGTGTACTAGCGTACACTCGTAAGAAGTGAAACTTCTTTATGACGTTATTTTTCAAAAAAACCCCCGATAAACCCCCGATAAAGAAGTTTCACTTCAAAAACTGTTAATTTACAACGAAACGTATACCTGACTGCGTTCCCTTTCACATGCAAGTTCTAGAACAAAAAATAAAATGTATTCTTTCATTTTATGCACTACTGCGGGATGTAAAAAATATTCAATTACGGTATAAATATTAACTTAATATAAGGTTTTTTTTCACACTGTCTTTGACTATATACGCAACTAAGGCCAAACTCGCCATTCTCCTTTCAGGTAAATGGTGATCATTCTTTATATAAATTGTTGTACTTTGTAAAAACAAACAGTAGCCACGTTCAGGTTACAAAACCTGAAAAAGATTCCGTAAACAAAGTGTGTCGGCGATAGCGCGTGCGCTCGCCGGAACGGAACATATTTTAATTTGGATGTCAACGTGGTAACACAAACGAGAATGTTTCCCATTGCAGGAAACTTTTGGTTAAAATGCCTCGCGACTGGAACCGTTTTAAAAACTAAGTAGAAATTCGTATATTTCCATTGCTTCTCATAAAATGGGATTGACCGCAGTACATAAATGTGTTACAAATTACTTATAAAATCTTGTAGAATAAATGGTCACTGTTTTCAATATGATGTAATTTTAGACAGGGAATTGCGAGTATCATGTTCAGTGCAAGCTTTTGCAATTTAAATTTGAAATGAACTATTTATGTTCCGTTCCGCGAATGCATTCAACTTTCTAGCCGTCATCGGTTCTATGTGTCGGTGACAGTGTGCACTATATAACTGCACACAATTTATTCGCTCAGCCATTTGTTTTTTGTTTAATCCGAATAATTGAAAGCTAGAATTGTGATTGCGATATTTTCTGCAAAAATGTTAGCAGTTTGTGAGCCCATTGTTCAGAACAATTGGTACAATAATTCTCTACACACTCGCTTTACAAACATTTAAAATTGAACATCTGCGCACTTTACTTATTTGTGCTTTCGTTATCAAGCGTATAACTAATAATTATATCTATGTTTAGACCAGAATTATAATTGTCGATCATCGAAAAGAGTTTTCACAAATCCTACTAATATTATAAATGCGAAAGTTTGTGAGGATGTATGTGTATTTGTTATTCTTTCACGCAAAAACTACTCAACGGATTGGGTTGAAACTTTACAGTAGTATAGGTTATAAATCAGAATAACACATGGGCTATAATTTGTAATGATTTTTTTTATAAGGTTATAATATAACGAGAAATATCAGGTTAGTCGGAAAAAAAGTTGTGCTCTGAGAGCTATCTTCGCGTACGCTGCCTAAACCGTTGGAGATATCCAAATATAATGTACCGTGGGATTGTTCGGCTCACATAGATCTAAATAAAAGTCCGCGACAGCATATGTCTATATTTGATGTATAACCCACAATAACTCTTTTTATACTTTGAAAATTTTAAAAATATCAAGTTAATGTTTCCATGGGTTTTATACAAACTAAATATTAATCCTTATCAAAATAAATTATTTCAAAAAATCAAGCATCTAATAAAGATCGAATCTGCCTTTTACACCATGTAAATTGGATAAGTAGTTTAGAAGATATTACGAGTATAACATATTGCGTAGTCAATTGATTGACCGGCAGTTCGCGCCGTGCGCCGCCGCCGTATACAACGAAGTTGTATGATATTAATATTTGAATGGTTATAAAACACGGAGCAAAATGTGAAAGGTCAATGACGTCTCTGTAGTTCCGGGAATAAGGCTACGGTATCCCCTGTCTGTGGTAAGAGGCAACTAAAAGGGAGCTTTCGGGGTTGCGGGCGGCTAGACGGAGAGCTCCAAACACCCAGTCAGCAACTTCGGGAAAGATGTCAGCATGTGTGGTCGCATGATATCGTAAGAGCCAGGATGGACGGAGCTTGAACCGTCCAGCCAGGCGATCCCGGGAAGGACGGTGGCATACGTGTGGTCACATATCGTGGTAAAGACCAGACGGAGTGGTGGGCCCAGCCGCTCACTTGGGAGGAGCCCGATGGGGCAATGCAGAGCTCAGAGGACTCCAGTTGCGTTCCTTTGAAATTCCCGGAGTCCTGGTGCTATAAGAATCCTAGATAACCCTGCGTCGCTCCCACGGCGTACCTTTAGAAGGTTTCTCCCTCGACAAAAAAGAAAAAAGTCAATGAGAATGAAACAGCGGAAAGGTTAAATATGTTATTCAATCGTCATCGACCTTTTAATGTAACACAACTCGGCTCATATTTCAGATTAGCAGTAGTTTAGGTCGTAGTTGACCACGCTAGCCAACTGCGCGTTGGTAACCGTTACGCGTTTTGAGACCCTTTCTTAAAACTTTTATTTTCAGAGTAAGCATTAATATCTCCGGGGTTGCAGACGGCTAGAGTGGGAGCTCGAACCGTTCGGTCAGGCAATCCCGGGAAGGACGGCGGTATGTGTGGTCGAATACCGTCGTAAAGACTAGACGGAGCGGTGGGCCCAGCCGCCCATCTGGGACGATGGGGCAGCGCGCTCGGAGGATTCCGGTTGAAGTCGTTTCGAGATCCCGGAGTCCTCCTTTTCAGCGCCGAGGACGGCCACCGTCGGGTACCTTTGGAAGGTTTCCCCCTCGAAAACAAAAAAAAAAAGCATTAATATCTGTTGCCGACAAAACTAATTCAAATTATTATACGTGCCTGTGATTTGAAATTTGAACACACTGATTTAGGCGATTAACACACGGCACCGCGCACCGCTGCGAATAGCGGTGCCCCGCGCGATAAGGCGGTTTACGCACCTGTACGCGCGGATGGACCGATCATCAAAATAAACTTTTCGACATCGAAATGCATTTTTGCTTCAACGATGATCCGCGTGGTTAGGCGTCAGCCCGTGTGCATGGCGCCGACCCCCCGCACTGTAGTTCGCGCGGAGACACGGTGGTGATGAGAACACCGCTGGACCGCGCGGCCAGTCGGCAGTGAGCGGTACCGTATGTTAATCGCCTTAGGAAGTAGGGCAATGGTTCAATCTGAAGTAAATCACAGATGCGTTGCTACTCCCGAGGACTATGATGATCGCCTCATATAAAAGTGAGCCGGCAGGCATACCCTTCAAATGAAACACAAGAACTGCTTCACGGTAGAAATAGGTGCGGCGGTGATGTCTTCCTGGTTGAACCATTGCTCTACCACCTTGCAAACTTTATGTGGCAGACTAAATTCCACGCGAGCGAAGCCGCGGGCAAAGGCTAGTATGTCATAAGGTAAATCAACGCATGTAGAAATCTTTAGTCATGGACACATACTAATGTTTGAATTCAGATGCAGTATCTGTGTGTTGTTGTACTTCAAAAATATCCCATTATTTCTCTTTTATAGTCCTATAAGCGCAAAGTGAAAGTAGACAGAAACGTAGGCCAAAGTGGAAGGTAGGAAATTAGACCAAGGTAAGCCGTGAAATGTGCCGGCAGCGGGAAGGACTCCGCAAACATTGCCGAGTGTGCGCTATGTAGGTCGCTGCTGCTGCTACCGATAGCGAATGCTTAATTAATGTAAAGTTAAACCATCAATATTGCAGTATTTTCTGCTAGCTGATTAACTAGTGCAACGAATGTCACAATGATCATAATAATTAAGTCGTAGAAGATAAGTAGACATTTTAATTTCGTTTCCAATCGAGATAATTATGTTCAATATGGCGGCTAGCGTAGTAAGCAATAGAACTAATATAATAAAGGTGACATAGAGTGGCAATTAGCTGAGAAACGTGTCTTATTTTCTGGCCCCAAGTAGTGCTTAGAATTGTCATTAAGAATTAGTGTGAATTTATTGAGTGAATTTTGGTGTTTAAAAGTAGCTCTAGGTAATTCTAGCTTTCTCACAAGACTGATGTAGAGAGGATTCAGTTCGCGTAATGGAAGTTATAAAGTCACTTCCATGGACATAAGCCACTTTATATAGAATAGGGTTTCGACCTGAAGTCAATCGCAGACGCGACGCTACTCTGAGGATTAAAATGGTCGGGATGCAAGGCACTTCCCCACTAGAAATACGTGTAGAAATTTTAATAAAATCTAGTCACTATATATCCTGGTTGGATAAGTTTTCCATTAAAAATAATGCACTTTCCATTACTTTATCTCTTCAAAATGAGCGCGGAGACTGAACACGGAGAAATTGAATCAAAATCAAATCAAATCAAATTCGTTTATTATGGAATGTAGGTAGCTAGTTATATGTACAGTACAGTCATAAATAGTCCTCTACATTCCCGCCGCAAGCGGGCATATAATGTTTATAAGGTATGAGAAATTTATATAATAATAGTAATAATCAATGTCAAAAATAGAAGTAATATAAAATTAATTTAGATAATAATATTAGTAAAATATGTCATCAAAATTTCCGGTCATTATTTAGGCTTGATATGTCAGAAATATATTCATTTAATGTATAATAGCATTTGTCTAATAAAAATTCATGAAGTTGTTTTTTAAATTTCACTACATTAACAATGGTACGTATTGACTTTGGTAGTTTGTTGTAGATAATGGGTGCTTTGCAGAAAATGCTTTGACGCAGAAGTTGCGTATTAGATGCTACTGTAGCTAATTTAGTGTTATTTCTTGCCCTGTTGCGTAATTCGAATAAAGTTTCGTTAGTTTTGACGAGAATACAACATTCTGAAATGTAGAGGGACGTTAATGTTAAGATTTTTAGCTCTTTAAAATGGGGTTTACATGATTCTCGTTTGTTTATGTTGCTGATAGCCCTAATACATTTTTTCTGGGCTTTGAAGGCACGTTCTTTATGTACTGAGTTGCCCCAGAATATTAACCCATATCTAAGAGTAGAGGAAACACATCCATGGTAAGCGGTTAATAGTGTTTTCTGATTAACGCTTTTTCTTAATATCCGAAGCGCATTTTACTTAATTTTTTACACATTTCATCAATGTGCGTTTCCCATTTCATATTAGAGTCTATATACAGTCCTAAAAATTTGGTTGATTCTACTTCTCCTACTCTCCGAATAAGCATGGTATGAAGTGGATTTTACGGTACAAAGATATGCCACGGAATTGGATTTAATATTTATTTTCTGCATAGCTCCTGCCTCTCGGCTGTATCTTTTAGAATAGTTTATGTTCATATCCCGGCGTTAATTTAGAACTTAAATTGAACTGGTGCTGGTGATTACAATGTCGCCTTGAAATGTGACCGAATTATTTTGCTGGTTCTAGTTGCACTGTTTTACAAAGTTGCTGCCGTTTATTTCAAGGACAAATGAAGATTTACTTTAATAAGTATTGTGCCAACATTTTGTTCCATCTTAAGAATTATATTTTGCATAAAATTATAAGGATACAAAACGATACAGTAAGTCAGTGTACCAGAGCCTAAGTTAATATTCTATATGTTTGTTTGTTCTATCAAAATCTGTAAGATACAACGACAGCCCACTTAATAAAACCATTTTGGTGACGACCATGGACATTAGTGATCAAGAACCAAAATTGAGTTCTTCTTCAAGACCGTCACTGATAGGTTTGATACCTAACAAGCTGAAACGCATAATATTAATGTCTATGAGGTACTTCAACCACGCCTCTTAAACGAATATACAACAGCGGAAATTAACACGAAAAGTACATCATAAAATACGAAGAATTTGTTCGGTTTTATCAAGGTCGGCACTTTACGTGATCTGTGTCATTTTAGCGTTAAGAAAGTGAAACTTTACGACCAGCTATAAAGTTAACGCCTTATTAACCCGCTGTTTGCGATGCTGTACCGCTGTAAAAGGACGATGTCCTTTTACAGCGGTACAGCATCGCAAATGTAATAGGTCAATATCGGTGAATTGTCATGTTACTTTGAACTTAACGACATTTTATATTTAACGGAGTGATTGGTCAAGATTATAGGTTAGTTGAATATGGTAGGATTCTTCGTGGTTCAATGGCACAGGCATCACTGCTACTCTTATTTATAACAGCAGCGATTTTAAATGATAGTTGTTCTGATTTGAGAGATTTTTTCAAAGGTAGTAGAACCAGTATAGTTTGACCAGGGAGGTACCGCCACACCTACTGTGGGTGTGGTTGCCGGCACACTTTTATATGAGGCGAACGTCCTAGTCCTCAGGAGTAGCAACGCATCTGTGATTGACTTCAGACAGAACCTATGTTCTATATGAAGTTGATTACGGATGTCTATGGGCAGCGGTGGCCACTTACCATCAGGTGGACTGCATGCTCGTTTGCTACTTCATTATTTATACTAATCTAACGCTTTAGATTTCCGAGACTGATAATAATAAAACTAGGTATATGAACTCAAATAACAAAGATTAATAAATAATAAATAATTAATAATACGATTAATAATATGGTAAAATTATTTATTAAAATAATCATAAAAAAAACCACTGGAGACAACTGAATTCGAATCTTATTTATTTATTGTTCTTGTTCTTGTTTCTAGACCGCCCAATTTCCCGTCAGAGCTATCGCTGTACAAAAATATTACCATTATCTTACAGTTTTTTGACAGTATATTTGTAACTACATTTGTGTTGTGGTTACCAATAAAATACATTCCAAATTTTCACGTCACGTTTAGTGTGCAAATTTTATTCAAAAATACATATACAAGTACATCGGGGTTACCCCTGTATTAGACAGAAACAGTTTACTCGCTTGTAAAGTGACAAGTTATAGCTGAAGGATTTATGCAGCCATTTTCATCTCGTACACTTTGTTTCAGTTGGTCGGAATTTTTTAATTTTTGTTTATTTATTTATTTAAAACCAACGTAATGTGCACGCCAGTTAGGCCAAACAATATAAATTATAGATAAAAGAACATAAAAAGTGACATTACAATTATAGGTAAGGTAAAGACAGATAGCGTGCGACAATAGCAAATAATACAAACTATTAATAGAATAATCAGAGCACTAATTCGAAAAAAAATGCCAAAAAATTTTCGTTGACAATGAGTGAAATTAAAATTAATGCACGCCCGTGGGCTGATTTTTCACGGGATAATTAAAGGTACATTGGCAATACAAAATAAACTTGTGTAATATAATATATATATATAATAAATTAAAAATACATTAAAATTAAAAATATATTGGTTGTACACATGAAATAATTATATTCAGCATTTCTGTTTCATTACTTTATGGATAAGCTTTATAAAATATTTGTTAACGTGTTGTGGGTAGAACTGAAATCTCTGTCAACGTTGTCTTATGGACGCTTCTAGCGGTCAGTTAGCCGTCGTCGCGCGCGGGGCGAGTGCATACGGACGTTCCGTGCACCATCGTATCCTCCTCCGCGTGGAGTAGCCGTGAAATTGTGCTACCGCGTGTGCCATGTGAAGTGTTAATACTACTTTTCAGGAAGAATAGCCCGTGCCTATTCCTTTGAGGTCCGTGACAGCGCCGTGCGCATCACCCTGACGAGATGCTGGTCGGCGGATCGGCGTGGCAGGCAAGGTAGGTGATTCTATATATCTGCTGGAATGAAAATTGGTTCAAACCTTCCATATACACGTTACTTACATTATACAGTCTACTCTCGACGCGAGACCTGTGGGTACCGCACAAACATGTTAAATATAACCCCAATTACAGGAAGATATCACCTTTCAGCTTTGTAATTTTTATTTCGTTTCTGCGAATATACTAAAACTATATAAATAATTAAATTGATACACCGCGCGCGCATATTTTTATTAAACTTTCGTTAATCATTGATTGCTCCAAAAAGGTAAAGAGGAATAAAACACGTACCTATGTAATATCCATATTTGTCGTTTGTAATCATTAATCCCTTATTCACTGACATTTTATATGTTTTATTGACCAAACTGTCAATGACGCTGAAAGGTCATAAGTTTTATTAATGTTGTAAATAATGATGATCTGATAATGGGACTCAGTGCCTTAGTACGAGTTCTACGTACGAGATTCATATGATATTCATGCCGTTTATGAATTCTATTTGATGTGTACGCCCTAATTTATTTACTGAGGCTTATGTGGGGTTTATCTGTACGATTTAAAAGACTTATGTGACATATAAAGCAATGTTTAGTAATAAAATTATCTTTCATTGGTTTAATGTTCGTTTAAGCGAATAACATGACTAGTTAAAATGTAACATAGTGAATAAGCTTACGAATCTAATTTATATTGTTCATAAATATGTGTAAATATTTCACCATAGTGGATCAGCGTTATTTTTTGTACCACGTGAATTATAACTCATCCCTGATAATAGTTCTTTCTTGTATTACATGCAACCTGTACCAGCATTCAATGTTAATACTGATTGCGTATATTGGCTAATGACCCTTCTATATCTCTCATTGGAGCAGCCTGGTAGGGTGTGCTCCCGACCTCACTCAGTTGTCGAAAACTGTAATGTTATTAGTATTTTGCTTACGGTTTATCTGGTAGGCATACTTATAATGTAGGCATACTTAGGCATACTTACACATAGGTTAGTAGGAAGAGCGAGATTTAATATTGAAATGTCTGACTGGGGGCAGATAACTATTGAATTGTTATGTAGTCATTATTCCTGGTTAAATGGTGCTTGTGTGGAAGCCATTGCATCGATTTAAGAGCGGTGGAGTTATTAAACTTATATTTCATGTTAGACGTCATCCTTTCCTTATGTGGCTTTTTCTTTTATTTTCATTTATATTGAATTGATTGATTCTAATATCATATATATGCTACACAGGCTTGTGATCTTCATTGCTTACAAGTGGAATATCAAAATTACGCATTTGCACTTGTACACCATATGTTATAAATGACCGCTAGCAAAATTACTAATAATCGTCGTAACGTCGCAGAGAAAAAAAGAAAGTAATACTTGATGAAATTAATATCTGTTCAAGTTTTCATAGTATTTTCCGATGAACAACACTCGTTAAACGAACAATATTTTACAGTAACTTAGTATTAACGTATCGCTAAAGTATCGTGGGTTAAAGTTTAAGAGCGTATGTAGGGCTTTTGTTGTAAGTAAAATATTTTCAAAGTTGTCCGCAAGCTTGCCAGACGCCCGATAATATTGAATTATTTTTCTAGAAGCATAAAAATTTATGAAACCAAATAACGATATTTTGTTCTCATAACCTGAAAAATATTGAAGGGAACTCAAGACTTCATAGTAAATTGAAAAGATGTGGATATCAAATTTTCTTTTCGGATAAAAATTGTCTATGCGCGTCTTCTTTCCGTTTGTTTTTGTCCTGATAAATTAATAATCCTCCACTGTTCAAAATAAATTAAACAACAAACTTAATTGAAGAATAAATGCAAAATATATTTTACAACAATAGTAGATATGATTGTTATCACATTTCATTCGACGGTAACCGGATGGTGGAGTACCGCGTGCGGCGCCGGCGGCCGTCGCGACTGTACCGAGCCCATCGGCTGTAAGGGCTGCGCGGAGATCAGCACAGTTGTTATGTGCACTGAAAAAGTAGATGTTAATATTGGTACGCTATTGTTATTGAGTAACTGATTATTCAAATCTCAATTCATTAAACCGTCTGCCACTATAAGTAACTGAGAGTATGTTAAGTGAATAAGTATTAATTAGTTAATAAAACTTCCTTTAAATATTTATATACATATTAGTTTCATTCACGAGTATATTTAAAGTATGGTCACCACTTGACTCCTATGACATGGGTAGTAAGCAATGTAAGCTAAGTTAGATCTTATAGAATCACCATATCGAATTGTAAATATTTTTGAGGTACTCAACTTGAGGTACTGTTTAACTTGCAATAATGTTAAGAAATATTGTAAATTCTCAGTTACGTCTACTAAAAAGATCCAGTAGCGTACTTAGTGCAATTATCATATTCGTTTTTATTCTTTATAATAGTTCATTCATATGTATTTTATTGATGTTCCTTATTCTATCTTAAATTTTAAATGGAAACTAGAAGCTACTTCCAGATAACATTTGGATAAAATATCTGTGAGGCAGAAAATTATTAACGAAGGTCGGAAAATAAGGTCCTATTAGGGTTAGGTAAAATTTCTATACTTACTGATATTTTACATGGCTCGTAAAATATCATTGCGAGTTGGAACATTAACTTGATCCTCACCGTGTCTGTATTGTGTACTCGCCACAACTTTGGCCGCTATATTTGCAAAGCGTTCCTGAAATGTTAGGAGTATATTGTTACATAAAAAAATATCGTAAACCTTACTTTGTTTTTTAAGCAAGAATACATAAAATTCTATATTAAATGTATGAAGGCTTTTCTGTTTTTAAGATAACTTCATATAAGCATTGAACATGCTTTACGTAATATATGTACAACTTGTGCTTTTATTTTGTTGTGAAATGTTAAGAAAATTCAGCGCGTGTGCTATAAAGAGATTGATTCATTATTATTGATTTATTGCCTGACTGTAAGCTGACTGAAATAGCTGGCTAATCAATATATCATTATTTAGTTCTACTATAGCGTATCATTAGTTTTATTCTTAACAGCAAGCACTAAGACATTATGAAACTAATATTTTCTGTAGAACCACTTTATTATTCCGCGGCTCAGCGGCTGAGCCCTCCGACGGCGGTCTCGTCATAATTCATGCGGCGGAAAGATTAGTCAAATGATAAAAGAATCATGAAAGAAAATTGAGACATAAGCTAGGATTGCTATATTTAAATCTGTAGGATGATGTACATGTGTTTTGTAAGAATAATTTAGTCTTATTTATACGACACAAGATTCTGGCATACATAGCATACAATATATTAAAGAAAAAATACTGGCATCGTCTGAGTAGAGGAGTAAGTTCACTAATTGTTCGAACAATGCTTGTAAATTATTCCTGCAAATTTATTGTTTGTAACAGGTATTTAATTTTATATGATACAGGGCACTTGAATGATATAAATGGGCATTCATTATGTCATCATATAAACATCATCAATACATTGTCATCACAAACGTTGAGGTCATAGTCCACCAGGCTGCCGGCTGGTCAGGTATGGATTGGGAAACGTTATCATAATTTACATTTCTGTTTGCATAAGGGACGCTCTGAAAGTAGTGCGAGAGCACCATATTGCTATAATGGTGTTTTTTACAGATTGGTACGGAACCCTTCGACTTCGACTCGTACTTAGCCGGTTATTTGACAAAAGGAAAATATAAGTTGCTACCAGTCACCATCACCTAAAATTAAAATCAAAGGTATAAAATCGGAAATGTGTATGTCACGTACTTTTATAACACGGGCGAAGCTGCGGGTTTCAGCTAGTATGTATTATAAAACACTGTGTTCTTATTTGCTATCTAACTTGATCTCTAGGAATAGGAACGTAACTTTGGAGAATCCCAGATAAGTCTAATATTATTTGAACAAAAATAAGTAAATGCACGAATAAGAAATCACTGATCACATTTTAATCGGAAAACACTTTTGGCGGCGACGTACGAGTTAATTATGCGATTACGGAGGCATCCAAAAATTGTTTCGTGTCCGATAAATGCCTGTAATTGGCAACAACTACTTCTCATTACGCGCGCGTATTGTGCGGCGTTACATTGCTCTCTTCATTACATTTGCGCGTAATGTTCATTACGTTAATGACGCAATAAATTACTCTTTCAGAGGAAAGCAATTATTGTTTTATTTGCGAAACAAATCTGAGGATAAAACTGCTTCACACGTAAATCGCAGCTCAGCGCTTTGTGCGTTAATACAATAGATACAGTTAAGGATGAAAGAACCTTATATCTTTATGTAGGTGGTGGTCAAGCGAAGTGGTGGTATAATGGTATTATAGTGGCGTCTTCTAATCCTGTAATGTGGTAAAATGAGTCCTCATCATCAGCTTTAATAAAATTGTGATGTAGTTGTAATCATGTCTCGCTTTAAGTTAAGTAACTAAAGAACTCTACAACAAATGACACTGGCGAGGTAAGGTGTATACCATTAGCAAGCCCTACTATTTCTACTATTTTAGGGTGATCTTAATAAAATTAAAATAACGCCCAGAGATAAAGAAAACAACTGTTGGAGGCAGCTAGCAAATCTGAAACGATTTAAGTGGCATCAGGAAGAGTGCAGCTCCGCCGCCGCTAATGATGCAATTTGTTTGCCAAATGTCCGGATAAACGCCTAACACTCGCCGCGGTACTTCCGCTGTGTGTCTTTGAAGGAGATTAATATGACGTACAATTTTAATAGCCTCTAATTACATCTAGTTATTTTGTTTATATTTCACAAATATGAACTGTGATAATGTTAAAATCAGCTAAAGTTGATAATGCACTGTTAAAAAATCAAACGACTTTTAAATCTCAAATTTGAAAGCCACCTACATTTAGTGAAAAATAAAGTTTTGAGCTAATTGTGACATAAAAATAAACGACAAAACTCAATCTTTCATATGTAAAAGCTATTCTATACGAATTATTATTTTGATGTTAGGTGTTATACTTTTTTTTAATAAATGCTATATTAGCGCAATACTTGTCGAAATTACATTTGCCTACCTACATACATATGTCTATGTATTCGCGACAAGTATGCAAAACGGCCCAATTACAAATTTCGCTAACATGTCTGTCATATTACTCTAGTTCTATTTGACATCACTTACAGATTTCCATAGTAAACCCTGGCCCTGATGGGCTGCTACCTCAAAAAGAGGTTTATTAATAAATAGGATAAATAATATAAAGTTTTATAATTTTTTAATAATAATAAGTTTAATAAGTAAGATAGAATGTTCGCTTCGAAAGTGGCAAAAATTGTGATTATGATCCTGAATCATAATCATAACTTAAAAAATATGTCAGTCACAAAAAAAGTAAATAAGAATCTTTCACTTCTAAGACATCCGCTTTTATTTTCTGAGTATTATGACTATTCATTCATAATTATAAAAACATTCGTATTTGCTTTCCGTATGCTGAAGTTCTCTGTGTCTCAATTTTTGTAACTAGATCACCATTCATTAATAAAAGCGATAACTTCTAAATGCTAAGTCATTTTCATTTATAAATATGATCTCTGAACGTCCATACAATATGATACGAGTGTAGAACCATGAGGTTATTACTATACGAGGCACATTCTTGATCCCGCGATAAGCAGGATTAGAGAGTACGACAACATTTCAAGTACAAAATATTTTCATGATGTTCTTTAGGTTCTACGCTCTTGTTAAATGTTATACAATATCCTAAAACATAACATGAAAGCAATACGCGAGTATGTTAAAAAAATATGAACGTTCTCGGAAAATGACAAAATAACCGTTATATACCGTATAACAGGGAACAATAATTAAGGTCAAGGAGGATTAATCGTTCGCATATTAATAACCTCTGTTTTTAGAACATAACAATACGCTAGTAACATCTACATTGTTTTGTTTGATGTTCAGTGACATAATAATATGAGCCAGTAGCCGGAGAAAGTTATACTTAAATGGAGTTATACTTAAATGTTTAAATTTCTATGTACGGTTTAAAGTACCGTCCACAAGATGCTCGGAGACAATGTTGTGCACAGATTTATGGTTTGATTGTTCATACATACCCACCCACCCAATCTATTAAAAGCGTTCTTTTACTTAATAGAAACATTTAAATGTCAGAGCTCTTTGTCTACATAGGTTTTTTTTTTTTGGATTGTAGTAACATTTTATGGCTATTTATTTTTGGCGCTAAGCGTAGGTATACGTGTAAATAGTAGCCAGTGATAAGGCGGCGGAATATTGAATTAGTGTAATCGCGGAGTGTGGGTGTAAGCCGGCTCGCTCAAAAGGTTCTAGCCGGGATTTGGGAAAATATAGTTTCCGAGGAAAATTTACGTTCCGTGTGAAATATTTGATGTTGAACAAATTGAACAAGCGAGGGATATTATATTATGCAGATTCAGGACTTGTTAGACATTTGTAATAACTACTGCTCTATTTTAAAAAAACAGATGCGCAAATCGTTTATCTTAATATCGTGTATATTTCACGTACTTACAATACACGATAATTTAAGTGATACGGTAATATTTTAAATCGCGTATATAACTTCATAAAATTTGTTTAGGATTTTAAAAATCTAGTATTCCATATGCCTGTGTGCATGTAGCGGTGGCACTGATACGCTGCAATTAAATCGTGAAGAGATTTACAACATTTAAATGAAAATCATCCACCATTTAAACGTCCAATACTGGCCGTAAGGTCCTCTGTTCACCACGGTAAAACAGGGAGTAATGCTACACGGCTAGAATTTTTATTATTTAGTTTCACACATATGTAGCTACAGTTAGATAGGGGTGGCTGTCGGTATCCGAATCTTCGGCGTCAACTGTCGTCTCATATGTGGTTACCGTTTTCGTCACCCTCATAGTCCACTGCGCTGACTCAGTGCATATTGATAGAGTTCGCACACCTTTGAGGAGTTTTTTGAAAGACCTTTTAGGCGTGTAGGTTGTTTCGCAATGTTTTATGACGGTTAATCACTGATTGATAAATTTTAGAAACATCAAAGGTGGTATTAAAATTTGGACCCTGGATGGTGAGAGTGAGTTCTAACCATTAAGCTATCTCTGCTCGTTTAAATTCACGCGCAAATAGTTCCAGTTCCGAAGAATATTTTATTTTAGCATATATTAAAGCGGATACTTGCCGATAGCAACTTCACCGCTTAGCCACTTCAAATGGTTGTAAAATAAAAGCAACAGAACTCGCCAGGTGCGCGAGAAATTGAAAAAATTTGCACTTAATTGAAACTTCTTGGGCGCACTGCTCTAAATAAAGAGTAATACGAATGTCCGTCTTACAATGGAAGAGCAGATTTATGGTTTAATTAATTCACAGTTGAATAGTAAATCGATTCAATTCTAATGGTTTTGATATTGAGGAATGGAATAGGTTTGCTGGCAACTTTCATTAAGTATAACTAACGTTAACCATAGGTCTAACCAAGCCCAAGTATATAGTCGGTGCAGTATAACGCGTGCGGTCACTATCTGCCGTAAACTGCGCGCTCAATGGGATGTGCGCGTCGCTTCAGTTACGTGGTGTACTCACTCGTAAACTACAATAAATTGCATTAGTTTAAAAAATAGAATGTGGTTCATAACTTTACTTTTCTATAGATCTGAACAAGTAAATCGTGCGCCGTCGGAGACATCATTATTACAATAGTGATTTTGGAGTGTCACTCCAAGCGAACTTAATGAAGCGTGCCGAGTTCTTATAGCTATTATTAAGTTTTAACTATAAGTTGTTTATATTATAAGTGGACTATGCGACCTATAAACCGATGTACCTACGTACGCGATAATCCATTAATCTACATGAGGACAAATAAGTCCAGTCAGGGTTTAGGCCAGTAAATTTTAATTGATAAAGAACAATATGTGATTCCAGTTCTGGAGCATTTCTTTATTTAAAATATAGTTAAAATAATATCCGTAGTTCGGAGATCGTTCCAGCAGCGGGGCAACGGCATCATTTATTCATGGCGGCAGTTAGCGAGATTTACAGCCACCCAGAGGTGAGCTTACATTATATTTCATGGGAATGAAGTGGAAAGCGTGCTTGCTTGCAGTTAATTGACCGGGTGTACCAACGTAGACTACCATACTCAATCTACCATATTAAAAATATTTTCCACATGGATTGACTAATCAGTACATCCCTCAAACGCATTATATCAGCGCAGTATATAATTATGTATACAGTGCAATAATGCCGAATTAGGTAGCTAAGGAGTAGCCTGCATACTTCATATAAGGAAATGTACGTCATGTGAAATAGAGCAGTGGACAGACAGTGATAAATACACGCGCTCCTTGCTATGACAGGAACAGGAAAATTACATTAAAGCGACATTACTTACAGGCGCAAATTATTACACAGCTGTGTAGTAAATAATAAATGTATGGTCTCTGATGTGTTTTAAACGTTTCCTCAGTTCTTAGATTCACCATCGTACCATCACGGATGCAGCTCGTTTGAAGCTGGAATAGTCAGTGAAATCTTTTAAAATCCCACGTTTGATGAAATTCAAATAACCATTTGCTACAACAATATACAAGTAATAGGTTTATTAGGTTAGTAACGAGCATGGACTATCAAAACAATAGGTATATATGTTATGAGCTAGTTTATTTCGCGTATATAATAGAATCTTAACAAAATATCTATTTACATGAAAAGTGTTAGTATGTTTTTATTACTACACTTGCAAAGTTATCTTTTATTGTTAAAGTAATTTTTAATGTCGGTGTTGTATAAAAAGTTATATATTATACAATAAAACTGCACTAGTTCAATATATAAAAATATACAAGCAGAGAGAAAAATACTATTAAACTAATAAAGTGCGCTATTGGCTGGGAGTGGCGCTGCGGTATTTGCATAGTGGGTTACTGCGAGCCGGAAACTGTGTGAGGATCCAAGTGATGAGCTGCGCGTTTGACAGATATTTTTATGTAGTTATCAAGCATAAATATAAATGTAATTCGATTGACTTTATTCTTAGTGAATATAATCTCCTCCACGTTATAGCACGTGAGTTCGGTTTTAATATTTACAACGTCTGCTTCTATCATCTTGGTGAGATCAAATATACCCAAAGCTATTAAGCTTTAAAACATTAGCGTTAATACTCCATAACGTTCATAAAACTTTGGCCATCGGTTATTGAGGTACTACTTCCAGTCATGACTGAATGTTCGTTATATGTAATAAAATATTTGATTCTAAATTTGTTTAGAAAGTGACGGGATAATATATTTTTTTGATAGTAATGTTCGCTTATTACATAAATCCAACCACAAAGAAGACAAAAAGCAGCTGCAGCTACTCATAGATCATAGACAAATATTAGATACAGATTTCCCCGCTTTTCACTCATGTCTTCCTCCCTGTTGCACACACTCGACGTCAAATAAATTAGATTATGGAAGTTATCCGATGGCGGCCTTAATGACTTATTGAAGCTTCCAGTGATAGATTTCTTTACTTTCCGTACTTATATCACTCGTAAATTGTGTAACTTTTCTATTGTTTCCCAGCTATTTCGTAGCCATGAGAGAAAGAATCTGAATAAATTGAAAATTATTATCATTTGATCTCAAATATGCCTGATTCTACCACTGGACATATATATTTTTAGACTATTGGAAATGTAAATATAATAAAGATGAATATTATTATTTAATTAATGTAGAATTTGTCACTGTAATTATGTGTAGTATTTTGCGCGCTCTGCTTCGATTGTATACAAAATTGGCGATGGTCATTAATCTAAATCACCGCCAGCTGTTTATAAAAATAATTATAAGGTATAATTTCAATGTTAAAAATTATATGATATAGTTTGCACTTCACAGACATTTTTGGAAAGAGGAACAAGTGAGATGACAAAAAAAATACAAACACTATTTAATAAAAATAAAAATTTAAATAAAAATTTTAAAGATCCCACCCGACCATCCATGAAAGTATTTGTTAATTTAAAACGTACAATATCAAACAATGTCTGATGAGGATCAGAGTGGACCACAGGGTCCAAACTTTAAACGAATGTGAGCTATCTACATATCTGAACATCCATTTATTTTGAACAGCAAACTGGAAAATTTTACAATTAGACCCAAACCGTCAGAACATGTTTAGACTTTAGGTCGTTGTGACCCGTCGCGCTCCCTCGGGATCAAAATTAGGGAATTTTAAATGTAGCTTTAGTTATCCAAGTTCTATATTTAACCAATATCGATAAAGAAGGTTATGCGTTTACTTTTTTTATCTGGTGCTGTCTACCCGATGGTAAGTGGTCACTCCATGGACATCTGTAAGCAACTTCACATAGAACATGGTTTCTATCTGAAGTCAATCATATATGAATCGCTACTCTCCGAGGACTGCAATTCATATAAAAGTTTTCGTGCGTTTGTGCTGAGATGCATAGTTGTAAATTATTTGTTATATTTGCAGTTTATAAATCTTGTAGTATTTTTTTTTATCTGACTGAAGTAGCAAACGAGCATGCAGTCCACCTGATGGTAAGTGGCCACTGCCGCCCATGGACATCTGTAATCAACTACATACAGAACATGGATTCCATCTGAAGTCAATCACTAATGCGTTGCTACTCCCGGGGACTATGATGGTCGCCTCATGTGACAGTGTGCCGGCAACCACACCCTTCCACAGAAATGCTTCACGCTAGTAATAGGTGTGGCGGCGGTACTTCCCCGTTAGAACTACACTGGTTCTACCACCTTGAAAATTGTAGTAGATAAAATCTGTTAATATATACGGTACAAGTACCTAAATAACCCATGCACTTGTACTTTCTTTGAATTCTCATTTTAGGGTCTTTATATGCGTTTAATTTTATGGATTGGACACAAGTGATTGGATTATTATCTAAGTACAAGTCCTCGGAGGCGGCGAGGGCAAAGCATCTGTGATTGAGTTCAGACAGGACAACGGTCTTAATTAATTTCAATTTGATTAATTAATTGATGGGTGTTAGGCAACTAATGGATTTGTATTAATATCTTTACTGATCAATTAATCGTTAGTGGCCTTAATTTTGAAAAGACACACAAAAGCATAATGCTGTCTTAAAATAATATTCTCAAAGATATGAGGGATCTTTTCACTCGTACTTAGCTGGCGTGGTGGTCTATGGTCTAATCATTGTGGGGGCGATAGTTTACAGGCAACGATATAAGGTGACCTTAAATGACGGCATCTGATACTATCCGACTATTTGTAGAGCATTGAAAGTGCACCATTTGGATTTTATTAAGTACATTAAACGCTGGTAGAAAGAGTGTAGCTCGACTGCGGAGATACCACCCCCACACGTATTTCTGGCTTGAATCCGATCTTAAATTTCGCTGGAAGGGTGCGGTTGTGGACTTTCTAATGAGACGATCATATTATCAGTCCTAAGGTATAGCTATGCCTGTGATTGACTTAGGATACAAGCTCTGTTCTATATTAAGTTGTTTCTGTTGTCCCAGGGAGGGGCAGCAGTGACCACCGTCAGCAAGCTCATTTGCTACTTCATCAGATAAAAAGAAAAAAAGTTAGCTTATGTTAAAAGGACAGCGTACTTATTTAGTAAAAGGTCTCTTTTAAATAAATTTTAACAAATACTTCGTAAAAAACTTAATTATTTTAAAATAAATATCACTTATTAAAATGAGCTCTCCGCTGAACACGATTTACATTGAATAAAATGTTGGTTGAATAGTTTTGTTTTCCGTTCAAAAGAAGAGGGATTTCCGGCTTGAAATGCTCACGTCTCTGACACAGTTTTAATCAAGTTGTAAACTTTCTGCACTGGCGACTGCCACTGAAGAATAACAAGTCTTGAAAGCAAATTAAGAAGTGCATTTCTAGGGCTGGCAGCGTGACCGCCGAGCAGCTATATAATTAGAGTTAATAGTATATTTAGTCAACTTACTATTAAAGAGATTACATAAAAAATTAGGAATAAAAAAGTGTTCACTTTTTTTATTAATTGTACTAAGGTAATAGTTTTATCTTCGTTGAAGAGTTGTACCTAAAATCAACCTTTAGATAGTTAGGCTTTGTTGTGTAGCGCCGCAGCCTCATGTGTTGACCTTTAGACTTTTATAGCGTTAGGTATAACACAAGAACCAAGACCTGTAGATGCAGAGACTAATATACAATGACTATATTATATACGTTTATATACGTTTTACGATTTTGTTACATTTTTACTTTACATTCCTGAGGTGGGCTTCAGTCAATACCACTATAATTAACGAATATTTGATGCGTGTTTGTCATAAAAACAGTAAATCAAATAACATGAGTAAACGTTTTCACAAATAAAAAAAACGATTTAAAGCGTAAGCTTTTAATACATTCCTTTTACAATTTACATATGAAACACAGAAACATAACACACGGGAGATAAATAAATCTAATGAGACGTTGCTGACTGACATTACTTGAATCTTTAGCGTAACTTGAAAAATATTAAAATTACATTGTACTTAAATGTAGGTAAAGATATTAGAAAAGAGGAAGGGTGTAGGTATGGGGTGCGGTTTTATACATTGTATCAGATTGACAAAGTTAAATGGGTGTCGGTCTCTTGTCAATTCAGTCTGAGTTGTAATAAGTAAAGTAAGTAATTGAATATTTTTGTGTTAACAGTAACTTCTTATCGGTCAGACTAGATTTTTGCAAATATTTTGGGTACCAGATATTAAAATAAATCCAGTATTTCTTTTTGTAGGGCAAATGTTTCATTCTTTTATGCTTTATATAATGCCTTCAGTCGGAAACTGCCAGCTCAGTTTATCATGCTCGCATCTGTTATAAATTCCGCCCATGACCAATTATTGTGTTGTCCGGCTATGTCGCTACGCCTTAGTTTATCTTCGTTTTAAATACGACTGCATCAATCAAACGAACTAAAAACTAGCGTTTATTGATATGAGAGTTGGCAGCACGACGCAACATCCCGGACATAATTCAAGCGGCCCCCGCGACACGCTGACGGGCGCTACGTCACGGTGGTTTGTGATAATACATTACGCTGATATATCAATAACAATGCAATTGCTTACTAAACTGTGTTGAAACGGATTTTAGATTTTATTAAAACATGATACGGTTTGTTTCGAAAAACATAGAGTGCAGTAATGAAGAGCATTAATTCGACTGTGTTGTATTCTAAAGCCAAATGTTAATTCATTGGATGCGGGGAGTCAGTAAACTTGGTTCTTTATTTAAGCCGGTACAAATATTTTGCTCGAACACACTGTCTATTTACCTTTAGCAGAGATGGTAATTCATTAAGGATTAGTTGTCTTTTTTATACAATTTTGTATCATATTGAAATAGCAAACGAGCGTGCACCTACCTGTTGGTAATTGTTTACTGGTGTCCATAAATGTCTGTAAAACAGTTCATATAAACCAGATATTCAATCTGCAGTCAATAGACTTGGTGCTACCTGAGGACTAAGATACTTGAGGACTTAATACAGTATGGATTTACACATCAATAAACTAAAGGTTTATGGAATATATTGGAAACATCCAAATCAATTCGACTTTGTTTATTTGCGACATCAAACTAAACTAAACAGGCCCAATAGCCCAAACGCCACTGATTTATTATTGTTTTGCCCTTTATGTCGCCACAACTGCCAACTAGCTGCCACTGCTGTTTACAGGACTGTGGCCATGAATTTATGGGATTTAAATCCACTCATGTAGATACGCAATAGTTATATATTACCATTGACACCTTGTTTGTGCGAATCTTAAGAGTCAATTTGTTATTGCCTTCGTAGTATTTTGTGGTTCATTGGGTTGAATTGTTGCCAGTAACACTGAAATATAAGCCACTGTTTGTGGCACCAACAACCACATGTACATTAAAATAGAGTATTTAATTACCCTCTAAATTAGTATGAGTACTAGATAGTAGATTCCGTAGAGACGTAACCTTTGTTTTCCTATTATATTGAAATCAGATACAGCAGTGATAGCCTAATGGTTGAAACTTGTCCTCTCAATCGGGAGGTCCGAGGTTCAAACCCAGGCACGCACCACTGATTTATGTGCGTATTACAAACGCATTATCACTGCATTTCGGTGAAGGAAAACATCGTGAGAACACACACCCTAGAGTTCTTTAAAAAAAAGTTCTCGGAGGTGTGTGAAGTCCACCAATTCGCACTTGGCCATCGCGTTGGACTATGACCTAAAACTCTCTCATTCCGAGAAAGGACCAGTGCCCAGCACTGGGACAATAATGGGTTGAAGATTTATTGAAATCAGATGGCTCAGAGAGTCTTTGGCAAATGATTAATGTAAATAATCTCAATACCACTTGTATTGAAAAAAGTTACCACCGCGAAAGTAAGCTTGTGTGATTGTTAGGATTTATTGGCAAGCTTGTAGGTTAATTGAATCTGGTTTACAGAAAAATGGGTGTCGTATGTGTAAGCTCTAAACTATACGTTTTTGTCTATTTCTATTTATCGGAAGAGTTTGATACTGTGTGGGAAGTTACGTAATTTGTTCTGAGTATTTATATACTGATGTTTGTAAATCCCTCTTTCCAACAATACAAAGAGTCTTAGTGTAAGCCTATAAGGTTTCAGTAAAACAACATTTTTTTTCGAACGGGGTTTCTTTCACCCATGAACCCTTCTGAGCGCATGCCCTATCCGCTCCTCGCAACAGTTTTTTGTCCCCATTCTCCCGAAATGCTAAAGTCATAAATAGGGTTATGTAACTTTTAACATTTTATGCAATATTTTATGGTGGTTTATATTTTTAGTACTGTCAATTACATTTAATTTTTATATAAAATGTAATATATATAAAATTTTACTACTACACTATAAAAAGATTTTGAAGTTAGTCACAGATACATTTCTATCTCTGAGGACTAAGTAAGCAAATGTTTCTAAAGATATTGAAGTAAAGTTATACATATGTATAATAACACAAGAGCCTTCGTTCGAGTTGATTATAAATTATAAGACAATGGATGTTGTAGATGAATTTTGTTTTCGATAAATATTATCAAATTACATAATTATTTTAGAGATTACTTCGATATACATACAGCAATTCGCCGCAAACGGGTGCACAGATACCGTCTCGAAAGTGACTTTGACTTTGCCCCTAGGCATTAATATTTTCGAATACAAAGCTCTATCACACACATAACGTGTGTTACAACTGCCGTGTGGTAGTTTATATCTATTAGAAGTTTTTTTATTATATGGACAGGCTCCTGGAATTGAGGGAAAGCTAGTACCCTAATATAACTTAAATAATAAAATCCGTGCTAACGGTGAAGACCTAGCGAATTGTGTGTGAGAAAAAGTTCTCGGAATGATATTTGATTTCGCTTCGTTAGCGGCGGAGTGTCTGCTTCTAACGTATCGTAATTTGTTCTCGTGTTATTTGCTCGCAAGTTCGCAAATTGAGTCGGCAACTCGTACATCACACAGGTAGCTAATATATTTATTTATTTTATTTATTTATTTATATATATGCATATAGCGGCCACGCGATGCCACGTGTATATACATACTGGTGATTTTATCATAACAATTGTAAGATTTATCTTCGCTGTGATGTAAAAAAATATACTTAAATATTTCTGTTCCTATCAAAAGGAAGATAAAATACGAGTAGAATTATGTGTGAATTATTACATTGTCAGATTCATGTTTTTTATTCCACCTATGTTCATTTTGTATCATGTATTCATACTAAAGTAAATTTACGACTGTAGGAAAAAAGAAGAAACGATTATGTACTCCCGCCTATTTTTGTGTGTCTGTAATATCCTTTATTACATAATATTTTACAAACAGTACAACGGATTACTTGAACTATGTTTAGTATGGAGCTTTTGTCAATCATATTGTTAGATGTGTGACGTCGAAAAAATACGGTGGTGCTGTTAATTACCTTTGTTTGAAATAAAACACTTTTAATAATACTATGTCATCCTTACATACATTATGTTTATTATGAGACTTTCTAAGCCAAACTTCACTGCGCTATAAGTGTGAATCGGTAGACTTCACAGACACACACCTTTGATAGTACCATGATACTCAATAATTATATAAGAAATACATATTTTTGTTCCATTTTTATATTTTAGGGCATACTAACCCACTATCCCGTAGTGCAAATAAATATCTCAAGAACTTAGGTATATTTAAGCCAAATATAGCAGCTAACAAAATGTTGTTCATAAATCTATGATTAAAACGTACTGCGCACATTTGTTCCCAAATTGTATAAGCGCTTGACGTTTGTAAACCCGCACGTGAATTAGAGATGTTAATCGCTTTATTACTTTACACAGAACTGCACTGTAATACGTTGTGATAAATATTAAAACGGCGTGTCACAGCGATGAGCTGGAATTGCAGCGTTAATGATATATCAGCGTAATGTATCGCTCGCAAACAACCGCGTTAACGCACGTCGGGGATAACGCGGTTGAGTTATGTTCATGTTGTGATCATTTAATTAATATATATTTTTTACTAAAATAGTTGCTTATAAATGTCTATACCTATGGACATTTATAAGCAACCATATACAGAACAGGGGTTCTGTCTGTATTGGAACACTGGTGCATTGCTACTACCGCGACTAAAATGGTCGCCTAATTTGGACAAAATTCATGATATATCAAAATATTGAGGGCCTATATAAAATTTTATTTTATTTCACTGTGATTAAACAATGAGGCATATTAAATTTTGTAGAGTGGTTAATACAAATATACAAGAGCGTGAATAAGCTATTACCATTTTTAGTGGGAAACTTCTCCTTCTCAGTTTAGACTACGATCCTAAATATAATATAAAAGGTCTAGACTTTGCGAAGTTATAAATCATGGAGACCCCGCGTTCGCGATCCTTGTTACGTACCGAATTAGGAGCGGAACGATATATCTTGTTACGTTCGTGTCAATTATATTTTTTATCATTTTATAAACGTATTGTTACTATGGCCATTGTTTTATTTACCTTGTGTAGTAATTTTATAGACAAAGCCCAAACTACCTTTACATTTTACTAACTCCACTTTCTTGGTGGTAATTGGTGAGTTATATTCCATATTTAGTGGTGCACTATTTGACTTTGCTAACAATTTAAAAATAAGTTGACTGCACAGTATTTTTATGCATATTGCATGTATATTCTGATTTAGATTTTTAATAATAATTAAGTCATAACAATTCCATATAATTATGAAGTTAAAAAACTCTGATCCCTTGAGCTTTCTTTAATATGTTGCAGATGTAAGTAACCACAAGAGGTTTATGAAGAATTTTAACCTAAAATGTGCTTTAGAGTAGTATTCCACGACTCTTGTAAGGCGTCCGAGCTGTGAGCATGGATAACATTAAAACTCTTATAAAGAAAACGTAAATCTACAATTATGTTATAACATTCACATTATACTCTCTTATATGCTCCTTTACGTTTTGTCCAAAACTGTTTCCTAAACGACAGTTTCATCGCTAAAACTAAGTTTTAACTTGAATTAACTCCGGAATGGCGTCTCTCTTTATTTAAACCAGCTGCACAGTGCTGCGCGCATGTTCTTAATGTGCTTGGATGTCAGTTGCTAAATTAAGTTAAATTTTTTATATAGATTGTTGTAGATTGCTCCTCAATTCGGATATCAATGGAAATTACTATACCAATTACTATATTTGTCTACATTTAGTATATTTGTGTTATCGTGGTAATGGCTGAACTATTCCGATAACATTTTGTTGAAAATAAAATTTAATTATACTGTACATTTTATATCTTAATACGGCTATAATAAACGTACTATATTAAATTGTAAAAGTCTTATATAAAAATAAAAAAGCAAAATTTTAGCGACATAATATCACTGACATTTAAATAAATAAAGAACAACAAAATTAAACTCATTTAGTTATTCATGTGCCAGCGCTGAATATTATACAGTGTTGTTGATTCACTAGACGACCTCCACGTGAAGGACAAAGCGTGCGACAATGCTGTAAGCTTTGGAAAAATACAAGCTGAAGATTTATATTAAAGGGCAAGAGCTCGTAACAGACTTGATTTTTATGAAAAATATCATATTAGACGCATCAATGAGGCATTATTTTCTAGTTACCCAACTGTGAGTGGACAAGTAAATAAAAGATTTGTTTTTTTACTAAAGTTTCTATTTATTATTCGTTTGAGTGTAATGAACTTAAATTGGTCTATTTTGTCGTATTATTATTTTTCTCAATAAGCTTTTGATAATCAGCACACGGAGCAATATCAACGGAGCTTCCGAATACTGATATATTTTATCTGTTAAGTGTTTCATAGGGTCTTACAGCTGCACGGTCGAGCACGGAATTGTAATCATCAGCGCTCTGTTTATGAGTGTTAGATCAACGGTATGGGATTTATAGCGTTACTACTGCTTTAGAGCCTTATACATATACGACTTTTAACAACAGTGTCAAATGCTCCCGTGTTCTGTTGAAGATTTTCCTAAAATATACTTTATAATGTGTATAAAATAACAATATTAGGTACATCTATAAAGCCTCCATGAGTTTAAAAATTTATTTAGTTTCATTTTCACTGTGATTTTCACTGTTATCATTTTGAAAACTAAAACATATTGCTATAAAATACCATTAAGAGGACTGCATACTTGTATGCTAATTATGTTATAAAAAATCTCTCTCGTCAACCCATTACTGTCCTAATCCATTTCCGTCGTAATCCGTTTCCAGTTTCGACTAAATAGTCTATTTAACTTTCCGTAATTAAACAACGCCGAAATCGTCTTGTTTCATGTCCATGTTCGATCATTCGATCGAATGTCGATTTATTTGTTCTGAACAAAGTTTATCGAATTACGCTTTTGTTTTTATTGTTCTTTTATTTTGTATTCAACATGTTCCGGTAACACTAACAACAGATTCGATTTGACTTCGATACGGATTATGGATTACGGTAACGATCTTCAGCAACAATTATATATATTATTTTCGTTATTTTTTTCAGATAAAACGTATCAATATTATGTAGAGTTATTTTTTTTCCTTCAGGTGCCAAATTTATATTTCCCTGTTCTTGTTCGGTTTCCTGTTATATACGCGTATTCACGCAGCGTACGTATGTTGTTACGCACGTTGTCGGAACATTAGTTTGTATGACAAAACTTATTATTTAATGTTTATAATATGTATCTTTGTAGGTAAAGGGCCTTACGATCAATAACGGGTAACACGAGATCCCTCTGAAACTCCGTTCATTAGTTATGCTGCACGCCTACATCCGAGCCCTGAGAACACAATAACAACCGTTATATTATAGGAAGTCGTATAGTCAATAATATTTTTGTATAGTTAAATTATATTTAGTGTAAAAATTAAAGGAAGACAGTTCTATCCTGTATCTACTTGGTAATTATTTACCTTTACAAAAGATATGCCAAATATGAAGGATTGTGGAGGTCCCTCTGCGTTGCTGGCGCTTCAACAAATTTATCACGGTCCTCTGAAGGTCGGTCGAATTGAGGTCAAGGGTCCTCAGGAAATCATGTCTCGAGAAATCAGCAAAAGAGGAAAACTTTTTTTAACAAAAAAATTATAACTGTGGCAGGCTGCCTAGACAGCCGCTGGGCCTTCACCGAGTGGCTGCCTAAATAGCGAAACAGAAACAACTTCCTTTCATTTATGTTTAATTAAATATAACCTAATCATATATATTATCTTGATTAAAGCTTTCATACATGTTTTGGCTTACATCCATACATCCATCAGATTTTTTATATCCATTGCTGGACGTATGCCTCCCAAATGGCGCTACTCCAACCGGTCCTGTGCTCTCAGGTCATAGGTACACCTTAAGGCCACCTACTCCTTTTGCGTAAACGTGGTCCTTTTGCGTAAACGTGACCAACACTCGGGGACCTGTCTTCCCCATCGGTTGTTGGTCCTTCGAGCGGTGTGGCAGCCACTGCCACTTTAACTTGTTAATTTTGAGAGCTATGTCGGTAAGCTTCGTCCCTTGTACAATTTATACAAAGGGTAAAGGCAAGATACCTTAATATTTTAGGGGTAACAAGTAACCCTATAAAATTATCTCGCGTCGTACCAAATTTTTTCAGCCGTTTCTAAGATTAGGCCGGGTAAATAGTTGTTCCTTATTTTTTTATTCGTTCTAGATACATATAAGCTTATTTTTTTTAATATGGTAGATATTTAAATGTCTAAACAGATTTTTAGATTTGACTTTTTAATTTATAATATTTCATTCTTTCAAGTCCATTTTAGTATAATTTAAGGATTATTCAGTAAATAATAAATCAGTAGTATCTACTTTATATTCGAAGCCACCGCGAATACGATAGACCCTTACAAATAATTAGGCTGAATCCCTGATTTTATATTCAACACGATTTCGTCTGAGATGTATAAATTGACATTGATTGAAGGTTGCTTTTTATGAGCAGAATATCGAAAAAATGTACTTTTATATACTCTCATTCTCGCAAAATGTTTTACGTGAAAATGTTACAAGATACAAAATTTTATTGCATCTGAAGGCATAACGGCTATTAAGAGAAAAAGTGCTATACATTTTAAAAAGTATATTATCAATTTTGAAGTTTGGAAAAGTTTATGTTTTTTAGCTTTAGTAAAAGTATCCCTCTACGCAATAACACAGCAACAATGTACAGCTTAAACATTTACTTACAATAAACATACGACGATGTGATTGACAGTAAAGGTCTTTACAATTGCAATAAAAAATGATATTTTTGAAAATTCATTAGGATCTAGATCAGATATGTAAGACTCTAGTAAAAAAAAATACAATAACATTGTGAAAACGGTATTGTATAATCAAGCAGGATTGAAATTTTTTATTTGAGAATGAAATATCAGAAAATAAAACATGCTTAATAAATACCTTTCCCCTTAACGGTGCACTGATAAGAAATTACAGGCGGCCATAATCGATTTATTTTAACAGTCTAACGTGAGGACTTATTTCCATTGTCCAGTTTTTTGACGCAAATAAAGAAGAAATGTGCATGACTTCAAGTACTGGTAGTAGAATACTTCGTGTGACCGATATGACAGTGGAAGACATTGGCTCTTAGTCTTTACTCAATTATAAGAACGTGTAATAATTGGGTGATGCTACGATTATAATTATTACAGATGTTATATGAATTTATTAAGTAAGAATCCACGCAGTATAATTTAAATAAAATAATCAGTAGACATGTTCTTGAACCTTTTTCCGTTTATTTTATAATAATGCTAATTTTACGTGTAACTTTTGCTTTGCTGAAATGTTTCACCTCGTGACAGGGACTGGTGCATGATGTATCTTGAGATAAAAACCCATCGTAGCAATCGTTAAAGGTACTCGTGAACGTACTCGTTGTTAATACACTTGTGCGCTCTACTTTGTTACTTGACTGTTGTCAATTGCAATTGTAATTTAAAACTAAGTAAGTATATACATATGTATAAATTGATTTAAAGTGAATCATGTAGAAATATTCAATTGATCTTTTTACAATATCTATAGACTGGGTAATAACTTCGTGAGCAAGCCATCCCTGGAAACCATTCGCAGCGTTCAGTGAACGAAGTCAAATGATTACGAGATCGAAGTAAAGCATTTACGATGTCGTCAGGGAGCTAAGTAGCCGTTAGGTGGATAATAGGAATTGGGAGTTCCATTACCGGAACATATTAAGCCGCACTGAGGACGGCAATTCAAATGAAATAAAAATAAAATCAAAAGTTCGGCTGCAATTTACGTCACAATGATCAGTCTAAAATGTTTTTTTTTGCTAGCATCATGATCTACTTTGAAGGCAAACAACAACGGCGATATAAATAAGTAACGTATTTATTATCATACCAACCTTCGACAAGGTTACCATCATGCTAACATTCAAAGAATTGTAGACTCTGTCCCGGTGCCAATGTGATGGTAGAGTTCATTGGATACTACGTTTAAGTACGAAGCATGTTTTTGGGGTAAGCCTAGTATGCCAGCAGTGGGCTACACAAGGGCTATAGAGATACACAAATCTTGTTCTAACTACACATTCATTCGCTAGATAAAATTTTAATAACTGAAATAAAACGATTGTGTTATTATTACTGAAAAGTGATCCGAGTATGGTTCGGTCAGGAAGGTACCGCCGGCCGGCTGATTTACATATGAGGTAATAATTTTAGTTCCAAGGAGTAGCAATGCATCTGTCTTCGACCACATGCAGATCCCCTATTCTTTTCGAATTTGGTGCAGATGTATGAGAAAAGCAGTGATCACTAGCCATCATGTGCAATCCATGCATGTTTGCCACTTCATAGTTAAAAAAAAAATGATATGCTATATTCGCTACTTTGCCTTTTAACTGTTAACTATAAACTGAAAAGTAAAATCCGAAATTTTACTTATTTCAGTTGTTTGAAGTGTACATAACTTTCGTATCACTCGATAAAGTTAAACTGTTTTACATATCGGAGTTGAAACCAATCTACATAGCTACCATCGCGTCAATCTTATAAATATTTGCTTGGGAATTTTAAATGACATAGAGCAGCGGAGTGGTCGACACTCGTCTGGAGCGGGGCTAGTGGGCAGTGCGACCGCAGCGGCTTTGTTCCTCCGTGACACACGGAATCAATAGTGCCGGATCACGTGTGGGTGTTGACACGCCGACTGATATATTGCTTTCTGGCTTTTGAAATATTTGCTTTTTGTGCGCTAACGATCTGTCGGCTGGATATGTATTGAAAGTACTACTTTTTAAATCTAAACATCTGAAATAGTGTGACTTACATAACTCTTGATGCTTAATGCTCATACATATACTTATTTAGATTTGTTATGTGATAGGTGTCCTGGATTTGCACATAGTCGGATAAGAAAATATGCGGATATCCATTACAGAATTTTACATTTATTATTTAGATGGCTGAATAGCTGGGGTTCGAACTTAGGACCCTCTTCATATAAACTGATACAGGTAATATCACTGGTTAACACTTTTCTATGGGTCTATCAGTCATCACCAAACTTCAGCTAACAATTGGAAAACATATGTTGATATTTTCCCAAGCAGTACAATTGTTTGTTGTTGCCACAATGCGAGTTTATTCAATCGTAACATGATAACTCGTGTTTACGTTGCGGGTGCGCCAAGAGCTTGGCAGCCAGGCAAACAACAGAAGACAATACGTAAGCGGTATTACAACACTTAGGGATGCCTTATATTTTACAATTTTGCACATAATATTTGCGTGCATTGAAAATAATTTTAGTTTGAAAATATCATTGTAAATACACGAAACAAACAAATTAACATTCAGTTTTAGGAAGAAAAAGTTTTTGTTTCAAATTGTGAGAATTTAAAATATGTTTTATAAGATTTAAGACACGTGCAGTTCACCTGTTTAATATACAATAAGTATACTTCTTTAATAAGTAGTAAAAAATACCATTAGACCTGCAGAATTAGCAGATAAGTGTAACAACCATAAGTGCAAGCACGTGATCCATTTCGACTCTGCATATAAGCAGCTTCCCTTAGCATTAACCGGCAATGGAGTTTCAGTTCAATAGGAATGGCCAACCCTATTCGCTTCCAGGTACGGGATGGACGATGAACCAGAAATGAGATATCACAATGATATCACAAGGATTTAAAACGCTACAAGAATAACAAGAGCGAGAAATAAATAAAAAATAATACTTCAGTGTTCAGTCAATCGGAACAGCCTTCGAGTGGATGAATCCATCGCCACTGTAAGAAATATTGTAGCGATCTTTTAGGCTCCTGGCCTTGAAGGAAACTGGAAAAATAATTAGCTTCTGCTACTTCCTATGGCATAAGTATCTATATGGTATTAAATTATTTCTGTTTATTATAAGGCACAACAATTTTTTAGAAATTATTACAGAATATATTTTATTGAATGGCCAATCCAATCCAAAAGTTTCTATTATGATTCTGGTACGTCTAACAATAATCGCGTATAAATAAACAACATTATATAATACTCGTCGGAAAGTATCATATATTCCTGTACGATCAAAGAAAATTATGACGTGCACAATAGCACCAGAACAGAAATATACGCAAGAAATATAGTAAAACGTAGTCATTTAAATTCAGCGCCACGTGTTTGTTGTGGAGTTTAAGCGAATACACATTCTCAGTGGAGCTTGCAGCCGCTGCAGCGCCGCTGCTGAGTTTATACTCGCGTCTAGAATTATATTAACCTCAAAACAATTCTAGAGACATTGAGTTAGATATTAGGTACAAGTTTTGATATAAGTAGTGTCATTTATTGAGCTGTCTATATATAGCAATGGATTGGTCAAAGAACTGTTGAATGAATTGTGACAGAAATAAGATTTACTATTTTATAACCACTTCGATGTAGTCTAGCATTCGTAGTTGCTGCTTAAATTTTGCAGAAAATAGTTGAAATCTGATTGTAATACCCAAAGTAAGTTTTATTAATTAATAGTGAGCTTATTCACTGTCGGCGCCGACGGCTTCACATGACAGCCAATAATATCTCACAAGTTATTTTGTTAAAGTACTAGTTCTCAAATAATATGTCCTCACACATGTTTAATACGAACGTTACTTTAATTGATTTCATTTTAGTAGCTAAGCTGCCCTCTCGAGGTACACACGCTCAGTATAGTTTATCTTATTAATGTCAACTTGTCTCTACGCGCGAGAGTTTTTATAACTTTATAATAAATGCTTTATTTATTGTTAAACATAACTATATTAAAATAATTAATAACGACAAATTTATTTCCATTATGCAATACAGTCAGTTTGTTGTCAACCCATTACTATCCCACTACGTGCACTAGTCTTCTCTCAGAATGACAGAGTTTTAGGCTGTCTCCATTGTGCTGGCTATGTGAGTATTGGTAGACTTCACACAGTTTTGAGATTTTTTAAGAACCCTCAGATGTGTAGTTGTAGTTGTGTAGGTGTGTTTCTTCTCGATATTTCTGGACCTAATATGCACATAATTTTAGTAAAATAAGTAGTGCGTACCGGGGATTTGAATCATAGAGTTAAGTAAAAGTTAAGTTTCAAGGAGATTCAAGATATATTATAGTGGCGAATTAAGAGTTTAATCACAGCGGAAGAGTATAGGAATGGAATGAAACGCAATTCCAGCTGAATTTCAAAACGGGAACGATAAAGTAAAACGTAGCAATAAGCCTTCTCTGCGTCGTGCGGCTATTACTGCCGCGAGCAACAAAACCAAGCGGACTGACGGTACGAGCGACGCTTTTGATAGTACACGTCGATTTTACTTATTCCATTTCGCCACAAATTTATCATCATGGTCGCCATCCCGTCATAGAGATAATGCTATTCCACTCTATGTTTTTTTATTCTCGACGGGGAAGCCTTCAAAAGGCGCCCGACGCCGTAGGAGGGACGCAGGGTTATGTGGGATTCCTCGATGTGGCCGTCCTATGCGCTACAAAGATGACTCCGGAGTCTCCAAAGGAACGCAGCCGAAGTCCTGTGAACGTGTTGCCGTATCGGGCTCCTCCCAGGTGAGCGGCTAGGCTCACCGCTCCGTTTGGAAAATTATTAAGTATATAATGTTATATTATTCTAAAACTACTAGACGGTGTGCTAGTATATTTATGTGAAAGGTAATAATACTTCAATCTGACCAGTCCCGCAGTCGCGCGGTTATTTCCCGCGGGCGCGCGATGATTTAGCCAGTTTTCCCTTTAATTCGTTACGGGTCTTGTGGATCCTCTTCAATCATGTTGGCCTCAATAACCTTGGAAGTATTATTTTGTATTGTACTTTACAATACCTGATGTACAATATAATATATCATGTTAAATACTATAACCTAAAGGCATAAGGATAATAGCCTTTTGTATTTTAAAATTACTTTATAAGTTCTTATAGACACTAACTTATATTTGAACTAAATAATCAACTCATATATGAACTAAAGAGTCTGTACTTACAATATTTAACAAGTTGAAACAAATTTATTTATTTTTCACTAGTTAAAATTTAAACACAAATTAGGAAGTTTATTGCTTTTAAATAGAAGTGATCGGTAACCGAAATAATATTACCTACTAACCGAAATTCGATCTGGTTTAAATGAATGACAAGCAAACACGAGAAGAATTGCTTATATTTTACAGTAGTAGTGTATGTGTAAAAGTGTAATACAAGACTAAGATACCCATCAGTTGTACGCGTGACTGGAAGAGTAGTTCACGACGCTTAGAAGTAGAGCGCCGCACTGACACGCTGCTGGCGCCGGCTTGCGGAACATGCTTCTTGAATTAGTAACTAGTTGGGCGTTGCTGCATTCATGCGCACTTGCTTACGTTAAACATGAGGTGATCTAATTAAGGAATAGCGAATTAACAGTTATGTACAGGTCGTACAGGTTGTGTAAGATAGACTTCACTTTATTTTAAGATGTTTATACTTTTGTATTCTAGGATTATCTAGTAAAACGATTTTTTTTTCTAATAAACGTGGCTACTTGCCAGTCAGCCACTTTTAATAGATAAAAAGATGATACTTTTAATGTACAGGATGTCTCGCATTAGAGATATTTGAAATAAAAATAGCGTTATAAAATGTGAAGGTAAACAATCTCCAATCTCTTGTTCTCCAAGCGGCGAACTTCGAGGTTTTAATCCCATATACATATGTCCGATTATTATTCTTTAGGCACGTGAAAATAAGTTCTTATCGGTGAGTCAAATTTACCTATTCTAGACTTCACTAAGGCTTTAAACCGTCTCGCTTCGAAAAGAGAATCATGTCCATTAGTTGCTAAGAACCTGATAAACAAGAAGGTTTTGAACAGCACCATAGATGCATGATTTTCCATAAATACGTATATAACGAAGTGAGGCGTGACGTCAGAAAGGCCAGGAGTCTTCATTACTGTCTATTCTTGAAGATTTCAAGTAAAACACAGGAGTTATTCTTCTTCGATTTATTCACAATTGAGGAAGTCCGATCACTTCGACGGTTAAACAAGAATCTCTTTCTAACGGCAGGCGCTCGCCTTTTTATAGCAATGTTTGGAGAGGTGACAATAACAAATTTATGGAAAGTAAACTAAATTACAATTCTAAGAATCACTAAATATTGCTAATTTAATAAACAAATAATTTTCGATCTTTAAACTAACTAAAATAATTATTTTCGGCGACGTGTATTTCATAAATACGCGGTGTCCCGCCGACATATATAATGCATCACCGCATCTAGATCAAAAATGTGTTTTTACAACTTACAACAACTTACAATAATTTGAGTACAATTGGAAGGAGGCGGGTGTGGCGGTGCTCCCGCACTCGAGTATTACCGAGCACTTCCTTTAATTTCACTCGTAAAGTCGAAGCACAAAGAATTATTTCTTTGCCTTTAAATTATACCCAGTGGCTGTTTTATTTCAGTAGAATGCAAGTTAACAGCATTAGCGGTGTTTCCAGTGAAAACTGGAGCACAATCCTCGAGAGGCTTCAGTGCAATCGCTTGAAAGTGGTTTCTCTTTCGATATTATATGGCGGGTGCAATTAGAAATAACTTAGACTCATGCGCTGAATGTTTTTTTACTCGCAGCTCCATTTAACCCGTTCGTGCGAGTGAAGGGGCGGCGTGCAGTGCTGAATGGTTTTCAGATACTCGAGAAATGAAATGGAATTGTTTAATGTAGCAAAATGTCGTTTGAGGTCGCTTTTTCTACATCCATTGGCATATGCTGTAATGTATTCGGAGAAAGCAGTGTGGGAGTGTTAATGACGCCAGAGTCTATGGCTTTTGAATTTTTCTTTGGGTTTGCTTACACAAATATGACTTTTTGAAGTATGTTATCGATTATATTAAAGCTCACGGGACGTATATTGGAAAATATAGATTTATGGGCATTTTTTAAATAATATCGTGTCTGTTATACTACCCTTTCAGCTTTTTTAGAGAATGTTCATGCCTGAGAATGTTTACCCTCTCCACTCTAAAGTCTATAAATCAATGAGCAAGAAAATTTGATCTCCATCACTTTAAAGCTGGGCGAGGTACCTTAATTCGAATATATCAAAAAAGTTGTTTGCGCGTCGATAAAAGCCACATTTAAAAAGAAAACCACTCAAGGGATCTTAAATTGGGTACCAATGAGTAGTCAATAAGTAATTAAATAAGCGCCGTGAGTATTCCATTCAAACGACAAATTTTATGAACACTGTCTGAAAAACAATACTAAGCGAATATATCTTTAGTTCGGAGACAAACCTCCTGTATAGTAACTTAACGTAACTTTGTTCAATGTTACTCGTCTTTCTCTTTGTCCTTTATTTCCATTATTTTCTAGAATAAAAATAATAATAATGGACACTCAGCAGATAATTTTAAGGGTTTTAGATAGTGATCTATGTGGAACATCTCATTAGTCAATTGCGTCGGAGTGTGATAGTGCTTTATCTTTATTCTTGCAAAAAAACATAAGAGTTCTTCACTCGAACTAAAACATCAATCTCGAAGCGAACACACCGTCATCCTTAATTCTATTTCGACGTTAAACCTCCGTACGAAATTCCAAATTTAAATTTGAGTTCAATCGATTGCATTAAATTTAACGAATTTCCGAAAAAACATTCTATACCATTTTACCCCCTTTTAGGAGTTGATTTTTTGAAACTGATAAAACAGATCTTCATTACATCAAACCCGAAAGCCAAATCAGTCACTCACTTTTGCCTTTTATAATTGCACGAAGGGCTAATGAATTTACTTTAGTTTGCCTATTATTATTTTTTATTTTAAACTAGCAGGGCCTTCCATGCTGAGTGTCGACTTATTTGTGAACATCATTTAAGAAGCCCTATAAGCGTTATGACTACCTCCGCCTTCACCCCGCCCTCCATACAGAAACTCTCAATACATTTTTTTTAAATGCGAGTGAAACCGTGGAAATTGCTAGTAAATGTTATAACAGATAGTCAAGCCGGATGCTGAATGGAAGTAATGTATAGAGAGAAAATGAAGAATTAGTAACATTTGTTAGATATTATTGATTTTATCTACTACGACGTAGGACTTCACGGACGAACTGCTTCCAAATCGGCGACGTCATAATGGTTTTCAATAGAAAGTGCAATTTCTGAATTCCATTTTAGCACCCATAATTATGCCAATTGCCTTTTATGTAAATAGCCTAAGTAGATAGGTTCAAGTAATCAGATGATAAAAGGGTCTGCAAACACGTAATGAAGTCGGGAGCCTGACCCTGCGGATGGGTACTGTGACACATCGTACTAACGGTTGTCGATCGAGTTGTGGCAATTTCACGCTGTTTTTTTCACGACATCAAAGTTTTAATCTTAAAATGGTAGGACAATCAAAGGTGGACACGTGATGACAGTATCGATATGATTATTTTTGGATATAATAAGTTAGTGGGTGAAAATACTATAAATCAATTGCATGAGGCGTTTCAACTTAGTCATTATGATATTAAAATGTTTGTGTTTGACGCCTATTAGGTATTATTCAAATGATACCTATAGTTACTAGGTACTACCTTTTATTACAAATATTATTATTAATTGTAATAAATTAAGGCCCTTTCGGCACTAAGACCCTCACGCTACTCCTACCTACATATTGAATTAATGATGTATTCGTGTATACAATTCAGAATTCTTTTCCATAACATACTGTTATACACAGTGGTTCACTAATCAATACTATTGTTTAAGTAATATTTTTATGCTAGTTATCCTCCACGACCATGTGTCCGTTGTACGCACGGCAATAAATCAGATAACACTAACTTGACTCCGGACGCCGCTCCGTCAGCCAGAAATATTGCCGGCTCTCGGCGCGCACACCTTTTTCCAAGATACATACTCATATATAAAATAGTGTATTTTCCTGTTCGGTGTTACATTTGACGGAAAACTCGCGATTTTTGTGTTTTGCTACAAAAGCAAACGTTCACGATGTAATTAAAAGTTTCGATTATGTTGTTTAAAACTGTATTGCTTTCTATCAGGGATAAAATAAGTAACTAACACATATCTATACAAATTATTAAGTTTGCCTTTATCAACTCGTTACAGTTTGTACTTTGAAACTCTAATGGGTGCATGTTTTTGAAATAAAATCTTTAGACGCCTATGAGATTGACCAGTCTTGCAGAGATTGCAGAAGCGGATTTGTCCATATAGCAATTTAAGTTAGAAAGTTAAAATAGAAAAATATCTTGAGAAAGAAAAATAATATTAAGTATTCTAGAACAAAAACCTCAAAACGTTTAAACAAATAACGCTGTGAGTTAAACGAAATAAAACAGTACGTGCCATTACAGAGGCTGGCGGGAACTGTAATTGTGTATTCGCGCCGCGACGCGCCGCGCCCCGCCGAGCTGCTCCACACTGCACGGAGTTTAATGTTGTTACAAGAATATACAGTTTTTTTATAGAAATACTGTATAAATAATCATAATCATAATCATAATCATTCTTTATTGCATCATGCGTCATATTACATTTGATGTTTTTATAACTAATAGCCCAGCATGAGACTCTGTAAGGGCGCAGCAATGTCATATAGTCATAAAATTATTATATTAACAGTGATAATGGTGACAATTTAAACAATCTCATAATCCTAACTTCATCAGGAAGAGCATTCGTTCGTAGTGCACGTCTACGGTATTCTTACAAGAAAAATGCTTTAATGATATGCTTTATCATAATTATTTATAGATTATACTTTATAAATTTCAGAATCGTTTCTGGGTTACGGTTTTTTGTAGTCGGGTTTGTGTGCGTCAAAGGGACCATACACGTAACACCTCTTTTGTAGAGATAGTCTATAGCGGTAACATTCATCTTACATTTATTTATGAACTAGCTGACCCGGTGGACTTTGTTCCGCCTAAAAGTAAAAAATCCTAAATTGTCAGTGTTTTTCTAATACACAAAAATCTTCCTCTTGAAATACTCTATTTAATAAAAAACTGCATTAAAATCCGT
This sequence comes from Spicauda simplicius, assembly GCA_949699795.1. NCBI lineage: Eukaryota > Metazoa > Arthropoda > Insecta > Lepidoptera > Hesperiidae > Spicauda > Spicauda simplicius. The sequence continues at coordinate 328,998 of OX453071.1, read as the reverse complement.
AGCGTAATTTTAAAGATCTAAACACACATAGGGGCAGACAGCGAAAACGAATATGTAGTGAAGAAAATGAAGCAGTGATGAGTCATGTATATATCTATATCTGTCATGTACACATAGACATAGTAAGTACCTAAGCACTAGCATGTTCATGATGCGAATGTCGCAAATTTATTTTCGCCCTCACTGAAAATCACTCAACGTGTGTAAAAATTACATGAAATAATAACTTAAACGTTTATAAAATAAACTATCACTGGACTATGAAATAGAAGAAACCGCAGCTCAACACGGTGGCGCGCTGCAAACGTGCATGAATTTACAATTAAACTTTTACAGCTCACCGCGCGTCACGCGTATTGTGAGAAACGAAACCTTTGTCCTGCAATACACAAGCGCTGCAACTGTACGCGCGCTGCATTTGTTTATTTTAAATGCGATACTATTTCTCTTGTTCCCTCGCCACTTAATTTGTTTGATTGTGTATGTCGGCGCGACACCGCGTATTTATGTGTAGGGACATGTAATATTGTAATGTTCATGTCAGCAATTAAAATGAGATCGAGTGAATCGCGAGAGTGTGAGTGTTGCATTTCAGCGAAAAAATATGTATATAGAGACGGCTGCGTCCGTCGTAAGTACACACAGTCTGAAATATACACAGTTAACGGAACACGTATTTTATTCCATAGTCCCAGATCTGTATAGGTAACCCTTTACATTACCTAAACTGGTGACCCGAATAGTTAACTGCAAATTGGACTATGGCCACTCAAGGAGTACCTGCAATGCGTGCCCAAGAACCCAAAGTGGAGCGCAGTGAAATCGCAGCGGTGTGGTCTACTTCTACCTCAAAGGACTCCAGCTCATCCTCGGAATTGGCTGCCATGGTGGAAAAGCTACGGATGGAAGTCGCAGAGCTGCGTCGTTCGCGGACCCCACAACGCGGCAGAGATGGCGCGAACGGATATCGACGAGCAAGGTCGCGATCGCGAACCGTAAGTAGAGGGCGTAACAACCCCGAGTGGTTATGCTACTATCATTTTAAGCATCGTACCAAAGCTACTAAATGTGTCGAAACGTGTAACTGGAAGGAGCCGAAAAACACTACCACATCGGAAAACTAGGTGTGATACAACCTGTGGCGGAAGTTTGTATCAACACGTCAAATCGCCTTTGTGTGTTGGACAAAAACAGTGGACTAAGATTTTTAATAGACACTGGCGCAAACGTTTCCGTGATTCCTGTATCTAAGTGCCGTTCCAAGGATATCGCGAGTGACAAGTACAAACTCTATGCGGCTAATGGAAGCGAGATAGAAACTTATGGTATGCGTAATTTAATTTTAGATCTAGGTTTAAGACGAGCTTTCCGATGGACATTCATCGTAGCGGCTGTCAAACAGCCTATAATAGGGGCAGATTTTTTAACCCATTATAGGTTGTTGGTTGATTTAAGCACGCGAAAGCTAGTAGATCAACTTACGCGTCTAAATACGATCGCTTCTATTGTTTGTCATAATGATTGTGAATCATCCATTAAAACAGTAATTAATAATAATATCTGGCATGATATACTGTGCGAGTACCCGGACGTCACTAAGTTAGTATCTTATAAGGACATACCTAAGCATTCGGTGTGCCACCATATCGAAACTACGGGGCCACCGATATACGCTAGGGCGAGACCGCTACCTCCAGACCGTTACATGAAGGTTAAAGCGGAATTTCAAAATATGTTAGATTTAGGCATATGTCAGCCATCTAAAAGTCCTTGGGCGAGTCCATTACACGTGGTACCCAAGAAAAATGGGGAAATTCGCCCGTGTGGGGACTATCGGAGGTTAAATGCTATAACTAAGCCCGATCGTTATCCGATTCCGCGCATTAACGATTTTAAGTATTTAGTGGCTGGAAAAAAAACTATTTTTAGTAAATTGGATTTAAATAGAGCGTATCATTTTATACCAGTTGCCCCGGAGGACGTTGAAAAAACCGCAATCATTACACCGTTTGGACTTTTTGAATTTCCGCGGATGACGTTTGGTTTACGCAACGCAGCTCAATCGTTTCAGAGATTCATGGATACGATAGTGCTGCGTGGCTTCGATTTCGTTTTTAATTACATAGATGATGTCTTTATAGCGAGTGAATCAGCGGAAATTCATAAAGAGCACCTGAAAGCGATTTTTCAAAGATTCGATAAGTACGGCGTGACAATTAATGTTTCAAAATGTGTGTTTGGGGTGTCCAAATTAGACTTCTTAGGGTATGAAGTTTCGAGGGATGGCGTTCGCCCGCTCGACAATAAAGTGCAAGCTATTGTAAATTTTCCGAGACCCGAAAACGTTGAGCAATTGCGTCGTTTTCTCGGTATGGTTAACTTTTACCGTGCACATATTCCTAAGGCAGTTGATTGCCAGGCGGAATTAAATAGTTATTTACATAATACTAAGAAGCGAGATAAAACAATAATTACGTGGACCGATAAGGCCAACGAGGCATTTGAGAAATGTAAGGAAAGCTTAAAAAGCGCCATTACATTGTCTTACCCATTACAGGATGCTAATTTGTCATTAATGTGTGACGCGTCAAACACTAGCGTAGGTGCAGTTTTACAACAACAGATAAATAAATCCTGGAGACCGTTGGGATATTTTTCTAAAAAATTAACGTTAACAGAGGTTAAATACTCAACTTACGATAGGGAATTGTTAGCAATATATATGGCCATCAGACACTTTAGAAATTTATTAGAAGGCCGCAATCTAGTAATTTTTACGGATCACAAGCCTTTAACATACGCTTTTACGAAGGTTAATAGTGATAAGGAAAGTCCTAGACGAATTCGTCAACTTTCCTATATCAGCGAATTCAGTACCGATATTCGTTATATACACGGTAATCAAAATGTAGTAGCAGATGCGTTGTCAAGGATAGAAACTATAAGTTGTCCCACGACATTAGATTACACTGAGTTAGCGGAATCGCAATCCAGTGACGAATACCTACAGCACGCGCTGCAAGTATCGGATGACAATTTACAGTTTAAACAATTTTACCTACCAGATTGCGAGAAACAAATATATTGTGAGGTATCATCTAACAGAATTAGACCTTATTTACCTGAAAAATTTCGTATGATAGCTTTTCGTTCAGTACATGACCTTAGCCATCCTGGCATTAAAAGTAGTAAGCAATTGATCAAACAAAAGTTCTTTTGGCCAAATATGGATCGAGACATTGCTAAGTGGGCAAGAGCATGTATACGGTGTCAAAAAGTCAAAATTAATAGGCATACTTTTTCAGGTATAGGTGAATTTGAACGAGTAGATCGTTTTCAACATTTACACATTGATATAGTGGGCCCTTTGCCAATATCAGCTGATGGTTATAAATATTGCATAACGATGTTAGATCGCGCTACGGGATGGCCTGAGGCCGTACCCGTTCAGAATATCACAGCGGAGACGGTAGCTAGAGTAGTATTTGAGTGTTGGATATCTCGTTTTGGCTGTCCTTCGAAGCTTACAAGCGACCAAGGAAGACAATTTGAGAGTGATTTGTTTAATAACCTCATGAAGTATTTGGGTATACACAAACTTCGTACTACTCCTTACCATCCACAAAGCAATGGCATGATAGAACGTTGGCATAGAGCACTAAAAGTGGCTCTCATGACACGTTTACAATGCAACAATTCCTGGGTAGATGAACTTCCGATCGCGTTATTAGGTCTACGTTCAGCTACTAGAAGTGACAGCGGCGTGAGCGCAGCTGAGTTAACCTACGGTAAAGCGATTCGATTGCCGGGTGATTTTTATGATGATACTCAGTTATGTACTTCGGACTCGGAATATTTACAGTTGCTTAGGGATGCTATTAATAAATTAAAACCGCGACCAAAGATCCATGGTAATTCGCGATCATTATTTGTGTCTAGCGATCTAAATACTTGTAAGAGCGTATTTGTAAGAAATGATCTACTGCGAAAATCACTGCAGCCGCCATACGAAGGTCCTTATAATGTAATCAGAAGGAAAGGAAAGACTTTTACTATTAAGATAGGAGATAAGGAATCTTGTATTTCTATCGATAGGCTTAAACCTGCTTTTGTACTTGACGAGATGCCGTCAGATAATTTTAATGATAGTAACAGTTTTAATAATTTTTGTGACTTGAATAAAAATAGTTTCAGTTCTAATAACACAGCCACATCTAGTAAAATTCTATGTCCTAGAACATCACGAAGCGGCCGTGTCATCAGGCCACCTGCTCGTTTTGTTTAGTAGACATTTTTGATGCAACACGAGTATTGAAATGTGAGTAATTATGTAGGTCAGTTACTTTTTCTTTTTGCTACTTTACTTTATACTTTATATACATTGTTTTAAGTTACGTTTTTATAAAAAATAATAATACTAGAACTTTTAATTTTATTTTATTGTACCTAATATTACGAAAGTATTGGTAATCATGTTTAATGAAAATGACAGTGCAACAATACTCATGCAATCTAGCATATTTTTAGAAAATATTTATTGTTTTATATTAAACACGGTCAGCGACCTATGCCACCCCAGTACTTAACTTAGGTCAGCATATACATCGCTGCCATTTATTTTTCTTAGGTTTTTCGTTATTTATATATATATTATTTTTTATTTTATTTTTTTTTGTTAAGGGGGGAATGGTGTAGGGACATGTAATATTGTAATGTTCATGTCAGCAATTAAAATGAGATCGAGTGAATCGCGAGAGTGTGAGTGTTGCATTTCAGCGAAAAAATATGTATATAGAGACGGCTGCGTCCGTCGTAAGTACACACAGTCTGAAATATACACAGTTAACGGAACACGTATTTTATTCCATAGTCCCAGATCTGTATAGGTAACCCTTTACATTACCTAAATTATGAAAAACACGTCGCCGAAAATACTTATTTTAGTTAGTTTAAAATCGAAAATTGTTTGTTTATTAAATTAGCAATATTTAGTGACTTTAAGAATTGTAATTAACTTTACCCTCCATAAATTTGTTATTGTCGCCTCAATTGTGAATAAATCGAAGAAGTTTACTCCGGTGTTTTACTTGAAATCTTATGTATATTTTACCTAATTGTATTTCTTGAACGAAAGTTTAAAAAACTCTTCTTAGTGCTCATCAACTTTATACACCGAATACATGAGTTCCTTTCTTCCAAGATGGTAGTCAAGGCGCTGTATGGGCGGATTTTTTTTATTTCCGGTTGCTTTTATAGCAAGACGTCTGACAGTAGACATGTTGCCTTCAGCGGCTGTAATACTTAATTTTTTAAGACCCGTCTTGAAAGCTCGACCCGAGAGACACGAAACCTTCGTTTAAAGCGTCATCTATTCTATGTTACTATCGTCAGCGTTAAAAATGAAAAAAAATCCAGCCAAGTCCAATTCTATCTCTCCCAAGATGGGTTCCGTCCCATCCGTATTCCGTATCTAAAAAACGGTTAAAAATTACATTTGTTGTATGTAATATAAATGTCTATTTTATTATATTTATAGTAATTGTAAACCCCCTTAAATTAGGGTCCCCCTTAAATATCTATTTTATTATATTTTCATAATAGTATTTGTTGTTATAGCGGCAACAGAAATACATCGTCTGTGAAAATTTCAATTGTCCAGCTATCACGGCTCAACGGATATACAGCCTGCTAATAAACAGTCGGACAGACAAATAGACGGACAGTGAATTATAGTAATAGAGTCTCTTTTTACCCTTTAAGTTTACTTATAATACCAAGAAATATCCTTGCAAGTTGTGAAAATACAAGCGATTCGGACAAAATCTTAAATGAAGCTTGAACAAATGTTTTGTTACTCCGGACTTTTTAAAATTAAGCTACAAAGAAAATGTATTTCTATTTTTTCCATTTTATATACTTCTCAGAATAAAACATTCCAAATAATCAATTCCACGTCTTGAAAATATTTAATCTTTAAACAACTAAGGAAATAAATCGTCTATTGGCATCTTAAGCAGGTCTGTAGCAGCACGCGGTGGAATTTGTAATTATTTTTTGCAATTCACGGAATGATGAAAATAACGGGAGATATTTTCATCTTCCGTAGACTTTTTATGTTTCATTAGCTAAAGTGCCTGTTAAGTGCAAAAAATCAGCCGCCTAAGCGTCGGTAAAAACGGCCTTGATCCGAAGCCCAATTAATTTGTTCCAATTTCTTGCTTAGAATATTTATAAGCTTGAATATATTTATGAGTATTGAACTGTAACACAGTCATAAAATAGTTTTTTACAAACTAGTATACCAAATAACCAATTTATTTTTCAACTCGCATACAGTTACCACCAAACTTAACTACACCAAACTTAACCACTAAATTTAAAATATAAATATTTTTTACTCAGGCGTAACTAGTCATAAGTCGTAAGTAGTCGTTATTATCTAATATATAAAATTCTCGTATCACAGTTTTTGTTGCCAAACTCCTCCGAAACGGCTTGACCGATTTTTACCAAATTTTATATGCTTATTCAGTAGGTCTGAGAATCGGCCAACATCTATTTTTCATACCTCTTAAGGGTTGTCCACCCTTAACATTTTTTTTATTTTTTATATGGCAAAACAACGTTTGTCGGGACAGCTAGTAGCAGTTATAAAAGTGCATGTTGTGATTTGAAGCAAAGGTATATATACTTATACGGTCCTTTTTTAACTTTATTTATTTTTACTTTGAAACACATCTATTTACACTATATACAAAACAAAATATTAAAAATAAATAAAACATATTTAAAAAAAAAAGTAAATAAAGTAAAAGAAAATAAAAAGGAATTATAAATAAAACAAAGAGTCCATATCACTGCGGCGTTACCTCTTTGTATGGCCAAACTGATTCTTTGGCCAAAATACGCACCAGCCCTTGGGTCTCCTGAAGCGTTAACCAGTCGCGACGATAGTTCTTTGCAGAACCGTCGTGCTTCTGGCCCCCATGGACCTAAAGTCTCTACCGCAAACGGCACAAATATGTAACCTTCCCCAAAAGCTGCATATTTGCGCCGCTTAGCAGATTCGGCCGTTTCTGCCGCACCACATGGTCGCGTCGAGGTCACCGATATATGAGATGGAGCCAGCGTATCAACGCAGGTTGCATCCCATACAAGTGACCTCCCCTGTTTCCAGGGAACGAGTGTCATACCGTCAGGCCTCTTGCCATCGTCACGTGCTATACCGTTCGGCTCAAGGATAGCCGGCACGTTGACGGTAACAAGGGCCCTTCGGATGATGTCGTTGACGCAAGCGTGACGTGGCAAACGGCCTGCACTTCGGCGGCAAGACAGTCCATGATGGCCAAACTGGGTGACGTTTTCCCCACAGAGACAGCGGTGTGGCTCGTTTGTTTTTACACCTAAACGCAGGCAAACACAAATGGAAAAACTTAAATCATCTAAAAACGTACCTAAGTTATATGATGGTAAAGCCTGCAACCAAAATCCTGACTCCTTTTCAGAGACTGCTAAAAGACGAGCCCTATCTTTAAGATATTGAGTGGAGTGAAAAAGTTTATCAAAAGATAATTTGCAAATCGGTTCGTCCCACAGTCTCTGAACAATTTTTGATTCTGGATAAATTTGGCCTGGGCAGGCCAATGTCCAGGCTGATTTGGCATCATTCACATAGGCTACCTCGTGATTGATAAGAGACTTGTTAAGTATTTTATCAATCAAATCTTGGGTGCTATGTGAAGAGGCCAAAAAGCTGGTAAAGCTACACTGGAAATTTTGCGAATTCCCACACCTCCGAACCTTATAGGAAGAGAAGCCTGAGACCATGAATTTTCCGAAAGATGACAATTTAAAACTCGTTCCAGGGTATTTTTAATGATAGAATCCACGGAATTTTGAATATTTGATAATTTGAAAATCGGACTACACCTACATATATATGTAAATCTTGGAACGAAAAGACAGTGTCGGATGATAAACATAGCCATATGTGATTTAATTTCGAAAAGTCTGTGTGAAATTTCATCAAATTTATGAATATATTGACCAATGAGAGGTGTCACAGACTCAAGAAATATTGGAGCACCAAGAAGTTGAAGTGAATTTTTATTTAAAATTTTGATGCCGGGAGCTATTTCATTAAATTTCTCAATAATACTAGATTTTTCCGAGCTGTCCAAATTTTCTTTGATAAAAAGTTCACATTTTGAAGAATTAATATTAAGACCTATCGCAAAAAAAATTTCAATGATAACTTTTAGATCTGAAATAACTGTATCCACTTCCCCTCCTAAGGTGCCATCATCTAGATACCAAACATTTAATTTAGAATTTAGTCGTGATATTATGGGATGAATGGCTAGACTAAAAATGGCCGGCCCAAGTGGATCGCCTTGCTGGCAACCAACCGAAGAAAGAATTTCATTAGTTTTATACATTAATTTAGATGGGGAACTATAACATTGCCAAAGATAATTGAAAATTGAGGGAGTATGCGTTTTAATTGCTTGTAGCAAGGCGCCCCTATCTATCGAATTAAATGCATTTTTTATACTTGAATCTGGCGATAATGCAGACTAGCCCGTCTGATTAAACCTGGTTTAAAGAGTTAATAGAAAAACCCTGCGAAGTAATGGTTTCCTTTATTATTTTTCAAGTGAAATCTTATTTAGGCGCGTTGATCTTTATTAACAAGACATGGTCTTTCAGACCTGAATGCCTTCTGGTGAACCTTCGGGAGTACAAGCTATTAAATGTTCAGACATTGATGTTTGAAGTGAGACCATTTATCAAAGTTAACAAAATACTCGATGTAAAAAAACATAAGACTGGAACGCGACACTGATAAATTATGTCGTGCTAGTAATGTTTAAAAACATATACATTGAACCCAGTGAATTGCTAAAACGACTTTCAAAAGAACACGAAGGTGATACGAGGATTTGTGATTTATATTTCATGTTGAATGTCTTTTTTACTGTATTACGAGCTTGTTCACATTTTACTAACAATTATTTACTTAGAAAACACAAAACAAAAGCTTAATATAATTAATATCAACTTACGTACGTATGTTCTTACGTACTTATCTATATTCTATATTCTATATTCTATTCTATATATCTATATATCTATATATTCTATATATATCTTATCTATTCTATATATATAATAAAACTGTAGAAAAGGTTTTTGTTGTCCGGCTTTAACGCAAAAACTACTGGACGGATTTTGATGAAACTTTTTTTGTTATATAGCTATTAGTCCTCGGCAACATATAGGCTATAATTTATTATAGAAATTTATGTCTGTCTGTCTGTTGAAAGATAAAATATATAAAAAATATAACCTAGACACTTGAAATTTGGTATAGGGGTTCTTTTTATGATGTAAGTGAGCAATTTAAAAGAATTTTCGAATTATTCGCCGGTTAGGGGGATCAGAATTGAGAAAAGTTTGTATGAAAATACGTCAATTTTTATGTTAACTTAATGATACTTAGTATTTATCTATCTGGTTTGATATAATAAAAAGGCTGTATCCCTACACTAAGAACATCATCCCCTAAGGGGATAAAATAGGGGTTAACATTTTTTTTCTTAAGGCCGCCAAATTTAATGCAAGTTTAATTAAATAAAGTATTTGGTTTTGTAATAATTTTAATAAAATAAGCGTCTAAGGAAAACCCTAAGAGGGAAAAATATGAGTAGTAAAATAAATTGCATGCCGTTAATTGTAAATAGAAACTCAATGAAACTTAGTATATAGCTATGCGGTTTGATATCTGACAGTTATCTGGAGGGGTACGACTGGTTTCCTTTGGAAGGGGAACTCTTAAAATTTTGTTCTCTTCAAAGGTCAGTTATCAGATGCCATGGAATAGTGAGGATTTCGCTTTTTCCGCACTGGCCTATTTATCCAACGGTGGGTCACAACCCAACGCTCCTACCGAAACCATTTTAATCTCGCGCCCTTGGGCCATGTTCCAGACCAAAAGTCTATTGTCGGTATAATCAACATTTTTTGTAAAACGGGAACTGTCGTGGAAGACCCAGGCAGGCATACGGCCCTTCAGAGCGGCAGAAAATGGCGACGCAGTGAAACAGTCCAATCACCACAGCGCTCTGCTCGCAATCAATGCGTAGGTCCTTGGTTTGTCGGGTTCTGTGTGGCAAATTCTTCACGAAGACCGTAATTTCCGTCCCTATGAGTTTTTTTTTTTGCGATATTCTTAGTTAAGGTTATCATGCCATGGTGTTTTGATGAAAACAAGCCGACGGGGTGCTTCATCTCTCTCAGAAGCGATAAGGAGTGGCCGCCTCGATCACCAGATTTGAACCCGTGCAACTTCTTTTTGTAGGGTTATCTGAATTCCCGGGTCTTTAACAACCGTTCAAGGACTCTTGATGACCTGAAAGTCAACATTCGCGAGGAAGTGTCCAACATATTGGAGCGGGTAATGCAAAACACGCGAAATCAGTTCACTCAGTGTATTGACAGTGCTGACGTTAGTTTGAAAGTCCGCTTACTTTAAAGAAATCTTATCAATTAGATGCAATGCAACACCTAATTAAATGCCTTTAGAAAATCCCTCAGAGGAATAATAATCCGAAAGTCTAATAATTCTAACTCCTAATCTTTGTACATTAGGCTATATTGTTAGTAGTAATATAATACTTTTCTAACTGTTTATGGAAAATCAAACCCAAGCATAATAAGTGGCAGAAAGTTCGCATGGAAGTCCAGCAATTTTTAAGTTAGACACAAGAACTGAAGGGGTTGTATTTTGTGTTGTCACAAATAGCCCAATATCAGAATTCTATGAATAGGTGACGTGGTACAAACTTTATTAATGGGCATTGGTGAAATCTTTTATAAATCCTATAAGACAAAACATTTCTTAAAGATTGACATATTTATCTTATGTTTAGCCACTGCACAAACATAATGAACCATGCATTTCACCATTTCACATGAGGAAATAACGATTAAAGAGTAAATTAAGTAAAACTTCCAATTCCGCCAATGTTAAAGTAAACAATATGGAAATTGGTATTTGTCCCTTTGTAGTAAAAGTGACGAAATATTGAATTTGCGGGGCAGGAGAGGGAGATAGCAACTAATCGCCCGATGCGCAGCCGGAGAGTACGTCACCCAAGGAAGGTTGCCGCTCCTTCTCTGAGTTCGGACACGTTTTTGGCAACTTACACGAACAAAACCTAGGCGTTGATTACAGAGTCTCTTACCACAGCGATATTTGATAAGTATACTTCCAGAACGCACACATTTCATAAAAAGTACAGGAACTCTAGCGATATCTCAAAGAAAATCTCCTTCAAAGGGGTCCAACGCCAGCCAGACTATGGTAGAATGCAAAATCGTGTCCTTAGCCGCGCCACATAGCTTTCAAAGAAAAGTTCCTATTTTTATCCACGGTTAACCTGCCTAGGTTAACTGTCTGTGACAGAAGGAAAATCATGCCAGATATGTTCACAATAAATTAAAAAAAAAATGGTTAAAATTTTGTAGAGCAATTCCACATTTTTGGAGTTAGCATAAGATTTAGGTTTCGTATTAGAAATAAAAAATGATATTATTCGGAAACTTAGACTTCGTACATGTAAATTTATTGATTAAAACATTCTGCACTGCTGGACATAGGCCTACCCTGAACTATGTCGGACAGTGGATTTTAAGTCTACTGGATGGATAAATATTGTTATAGTCCACGCGGACGAAGTCGCGGGTACTGATTGTGTTAGATATAAGTTTGGATACAATAAATAAATAATATAGAGGAGAAACACGCATAACTTTAGATTTTCAGTTTTTAGGCGGAACGAAGTTCGCCGGGTCAACTAGTATATAATAAAACTGTAGAAAAGTTTTTTGTTGTCCGGCTTTAACGCAAAAACTACTGGACGGATTTTGATGAAACTTTTTTTGTTATATAGCTATTAGTCCTCGGCAACATATAGGCTATAATTTATTATGGAAATTTATGTCTGTCTGTCTGTTGAAAGATAAAATATATAAATAATATAACCTAGACACTTGAAATTTGGTACAGGGGTTCTTTTTATGATGTAAGTGAGCAATTTAAAAGAATTTTTGAAATATTCGCCCGTTAAGAGGATCAGAATTGAGAACAGTTTGTATGAAAATACGCCAATTTTTATGTTAACTTAATGATACTTAGTATTTATCTAGCTGGTTTGATATAATAAAAAGGCTGTATCCCTACACTAAGAACATCATCCCCTAAGGGGATAAAATAGGGGTTAACATTTTTTTCTTAAGGCCGCCAAATTTAATGCAAGTTTAATTAAATAAGTTATTTGGTTTTTTAATTAAATAAAATAAGCGTCTAAGGAAAACCCTAAGAGGGAAAAATAGGAGTAGTAAAATAAAATGCATGCCGTTAATTGTAAATACAAACTCAATGAAACTTAGTATATAGCTATGCGGTTTGATATCTGACAGTTATCTGGAGGGGTACGAGTGGTTTCTTTTGGAAGAGGAACTCTTAAAATTTTGTTCTCTTCAACGGTCAGTTATCAGATGCCATGGAATAGTGAGGAAGTCGCGTTTGCCGCAAATTTACCTTAAACGGGTTGAAGTCAGGGTATCAGCGTGGGGCTTCAAGGGTTGAAATTGCAAATTGAATTTGCGGGGCAGGAGAGGGAGATAGCAGCTAATTGCCCGATGCGCAGCCGGAGAGTACCCGTCACCCAAGGAAGGTTGCCGCTCCTACTCTGAGTTCGGACACGTTTTTGGCAACTCACACGAACAAAACCTAGGCGTTTGTTATAGAGTCTCTTACCACAGCGTTTTTTGATAAGTATACTTCCAGAACGCACACATTTCATAAAAAGTACAGGAACTCTAGCGATATCTCAAAGAAAATCTCTTTAAAAGGGGTCCAACGCCAGCCAGACTATAGTAGAATGCAAAATCATGTCCTAAGCCGCGCCAAATAGCTTACAAAGAAAAGTTCCTATTTTTTTTCACGTTTAACCTAGGTTAACTGTCTGTGACAGAAGGAAGATCACGCCAGATATGTTCATATTGTGAACATATAATTCAAAAAAATGGTTAAAATTTTGTAGAGCAATTTCACATTTTTGGAGTTGGCATAAAATTTAGGCTTCCTATTAGAAATAAAAAATAATATTATTGTTCGAAAACTTAGACTTCGTACATGTAAATTTATTGATTAAAACATTCTGCACTGGTGGACATAGGCCTCCCCTGAACTATGTCGGACAGTGGATTTTAAGTCTACTGGATGGGTAAATATTGTTATAGTCCACGCGGACGAAGTCGCGGGTACTGATTGTGTTAGGTATAAGTTTGGATACAATAAATAAATAAATGATATAGTTTAGATTTTCGCATAAGTTTAGATTTTCGGTTTTTAGGCGGAACGAAGTTCGCCGGGTCAACTAGTCATATAATATGTATATTGCAAGCGATTGGTTAATAAGAAAAAGGTTATAAACAAAGTTATATATTACAATATCATAATAATATCTGTAATAGTATTTGTTTGTACCGTATATATCTATCTCAGGTATGTTCTCAATGTGTTCGTAGACAACTTTGTCGGTGTTTGGAATCATTTGCCTAAATTGACGTTTGTGACATCCCCGACGACACGCCGGTACCGTCTGGGCTCCTTTTCATAAAGCCTAAAATATTTCCCGAGATGGCAAGTCATCTCTGCGGATATTTGAACGTTATCAGCAAGATCGACGCCAAGAAAAACTTACATTGGTTACGTATGGAAATAAAACATACCCCAAAAGCTATACGTTAAGCTAATACATTACATGCGATCGCCACGTCAGTCTATATATTTAAAACTGTAAGGATTTGTCATATTGATATGGTCACTATAAGATGTTGTTAGGTTACATAATTACATAACAACTTAAGACAAAAATTCCCTTAAGTGGGGATTGAATAATTTAATATCCGACTTGGTATTACATGGATCTCACAACTTTTTTTCGGTAAAACAACTCAATAGCGAGACTTGGTTTTTCGACAAGTATTGTTTTTATGCGACCTCTTTTACAGAAGCTTTGGCACGCAAGGCATTCCAACCTAATTTTTGTAGCGAAACATTGTGAGCTAACAAAGCTTAGCCTTAGATTAGTTATTTCATCAAGTTTTATCATATTTTTCCTATAATCTGTACCTGTGTCTTATTCAGTAATTCGGGTATCCCTCTATTAATTCCAGTTTGTGTAGCAAATTACCATAGATACTCCACAATTATGGGATGTTTGCCTCCGAGCTGTTTCATTAGCATACAACAAATACAACTCCAATCAACTTTTATTTTTACATACTTAACTATTAGCGCAGAGCAACGATGCAATAGAAATGCTTTATAGTTATGGCTATTATGGCTGTCGGCTGCAGTTCACTTAGATAACTGAATAACAAATTAATTATATGCGGGCCACGGGTGCCGTTTTTATACATGGCGTTGCATATTAGTGTAAAATGTTTAATTAATAAAAGATGTACAAAATATTCATAATTTTGGAAAGGTCTGTAAAAATCATCTCAAGCATTCCGTAGTTAAGACACGCACCCGTAGAACTTTGTTGTGATTTGTAACCTGTATATACGGTGATTTATCTGATGTTTATCTGATGCTTAATGTTCACTATTGATAGTAGAAATCTGGTATCAATTTTAAATAAAAGTTTTATGGTTGATTGAATAATTGCATTACTTGCAAGAATTTCATTACATTACTATCACCAAAAATTATAAATCATGCCAAATTATTTAGTAGCTACAGAGTACAATAATCGCCGGTGATAGCCGAAATGGGACCGTCTATACCGCCACAATCGAAGTAATTAATACTTTACCATTAACAATTTATATATAGTTCGTTACATGACAATTCTAGTAGATGTTTTGCCATTTTTCCACTATACCCGCACCTACCCCCACAACCTAATTGCGGTCTTTGTTCAAAGCATATTAATATGGAGGAGCGTGATTGCTGGGGAGAAGTGACCAAAGAACTAACACTACATACCTATGGCTTGAAAGGCTTAGATGGAATAATGACCAAGATATTATTACACTTATATATGAAGTAGGTCAAATGATGTTTTTAGATAAATAATATCAATAGGTAAATAAATTATTGGCCAATTTTAGTATATAATTTATTTACCTATAGGTATATAATAGAATATACTTTCATTTAAATAAATCATTTCATCTGATAACTGTCACGGCAATGCGTAAAAATAATTTCTTTGATATCCGCCATATTGAATTTAGATTGATTAAATTTTACTACTGACACCTAGACCATTAATTCTAATGAGATTTATGGTTTAGGTGTCAGTAGTAAGATTTAACTCATTCAATTTTTTTTCATCAGCCATTTTATTATACATACGTACTGCAGAAGATTGTAACAAAAGAGAGTAAAGAAAATTTTAATGAAACTTATTAAATGCAAAATTAGTATGTAGCCAATAACATTGCATTTATAATCTACGATAATGGCTTTCTGATATGACATAAATCATAAATCCATTATGATATCTCATACGCTCTTTGAAGAGGCAACGTGAATCGCAACGAGCTCAAAAGAATATAATTTCGTGTAGATGACGTGCAGTTAGCGTCCCGAAAGCTCCGCTGTTATCGGAGGTAATTACAATTAACCTTGCCTTTGTCATTTAAAGGTTTAAGTTTGAGAGCCCTCTGTATGAGATTAGCGACATTTTTTATAGTAAAGTATCGTTACTCATATGTTTTACATTACAGTTAGTTATCTGTTATTTCATATTTATATTAAAACTAGCTGTCCCGTTGTTTTGCCATATAAAAAAATAAAAAAAAAAATGTTAAGGGTGGACAACTCATAAGGGGTATGAAAAATAGATGTAGGCCGATTCTCAGACCTACTGAATAAGAGATTTTTATATATTAGATATTACTTACAATCTTTCACCTTTATACTTTTTATTAGTAAAATTCAATGAAGGTTTATTCTTACGACTACGTTCTGTATTTTTATCAACCAATGGATCGCCGGCTTTGAAGGAGGACTCTTTACGCAACTTGCTTCAAGAGCCTCATGTCATAACAATCCGAGAATACTCCCAAGGAAGCTCACTCCACAACGACCGTACATTTTTATCATCGATGAAAGAACAATTTTGGTACAACAGAAAATTTTACCCGTTCCATTAGCACAATAGATAATATTTGCCTTTATACAATATTAATGCATTGTCCTCATCGACAAAGCATAATACGGAAACAGAAAATTGATATCATGCTTCTGAGGAAAATTTCCATGAAAAACAGGAAAATAAGCTTATATATTCTAGCCGATATACAAATACTACTGACATTACTTACTAGGAAATAGGTGTGGCGGTTGGTACCTCCTCAGTCGAACACTGGTTCGACTGGTAGCAGTTAATAATAAAAACTATTTTAACTTGTTATTGGTTTACTTTATTGGTTGTATGATTCTTCCACAACAGTCGTAATAAAGAGACAAATATGATATTTATGATCCAAAGTACTTGTACATGATATTTTTGTGATTCTTTGGTTTCTTAAACATCAGAAGACGAGAAACTAGAATTGATTATACTACGTACACCAAACTATTTGCGCCACTTTATCAACAAAGCATATTTATAAGTAATGCTTAGTAAGCAATGCTTAATAATTCACTAATAGTAAGTAGTAGTACGTACAAGCTATTGCTAAATTTTGTAGGTATTTTGATTCATATAACAACTTACTTTGTTACAAAATATGTATTTTACGTCAAAATATTACAATCCTGTTTATTTGCCTGTTATAACCATGTATCGCCATACCTAGTGGGGTTATGATGAAAATTTGAAGTATAATTATAAACCTCATTGAATAATTTTAGGTACATAAAGTTAAACAAAAGTAATTATGTTTCTTATACGTTATTTAAAATCGAACCGTGAATTATTTATAGCGAACCAACCGGATCGAAGTGAAGCTCACATACGAGTAAGAATAATTTAGAGAAAAGCGGACATTTCATTGACACAGTCGTGACACATTTCCACTTCCGTCGCTTCTCGATGACGTCCGCATTCTGATGCCTCCTTTGTCCTAAAATAAAAAGGCTGTCGTATCGATAGACAACGTTCGACTTTCGTAAGAAGGGCTGTGTTTGGATATTTTTTGTTGGCAATATTTTAATGTAAGTTTTTGTCAATGATATTTATTTATTTAATATTTGACTATAATATACGTATATTTCGAAAACATTATAATATATAACCTAAATTTACAATTTATTTACTAAAATTTACAATTATAAATAGAATAAATGAGCCAAATCGCTGCCCCTTGGAAATGTACCCAAGACACTAGCAGCATTACCTCGCTGTATTGCTAAACTTATTTGTTGGCCGAGGTAAGCTCCAGCTCTCGGGTCACCGGAGGCGTCAATCAGGCGCGAAGACAATTCTTTGTAAAATTGTTTCGCTTCTGGTCCCCACGGTCCCATTGTCTCTACTGCAAACGGCACAAATATGTAGTCCTTAGAAATGGCTGCATATTTGCGCCGCTTCACAGTTTCTGCAGATTCGGCTGCCGCACCAGCGTGCATCGAAGTTGCCTGTATATGAGATGGCGCCAATGTATCAACACATGTACCATCCCATATCAAGGACTTCCCCTTTTTCCAGGGCACGAGTGTCAAACCATCCGGTCGCTTGCCATCATCACGTACAATACCTTTCGGCTCCAGAGTAGCCGGTACGTTGATGGTGACAAGAGCCCGACGGATGACATCGTTGATGCTCGCGTGGCGCGACATCCGGCCAACACTGCGTTGACAAGACAGACCGTGATGACCTGCCCGATCAACACCTTCTCCACAGACACAACGATGTGGCTCATTAATTTTTAACCCAAGTCGCAGGCACAAACATAGGGACAATGTTGTATTATCTAAAAGTGTCCCTATGTTGCTCGATGGAAGAGCCTGTAGCCAGAAACCGGACTCACGTTCTGAAACTGCTAATAGACGTGCCCGCTCTGTAATATCAACTGAAGAATTTAAAAGTAATTCATGAGTTAATTTACAGAAGGGCTCATCCCACAATTTTTGAATACTTAATAATTTGGGAAAATTTTGATTTGGGCAGGCCAACGACCAAGCAGATTTAGCTTCACTCATATACGCAACATCATAATTAATTAGTGTTTTTGTCAATATTTTTGAAACTAATTGTTGCGTACTATGAGTCGAAGATAAAAAAGCTGGAAGAGAAATACTAGAAATTTTGCGTATACCCAAACCACCGTATCTAATAGGTAAAGAGGCTTGGGTCCAAGCTCGGTCCGAAATATGACAATTAAATAAAGTTGATAGTGTACTATGGATAATAGAATCAATTTCAGTTAAAAGATTAGTGAATTTGAAAAAAGGGCTGCATCTAAGAAAATAAACAAATTTAGGGGCGAAAAGACAACTACGGATGATAAACAAGGCCATATGAGAGTTAATTTTAAATAATCTCTCTGAAACGCAATGAAATTTTCTAATTTGATTTTCAGTAAATGATTTTAAAGAATCTACAAAAATTGGTGCACCTAGTATGGTAAGGGAGTCCTTATCTAGAATTTTAATGTTAGGTGCCAAAACGTTAAATTGGTTAAGAATTTGTAGTTTTTCTTCTTGGGATTTATTTGAATTAATAAATAATTCACATTTCGAAAAATTTAAATCGAGACCAATTTCACTAAATTTTTTTGTTAGAAATTCTAAATCACCAAGGACTGAACTCACCTCACCACCTATTGTGCCATCATCTAAATACCAGATGTTAAATTTGGAATTTAATTGTGTAATAATAGGGTGAATAGCTAAACTAAAAATGGCCGGCCCAAGGGGGTCACCCTGCTGACAACCAACTGCTGACCAAATGGAATGGGTTCGGTACATTAATTTTGAAGGTGAACTGTAACATTGCCAAATATATTTGTATATAGACGGTACATTTTTTTTAATTTCTTGTAGCATGGTGCCCCTATCGATTGAATTAAATGCATTTTTGACGTCTAACTTCAATAAAACTTCACCTCCATTATTTAATAAAAAGGTACGTGTTGCGTGGACTGCAGCCTCACACCCACCTTTGCTTCCAAAGCCAAGTTGTTCTGGTGCACATTTGTCATTGATTGTTTTTACAATTGACTTGCAGCAAACTTTGGAAGCCAGGCGGCGAAACGTGCAACCCACTGCAATAGGCCTTATACCGCCATCTTTTTTTTGTAATGCACAAACATTGGCACCGTATAAGATGGCGGTAATGTTATTATTTATTTTTCCTTCAAGCATTAAGTTTATCAGACAAGTAATGTCTTCAAGTAAGGCTCTGCCAGCTTCGCCTGTAGCACCACAAGTAAGATCTTTCAAATGTTGTGGTGAAAGACCATCCAGGCCTCCAGCAGAGCCATTCTTGAAAGACATTATTGCCGATAAAACTTGTTTTGCATTTACCTGTAAAACGCTGTCATCAGATAGTGGTGGATCTGGGAGTTGAAGTTTTAAAGGAGCAGACGGATGTTTGTCTTTAAGGGCCGAAAGAGTATCGTGACAGTCCGGAGCGATGGTGTCATTAGAAAATAACAAAGTTGATGCACCTTTGACATCACCCTCATTTACTTTGTTTTCAATTTTCTGGTAAATATTTTTCTGAAAAATGTTTTTATTTTTAGTAAAAATGTCAAAAGATGTCGGGTTATTACAGTTATTTTTGATAATTTTAGTCAAAGATGCATTGCCTTCTTTTTTTGCATGTAATTTGAAATACGTGAATGTTAATAAATGCTCCCA
Source organism: Spicauda simplicius (assembly GCA_949699795.1). Classification (NCBI taxonomy): domain Eukaryota; kingdom Metazoa; phylum Arthropoda; class Insecta; order Lepidoptera; family Hesperiidae; genus Spicauda; species Spicauda simplicius. The sequence goes on along the minus strand of OX453071.1, from coordinate 309,107 downwards.
ACTTTCAATAGAATTTTGTAAAATTACGTTCCTAATACTTTGAGAAAGACTTGTAGCAACTGCAAAACGAGCACCTCTTGGTATTCTTTTTACTATTGCTACGTTATATTTAAAAAAGCTTAGAGTTTCTGAAAACGATTTATTTAATGATGTTGGACAAGAATTTGGAAGAGATGGTTGAAGGTGGGGCGTTGAACTATCATACTGCAAAGACACATCTTTATGTATCTTACCAATATGAATGTTTAATCCTCTTTTTCCTTTGAAAAACCGTGGCTGAGAGCATAAATTACATTTAACTGAATTTAGATAGGCAACATCGCTAGACGGGCTACAGGTACCTGTGCTTGAGATGGGAACAACAGGCATAAAAAACTATAACTATAAATGATATAAATTAAGATATAAAAGGTAATCTAAAAATATACACAGAAAATAATCACTACATCAATCACTTCACTTCACTGATGTTTTAAAACAATCCAAGACGTTGGACATATATTATTTTTTATTGTAAATGATGAGTAGAACTTCGAAAAATTATATTGTAGATTGTATTACTTGTAAAATATTTAGTTTTAGTTGTAAATAGTTTTCTGATGACAAAACTTCAATGTCAAATGTCTTCCAGGGATGGGGCAAATAGATTCCACAAAAATTATACTAATTGGAACTCATATCTTGAGTACTTATTTATTATTATGTTCATAGCGCTAATTTCCTTCCCTGTAACCGTAAATATATTATAATAAACTTTTATTTATTATTTATTTAATTTTATAAAATATTGATTTGACTGTCAGTATACTGTCAGTATTTAATAGTTTTTGTTGATCTCAACATTTACACTGAATACTAAATATACTTTTTTCCATTACAAATATAACGATAGCACTGTGACTAGGGTCTCTCGTTAGAAATTATGGAAATTTAATTTTTAAGTAATTTGGTTTCTTATTAGTCAAATGTATTATTTCAATTTTTCTAAGGGGAAAAATGCTCACCAACGATTTCTACGAGTTAATAATAATAATATTTAGTATGGGTGTTCTATCCTCATTCTCTTACATGGCAATTTTTGCAAATAGGAAAAAAAATATTGAATACTTTTGTTAAAGACGTCGGTGATGTACAAATCATCTGTATGAAGTTGATTACAGGTGTCCGTCCATGAGCGGAAGTGACTACTTACCATCAGGTCAGCTCCATGCTCGTTTGCTACTTCAGTCAGATAAAAAAACTAAGTATTTTTTGATTTGCCATGCCATTTCACTTCACCAACCGTTTTAATAATTTCCATTTGAATAAAATCTAAAACGTGAAAGTCGTTATTACATTTTACTCTACGCTCCTAAGAATAACGTGCGTCCGCGAATATTTCCAGATATTGCGAGTATTCCTGACAATATTTCCGCTTCCAGTTCATAGATGTAAAAGAGCCATCGTATCGATATTCATTCAGAGCTATTCAGGCAGCTGTACCCATTTCCTTTGATTTGGCTCCGTGACACTATATTTCGCCTGTATTGCCTGTAGGCTTTTGTGGTTTTTCGAGCTTTAGTCCTAGCAAAATACTGATACTTGATCAAATATAAGAACGTGAAGTTTTGAGTGACGACTTAAGTGACAAGTGATAAATTACGATAATAAGATCTGAGATGAAATTAAATGAAATGAAATGTTTGATTTTTGGTCAGGCAAATAAATAAATAAAAAATCTGTTTTGGGTCTACGAGTGTAAAAGGAAGTGTAGGTTCTTATTGTGGTAAACATTGATTAGTTATTTAATGCTATGAAAAAGATCTTAACTAAGTCAGGAAATTTTATGTGTACCTAAAGTTAGATATGAACGAAATGGCATGTTACTCACTATTGAACTAATATCTATACACTATAATCGTCTTTACTACATAGTATAAAACATCATCTACTACGTAGTAAAAAAACATAGTATAAAAAATGTGAGGCTGTGAGCGTTGAAAGCATTTATCATATATCATGCAGTATATTTATATAGCACAACGTTGGAGTATTAGCAGCGTCGCAGCGCAGGTGTACATGTTAATCCTCAACATGATCATTTGAATAGCTTCTAGCCAATATATAATAATATGCAGTCCTGCCGCCGACAGGCATAGGCCGATATAATTAATAGTTTGATTAAATAATATCGATGAATAGTACAACGCTGGCTTGTTTACCGGGAAATTAGGAAATATTATTGATCAAATTACGTAGGGCTGCAGTGTAGGGGACCGAAATAACTTGAACTTGAAATTAATTACTTAATAATAATTAATATGGAAGTAATAAATACGCATACAGTCTATGACGGTAAGATGCCATTGACGTCCACGGACGGCCGTGATCATCTCCAGACTAGAATTTTAGATGAGGCGGGCCACAGGTGCATTGGTATCCCTGAAGACTTGGTTGGAACATCTTCCATATACATATATATCTCTTTTGCTTCATCCTTTACACCAAATGATAGCACCACATCATCATCATCATCATACTGATGTTAAGTATCAATGTAAGCTGTTTATACTCCAACAAAACTGGTTGTGCCCTCGAAGTCAAACCATGAAGTATTTAGATTAGACTAGTTGACCCGGCGAACTTCGTTCCGCCTAAAAACCGAAAATCTAAACTTATGCGAAAATCTAAACTATATCATTTATTTATTTATTGTATCCAAACTTATACCTAACACAATCAGTACCCGCGACTTCGTCCGCGTGGACTATAACAATATTTACCCATCCAGTAGACTTAAAATCCACTGTCCGACATAGTTCAGGGGAGGCCTATGTCCACCAGTGCAGAATGTTTTAATCAATAAATTTACATGTACGAAGTCTAAGTTTTCGAACAATAATATTATTTTTTATTTCAAATAGGAAGCCTAAATTTTATGCCAACTCCAAAAATGTGAAATTGCTCTACAAAATTTTAACCATTTTTTTGAATTATATGTTCACAATATGAACATATCTGGCGTGATCTTCCTTCTGTCACAGACAGTTAACCTAGGTTAAACGTGAAAAAAAATAGGAACTTTTCTTTGTAAGCTATTTGGCGCGGCTTAGGACATGATTTTGCATTCTACTATAGTCTGGCTGGCGTTGGACCCCTTTTAAAGAGATTTTCTTTGAGATATCGCTAGAGTTCCTGTACTTTTTATGAAATGTGTGCGTTCTGGAAGTATACTTATCAAAAAACGCTGTGGTAAGAGACTCTATAACAAACGCCTAGGTTTTGTTCGTGTGAGTTGCCAAAAACGTGTCCGAACTCAGAGTAGGAGCGGCAACCTTCCTTGGGTGACGGGTACTCTCCGGCTGCGCATCGGGCAATTAGCTGCTATCTCCCTCTCCTGCCCCGCAAATTCAATTTGCAATTTCAACCCTTGAAGCCCCACGCTGATACCCTGACTTCAACCCGTTTAAGGTAAATTTGCGGCAAACGCGACTTCCTCACTATTCCATGGCATCTGATAACTGACCGTTGAAGAGAACAAAATTTTAAGAGTTCCTCTTCCAAAAGAAACCACTCGTACCCCTCCAGATAACTGTCAGATATCAAACCGCATAGCTATATACTAAGTTTCATTGAGTTTGTATTTACAATTAACGGCATGCATTTTATTTTACTACTCCTATTTTTCCCTCTTAGGGTTTTCCTTAGACGCTTATTTTATTTAATTAAAAAACCAAATAACTTATTTAATTAAACTTGCATTAAATTTGGCGGCCTTAAGAAAAAAATGTTAACCCCTATTTTATCCCCTTAGGGGATGATGTTCTTAGTGTAGGGATACAGCCTTTTTATTATATCAAACCAGCTAGATAAATACTAAGTATCATTAAGTTAACATAAAAATTGGCGTATTTTCATACAAACTGTTCTCAATTCTGATCCTCTTAACGGGCGAATATTTCAAAAATTCTTTTAAATTGCTCACTTACATCATAAAAAGAACCCCTGTACCAAATTTCAAGTGTCTAGGTTATATTATTTATATATTTTATCTTTCAACAGACAGACAGACATAAATTTCCATAATAAATTATAGCCTATATGTTGCCGAGGACTAATAGCTATATAACAAAAAAAGTTTCATCAAAATCCGTCCAGTAGTTTTTGCGTTAAAGCCGGACAACAAAAAACTTTTCTACAGTTTTATTATATACTAGTTGACCCGGCGAACTTCGTTCCGCCTAAAAACTGAAAATCTAAAGTTATGCGTGTTTCTCCTCTATATTATTTATTTATTGTATCCAAACTTATATCTAACACAATCAGTACCCGCGACTTCGTCCGCGTGGACTATAACAATATTTATCCATCCAGTAGACTTAAAATCCACTGTCCGACATAGTTCAGGGTAGGCCTATGTCCAGCAGTGCAGAATGTTTTAATCAATAAATTTACATGTACGAAGTCTAAGTTTCCGAATAATATCATTTTTTATTTCTAATACGAAACCTAAATCTTATGCTAACTCCAAAAATGTGGAATTGCTCTACAAAATTTTAACCATTTTTTTTTTTAATTTATTGTGAACATATCTGGCATGATTTTCCTTCTGTCACAGACAGTTAACCTAGGCAGGTTAACCGTGGATAAAAATAGGAACTTTTCTTTGAAAGCTATGTGGCGCGGCTAAGGACACGATTTTGCATTCTACCATAGTCTGGCTGGCGTTGGACCCCTTTGAAGGAGATTTTCTTTGAGATATCGCTAGAGTTCCTGTACTTTTTATGAAATGTGTGCGTTCTGGAAGTATACTTATCAAATATCGCTGTGGTAAGAGACTCTGTAATCAACGCCTAGGTTTTGTTCGTGTAAGTTGCCAAAAACGTGTCCGAACTCAGAGAAGGAGCGGCAACCTTCCTTGGGTGACGTACTCTCCGGCTGCGCATCGGGCGATTAGTTGCTATCTCCCTCTCCTGCCCCGCAAATTCAATATTTCGTCACTTTTACTACAAAGGGACAAATACCAATTTCCATATTGTTTACTTTAACATTGGCGGAATTGGAAGTTTTACTTAATTTACTCTTTAATCGTTATTTCCTCATGTGAAATGGTGAAATGCATGGTTCATTATGTTTGTGCAGTGGCTAAACATAAGATAAATATGTCAATCTTTAAGAAATGTTTTGTCTTATAGGATTTATAAAAGATTTCACCAATGCCCATTAATAAAGTTTGTACCACGTCACCTATTCATAGAATTCTGATATTGGGCTATTTGTGACAACACAAAATACAACCCCTTCAGTTCTTGTGTCTAACTTAAAAATTGCTGGACTTCCATGCGAACTTTCTGCCACTTATTATGCTTGGGTTTGATTTTCCATAAACAGTTAGAAAAGTATTATATTACTACTAACAATATAGCCTAATGTACAAAGATTAGGAGTTAGAATTATTAGACTTTCGGATTATTATTCCTCTGAGGGATTTTCTAAAGGCATTTAATTAGGTGTTGCATTGCATCTAATTGATAAGATTTCTTTAAAGTAAGCGGACTTTCAAACTAACGTCAGCACTGTCAATACACTGAGTGAACCGATTTCGCGTGTTTTGCATTACCCGCTCCAATATGTTGGACACTTCCTCGCGAATGTTGACTTTCAGGTCATCAAGAGTCCTTGAACGGTTGTTAAAGACCCGGGAATTCAGATAACCCTACAAAAAGAAGTTGCACGGGTTCAAATCTGGTGATCGAGGCGGCCACTCCTTATCGCTTCTGAGAGAGATGAAGCACCCCGTCGGCTTGTTTTCATCAAAACACCATGGCATGATAACCTTAACTAAGAATATCGCAAAAAAAAAACTCATAGGGACGGAAATTACGGTCTTCGTGAAGAATTTGCCACACAGAACCCGACAAACCAAGGACCTACGCATTGATTGCGAGCAGAGCGCTGTGGTGATTGGACTGTTTCACTGCGTCGCCATTTTCTGCCGCTCTGAAGGGCCGTATGCCTGCCTGGGTCTTCCACGACAGTTCCCGTTTTACAAAAAATGTTGATTATACCGACAATAGACTTTTGGTCTGGAACATGGCCCAAGGGCGCGAGATTAAAATGGTTTCGGTAGGCGCGTTGGGTTGTGACCCACCGTTGGATAAGTAGGCCAGTGCGGAAAAAGCGAAATCCTCACTATTCCATGGCATCTGATAACTGACCTTTGAAGAGAACAAAATTTTAAGAGTTCCCCTTCCAAAGGAAACCAGTCGTACCCCTCCAGATAACTGTCAGATATCAAACCGCATAGCTATATACTAAGTTTCATTGAGTTTCTATTTACAATTAACGGCATGCAATTTATTTTACTACTCATATTTTTCCCTCTTAGGGTTTTCCTTAGACGCTTATTTTATTAAAATTATTACAAAACCAAATACTTTATTTAATTAAACTTGCATTAAATTTGGCGGCCTTAAGAAAAAAAATGTTAACCCCTATTTTATCCCCTTAGGGGATGATGTTCTTAGTGTAGGGATACAGCCTTTTTATTATATCAAACCAGATAGATAAATACTAAGTATCATTAAGTTAACATAAAAATTGACGTATTTTCATACAAACTTTTCTCAATTCTGATCCCCCTAACCGGCGAATAATTCGAAAATTCTTTTAAATTGCTCACTTACATCATAAAAAGAACCCCTATACCAAATTTCAAGTGTCTAGGTTATATTTTTTATATATTTTATCTTTCAACAGACAGACAGACATAAATTTCTATAATAAATTATAGCCTATATGTTGCCGAGGACTAATAGCTATATAACAAAAAAAGTTTCATCAAAATCCGTCCAGTAGTTTTTGCGTTAAAGCCGGACAACAAAAACCTTTTCTACAGTTTTATTATATAATAATAATAATATAATATAGAATATAGATTTGCTATACTTAAGACTAATATTATTTTAAAATATAAATTGTATACATGTCTTAAAGTGAGCTTTTAGCACCCACGAGGCTATGTATATAAAAAGAACGAAGGTATCGACAAGTGGTAAAACTAAAGCTCTTTAAAACAAGATGTTGCGGAAACGTACAAAAAGTGTTTCCGCAATTGAGCTCCGCAATGGTTTGGTGTTCACGCGAGCGACGAGACTCGCTTCCAGCTCCAACACGAAGAACAAAAATCCCAAATCGAACACAACAATCGGCCTTTATACACTAAATTGTAAAGTTTTAACAGATACAATGTTTTCTAGTCAATTTGGTTAGTTTCTACGTAGGATTCGCTTGAGTTTGGAATATTCACTCTGAATTGTTTAATCACTATTAATATTTCTTTCCGAACGTTATATAAAAGTGTACAACGTATTTTATTTTTACGATTTACATATAGATTTTTGATACGTAAGGTGTCGCCGTCAATTTTCGAATATTGCATTAATTCGATGTATTCAATGTATAAGAATGACTAAAGTTGAACGTAGAGAAATTAGATAATATACACTTATTATTTTCTTCAGCTGATGTTAAAGGTAAAACTTACCTTCTATTTATTCTTTTCTATTCTAACCTTGCGGGTTAGGTAAGACAACACACAACCAGAATCTTCCACTGAAATGCAAAAAACTGCATCACAATAGGAAATCATAGTGCAATAGCGATGATATTTTAATTTTTAAACACACATATATGGTGAATTACATTAATTCAGTGTTATTTTAATATAAAACGGCTCCGGATATGTTTAAATAAATATATGGAAAAAATCGGATCCCAAACAAAACTACAATAGAAGTTGATTACAATTGCTATCAATTTCTGAGGATTTGGTTAAAATGCCTCGTGTATGATATTTGAATACGTTTACATTGTGAATAGAGGAGATCCCGATATTACACCATTTAGGGTAATGAAAGTTCTGAACCTAATACTGCTTCCAACAAACAAGTAATCAAACGGTCCGTATCTGCTACTTGTACCATCTTCAATAGCCGCTAGGCTTACGATAACGCTTTATATGTACAGTTAACTACAAATTTGATGTGACACTTTCAACCGAAATTACAGTAGGATAAATATGAATTTTATTTCATAGATCGTGTGATAATGATAGCGTCAAAATTAGTAGTATGTGTCTGTATTTCGAACTCTGAGCTCTTACATATTAATGAAATTCAAAGAATATGTGTTAGAACAGTGTGCATTAAAGATCTGTAGTAGCTCAAGATGTACTATCGACCAAATTGAATCATGACCCACCTTGCTGACAGTTCGTTTGTAATTTTGGCAAAGACAAATTCGTTTTCTTGTCGGGCGTGGCGTTGCACTTATAACGTTTTTAATATTAATAAACAACAGAAACATCACTCAGAATGACTTTTTAAGAAAATTAAGGTGCTCCCTCACCGGGAGCATTCACGTGTAATGTAACATTATAGATTCCGATTTGAGCATTACATTACACTGCTACCTCCTTGACCGTATCAAAACTAGCGCATTGATGTTACAAGTTGTATCAAGATACTACATATTGTAACATTACAATGTTCGGTTCTGCTCGTTCATTAATGCATAACGTTACATTCCATGCGAATGCTCCCTATGAGGGAACGCCTTTAGAGTACGGATATTTATTTAATTTTTGAAGGCTAGGTTAGCGACAAACCCGGCATAAGACATTTCAGGAAATTACCAAAATTTTGTAAGTATTATCAATCTAAATATTATTATTAATACAATACGGCAAAATATAATTAGTGGGATGAATAACGAAAATTACGAATATTTTACAATTGAAAATGACTTGGGAAATCTTCCCAACAGTAACTTACATATTTATAAAGATAATTATTATTGGGTATTGGCAATGTTAACTAATTTTTCATTTTAACGGGGTCATACAAGACAACAAAATATTTATAAAGAAAGCACGGTCAGTGAAATCAGTAACTGTCAGTGTCATATAAAATAATAACAAGTCGGTTTCCAAGACAACAAATGCTGACGCAAATTTCGACCTAATTGCGTTTGAATGGCTGGAGGAAAATAAGCATATGGTGGGTCATGAATCAATTTGTTCGATAGTACAATAAGGAACAAGAATTTCATAATTTTTATGTGCATGACATTACATTTTAAAATTCGCTGAATAACTAATATTTTTACTGTCATAAAAATAAAATGCATAGTCATATAAAAATGCGTAAAGGAGTTCTTTAGAGATTTCTCGTACAGTTCCATTTTGGTCTCTTACAGAGTTTGAAACATATTCTGAATACAAATGAGTTATCAACTAAAACCTCATCTTTTAGGCTATTATTTTCAATTACATAATAATATAATTTTCAATTCACGTAGCGCTATTTAACAGACTTTTGTATACTTCGATAGTATTTTTCTACAATGAAGAAACAAATGAGCTAACGATGTAACTCACAATACAAGGCGCCTCATTGATGTTTTCAATAAAATTTAGAAATTAATTTGTTAATGTATAATTTATAACTTCCTTTGAGGAATACGTTAGAAAGCTACAAAAATATAAATAATTTCAAAGTTTTCTTTCATTTTAGTTATTCTTATTTTCTTCCAAAATGAGAAGTTCTTTAGATTTATGTTACCTATTCCTGAGATTATATGAATACGCAATCTTTATTTTACTATGATCGTATAATAAATAGAAGATTTGTTCTTAAAAGTAAAATTTTTAATGACAGACTATACTTTTTAAATATGTAACGGGTATTCATGGACTGCTAAATATGGTACGAGATATTTCGCAACAAGTACGTAAGTAGATCTACGATCCAGATAACGGCAAAACATTGTTCCCCAATATAAGTATAAGTTACATATTAAAATGTACCAATCCCTTGATGATATTAATCTTACATCATAGAAAATACTTTATCGAAATAATTTAAACAGAGACGTTGCCTTAGGTATTGTATACTTGTATATACAATACCTTTGTTGTATATTGATATTACATTTTCCATATGTAGATATTTTTCCTAGGTATTTCAGGATATGTACAAGTGTTTCACATTCCAGGTCACACACCTGGAGCTTCAAGTTTTCTTCATCCATTGAACACGGTACAATAGACTCGAGGCGCTCGTTAATAGGAAGCAACAAAGAAATCGAAATGTAATTTTACCTTTAATATATTCGTATTGGCAAGTTCTATAGAACGTAATGTAATTTATTGATTTCGGCCCCTCTTTGTCACTGGATTTAAGTGAATTATGTCTGTAATAGACATTTTGAAATTGACTGATACAAGACTGAAACACTACACAATGTAGGTACAGGTTCATTTTCCTCCTAAAAAGTTATTATATTTCTGTTGTGGTTGCTAAGAATACGTAGACAAGCGCAAATATGTAATCCTAAAATATAATAAATTTGTTAATTTCGGTCATAAACTACACATAGTTCCCATAGAGCCAAAGGTAAGCGAAGCCTGACCGGTAGTTTTTGCGTGGAAGAGTAATAAATACACAAACATCCTCACAAACTCTCGCATTTTTCGCAATTTTGAAACGTATACTACGCTTCAACATTCCCTTTTCTCAATGTGTTTTATTGCATCGCCGCATACTTTTATTGCGGCGACCAACTTTGTTTCTGGGCAAAGTCACATAATTGTCTATTTGGTTCTAATTCCATAAAAATAAGAGAAAAATGTTTGGTCTCATACGTTTACATCGACTCACGGCCTTTGCAGTTCTTTCTGCAACACATCTTTTGTCTTAAATGTTAGCTCTGATCTGAAGGGACAGGTAACTTAGGCAGACATTACCCAGCTAAGCTTACCAACTTCGTCGCTACACACTCAAAGTTACTATTGGAACATTTATTCACAGTTATGTCTTTTAATATGTAAATAGTTTACTTAATAGCTAAGTGGTATCAATTCATATTTACTAATAAATAAAGAGGAGTGTGAATATGTTAAGAAGTGTGTACGTGTGTGTAATTGAGAAGTATTTTACTCCTTGACTTTGGACTTGAGGATTTATTAATGACATCAGTAAAACTTTCTTAAACAGAAGTAAAAGCGAAAACGCGAAGTTGGAGCGTTCGGCAAATTGACTTTTAATAAGCACGACAAAGTTTAGAAATTGATTTAAACTTTATAATTGCTATTTCCACATACACATTTAATGCTTCGTATGCCGAAAATATAACACTAATTGAACCTGCCGCTATAACGTGTAGGATTTGTTTTTAATCTTATGAAACTAGAAGGTTCTAGATTTCCTCTACCTGATGACCATATCTAGCCATCCCTAATTCATCCTAAATGAGTTTTACTTAAGTGTCGCCTCAAATGAGTTCCCATAACTGAATGCTGTGTAAATGAACATTTCGTATAGATGTGCGTGCAAGCGAGTACCGATAGTACAGGACTACCTGTGGTCGATCAGCGTTGCGTCCATGAATACTAAGTTGAATCCATTTACATTAATATCTCTACATCACCGTACCATTCCAATGCTATTATGATAAATTACTCGTAGCATGAAGAGTTCTACGACCTTTAAGTGAAGTATCTCAAAATATGATCCCGTAATCTCATTGGCTGTCGTAAAGCCTTTAACTTAGCAGTTCTGGCGTCGGTTACGTAATAATCCATAAAAGAAAAGCTCAGCGGACGTATATCGTACGTGTAACATCCGATAAAAGTATATTTATGAAGCCGCGTGACGTCGCCGCCTCGCGAACATGTGCTGAGGTTACGCAACGGGGAACTTCTCGCGTATCGACTAACGTTTCACTTAATCAATTCACTCTTTCAGTATTATAAATCAGTATGTTTATTATTCTGCTCTGTATCAGCCGTTTCAAAGCTGATTCTGATATTTTCAGACACTTTGCAAAAGTTCGGCATTGCCGTATTGCTGTAAGTAGTTTTCATAATTTAAAAAATACATTAATACTCAATACTTTTTAGTCACTCTGTGTAGGATCACATACTCTTAATCTAATCGAAATAACTGGTAGAACGGAGCATACATGTTGCATGTGACCGGCGATTCATTGACCAGTTTTGTCCATGCATGTAAATAAGTTCTTACTCATAAACAGGTTTTTTGAATATATATCAATTTTTTCGACCAGTCTGATATTTCCAAAACTTTCATCTAGTTTAGCTAATTTAGTTGATAGAATTCTTAATCAAGCAAAGCTTGTTCGAGTGACGTCACACCAACAGATGTCCTTCACCGGCGCTCTCTTGTTGTCACTTCTAATATCGTAGAACATTTTTATTCTTTACGATATTAATTTATAATATTCACGGTAATGGTATTTAAGCTCACAGGAAATGAAAGCTAATCGTGACAAGAACAATTTTAACAATAAATTCATTTATCTTAATGGTATTCGACGTGAGTAAATAAAATTGAAAATATAGAAACTGTATCATTTACAACAGCAAGAAATTTTATCGATTACATTAATCAATATTGGCTATATGTTCACGCTAAAGGAATGAATAAAATATAGTTCATGAGTTCGGAAGTAATCGGACACTAGAGCTACTGAGCGAAGATATTTCCTTAAAGTATGTACTTTAAGGAAATAATTATTTTCGCTCGCTTAAGTAAGTACTGCACTTACTTTTAGGAAAAAAGTTATGCCCTAATTTGCATTGTACGTCGTGTCGTCATCGTAAGTAATGAACGGCACCACTAATAATATCGTTATTTGCAAAGAGCTTTCCACACGCATGTGTCATTCTCTTTGAATTCCCTCACGAATGTATCTGTTTCATGATAATAGGCTTTTTGTTTCGTGAATCGTCAACCTTCATATTTAATGTCATGAATTTCAGAGACAAAATGTTTACACATTTTGTATTCGTATTTATTAAAATGTTTATTTTGGAATGGCGTTATTAGTTTTAAAGTTTTTATTATGAGAATAAAAATAAATACAGTCAAAAATAATTTACTGAATTCAGAAATTTCGTTGATAAGATCCTTATTACTAATTAATTTAGATAGATTGCTTCGAATTTTTCACGTTGATGTTTTTTTTTTTAATTTACGTAACTATCGATCGTTGTTGTATCATACGCTACTTCAATTAATTTGCTTGCATCGGTAGATGCTGAACGGTGCTTCATGTCTGAGAAATATTGACTAGACATGTAAACTTCCTTGTTCAAAGGGTCCTTATGGACATTAATAGGTTCTGCGTTTAGTGGTTGAATTCCATGAAATTTCCCTTACGTGAAACTGACAGTGAAATTAACCTTTTCACTGTCAATTTTAGCGTAACGTCACCGAACAATTGTCGAACAGCTGCGGTCGGTTTGAAGGGCGCTCGTGTATAACTCGTTCCAATTAACTGGACTAAAACTAATAGGTACTAAACTAATGGGTTCAAACAGGTGGAATAAGCGTTTTTGTTGCATGTGTCTTTAATGATTGTTTAGTGTATAGTGAAACTATTATATTCTTAGGATCTTTGATATTAGAAATAGGGACAATTGATAGCTTTTTGATCATTTACAAGTAAGTATTGGTTTACCAAAACTAACTTGTAAAGTAACTGATAATTCAATGTCAGAAGGCAATGACAAATAAAGAAAAAATAGACAAGTTCCCAGTGACTCAACAATCATTATGACACATATTCATACATAGTATGCGCTTCGAAGAACCATTTTAGGGTTCGTAAATTAAAAAAACCTAAGGCATCCCTTTGTTGTCCTTCTGTCTGTATATGTATATAGCAAAAAATCATATAGCAGACGCGAATCATTTAAGCAAATAACAACTAAGGTATAAATGTGGAGAAGATACAATTCGTACACAACATAAATATTACCTACAGTGAGCACAGTTTCGTGGTGCAAATAAACGGTTACTATTTCATCTAAAACTGTAATTAATCGTCCGTGTGCGGGTGCTAATTAGCGGTCGCTTTGAGCTGCAGCGGCTGTGTGGGGCAACATCCCGCAGCGGCTCTGACGCGACTGTTGGTTCCTGTTGTTACATATTTAGTCAGCAATCAATGAATTTAAATTACAGTAAGGAGAAACTTGTTTTACTTTGTGTCCATACTAAATTCATTTTTTACTTTATACAATGTAGATTTTTTCTTTTTTGCGGATGTAGTTCAACCAGGGAGGTACCACCGCCACACCTATTTATAGCGTGAGACATTTTTTGCGTTTTGATAGAAGGATGTGGTTGCCGGCATACTTTTATATAAAGCGACCATCTTAGTAATCGGAAGTAGCAACGCATCTGTGTTTGACTTCAGAAAGAACCTATGTTCTATATGAAGTCAAACACAGATGCGTCAATTACAAATGAAAGAAATGATAATTAAAGTGAAATATGTGATATTAATAATGCAATTCTTGAGGCAACATTAATATTAATTCCTTTTAGACTTAAAAGATCTATTCAATGAAAAGTTTATTTTTAACCGACTTCCCAAAGGAAAGAGGTTATCTATTCGTCACGTATATTTTTTTTTTTTTTTTTATAACATAAATTTAAATGTATGTTATAACAATGGATAGAACCACGAGATTCAGCTTGACGAGTAATAGTTAATGTGGATGATTTTATTAATTATACTGAGTCATAATTTTAAGGTTAATTAAAATATATTCAATGAAAATTTGCTTTAATATTATCGCAACCACACAAAATATGAATTTTAATTATAACTTCAAACTCCGCTTTAAAAAGATCTTCGCATATAATGCTGGCATATTTATTTTGCAATGTAAGCTCACATTTCAACCCCTCGTCAAACCAAAATGTACGAGATACAGACGATACAGAAAAAAAATTTTAAACAAAAAATACAACCGACTTCCATGCCACATAAAAGTAAAAAATAATTTAAATACATGTTGGTTTAGAGCAAACACAGTTCTTAGTACATAGTCCCGAAGTCGGCGCTTACCATATTTTGCTGGATCATGACGAAACTACATGTATCTTATATGAGCGCCGACTTCGGGACTATGTACTAAGAACTGTGTTTGCTCTAAACCAACATGTATTTAAATTATTTTTTACTTTTATGTGGCATGGAAGTCGGTTGTATTTTTTGTTTAAAATTTTTTTTTCACGCTTTTCAGTCACGATAAAATCAGTTATGGCTGTTGCTAGTCGTCCGCTAACCGGATGAATAAAATTAATTATTCGTCCGATTTTCGGATGAATAAAATTATGTGCTGACGTCATCATATAAAAATAGACTTCTTTGACACAACCGGTCGGGGGCGCTACCGCGCCCCCTCCCTTAGATTCTGAATTGGAAAAATCTGTTCGAACCTAACCTAACCGAATAAAACAACTTTTTCTGAGTAAACATTTATTTAAAGAATAGACCTATAATTATCAATATTTAAAGTAGAAAAAGTAATATAAACCTTATAACTAAGAGCATAATTCAACTGATACTGATAAAAATAACCCATCCAATTTAAAAAGGTTGGTAGTACTCTTGCATCTTTCAGGTAATTGTATTCAAAGTGGAATTTTTGATCATAATTATATCCTCTCCGAAACTCATTGTTGGTATTGTGAACAACAACATTATGTATACGTAAGCACAATATGGCCGATGCCTACGGTTTAAACTTGAAGGACCCCAGCATTATCAGGGTTGAGGAGTTGAAGGTTAAAATTATCATGTCATATCTTTGCTTAGTAATCTTATTACATATACGTAAGCACCATATGGCCGATGCTTATGGTTTAAACTTGCAGTACCCTGCATCATCAGGGTTGAGGAGTTGAAGGTCAATTTTCTTATCATACGTCTTTGCTTTGTAAATATATTACATATCCATAAGTATCAAATGGCCAACGCCTATGGTTTAAGCCTGAAGTACCCCTGCATCATCAGGGCCGAAGAGTTAAAGGTCAAAATTATCATGTCATATCTTTTCTATGTAATCTCATCTCATGCACGTAAGCAACAGATCTCCAACTTCTATGGCTTGGGCTTACAGTACCCTGCATCATCAGGGTTGAGGAGTTGAAGGTCAACTTTTTTATCATACGTCTTCGCTTTGTAAATATATTACATACCCATAAGCATCAAATGGCCAACGCCTATAGTTTAAGCCTGAAGTACCCCTGCATCATCAGAGTTGAGGAGTTGAAGGTCAAATTTTTCATCTTATATCTTTGCTTAGTAATCTTATCAGATATACGTAGGGATCATGTAGCTAACGCCTATAGTTTAAGCTTGAAGCACCCCAGCATCATCAGGATTGAGGAGTTGAAGGTCCAATTTTCCACTGTATACAACCATTTTTCTAATGTTTTACCATACATTTTTTTAAATATCATTTTGAATGCGTAAGATTGAAATAGCTAAGTTTTATGGCTTAGGCATTCAATACCCCTGCATCATCAGGATTGAGGAGTTGAAGATCCAATTTTTCGTCGTATACCTTTGCTTAGCAATGTTATTACAAATCCGTGAGCAACAAATGTCTAACGTTTATGGTTTAAGCCTGCAGTACCCCTGCATCATCAGGGTTGAGGAGTTGAAGGTCAAATTTGTCATCGTACATCTTTGCCTTGCTATCTTATTATATATCCGTAAGCACTAAATGGCCATCACCTATGGCTTGGGCTTACAGCACCCTGCATCATCAGGGTTGAGGAGTTGAAGGTCATTTTTTTTATAATATGTCTTTGCTTAGTATTGTTATAACATACCCATAAGCACCAAATGGTCAACCCCTATGGTTTAGGCTTGAGGCACCCCTGCATCATCAGGATTGAGGAGTTGAAGGTCAAATTTTCATCACATGTCTCTGCTTAGTAGTCTTGTTACATATATGTAAGCACCAAATAGCTAATGTTATAGTTTAGGATAGCTGTAACCCTGCATCATCAGGATCGAAGAGTTGAAGGTCAAATTTTTCGTCAACCTATATAAGCATAGATATATAATACATATTCCAAGTTTCATAAGAATCGATTCGGCAGAAGCCGAGTTATCTCAAATTATCTAAAAAACTTGAGGAGTGGTGGTGGTTTCCACCCCATAACTCAAAGAGTTAAGCATCACAGCATACCCATGTCCAAGAGAAAAAGTTGCGTGACGAAATTTCCTATCAAATGAAAGAAAGAAAATGGAAATCGGTTTATAAACACCCAAGTTATTCAAGATTTTAAGAAACCGACATTTTCCAATTTTCCGGGAAAACCGCCGGAAGGTTTTCATTTTTCTCAATATGGGACTGCCTGTGAAACTAGCCGCATACAATGTCGTATGAATCGTGTCGGTAGGTCGACGATTTCTAGCCATTTCGCCCGAACATACATAAAAAAAAAAAAAAAAAAAAAAATATACGTGACGAATAGATAACCTCTTTCCTTTGGGAAGTCGGTTAATAAATAGACTATTATTTACATAGCAGTTGGAGTTTAATCATTCTCTACGCATCGCTATGAATATTCAAAAAGCCATGTTGAAGTTTGCTCTCCACAATTCGCTGCGGCCGCGGCTCAAATGGAAATGAAAATGTATTTTTGGGTGAAATTCATTGTCTAGCGCTGTTTTAGGCACAATATCGACATGTATGCGGCGAGCACGTTTAGCTGCTGTAAGCTTTTATCTAGAAATAAAATATAAATTGCTAACTGAGGCAAGTCTAGCAGGATCAATATATGTATGTCAATTTATTTAAAAATGAAAATATATTTCCATCATAAATTTTACATTATCTCTTAATTTTACACGTCACTTTTCATAAAATGCTCGTAATAGTATCCCGTGCCATCCTTTTGATGTCCACTGCTGAACATAATCCTCCCTAAATGGCACCACTCCAACCGGTCCTGTGTCCTCTGTGCCCGGTTTCCCGCTGCCTTCTTCAGGTCATCGGTCCACCTGGTAGGGGGGCGACCTGTACTCCTTTTGCCTAAACGTGGTCGCCACTCCAGGATCTCTCTTCCCCGTCGGTTATCGGCCCTACGAGCGATGTGGCCGGCCCATTGCCACTTCAGTAATAGTATAGTTGATATTAATTGTTTCTATTACCTTTAGCTGTAACCGAGTAAACAAATCAAAGTTTAAATATAAATATGGCCAAAATACCATTTTAAAGCCAACCTCATTAGTTTTTCTACATATCATATAAATAGGGAAGCGCAAACGGTTTACCGCTTTCTAAAAACTTCGATGAGTCCACATTCAAAAATATAGCTACGGATAAATCGATAAAGTATTTAGTTACCGGTATCAGTTAGCGGTAATGTTGGTCAGCACTTACCGGGATCGCGGGCCGTTCATTAGTGACGTCACCGCAGCGAGCGAGCGTGGCATAGCATCGCCGCTACTTCCCGGCTGCGGCGCTTTACTATATTTATTACATAAATACATTTCATTTCATAATACGTAATTTTATAATTACAAATTTTTTTATAGGCCGATGATCCGCGTGGGAGAGTAGTCACCATATACAGCCGCCAAGTAAATGACGAATTATGGCCCCCTTACGTGTCATCTGGTCATCTTTAACGATCGCTGTTGCAGAGCAGTCACCGTACCGGTCTGACACGAAATGGAAAACACTTACGTGTATCTATAACCGTGGAAAGAGTTAACTAAAATAAGATACGTGACGCACCATTCGGCATCTACCGGCAATCGGCCAGCGTGTAATACTATATGGAGGTGACCCATGCCGAAAAGGAGGCTGTTGTTCATAAAGTACCCATCTAGCAAGCACATAAAACATATTATCGTGGTGTGACGTCAATGGGTAGGTACATAAGTGGTTTTTATTCAAAAATAACATGACTGTCTCTTACTGATGTTACATTTACGAGTATGTCATTTTACTATGACTCTAATAGTATTCAACTTACAAAATGGTCAGCGTACTGCTAAACCAACTATAAATCGAGAAATAAGCTCTGACTGAGCGACTGTAAGCTGGCGTTATGGAGAGACCACTAAATCGCTTAGAAACAATGATGACGCTGCACTAACTAGTTAGGACGACAACATTTCACGTAAGATACTTAATTACAACATGATGATCAGCTATAGTAAACTTTATTGCAACTCTGCAAAATTTAGTTTCGTATGATCATATGACATGTGTGCGACTGTATGGATGCCTGCCGTAAATATCCCGCGCTTAGCCGAGAGTCCAGTAAACCCTGCAACAATGGTGACGATGCAGTAACTACTCGCAGCGCTGTAATTTCAAAGCTGCATACAGCGCTTTACACTTAATAAGGAGAGAATTTCGAGATGGACGCACGCTGAATATTTTTACTCTAATATAAAGTACTCT
This sequence comes from Spicauda simplicius, assembly GCA_949699795.1. NCBI lineage: Eukaryota > Metazoa > Arthropoda > Insecta > Lepidoptera > Hesperiidae > Spicauda > Spicauda simplicius. Next base: position 289,819 of record OX453071.1, on the reverse strand, counting down.
CTTCCAGATAATAATATGAAACTTAATGTAATTACACTATGTTCCTTTTCAAATTACTTTATAGAACCATTTATGCCCCTTGCAAATATCACTGTAAACTATCAGAGACATGATGTGCAGTATTTAGGAAAATATTTATAGAAAACTCGAAGTATACTGCAGAATTAAGAGCACAAAATATTTGTTACACGAAACACACAAGGGTGTAGACTTTAAAAACAATATTTATTCTGTATATAATTGCATATTAATAAATAGACATTTCTAAACAATTATAGCAAAACAAAACAAAACAAAACAAAGTTTTTGCTTTTTGAGACCTCATTTTAATGCAAACTAATACAAAGTGGTGTAATTGAGTAACCAACATCAATTCATTCAACCATTCTCGCAAACTCTCGCCCTTAAATATTAATAAAACATAGGACATAATTATAGCACTGAGTATAGTAAGTATAGATTAGTAATTTGAATTAAAATAAAAAATATGTTTGAGGATTACTTAAAAGCCGTTCAGTCATAGACGACGTAGGTTAGGGTACCTGAAGTTTGAGATAATGTAGTCTCAAACTTCTGACAGGGACAGAGTTTGACTACTTTATAATCCGCGTTATAAAGTATTCAGAGGATTCGCCGTCGGGCCGCGCTCTGCCGCTGAATGAAATGTTGCTCTCTGTAGGTAAATTCAAATTGTTGAAGTAAATATTTGAATATTTGAACAAGTGAATTTGAGGGCAAAGTACGATTTAGCTGAACGTTATGACTACAGATGCAACGTCAAATACTGGCGGTAGAGATTGCCTTGGATAATTTTAAACATTCACAAATATATGGAGGGATTTTTTTAATTGTATTCTTTCTCTGCTGTTATTGTTATGCTTATTTTTATGTTTAGTTTTTAAGTTTATTGTGTGTGTCAAAGTTATCGTGAATAAATACGATTTTTTTCCTTTTTCTGTTTTTCTTAAGGGGAGGTTTAGGTGGTGAAATATGAGATCTTTTTTCGATTTCGTTTTAGCTAAATGGTAAAATAATCATTAATAATGATTACTCTGTTCAAAAGATACATGTTTAATGATACGTGAATTTAAAATTTATTTTGAAAAATAAATTTTAAATTCACGTATCATTCAAATCTCTAAGGCCGAGAACGCTGCAAAAGAAACAAATTTTGCGGTGATCAAGCCCGCGCTGCAATGCATTATCTAAAACCAACGAAAGAGTGGTGTCCAATGAAGGATTTCGGATGATTTTTTTTTTTTTACAAAATGCGGACGTTGAAAGTTAAACATTTTATTATGACCAAAACTGTGCTGATAATTTTGACTTTTATAAAAAACTAATGGTCAAAAATAACAATCCTTCAAATAACCGGAGAACAACTACTTACATAGAGAAGAAGTGATATAAATTTCACCGACTTCGAAACCGAGCACGATTTGTCTTACTTAGGTCTAAGACGGCTTGCTTCAAAGTTACATATTTCAGCAAATAATGGTATGACTCACTCCCACCTAGTCGGTAAATACGCGCAAGACAAAGTACTTTTAAACAAAAAAACTATTTTTTGAAAATTATAACTATACCTCCCCCTTAATTTAAACTTATTTGGTATCTTTGCTTTTGCCTTTTCGAGGAAAATATATAGAAGTAACTGTAGCGGTAGCTGCTCTATTCTATATTCGGGATCACACCTATTGCAGGTGCTTGACAGCAACTCGTCGATAAGGACTTTTTGTCATAAATGGGGCACCACGGGTAAAAGCTTATAAGCCATTGGTATATTTCCTACGCGTTAAATTGACTTACATCAATCACGCCGTCGCCAGTTTTTCCGAGGAAATGAATGATGGCGTCTTGTTTCGCTGCTGAAGGCTGATTGATGAGAATAGAAAGCGCACGTTTTTGTGCGATGTTTTCCAATTATTATGTAGGTACTTATTAATTTAGCTACCTCTTCAACAAACCAGGCTTTGCTTGTAAAAGCTAAACTATATACAATATAGCCAGCTTTACTAGTGAAATGTAAACACCACGCATTACGGTTTTTATAACTTATCGGTTTAAGGGCATATTGGTAACGGACCTTGGAGTTTCCTACTGATATTGCATATTGGATAGTATAATTACCTCCTTGCCAGTAGATATAGTAAAGGGGAATATGGGAAAAGCTATATAATAATAAATCTATGAAAACGCTTTCATGTCCCACACAATTATTCACGTATTTTAAACGAAATATATACTGTCAAGCTCGATGACGACGACAAAATTATATAACGCTAGAAATACAAAGTTTAACTGCCTTAAAATGCCAAGTATTTCGTTGAAATGTTCAAAAATAGATTTGTCGTATCTGAAAAATCTTGAAAAACTTACGACAGTAAATCATCCGGCTGACGTTGAAAAATTAGCAGTAATTAAAGAGCATGACTCTGAATATTAAAAAACTGAAAATAATATGGCGCGAGTACTTCTTAATTTTCTAAAGCACAGTAATGACGCTGCATTTTTTTTTTTAATTTAAAAAACTGCAAGTTGTTAATTTTGTAACTAATAAATAAATGCATGGTTTAAGAAACATACTTTTTAATTGAAATTTATTTATTCATTTTATTAACTGTGCAATTAAGCTGTCAACGCTTATAGGTGAAAACGAATATAAACTGTTTACGGTATACAGTGTTCCACATTGCGAAGTAATAATAAATAATAATTCCCGAGTGCGACGGCCAAAAACAAATACAAACTAAGATTATCTTATTATTATCGCATCTTATTATTAATATATTATTTACCGTTACCGTAAATTATAGGATTAAACTTTGTATAGGAAATTAAATTTTCTAAAGGAAGAATGATACTTAGTAAACGTATTTCAAAATTCAATATTAACATTAATTGTCTATCTTTTTATGATGTATTATAATGTAACAAATGTTATATTGATCTGTAGTACGTATGTATATTAATACATATGTAACATTATATACAATAAATATTTTATTTTAATTTAATGGGAGGTGTCTAGTGTGGGACGCTACTTGCGTTGACACACTGGCACCTTCTCATATTAATATATCTTCCAGGGCAGCCGGTGTCGTGGCGACTGACGCTGAAATCCGCAAGTGCCAGAAATATGGAGATATAATTAAAGATTGCATATTTCTGGCATTTGGCGTTGAAACTATGGGACCGTGGGGATTAAATGCTAAATTATTTTTTAAGCATCTGTCCAAACGTTTGATAGAGTCAACGAATGATCAGAAAGCTGGCAGATACCTCGGTCAACGAATTAGCCTTGCTATTCAACGAGGTAATGTTGCCAGCGTTCTGGGAACTCATCCTAGGGACAGTAATTTGGATGCAGCATTTTATATTTAATTTAGCAATTTGTTTTTTCTTTACCTTTTAAGTTATTCTTTTATATATTCATATTGTTATTAGAAAATTAATAAAATTATAGTACATTAAAAAAATATATATATTTTATGTAATATAAAATGTGTATACAACACTGTAATTTCAGTATTGAACAATCTTTAAGAGCTTTATGCCTTAAACGTGAAGTAAACGGCACAATAAATATCGGCCCTCGAAGTTGAAATACGGCGGCGGTCGCTGCGAGCGCTCGCCACTTGTATTGTATTGTACACGTTGTAATTTTATAACTCAAGAGCGGGCTCACCTGTAAAACCACATGTTTAGGCTTTGTTCGGACAGTTTATGTGAAGTTTGCACAAAATTGGACAGTCGATGAGCAAATCGTCATGACATGACAGCGCTTGTTTCTTGGCAAAAATTGAAAGCATTTATAAATTTCATTGTCAAATTATGTATATTTGGAGAGGTGCGTTGCCATAGTATGTACTCCATCGAATAGAAAAAAGGGGATTGCCGCACGCACATATATTAATTTGGTTGGTAACGTTATGTTAGCTAAAATTTCTGATCAAACTGTTGATCCTAAGTTGTTACAAGTTGTCGTTAAAAATATGATACATGGTCCATGCGGTGAACTAAGCATGATATGAGGTGGCAACCGGCTGGTATGCCACCGCATTGCTGGAAACTGAAATTTGGTTATTTGATTATAGTATTGCGGAATATTAACCCACCAAAACTGTGTAATTGCACCAGATTGGCAGTGAAAAAGTTATTGCGAAATTTGATTGAAAAACGATTTTAACTGCTAAATCAAAAGGAGAAGTTAGTTGGATACCGCGTATCCCTATGATTCAAACTCACATTACTGCCATTTGCATTCAAACGATTACAATATCCTGTGCGTTTATCATAACACTAACTAACACTTAACGTTTGTGGTGTTAATTTGAAGGAATGATGTTTTTCACATGGGTAACTTTATGGTCCCTGTTCCAGAGAGGATATCCCGTTTGAGATACCAGAGAGGAGCCGTTTGTTTATTGATGCTCAAAATGGAAAAAAGAAAAAAAAATTGTTTTTTTAAAATTTCACTTTATACGTAGCACATACCGGGCCGCTAGTATAATAAATAATACGAATACAATATAACTACTTTCTATTGGAACGCTACAATTAACTCCGTGGGGTGATTGATAGGGCTGAGTAATTGCTGGCCGAGCTTATTGATAGGAGGCATGAAGCCCTTATAAGAAAGTTAAGGATATAAATAAATATAAGAACATCAAACATAATATTATTTCCAGGCGTACGAAGAAAAAAAAATATGTAAGCCTGTGTTTCCGAGGTAATTTTTTACAGTCTGTTACTAAAGTAATGGTACTTTAGTAACAAACTGAGTAACATTTTTTATTTCTAATAAAATAAAATGTTTTTATGCAATGGAAGTAAAAAAAACACAATTTATCAAAAGTGTAAACAAATACATAGTAAAATAATACTAGGGTAGAACCAAAAATAATAATAATGTTAATGTCGTGGCAGGCGGCGCGATCCTTCTGCCAAGCAGTGATGCTCGCGAAGGAGGCGGCGGAGCGGGCCAGAGAGGATAATACATCTGCCGCGCCGCTTCGTCGCAGATGCTTGGGATGAAGGAGTGGCTTTCACAGAAATCCATTCTTTCCCAGTCCTATGAGCCCACAGAGGCAGAATCGGGGGATCCTGCCTCTGGTCACAAGGGTTCGAGATGTCGTATGTGCGTGCTGCATGCACATCTCATGAGAGACACCACTGAGAGGGGCCGTTTCTTCTCGGGATGTGGCTGGCGTTAATATAAGCGCCGGACGACGTTGCCGGGCCGCGAATGGAATGCTCGTGACCCGGCACCGAACGTCCAGAGGAACGTCGCGGAATTTTAGTCGGTAAGACTCTGACATACCCAGTGCGCTCCCCCGCCCAAAGGGGATCCACGTGGATTTCTCCGCGTTAAAAAAAGGGTAGAACCAGAGGTGGAACGCAGTCTCGTCGCCTTCTCGGGGAACCGAGTTATAGCGACTAAAACAAGCTTGTAAAATTTGAAACGTGTGCACGAGGGTGAAATGGCGCTTTAAAATATGAACTAAAAGGTAAACGAACGTTGTGTTTTCATTAATTCCCGTCATTTGTATTCAGCGCGCGTCGCGCCGCGCGGCGTCCGCTTCACTCCGGGACTCGCGGGACGTTCATTTGGATGAATGGCTGTAATACGTCGTACAGATGTTATGCTGTGAAATTCGTTTAACAAACAATTCGGATTAAACTACAAATTGTAGGTCAGTTGAAACAAGAATTACATGCTTAATAAGTGAATTTATTTGTATTCTGATTCTTAGGTCTTAGTTTCACGTGTACGTATTTCTTTCATGGTTGTGCACCTATATCCATGGCACCCACACTATAAACCTAATATGTATAATGATATAAGTGTAGAAAATATTATTGATTCTCTTTTAATTAAATAAAAGAATTAATATGGCATGAAATAATTTTGCTCGGGAGCTTTACTTTCTTTATACTACTTTAAAAATATTATAATATGAGTACAATAAGAATTTGGCTCATTGTGTAACCCATTTACCCTATCTCTAGCTTTTTATGAAAAAACGTTACATAAAATAAACCATTCAAGTTTAAAACAGAAGTAACTGCGGCTGTCGACACGACGGCAGGCGGCAACGCGCAGGAATTTACAATTAAACTTTTACAGCTCACCGCGCGCCGCGCGGGTTGTGAGACGCGAAAGCTTTGTCCGCAACACAAAAACGCTGCAGTAAACTGTACGCGCGCCGCATTTGTTTATTTTAACTGCAGGACTCTTTACGTACATTCGCATCCTATGTACTTACTTCATTTAGTATATTTACCAATGCTATTTATGCTATAATTTTCTACAAGATTAAATTCACTATATGTAGCACTATTTTGAAGTAGCTTACAGATGTTCATGGGCGGCAGTGACCACTTATCATCAGCTGGACCATATGCTTGTTTGCTACTTCAATCGAGTATGCCTATAAGAAAATGTCGAATTTGTATGGTCATTTTTTGAATTTCATTAACTTGAGTGCCTATTAGGTACAAAATTAAATTTCTAAGCATCGTTAAAGACACCCTTGATCTGTGACCTAATTAATTTACTCTAATTTCTTGATTAATAAATTTAACGCTAGAATATACCTAATAAGTGAAGGTTTTAAATACATGTTCAATAAATTAACTATTGAAAATGGAAAAATGTTTTTTATTTTCACTTAGAATAATTATTTTCTACAAAGATTAAAAATCCAAATGCGCAAAAATATCAAGAGTGCTGTCAAATTGGATTTCTTCAATTGATGAAAATTCATTGACGCATTGACGAATTTTCAACATCATTAGTCTTAAGTCGCTTAGTTACCTCGAGCGTGCTCTACAATGATGTAGCATTTGAAATATTTAGCTCATGCCCGTTGGGAGTGAAAATTATTGTACCCCGGCGTACATAACTTATACTAAGACTTGTACTTTGCATACACCAGCTTCAAATAATAAAATTTGGTACATTGTTATCTAACGTCTCGTAACAATGAATAAACTCTAATTCACTAATTTTTAGTAAAATTTGACGACTTTAAATATATTTCGAAGTTAATCCATCCCAAATTTGTTCTCCATGATTGCAAAGTAGTGAAACAGTGTAATTACATGCGTTTACTTGTATGTAACACGTACATGTACCTATATTACATACCAAATTGTAAAAGAAGGTTTTATTTGATAAATAGACAAATAGGGATTAATAATAGTTTTTGCACTAAATAAAAATAGCGAATAGTGTTAGAAAGGCGGTACAAGTTAAACTCATTTATACCGAGCTTCAAATAAATTTGTGGGTATATCCTGAGGTCTGTGAAGGGTCATCATCAACGTATTATAGTCCTACTGCTACGAACAGGTTATGATACATACATGACATAGGTAACCTGTAGGTACAATTAAGAACATGCCACGTGTGTGCCTACAAACTATTTTACACAAAATAATCTGAATGTGTTGGCACCTTACCAAACTCTTGTAAAACAGTGCTTAGTACCTAGTTCTAAAAAAGGAAGAAAAATGTGTTCCATCGGAGTCGTTTACTATTTTCTGTTAATAGGATTTTGTATACATTAAATGAAACAACCTAAACGTTATTCGGGTTCAGTCTACCGGATGACGTCACAAGGACGCCGCACAATGGCCCCGAAACGTGACAGCCTTCGAGTAACTCCTTCACAAAACACGAGAGTATTCAATAACACTCCACATATCTTCATTTGAATAACACTTTTATTCACTGCCGCCCATACACATTGTGATACGCAGTGAGTTGGGGTGTTTGTTGAAGATTTGTTTGTCATATAGGAATTATTATGCGGTTCTTGTCTACAGTGTCCTTATTACGATATTCTGGTATTACGTTCCTTCGAAACGAACAAGGTTTATTTTTACGCTCATACATTGCACGTTTACGTTTTTATTTTTGGTTATACTTTATAATGTACTATAATAGGTAAATATTTTGATTGTTTTGAGAAAATATTATGAAGTCATACTAAGTCTAGTCATTCGTTAGTAGCCATATTAGGGCTTGTTATGTTGCGGTTCCAAAAAATTACATCTCTCTCCACAATTGTACTCGTGACATTATAAAATTATTTCAAACAAAACCCCGATTACAAAAAACATAAGTGATTGACTTCAATTTAAGTAGGTAGTTTTTAAGCAGTCGTGTTTTTATTTTATAATTATTTATGTAATTTAACGCTTTTTGGATTTGGCGTCAAAATGGTAACCAAAAAGTAGTTTACATATTTACAGTGTTCTCTTCACTAGTTTTAAGTTGATGCACATGTTGTTATGATTATTAAAACTGCCACACTCTCCACTTTTCTCAGGCACTATATTTAAGTTATGCAACCTATATCAGTTTGACAGCTTATAATCATCATATATCATAATTCATATGTTACAATCTTTCGCTCCACTACATCATCCTTTTTTAGACACAATCGGGTAAAAAATGCAACTATAGGCAACCACAACTATATTTCCACAATTATACTTAACGTTGAAGGAAAAATATCTACAAGTATGTTTAATGCAGCACGTACATACGAGCACACGTGAAGACAGCGCAGCTGCCGTTTCCATTAGGCAGAAGAGCTGCATGGCCCGCTTGCTGTGTAATGACGACTCAGCGTCTGCCTACCAGATATAGCACGGTTCATTTATTTTGCAACATTATTAGTATTTCGTACTTTTGTAAAAAGGTTATACTTACAGAAACGCTCCATTGTTTATCTATTCGTGTTTGTTTCATTTATCACAGCTGATATTAACGTTTGGAAATCTATTTCATGAGAACATGAACAACCAAATAGATGTGATAGACAGATCCTTTGAAATCATCTATATATATTTATTCACGTTGTCTTATTCTACTTAAAGCAGTGACAATATCTTTAAAATACGAACATCAATTTGAAAAGTCAGTTGTGCATGACGAATTGAAAGGCGATAGAGTGGCACTGTGTCAACCATAAGAGTATCACTGCTCATACTATTATCTGCGTAGAAATAATTACGAGGTACTAAGTATTTGGACAATTAGTCTGAAATAAATAATTATTATTATTAACTTGCGCTGTAAAATTGGCTTCAAACTTGTGCAACCTCTATTTTTCAATAAAAGTTGTGAGAAAGAAACAAAGTTGTAATAACACACCTCGAATACAAGAGAATTGCTCGTAATTTGGCGTTGAAACTACAATTATGGAGATTCGAACATGTTAAACAACATAACGACACATGTAAAACAATACATAATTAATGAGTTATTAATCACATCACGTATTTTATTATTTGATACAAATCATCAGTTCATAAATACAAAATATAACATAAATTTAATTTATTGACCGAAGAGGATCCACGTGACGCGTAGCGAAATAACGAGAAGAAAATAAGTCATCGCGCGTCCGCGGGAAATAACCACTTGACTCCGGGACCGGCCAGATGGAAATATTACAACAAAACTATGCTACCTGTCTAGTACGCTTAGAATTATTTACATTGTAAACCCATAATATAAGATACACGTATATTTTTTAATGATAATAGGAAACGGGCATCTTAACATCTCATTGTTTTTCCAAGCCGTAAAATTGTATCTGACTCTTCAAGTATATGCCAGAGGATTTTGAGCAATTGAGGGAACAGAATTTTAATTTTTATACCGATATACATAACAACAACATATGGGATTCAAATTATTTTGTTTGCAACTTTGTTTTTCGCAATGTTCAAAAGACATAGAACTAAACGAACTTATTCACACTGATTATACCTACATAGAAGTCCGTACTGCCTACTGCATCCTTCACTGTTCGTGAAACTGTTAAGCTCTTGAGCCCTTTTTCTGAAATTTTGTGCAATTAAGCATAACACTAAGGATCCTATCTTAATATGATCCTAGGGATAATCCTTGGTTTAGGAGTTATGTGACAAAGCAGCCTTTTAGTTGAATTTCAGCTAAACTTAATTAAGTTATTTCTGTGAGCTGTGTAAGTCCCAGATGAACTCTATATCTATATTTGGGTACCCTAGGTATTAACTTACAACAGTTCATAGAAGGATGAATGAATGAATGAATGATTTATTTGCCATAATTGCGGTTTACATTAGGATCTTAAATTAAATATTTCATATCACACAATTAGCCATTTATAATGTGGCATGCAAATGTCAGTACATAGTATTTATATTAATGATTATTCATAATGTCAAGTTATTATTGTAATCTATGATTGTAATATAATTAAAAAAGTCCTGTCAATTTTAATTCTATCTAGGTATCTATTTTCACCCTTAGTATCTAATTGTATAAACATGTCAATTTATGTTTTAATATAATTCCTAGGTACGCATTAACTACTGCATCTAAATTACGATAAAATTTATTACAATTTTAAATTATTAGTCATAATGTAATGTCATAATAGGAACTCTTTTACAGAATAATAACATTTACTAAGTAGCCAGTCATGCAAAGATTTTCGAAATTGATTTAAATTTAATTTTTCCATGTCTTCAGGTAATCTATTATATATCCTAATACACATATGGTAGGAGTTATTTTGTCGCTGTCGGGTTTTACAAGGTGGTAACCATAATTTGTCAGGGCGTCGAGTAACAGAGTTCTTATAGTGTTCTTTTTTTTTAAATTGGTTCATATGCGATTTAACAAATACAGACACTTCGTACAAATATAAACAAGGTACTGTTAAAAGTTGTAATGCTTTAAAGAAAGGCTTGCAGCTTGATTCTGGTCGTAAACCACATATGGCTCGCACACATCGCTTCTGCGCTATGAAGGCTTTATTTATCGTTACCGAATTACCCCAAACTATTATACCGTATCTTAAGTTGGACACGACGTATCCATGGTATGCCTTTAGAGCTGTGGCTCTATTACTGATTTTTGGAATGCGCCATAGCGGATAGATAAATCGGTTTATTTTAAGACATACTTTATTAATGTGGTCATTCCACGTACATTTGTCGTCTAATACTAGACCTAGAAATATAATTGAATTTGTTTCAGCGACTTTTTCTTCTTCACATTGTACATTTAGGTTTAGTTTTTCCCACCCTTTATTTCCGAATTGTATATACTTAGTTTTTGATTTGTTAATTTGTAGATTATTATTTTTGAGCCATGTTACCACTTTGTCCATTGTTTTATTTATTTCATCATTAAAATTTATTGAGTACTTGTCTGGTACAATGACAGCTATGTCATCTGCAAACAAAGAACATTCATACTTTGTGACGTTTGGCAAATCATTTATGTAGATTATGAATAGAAGAGGTCCTAATATACTTCCTTGGGGGACGCCTGCTTTTGTAGATAAGGGTTTCGACTTATATGATTCCTCTTCTTTCTTCGAGTTTATATTTATTATTTCTACATATTGCTTTCTGTTAGAAAGATAACTCTTTAACCATTCTAATGGACGTTCACGGATACCGTACCTCTCGCTTCTCGCATTTCGCAGGAATGATTTCATTATTTTTTTTTCTCCAACTTTAGATTTTTTTTTATATCACCTAAAAGTGCTACCGTGCAGTCTAAGTGCGGTTTAATGTGTTCAGGTAATGGAACTCCCAATTCCTATTATCCACCTAACGGCTACTTAGCTCCCTGACGACATCGTAAATGCTTTACTTCGATCTCGTAATCATTTGACTTCGTTCACTGAACGCTGCGCAAGGTTTCCAGGGGCATTTTGCTCCCGAGATTAATACCAGGTAAAGCTGTGATACTTAATTACCAATACGAATAACGTTTACAGAAAAAAATGTGGTAATAGTTTAGGATTGAAACCTAAAACTCACGTTTAAAAAGTCGAGTTACAATCATTACGCAATCACTGCTCACATCTGTAAACATTCTATTTGCATATTGACCGGTTAATTTTTTGTCAATCAGTTATTATTAGTGCTTTATTAAAAACCTTCATAAAAGCTAAAATATACTAAATAACTGAAATATAAAATCTATACGCGACTTGTTTCAATTGTATGTTCAACAAATTTTCCCTTAATTAATGTTTCGTTCAATTCAGTATTATTTTGTATCTCGTGAAAATATTTACCGTCAATTCATTTTTATTACGAGAGAGAGGGTATAAAATACATCTATATTTTTAAAAATTCTAACTTCATACAGGAAAGCCTCAACCACTGTCAATTTATACATCTCGGACAAAACTGTATCGAATATAAAATTATACATTCGGCCTAATTATTCATATTGTATTCGTATTATTTTAACGAAATAGATACTGCGGATTGTTATAATATACTTTTATTAATGAGGTTAGATTAAAGAATCACATCACATGAATTGATAAGTCTATAAGAGCTATAATTCTTACGCTACCTCAATAACATATTTTTTGTGTGGACTAATGTTTAACTGAAACAACTTGATCAGTCTCAAGATTATTTTAGAGAGTCACTTGTTATTTCGAAAATATTAAGGTGTCTAACATTTAAGTTTAATGCAAGCTATTTGGAAGCAGCACTGCGTAAGGCAGAAGCCAGGATATTTTATTTATTAATCGTAATACCGACTTAAACATCCATGACAGAAGTTTCGCAATTAGTAATCATTTACAAATGTTATTCTCAAAGAAATCCACCAATACATAGGTAATTAGACAGTTAGTTCAATTAGAATGAAAATATGTATTAAATAATTCATATATAGTATAGACCAATTGAATTAGATTCTATAGATAAAATTAAATAAAAAAGGTAAAAAGGGCAAGTCGTTTCTGTTTTGCTACTTAGACAGCCTCCCGACGAAACTCCAGCGGCGTGTAGGTACAGCCTATAATTTATTATATTTTTCTTCAGAATTTTCCCTTCGTTTGTTAATTTCTCTAGACGTGATTTCCTGAGAACCCTCGACCTCAATTTAGCAGACCTTTGAAGGTAGTGCTATTGAAAATGTTGAACCGATAGCAGGGCAGAGGAACTATGACAATCCTTCGTATTTGGCATATTTCTTGTTAAAAACGCATAAGTTGACATCGCTAAGTAGACTAAGAATAAAACTTTTCTTCTTACGCTGTCATTATCTGTCAATACATTTACCTGCAATTGTTTGTACCAATATTGGATTTACACTTTCAGTATAATAATAATAATAATAATACTCATAACGTTCAAAAGACAATAGTTGAAAAAATAAATAAATATATAGATTTAAAAGAAGAGGTAACTAGGATCTGGAAGCAAAATAAAGTTTATGTTGTCCCCATCGTTCTTTCTACCACCGGAGTAATACCTTACTATCTCCATCAAAGCCTAAAGCTCCTCGGATTAAAACACTCAATATATATACCATTATAAAAAGCAGCAATATTAAATACTTGTCGAATTGTGAGAAAGTTCATGCAAATAGAGGAAAAGGAAATAGGTCCACATAGTCCCACTCAAACCACAGCACCCCCATAAATACTGCAATATTTACTTATTTTTGCCCGTAAATATTGCAAATATTACCAGCTTCAGCTGAGAAATAGCAAAAACTTGCAAAAAATAATAATAATTCTTTATTTCGGACAAGATCCATATATTGTTAGTAAAAAATACTTATTGCCTATGTTAGTGATGGAGTAATATTAAATACCTAAAATTAAAAATCTGAAAAATTAACATTAGCGTAACCTCTGAGAAAGCATGTGGCATGCATTCCAGTGTCTTATCATCGGGCAGTTCACGTGGTCTAAAATTGTGTTCAGGAGACCGTTGGTACTGTCTCGCACCCTCTGCATCACTGCGGCTATACGTTTCCGTATTATAGCATAAAAACTATCTACTCGAGCCTCAGTAAGCATGCCGGATGCATTACAGAGGCGAGGCAGCCCCAACAGCATCCTAAACCCATTGTTGTACTGAATTCGTAGAGCATTGAGGGATCTGCGTGTACATTTGGCCCATAGGCTACATGTGTAAAATGTTTGGCAGTATTGGTCTTCTCTTCGTCTATTGGTGTCAAATAGGCCATGTGGATATGAATCTTAATAAAAACTTAACAATTATGGTTCTATTGCAATATTACAGCACATTTAAAATATAAAAACCCATAATAAAATATTTTAATTACAATCTTAATGTTTATCTAACAAACCTAACGCACACAGAACATGTTTCCTGTATTATTGTAGCACCAAACGTCCATCTGGATAGTTGTCAAGTCATGTGTTATTGTGTTAGCAGAATGGGTCCAAAGCCGTCTTACAATTGGACAATACTGGGTAAAGATAATATATCTACATATGAGTTCTCAGGGCTCGGACGGAGGCACAATAGGCATAACTAATGAATGGCCTTTCAGAGGGTTCTCGAAATCTTGCCCGTTATTGATTACAAGGCATTTGCCTACGAAGATTATAACAAACATTTACTTTTAATCGATTTCCAAAACGAGACGCCATACACCCTCACGTTTTTACAATGCGTGTGACGTCAGACCATTCCTGTGCTACGAGTATTCGTAGCATAACAATGGTAGCTGTACACAAGAAACAACATTTGTATTGTTTTATTAAATATCCCTTATAATTATGTACATTTTAATTGAATGTATATTTGATATCTTCCTTAAGACTAAATTTCATCCCTATTAGAGTTGACCTTTAAATTTAAATGAAATTTTGCTACTTGTCATAGTCAATAATCAAAATATTCTATAAAATTGCTACTTGACTTCAAAAATAGTCTCTAGATTCGTAGTAACGTACGTCATCATCCATTAAAAGCCAATGGCGTCATCTATCAGCTCCTACTCCTACGGGGCGATTCTAACTGAACTGATCTCAGTTGGTCAGTCTTTCTCCTGGGGTTCGTTTCTGAGTTTCCTCTTCCGACACCCACTGGAGAAAAGGAGAAGGGAGAGGAGAGGTGGTGCTATTTAAAACCACACAGCATATACCTACCACACAGCACACGGTGTCATTAGTCAAATTATAATACAACGCATCACAAAATTACTCGTGTTTCCGATTAGTGTACAAACGAAAAATCATTAGAGATTGTTCATGGTCTTTCTGCTCGTGTAAATAAAACATACAATAAAAAAGAGTCACGTAAAACATTATAATTGTTTGTTTGGCTATGTTGCAAAATTAACACCACATATATCAACGTGAACACATTGCGCAGATTTCCCGTTATTGTTCTTTAATCCTTGTTTTACGCCGCCGCCGTACACTGCTATCGCCGCGATTTATAGCGTTAAACCTTATCCTTCACAAACACCGCGCAAAAGCACCGGTCTGCTACATAACACAGTCAGCGAATTGTGCCCGTAATCCTGACATATCGATAGGTATACATTTATTCATATATTTTCCATCACAGCAAACGGATCACAACTAATCTTACTCTAAATAGATAGTAATTGTGATCAACACGTCGTAAAAATGTGTTTATTTAAAACAAAAATATATAGATTAGAATGTTCTTTGTTCATTGTAGGAATAGCAGACAGATATAAAAGAGGTTGCAGTCAAGCCTTGGAAATAGTACTAATGCAGCATAAATGAAATAACTGAAAATTACACATTTCCAATACACATACAGTAAAAGTTAAGGCATTATTAGTTATATAAGTTGTAAACACATAAAATGAAAAAAATAGAGTTTAATGAGTAAAACGTAACACACTGTCAGAAACACAAAATACGAAAGCGAAAATTGTTCCAAGAACTGTAATACCGCTTACTATAATTTCAAATTACTCTTGACTTCCAGCGAGCACGGCTCTCAGACACAAATGTTTAATTTACAAAACTGTGCCGCCAATGTCATGACAGTTTTGTAGCAAAACCAGCGAAGCTGTTTTTTCTCACATTTATTTCTTTTACAAATCAGCTAACATAAACATTACCCCGCAGACTCTTTATGCTAGTCGGACGTAGAATTTACGTAAATTGAATTGTTACTTATCTTCTTTTTATTTCCAAATAATAATCTTCATCAATCTACAGTCTTGGAACACGAATCTTACTTGCAAAAAGTAAGAAGCTTTAGAAATAAACAGAAAAAGAAAATATTTAAATATAACTCATTAAGTACTTGAAAATATTAGAAATTCTCTTCAACTTGTTATCAAGTTACGTTGGTTAATCTCGGAAAATTTTAATTACTTACTTCATCGTTAAACATCTTTGACTTTTTAATCTCGAAATTGGAATATTGCAATTAGTAATCTCAGCTCGCTCCGGAATACTGCAAAAGAAATGGAACAACTGTTTTGCTTGTTTTAACATACTGTTATTAGTTGATTTATTTCCTATTGAACTGTAAATAAAGAAACTGAATATCGTGATTACTTTCAAAACTTAACCATGCCAAAAATAATTTAAAAAAATATTAAATTTTCATAGCCATTTTAATTTATAAGTACGTAATAGGTTCCATATTTTAAGTCCTTTATCATACATGTTAATAATTATTTTAAAATATCTTGGTTAACATGGAACATATTTTACTATGTTTGGGTAACTACAAAAGCGCTCATGATTACCATGTCGTCAGTTTTGCTTTATTGGTGATTTTTATCTTTTTATATTAATGTACGTTCAGCCAGTCACACATTTCTTCGCTACAAGATGAACGTTAGTAGCTATAACATATATTCTGGCTCTACGAGTTATTGCAAACCTTTTAGAGCGCAGAGCTTACTGCCGCGGTCCCGAGGGCGAACGCCACAAAAGCCTTAATTTCTGCCGTTAAACTGAAATATTGCTTCATTATTTATATTAATTCAACCAGAGAGGCCTACTTCAACGTCATTTATTAAATATGGTCGAGGATCGTGTTTCAAGGGTACTTCGCCTGTGATGTATTTGTCGAAATAACATTGTACATTTCAAGTTTCACGTATCGTTAACATTAAATGTGGACTGACATTTGCATACACACTAGTTCTTAAACAGTTACGAACATTTAAGTACATTTTTAGAATATTTTATTTTAATAATCGTTACAAATAAAGCCTTTGATAAACATAACTCAAGAAGATAGCTTTAATTTGGTAAACGGAAGTAGGAAATTTGATTTCACCTAACCTTAGCGATTTTTACTGGTACTTGGTTATTTATTTTAATTTATTTAACACTCTAGCGTGTTGTAAAGCAATCACTATATGTAAATCAAAATATGCAATACCGCAATACCAGACATCTAGCGCGATTCCCCTTTTCTGAAATGCCTCAAGTAATACTTTACTGTGACATGGATTATATGGGAAATAATGTTTCGCGATTTTTTTAAACCGGTTTTGGCGACACAAGTGAAGTTGAATACAGCTGTACTGTATTCGACTTCAATTATCTTAAAATTTATGGTGCTGCAAGATCTTACAATTTCAGTCTTATCTTGATTTTCATAATATACTGTACGAAAGCAATTTTCAACAAGTTGTGTATTCAGCTGCATTTCTTTCACGACGAGTAACGTGGTTCAAGGTGTGTCGCCGCTGAATAGCGCACGAGACCGCTCACAACATGCTAAGAGGTTTCGTCCCTTTAATAATCTGGAGCTGTTAATATTTTACGTTATGGGAAATCCATCTTCATTCTTATCATCTAGTGGAATAAACGACAAACTATCAAACGTGTATATTTCATTTAAAAATACTATCTTTGGTAAAGACCATATCGTTAATTTAATAAGCGCGAATAAAGCGTCGGAGATTGCAATTCTATGCTCTATCGAGTGACAGCGAGGCTCTATGAAGTATATATCAGATAAAATAGTACAATAACTTCAATATCCGCAGATAATGACAAGAAAATAGGCCAAGAAAAGAATGCTGAATATAAACACATACATAATTGAGAATTTATGCATGAACCTAATCTCCTATATATTTATTTTTTAACAATCATTACAAAAATATATGAATATTATTACGTTGCATTTGAAATATTATTTTTTTTTCTCGAACTTTAGATTTTTTTTTATATCACCTAAAAGTGCTACCGTGCAGTCTAAGTGCGGTTTAATGTGTTCAGGTAATGGAACTCCCAATTCCTATTATCCACCTAACGGCTACTTAGCTCCCTGACGACATCGTAAATGCTTTACTTCGATCTCGTAATCATTTGACTTCGTTCACTGAACGCTGCGCATGGTTTCCAGGGGCATTTTGCTCCCGAGATTAATACCAGGTAAAGCTGTGATACTTAATTACCAATACGAATAACGTTTACAGAAAAAAATGTGGTAATAGTTTAGGATTGAAACCTAAAACTCACGTTTAAAAAGTCGAGTTACAATCATTACGCAATCACTGCTCACATCTGTAAACATTCTATTTGCATATTGACCGGTTAATTTTTTGTCAATCAGTTATTATTAGTGCTTTATTAAAAACCTTCATAAAAGCTAAAATATACTAAATAACTGAAATATAAAATCTATACGCGACTTGTTTCAATTGTATGTTCAACAAATTTTCCCTTAATTAATGTTTCGTTCAATTCAGTATTATTTTGTATCTCGTGAAAATATTTACCGTCAATTCATTTTTATTACGAGAGAGAGGGTATAAAATACATCTATATTTTTAAAAATTCTAACTTCATACAGGAAAGCCTCAACCACTGTCAATTTATACATCTCGGACAAAACTGTATCGAATATAAAATTATACATTCGGCCTAATTATTCATATTGTATTCGTATTATTTTAACGAAATAGATACTGCGGATTGTTATAATATACTTTTATTAATGAGGTTAGATTAAAGAATCACATCACATGAATTGATAAGTCTATAAGAGCTATAATTCTTACGCTACCTCAATAACATATTTTTTGTGTGGACTAATGTTTAACTGAAACAACTTGATCAGTCTCAAGATTATTTTAGAGAGTCACTTGTTATTTCGAAAATATTAAGGTGTCTAACATTTAAGTTTAATGCAAGCTATTTGGAAGCAGCACTGCGTAAGGCAGAAGCCAGGATATTTTATTTATTAATCGTAATACCGACTTAAACATCCATGACAGAAGTTTCGCAATTAGTAATCATTTACAAATGTTATTCTCAAAGAAATCCACCAATACATAGGTAATTAGACAGTTAGTTCAATTAGAATGAAAATATGTATTAAATAATTCATATATAGTATAGACCAATTGAATTAGATTCTATAGATAAAATTAAATAAAAAAGGTAAAAAGGGCAAGTCGTTTCTGTTTTGCTACTTAGACAGCCTCCCGACGAAACTCCAGCGGCGTGTAGGTACAGCCTATAATTTATTATATTTTTCTTCAGAATTTTCCCTTCGTTTGTTAATTTCTCTAGACGTGATTTCCTGAGAACCCTCGACCTCAATTTAGCAGACCTTTGAAGGTAGTGCTATTGAAAATGTTGAACCGATAGCAGGGCAGAGGAACTATGACAATCCTTCGTATTTGGCATATTTCTTGTTAAAAACGCATAAGTTGACATCGCTAAGTAGACTAAGAATAAAACTTTTCTTCTTACGCTGTCATTATCTGTCAATACATTTACCTGCAATTGTTTGTACCAATATTGGATTTACACTTTCAGTATAATAATAATAATAATAATACTCATAACGTTCAAAAGACAATAGTTGAAAAAATAAATAAATATATAGATTTAAAAGAAGAGGTAACTAGGATCTGGAAGCAAAATAAAGTTTATGTTGTCCCCATCGTTCTTTCTACCACCGGAGTAATACCTTACTATCTCCATCAAAGCCTAAAGCTCCTCGGATTAAAACACTCAATATATATACCATTATAAAAAGCAGCAATATTAAATACTTGTCGAATTGTGAGAAAGTTCATGCAAATAGAGGAAAAGGAAATAGGTCCACATAGTCCCACTCAAACCACAGCACCCCCATAAATACTGCAATATTTACTTATTTTTGCCCGTAAATATTGCAAATATTACCAGCTTCAGCTGAGAAATAGCAAAAACTTGCAAAAAATAATAATAATTCTTTATTTCGGACAAGATCCATATATTGTTAGTAAAAAATACTTATTGCCTATGTTAGTGATGGAGTAATATTAAATACCTAAAATTAAAAATCTGAAAAATTAACATTAGCGTAACCTCTGAGAAAGCATGTGGCATGCATTCCAGTGTCTTATCATCGGGCAGTTCACGTGGTCTAAAATTGTGTTCAGGAGACCGTTGGTACTGTCTCGCACCCTCTGCATCACTGCGGCTATACGTTTCCGTATTATAGCATAAAAACTATCTACTCGAGCCTCAGTAAGCATGCCGGATGCATTACAGAGGCGAGGCAGCCCCAACAGCATCCTAAACCCATTGTTGTACTGAATTCGTAGAGCATTGAGGGATCTGCGTGTACATTTGGCCCATAGGCTACATGTGTAAAATGTTTGGCAGTATTGGTCTTCTCTTCGTCTATTGGTGTCAAATAGGCCATGTGGATATGAATCTTAATAAAAACTTAACAATTATGGTTCTATTGCAATATTACAGCACATTTAAAATATAAAAACCCATAATAAAATATTTTAATTACAATCTTAATGTTTATCTAACAAACCTAACGCACACAGAACATGTTTCCTGTATTATTGTAGCACCAAACGTCCATCTGGATAGTTGTCAAGTCATGTGTTATTGTGTTAGCAGAATGGGTCCAAAGCCGTCTTACAATTGGACAATACTGGGTAAAGATAATATATCTACATATGAGTTCTCAGGGCTCGGACGGAGGCACAATAGGCATAACTAATGAATGGCCTTTCAGAGGGTTCTCGAAATCTTGCCCGTTATTGATTACAAGGCATTTGCCTACGAAGATTATAACAAACATTTACTTTTAATCGATTTCCAAAACGAGACGCCATACACCCTCACGTTTTTACAATGCGTGTGACGTCAGACCATTCCTGTGCTACGAGTATTCGTAGCATAACAATGGTAGCTGTACACAAGAAACAACATTTGTATTGTTTTATTAAATATCCCTTATAATTATGTACATTTTAATTGAATGTATATTTGATATCTTCCTTAAGACTAAATTTCATCCCTATTAGAGTTGACCTTTAAATTTAAATGAAATTTTGCTACTTGTCATAGTCAATAATCAAAATATTCTATAAAATTGCTACTTGACTTCAAAAATAGTCTCTAGATTCGTAGTAACGTACGTCATCATCCATTAAAAGCCAATGGCGTCATCTATCAGCTCCTACTCCTACGGGGCGATTCTAACTGAACTGATCTCAGTTGGTCAGTCTTTCTCCTGGGGTTCGTTTCTGAGTTTCCTCTTCCGACACCCACTGGAGAAAAGGAGAAGGGAGAGGAGAGGTGGTGCTATTTAAAACCACACAGCATATACCTACCACACAGCACACGGTGTCATTAGTCAAATTATAATACAACGCATCACAAAATTACTCGTGTTTCCGATTAGTGTACAAACGAAAAATCATTAGAGATTGTTCATGGTCTTTCTGCTCGTGTAAATAAAACATACAATAAAAAAGAGTCACGTAAAACATTATAATTGTTTGTTTGGCTATGTTGCAAAATTAACACCACATATATCAACGTGAACACATTGCGCAGATTTCCCGTTATTGTTCTTTAATCCTTGTTTTACGCCGCCGCCGTACACTGCTATCGCCGCGATTTATAGCGTTAAACCTTATCCTTCACAAACACCGCGCAAAAGCACCGGTCTGCTACATAACACAGTCAGCGAATTGTGCCCGTAATCCTGACATATCGATAGGTATACATTTATTCATATATTTTCCATCACAGCAAACGGATCACAACTAATCTTACTCTAAATAGATAGTAATTGTGATCAACACGTCGTAAAAATGTGTTTATTTAAAACAAAAATATATAGATTAGAATGTTCTTTGTTCATTGTAGGAATAGCAGACAGATATAAAAGAGGTTGCAGTCAAGCCTTGGAAATAGTACTAATGCAGCATAAATGAAATAACTGAAAATTACACATTTCCAATACACATACAGTAAAAGTTAAGGCATTATTAGTTATATAAGTTGTAAACACATAAAATGAAAAAAATAGAGTTTAATGAGTAAAACGTAACACACTGTCAGAAACACAAAATACGAAAGCGAAAATTGTTCCAAGAACTGTAATACCGCTTACTATAATTTCAAATTACTCTTGACTTCCAGCGAGCACGGCTCTCAGACACAAATGTTTAATTTACAAAACTGTGCCGCCAATGTCATGACAGTTTTGTAGCAAAACCAGCGAAGCTGTTTTTTCTCACATTTATTTCTTTTACAAATCAGCTAACATAAACATTACCCCGCAGACTCTTTATGCTAGTCGGACGTAGAATTTACGTAAATTGAATTGTTACTTATCTTCTTTTTATTTCCAAATAATAATCTTCATCAATCTACAGTCTTGGAACACGAATCTTACTTGCAAAAAGTAAGAAGCTTTAGAAATAAACAGAAAAAGAAAATATTTAAATATAACTCATTAAGTACTTGAAAATATTAGAAATTCTCTTCAACTTGTTATCAAGTTACGTTGGTTAATCTCGGAAAATTTTAATTACTTACTTCATCGTTAAACATCTTTGACTTTTTAATCTCGAAATTGGAATATTGCAATTAGTAATCTCAGCTCGCTCCGGAATACTGCAAAAGAAATGGAACAACTGTTTTGCTTGTTTTAACATACTGTTATTAGTTGATTTATTTCCTATTGAACTGTAAATAAAGAAACTGAATATCGTGATTACTTTCAAAACTTAACCATGCCAAAAATAATTTAAAAAAATATTAAATTTTCATAGCCATTTTAATTTATAAGTACGTAATAGGTTCCATATTTTAAGTCCTTTATCATACATGTTAATAATTATTTTAAAATATCTTGGTTAACATGGAACATATTTTACTATGTTTGGGTAACTACAAAAGCGCTCATGATTACCATGTCGTCAGTTTTGCTTTATTGGTGATTTTTATCTTTTTATATTAATGTACGTTCAGCCAGTCACACATTTCTTCGCTACAAGATGAACGTTAGTAGCTATAACATATATTCTGGCTCTACGAGTTATTGCAAACCTTTTAGAGCGCAGAGCTTACTGCCGCGGTCCCGAGGGCGAACGCCACAAAAGCCTTAATTTCTGCCGTTAAACTGAAATATTGCTTCATTATTTATATTAATTCAACCAGAGAGGCCTACTTCAACGTCATTTATTAAATATGGTCGAGGATCGTGTTTCAAGGGTACTTCGCCTGTGATGTATTTGTCGAAATAACATTGTACATTTCAAGTTTCACGTATCGTTAACATTAAATGTGGACTGACATTTGCATACACACTAGTTCTTAAACAGTTACGAACATTTAAGTACATTTTTAGAATATTTTATTTTAATAATCGTTACAAATAAAGCCTTTGATAAACATAACTCAAGAAGATAGCTTTAATTTGGTAAACGGAAGTAGGAAATTTGATTTCACCTAACCTTAGCGATTTTTACTGGTACTTGGTTATTTATTTTAATTTATTTAACACTCTAGCGTGTTGTAAAGCAATCACTATATGTAAATCAAAATATGCAATACCGCAATACCAGACATCTAGCGCGATTCCCCTTTTCTGAAATGCCTCAAGTAATACTTTACTGTGACATGGATTATATGGGAAATAATGTTTCGCGATTTTTTTAAACCGGTTTTGGCGACACAAGTGAAGTTGAATACAGCTGTACTGTATTCGACTTCAATTATCTTAAAATTTATGGTGCTGCAAGATCTTACAATTTCAGTCTTATCTTGATTTTCATAATATACTGTACGAAAGCAATTTTCAACAAGTTGTGTATTCAGCTGCATTTCTTTCACGACGAGTAACGTGGTTCAAGGTGTGTCGCCGCTGAATAGCGCACGAGACCGCTCACAACATGCTAAGAGGTTTCGTCCCTTTAATAATCTGGAGCTGTTAATATTTTACGTTATGGGAAATCCATCTTCATTCTTATCATCTAGTGGAATAAACGACAAACTATCAAACGTGTATATTTCATTTAAAAATACTATCTTTGGTAAAGACCATATCGTTAATTTAATAAGCGCGAATAAAGCGTCGGAGATTGCAATTCTGTGCTCTATCGAGTGACAGCGAGGCTCTATGAAGTATATATCAGATAAAATAGTACAATAACTTCAATATCCGCAGATAATGACAAGAAAATAGGCCAAGAAAAGAATGCTGAATATAAACACATACATAATTGAGAATTTATGCATGAACCTAATCTCCTATATATTTATTTTTTAACAATCATTACAAAAATATATGAATATTATTACGTTGCATTTGAAATCAATAATTATTTGATACTTTTGGTTATTTTTTTAGCTTTTTAAAAAAAACACTTCAGTTAACATATTTATTTAAATATTTTTATAGCCTAATATTATAGAATACAGGGTTTTACGAAGCTTAATGGACAGTTTAGCGTAAAAAAAGATTAAAATAAAAAAACTGTTTTGCTGTACTTGGCCTCTCAATATCGAGTGCCTAGAATATAACGGCTGATTGGTACGTCTAATACGATATATTTTCGTAAAAAAGTCGGCTTTTACGAGCTCCAACCCTTTAATATCGTCAGCTTTGGGTTATATTTCGCACAATGTATTCAACATTATCGTACACTTTGCCCTTCACCTGGAGGTTGTCTGGCAAGATAAGAATAGAGTGTATTTTATTTACCTGTATATTTCAACGTGTTGATTTGTATTGGATTTACTTTCCTCGAATGTTCTCAGAAAAGGTTATACAGTTGAATTTTGACCTTCATATTATTAACACTACATCTGTTCTACTCGTAGTTTGCTACATTACATGGGGACTTAGATACAGCCATTGAAAGTTTTATAATTTTCAATAGAAATTATACATGAAGGGAACAATATCTTGAACAGCTTAGCCATCACCATGACTGTACTCATGAACTAAATAAAGTTACTATTTTAAGTAACTCTGAAATAGCAAATGAGTATGCAGTTCACCTGATGGTAAGTGTTCACTGCCGCCAGGCTGGAAGCAACTTTATACAGAACAAGGGTTTCCGTATGAAGTCAATCGCAGAAGCTCATATAAGATCGAGCAGGACACCATGCCTTTTCAGTGAAACGAAAATCAAGCAAGAATCTCTTCACGCTAGAAGAACCTAGATGTGGAGTAGTACCTCCTCTGTCAAACTCAATATTTGCTTGACACCTTGAAAATATTTCAAAACCATAAAAGTAGTTTTAGTGTCTTATGTCCCCGATGTAAAAAGGGGAGTGCTAACGTAAATTTAGATGTAGAAGTTGAGAGAAGAACATTATTCAATAATCGTTTACGAAATCCCATGGATCGCTCCTGCCAGCCGGGAAAAACCCATTACTATCGCGAAAATCGGATTGCGTCCGCTAGCCGCGTACAACAAATGACTATCGCAAAAATCCCGTGGATCGTGGTCGCATTCGGCGAAAAAACCATCTAACGTCATCGAATTCCTATGGATTGCATAAGCCAGCAAAGCAAAAACAAATTACTATCGCAGAAATACCATGGATTGCGTATAGCAGCGGCGAAAAACCCGTCTCCCGCTATCGAATCCTGCCGGCCTACACTCCTTATGCCTAGACGTGGTCTCCATTTTAGGACTTTTCGAGAAAGAGGTCGCTCGTAGAACCCTATTCAGCTGTACAGCGATCAAGAAACTGGGCAAATATCTTCTCATCTGATATACATCAGGGCCTGAAGTCCGAGCAGTGTGTGTTGCCAGTGATGATATACGGCGCCGAGTATTAGTCTTTTACTGTTAGCCTCATGCTTAAGTTTAAAGTTGCTTAGCGTGCCAAGAAGAGAGCTATGCCAGGCATTTCCCTGCGCGACAGAATTCGTAACGATTAAATCCTTAGAAGAACGAAACTTTTGTAGGACAGACAACTGATGAGGTAGAATAGTCCTCGACTTTGTTTTTATCAAATAAATTACAGAAGGTTTTTTGTTAAGCAATACTGTTTATTCAACCTAGGTCAATACAAAATATATAACTGTAACAAGCTCTGAAGGCGGCAT
This sequence comes from Spicauda simplicius, assembly GCA_949699795.1. Taxonomy (NCBI): domain Eukaryota; kingdom Metazoa; phylum Arthropoda; class Insecta; order Lepidoptera; family Hesperiidae; genus Spicauda; species Spicauda simplicius. Next base: position 263,680 of record OX453071.1, on the reverse strand, counting down.
TTCTAAGCTAGTCTAATCTGAACTATTTATCAGGCCAACTTTACTAATATATGATATAGCTCCACATTGTTTATTGCGAGACGCGGCCCGCAATATATCACAAGTTGGGATAACTCGGTTACCTAGGTGGAGCTCTTTATGTGTCTAGTGAATCATACAGAATTTTATTTGGTGTAGCTCAATAGCTATCATGTAAGCCCGAGTTATATCTTACTTCAAAGTTTTTTTAATAATAATAATAATAATAATAATAATAATAATTTTTTTTTTATTCACGGAATACACAGCAGCATACACATGAAAAAATAAATATAAAATAAAACAAAAACATAGTAAACAAAAACAAATTCTTACAAAACTAGAAAACATATATATGGAGGGTACCGCGCTGCGAAATAATAAACCGTGAAACGGACTACCCTCAGCAAATGCCATGGAAGTAGGTACAACCAAGGCGCTGATTTTCAGGGTAACCCGAAATCAGGGGACGAACACGGACGGCTGTCACCGTAATACACATCAATTAGTTAAAGCCTAAAAAACAGAATATAATTAGAATAAAAGGTAAGCATCGACTGTAATAATATTTAGTCATTGCACTAATTATTTATAAAATTGATCTAAACAAATTATTATATTTCTTTAGGTCACGCAGATACCGACATATCGAGGTAGAAATTAATTCATAAGGAATGCAAGTTGTTCTTTTGGTCTGTAAAGTACTAAAGTAGAACGTAACGAGGAACGAAGAAAGAAAATATCATGACGCATACATATAATTTTTGGAGCAAATATACATACAGCGGGCTTAAATGAGACGCGAATTGTCACTGACTATGGGAAGAAAATGTCCGTAAGTCTATATTTGATTCTTATAATTATAATGATTTTGAAATTTGAATACAATTGCTAAAGATAAAAATAAGAATGTTCAACGATTTAATATTTGATTAATACCTAATTATTGCTATTTATTTGTTCATTTATTAGTTGTAATTTATATTTAATTTTAAATAACCCTATTGTTTTTAGGGTGCGAAGTGGAGGTGGGAGATTGTTCCAGCACCTCGTGGCGCTGTACTTAAAACTTCCCCTAAAAGCAGCCGAGCAATAAGAAGGATATACCAGTTTATGTGAAAACGACCTTGTGCAGTGCTTCTTAATGCAATCCTTAGCCCAAATAAGTTTATCGTAAAGGTACCTAGGTTCCTTATTTTTAATGATGCCAAACAGTAACGTCGCAAAGTGCAAACGCCTGCGGGAGTCCATTTTAAGTAATTTAGCATTATTTAGGAAAGGTGTAACGTGGGCGCGAGGCGGCACATTAAAGCAAAAGCGCGTGCAGGCATTTTGCACCCTTTGAATAAGATTTTTCGTACGTTTTAGTAGACGAGGGCCTATGACTGTATCAGCATAATTAAATTTTGAAAGTATTAAGGACTCGCATAGATTTATTCGTAGTGTTTCAGAGAGGTAGCTGCGAATGCGGTAAAGGACCTTAAGCCTGTAAAAGCAATTCCGTACTGTTTCAATAATATGTTTCTCAAAACGAAGGTTTTGGTCCATCTCGACTCCGAGATTTCGTGCAACTGTCACTCTCTCAATCGTTTCATGATTTACTTTAATAGGTGGTATTCTAGCGTTAATTTTTCGAATCTGCGTAGGAGTCCCCAACACCATGTACTTAGTTTTTTTCGGGTTTAAAACTAACGTATTAAGACTTGACCAAGACGATATACGATCCAAATCTGAATTTAATTTTGATGCGGCAATATGTACGTCACTTGGTTTGCATGAGATGTATAGTTGTAAGTCATCCGCATAAATGTGGTACTTACAATGTTTTATACTGGTGATGACATCCGCACTATATAATATAAACAGTAAAGGACCGAGGATAGAACCTTGCGGTACTCCCCGTTTAACACTCCGAGTTTTAGACGAGCTCTCTAATCCAGTTGCACTGTTTTGTATTTCTACCCTTTGTGACCGATGCTTAAAGTAACTGTCAAACCACGTTATAGCATTAGCACTCAAACCATAAAATGTCAGCTTTGACAGTAGCAATGCTACGTTAAGTGTCTCAAAGGCACGTGAAAAGTCCAACAAAGTGAGAATGGTTCCTTCTCCGTTGGCCTGAGATGTCAGTATATCATCCATAACTTGCATTAAGGATGTTGTTGTACTCCGATGTTTCCTGAACCCCGACTGATAGGTAGGAAGTATATTATTTACTATAAGATATTCAGTAATCTGGTTGCAGGCTATCTTTTCCAATACTTTGGATAAACAGGGCAATATGCTGATGGGGCGCAAGTCAGACATCTCTGTTGGGTTACTTTTTTTAAAAATCGGTTTGACCAGAGCTTGCTGCCAGGCATCTGGATACGCATTGGTCCGAAACGACATATTAACAATGGCAGTCATTATCTTTATACAGTTAGGGACTACCAACTTTAGCATATCAAGTGACAATCCATCAGACCCTAGAGCATTCGAGTGCAAGGAGTGTAATATTTTTGATACTTCGCCCTCCGTAACCAATTTAAATTCAAAAGAAGCATTTGTGAAACGGTTGAATTCGTAGAATGTTAGGAGGGAGACAGAGACATGGCTTGCACCTGGTATTTGTAGGAAGTGGTCATTTAACGCGTCAGGGTCGCATAGATGTACAGGCAAGGTATCGTCTTTTGATTTTAATTTTATATGCTGTTTAAGATGTCTCCACATTGCTTTTGGTTGCGTCATCCTAGAATTAATAGAAAATTTAAAATAAGCTCCCTTTTCGGAATGAATAGCTGTGCAGACCAAGGCTTTAAGTTCCTTATAGTAAGCTTTGTGACCTTCATTTTTTGTTTTTTTAGCTCGTTTGTGGGCTTTGTCACGCGTCCTCATCATGCACCTAACATTGTATGTAATCCAAGGATGATGGTTTTCCTTGACCCTAAAAGTTTTTTTGGGAGCATGCACATTAAACATATTTAAAATTATAGTATTAAAAAGGTCAACCATGCTGTTTACATTTTGACATATTAAACTATCCCAATTAATACTATTCAGGTGTTCTCTGAATAGTGGAATATCAATACTCGTAAGCGGCCTAATCGTAACAAATTTTGGTATATCGCAAACTTTTGGCAGGTCTAGCTCGCACGTAATAATGGCATGACTGCTTAAATCTTCTACATGGCTGACTTGTACAGAGGAAAGAGGACGATCCGAACAAACGACGTCTATTAGGGTTTCACTGGTATCCGTGAAATGAGTAGGTTTAGTAACATATTGTGTAAGGCTACAGCATTTTAAAAAATCTAAGAATATTTTAACACTAGCGCTTTGTGTGTTAGTGAGATCAATATTGAAGTCTCCTAAAAGAACGATTTGATCATGCTGTGCAAAACCACATATAGAATCACATAGAGCATCTAAAAAAAGTTGTACATTTAACCAAGGAGGTCGGTAGGCAGTTCCAATAATTAGCGTTTTATTACCATGTTTTACACTTAACCACATTTGTTCCACTGAGGAACAGACAGGATGAGGTAAAATCTCAGTAGACAGGCCGCGCTTTATATAAAAACCCACCCCGCCGCCGCGCGACCGAACATTTGCTGGACGGGGAATGTGCCGGAGACGGTATCCCGGGACAGACGGCGCGCGACCGTCTTCGCCTTCTCGCAGCCATGTCTCATTAATCGCCATCATGTCTACTGAGTGACGCGCCATAGCTACTACAAACTCGTCATGACGAGTACCTAGGGATCCAGGGTTAAGTAAACCAATTTTCATTTTGTTTGTGTCATACATTTTTGTAAACGTACTTAACACATAGAATAAAGTAATATAAAGTTAGTGAACCAGAAACAAATTCATTTTTTAAAACAATCCAACCAACAAAACTTATCACGGCAACACATAACTTCCGCGACCGTAACCGCATACAATATAAAGACAATAGAATTACTAATAGCATTAACTCATTTAGTAATTCGTTTAGAAAGATAACAAATAACGACAGTTTCGCCCAGAGTATTATTACTTCACAGCACGGATCCTCCAATAAGTATGGAATAATCCTAAAAAATGTAATAAGTGAGCCGAGGTATACAAAATCATTATGACCACACTTTTTACAGCCAAAACATATTTTTTTAAAATAGTATATTTGTATAACTGGCATAACAAATACTAAAAAAATGCGAAGACGTACAAAATCGCACATCCATACATTTAATACTAAACTATACATATACATGTTTTGGTTCGTAGATACTATACGTAGTATTCTACAAAAACCAATTTTACAGTGACATACTATTAAGTAGGTAAACGGGTATGCAACACAAAAGTACAAATAAATTATACGCCAAAAAATTTTATCAATGTCTGATTCTGAGCGTATTCGATAACGGGTTGAATTAGGCTCCCGACGCGCAAAAATACACCCATCTCTTGTCCAGACATAACGCCATTCCTTACGCCGGCCCTCCTCCCGTGTTTTGAAAAACAATAGTTTATTAGCTCGGGTGAGGCGTTCATTTAGATAGAAGCGGCGGGGCTCCGCGCTCGCAATAATACCGGAGGTGTCGGCACCGCGACGCACGCGCGCGGCCCGCAACAGTTGATCGCGAATCGCACGCCGCGCGAGACGTACGACAATAGGCCTCGGTCTCGGCTTTACTGCGCCCGAAGAACCCTCGTAACGCATGCCTGTACGCGCGACACTGACTACATCACGCTCATCAAGTTCAACTCCTATTTTCTTGGCAACCAAAGTCATAATACTTATGGGATTCTCGCCCTTTTCTTCGCATATACCTGTTAATTCAAGATCATTTAGTAATGAGATTTGCTCTTGATCGTTTAACTGACATTTTAATTCTGCTATGACATTTTCGACTTTGGGATCAGTCGCGCAAGGCGGACTATCGGACGAACGTTGTTCAAGAACAGAAACCCTCTCCTCAACCTTACTGACCCTGTCGTTAAGGTCGCTTATATTTGCGTTCATTTTCATAATGTCTTCACGAAATGACGAGAACTCCCGTACAATAGTGCAGAGCTGTTCACGAATGATTCTAATTTCTTTCGCCATGTCAACCTCCTCCTGGCGCCCTCTATCCGCTGAATCAGTTGACTTGCCCGGCAGCTCCAAATCCGTACTGCCAGAGCTACACGAATTGGGTGTTGTGCTAGTGGTAGATGCAATGCTTGTGCCGATAATTTTAACCTTGCATTCACGGCACTGCCATTTATTCGTTATTTTAGTGTCATTATTTAATTTAATGCATTGCTTGTGGTAGCATAGCAAGCACTTAGAACATTTCGCGCCCTCAGCCACAGAAACGAATCTTCCACAGGCATTGCACTTGTTGGCCATAGTTAGTTCGCTGGACTGCGAAGTAGTATTAAGCATCGACAATAGATGGCGTTGATTACAAATTGATTATTAGTGATCACTAATTATTGTTTTATTTAATTATACTTGTGTTATCCTTAGTTGTAATATTGTTAAGGTGTAATTGTCACTTGTATCACTATTTTTTTAAAGTAAACTGTATTAACACCTTACTCGTTTTAAATTTATGCACCTCGATAAACCGTTTAATCAGCTGTCAACTTTAAAACAGCTGATACCAAGTCAGCTGATTTTGACACTAAACACTTTATATAATTTACTTTAAACTTGATCTGCACACTGAATGGCACTGCAGTACTATAATGTCTCGAATTAACGGATGTTTACTTGACTCAAACGATTTTTAGCGCAAAAAAATGATTTTTAAAACAGAGCACTATGCAATGTGACAGCCGTCCGTCTGTCAACCTCGGACAACATTGGAATACTCAGTTCTTTTACAAGAATTATATAGATTAACGTGGAATAATATAATTAAATTTTATAAAGCATGTATTTATAAATAAAACTAAATAATTAGCACAAAACATCCAGTAACTAAAATCATAAAAGTTATTTAATTATTCCTATTGTATAGTAAAACCTACTTTATATTGATTTAACTGCTTAGATATTACTTTAACACGTAAGATATGTATTAATTAACATGAATTAACGTAACCGCTACCCTCATATTGCATAAAGGGCAGCGCTACATGTAACATGTTGACATGTCATACTATATTACATTACTATACTAAAAGGTTATGGTATTATATAGTACAATAGTTATAAATAAATGCAATAACGCGGAGAAACGGTCTGTATACTTCGTTAAGCAGTAGAAACCTGTTCACGACTAAGCTCGTTAGTTTTCGTTATTCCTTGTTACTGACTCCGTGAGAGCCCTCAATTAGATTTTTTATTTAACGCTCTATATAATAACTTTTACGAAGAAAAGCCTTTATGATTACTATATTAGTAGTCAGTAATTAAACTAAAGTCGAGAACTAAAACGATTTATTTTAAAGTTTGTATTTATTATCCATTTCTTTTCTAATTTCCGTTAGCGGTAGATTTTGCTGATATATTTAATGTCAATAATTGATAAGTCGGTTCTGTGATAGTAATATAATTTCAATACCTAGATACTAATTTTGCCATTCGTAATATTGTAGTCAATTAAAAACTTTAAATGCTTTATTTACGTAGTACAATCAGATTTAGCTAAAAGTTTAGTCTGGAAATTAATTTCTCGGTTAAATTTAAAGCGATAAGGCAGACGGGCTACCTGATGGAAAGTAGTCACCATCACCTACGGACATTTTCATCATCAGAGGAGTCGCCAATGCATCGCCGGCTTTGAAGGAAAGCTCTTTTCGCACCATTTTTGAAGAGCCCCATGACATAACGCTCCGGGAATACCTCAGAAGGAAGCTCATTCCACTTCTTGCACGTCCGTGGCAAAAACGAGCGTGAAAACTCATTAAACTGAAATAACTGCACGCAGCGCTGTACAGGAAGTACATTAATAATATTATTCCTCTCATTGCATCGCCTGTACAAGCGGTGCCACGCGCCGGTCTCGCCGCCCGCCCTAAAATCCTCTTCTACTTCCAACTTTACTTCATTTACTTTCAAAGTTTATTATTCTGCAATGGCAGTCTCAAATGCAGGTAGTCTATAATCTGATTAAAACTGTAAATAGCACTTAAGCTTTTTAAGGTAGAAAATCTTTTTATATTAATGCGGAAATTGAAACTATTCAACCAACATTTTATTCAATGTAAATCATGTTCTACGGGATGAATAATGTAATAAGTGGTGTTTATTTTTATAACTAAGTCGTTAAATAACTTCTGGAGCGGTCTTTCATAAGAAATTCCAGTTTAAATTAAGTTTTATCAACGAAGTATTCGTAACGAATAAATTTCTAAAGCGAGATAACGAAGCGTTCGTTTATTATACTGTCGTTTTAACTTCCATTTTCACTTTATAAAACCGAGACAGTCCCTATTCTACGCTAAAATAAATCAGATACTGTCATATGATTAAAAATAAATGTCTGAACCACCAGTCTTGGTTTTTCGATTCAACAGATGTATTCTTTATTCTTCTTATACCCATAATAATAAATAGTAAAGGCATCCTAGAAAGTGCGTAAAACTTTACTAGGAAAAGTGTGCAAGTAGTATCTCTTATCTCGAAGCTCTTATTTCGAAATTAATGGTCTTTGGCAAAATTCACAAATTTTGAAATATTATCGCAGTTTTGTTCCAAAATACTGAGCTACAGGTGCATAAAGCTAATTTGATGAATATTGTCTGAGATATTCGTGATCAACGCGCTGAAAAACGCATACATAAATACGTTGTACATCTGTATCAAAATTAAGTTCAATTCAAGAAAGGGGTAAACTGAAAGTTTATAATCTATTCATATAAGATAGAGAAAACTTGATGTCGAAAAACGTATTTTTCATTTTTATTTATAAGCAGTCATCAGAAAAATTACGACGCCACTTCCAAGGGCGTTATGCAAAATACAATAAGCAGGTAGTCGTAAAAAGCTTATAAAAAGTGATGAATACGTAATGAACGAGAAGCCTGATCGCGTCGCCGCGCGTGACACTGAATACCATTTTAAAATATAATATTTTAAAAATATCATATATATCTTTTTAATTTATGTTACAAAATTCTTTAAGTCTTGTGTTGACCACACCAACCTAATAGAAAGCAGAAGTAACGTACGCTTTGCAGGCTTACTTTTATATGAGACGATAATCCCAGTCCTCAGGAGCCTTGTGGTTGGCACTCAATGGATGAGACATCTTATCTGCTTTTTTCTAAATGCTTTATTTAATGTAGTTCTTACCTCTTCAATTTAACGTCTTTTGTTTTTTTTTTCAACCTTTGAGGCTTCTTAGTGAAGCACATTGAATGATCCCCAACATAAATTTGATTTAAGTTTTATTTTATACCTTTTTTATTGTCTCCCGTAAATGGATGCTACTACGCTTCAACTTGTGTTAATGTGTATTTTATAGTGACTAAGCAAATCAAATTTAGAAAAATAAATAATTGATAAAATTAATCATTACTGTTTCTATCCATCACATTCAAAACTGCATCCAATATTCTTAAAGTTGAGTTAAGTTCATGCTTCTACCTAGGACATAATTTTGTATCAAGGTCTAACGTAAAGATTTGATTTTATAAAATCCTAAACATAAAACTAAATTCTTCATCGTTAAATGTTGTATTTGAGCCGTTATCATATTGCCAACACTGAGAAACTCCCGCAAGATTCCACAAACAATTAAATTTCACAATAACGCGGTGTAACGAAGTGGATCAAAGTATAACAATAAAACATAAATGGAACCTCAATTGATTAAGCCGGTGGCACACCCCTCCCCATCCGTTGAGGCGAGATTGGTTTATTTATCGAGATGAGGATTGCGATAACGCTCAATAAATGTCTCTTTATCATTAAACATTTCTTAGCAATTATAAGACAGAAGTAAATAAATAGTAAATATTGAACCAATTTATATGCGAAATATTCTTTGAAAGTCTTATGGGATTTGCTGATTCAGTAACACCGAATTCTGTGAAGTAGAAAAAGCGTGTGTTAAGGAGAAAAAATTTGGCGTGATAACGTAATTGTGCCCAACTTCTGGTAAAATTAATGTCTTCGCCCACTCACGTTTAAAAATGCAATGATTTTTAAAAGAGTAAATGGATTTCAATAAAGTGATAAATATTTTTTAATTCTTTAGGCTACATTCCGGTGCAAACCTACATTTATAACACTGCTAACAGTGTTATAAATTAAGTTCCTCATTATGACAGAAATTCAATGTTGTTAAACTAAATAGTACCGGAGGCGGCGGCCGCGCGCCACTTTCCAGGTGAGCGGACACTAAACACTCCCGGGGGATGTATCGTCGTTACTATTTTATTACCTTTTGTAAGTAAAATATAGAGCGAACGACACTCAGCACAAATTTTAGTTAGAATATTATTTTTTAGCTATAGGTATTCTAGAAGGAAAGTATGTTCTAACAGCATTTGATAAAAAAAATTCAATCCAAACCAAGTACCAAATATTCTGTTCACACAACGAAGTTTGTTTTTCCGATAAAATATTAAACACCCTAAAATATGTATTTTAAACCTAATATCAATGAAAAGTAAGTATTAAATAGTACTTCACAGCAAATGTCTGATAGCAACTGAGTTATTCTGCTTGAGTTGTGTCTCTCAGTTTATGAGAATCACTTACGCTTATTTAAAATTACAAAGCGGTGTCATCGTTCGTTTATTCGCCTTTATACGTGAATGAGATTTTGCTCACGAATAATACTATGTCTTAACCACACACTTAACAAACGTCAACAAGTTATCATAAATTCTAAGCTGTCGATACAATACTTGACTTTTAATAATTTTTTACATATCGTACAGCAAAAAATAACCTCGTATCAGTTAAAAATAGAGCGTGGTTAACCAAAGGTACATTTAAGCTCACTACTGCCAACCGTTAGGGAGCGCAACGAGCCACAGTGACCCAAACTCTGATGTTCATTATTTTGGTTGTAAATTTAAAATTTTAGACATTTGTCGTTAGAAATAACTGGATTTTCATGGATTTTAATGGATGGAGCTCCAACTCGTATAAAGTTTGAAGCCTGTAATCCCTCTGATCCCTATTAGAAATTGTTCGGCGGTTTGGGTTCTAATTTTGAAATACTTTTACCTAATCATATTTTATTCTATCTAACGGTAAATTACCAATATTAAGAATCTAAACTCAACATTCAGATACCTGTCTGGCCGGGAATCGAACCCGGGACCCACTGCATGTCAGACCGGTACGCTAACCGCTGCGCCACGCGGGTCGTCATCGCGGTCGTCAATTACCATCATGTACCAGAGAAATCATATCAGCTGCTGACAATAGCGTTGATTGTGTATTATTTATATCGACTACTTTTTTTGATATTTATGGTACATTCAACTGTTGCCTTTGCTTCTAAGAAAATTTACATTGATGAGAACATGTAATGTTTTGGGGTGTTGCAATTCAAAGATATCGGGCATGCCTAAGTTTGAGTAATAACAATTCTCAGCTCGTCCAGATCTTGAAAGCGTGTCTATCGAACTATCGAGAAAAATAGAAAAGTTGGAAGATTTACGCGTGATGTAAGTGGATAAAGTAAAGATATCGATCACTGGCGGCTTCAATAAGTCATTAGGGTCGCCGCCGGATAACTTGCCATGATCTAATTTATTTGTCGTCGAGTGTGTGCAGCGGAGGAGGATGATATTACATGAGTGAGAGGCGGTGGAGAAGATGAAAGTGGCTGTTGCTCATATTCGTTTATATATTTGGTCATATCGTGTAATAAATGTTATTTGTTTTATAAAAGATTCCTATTCTCACTCTCACTTCTCACGCAGTTTGAATAATTTACTGGCAATTTTCCGACTCAGTTGCATGGATTGTGGTCGCGGTACTCGCTACATATTAAATTAACTACAATGAAAAATATTTAACACTTGTCAGAGTTCGAGCTTGTGTTTTGTTTGCGCCTTTGTATCTCCCGGGAATGACCATAAAAACGTAGGTATGTACAGCTGATTAATAAAATAATCTCGTAAAGATGTCAAGAGTAAAGTAACAATGTAAGGCACTAGAATAAATATTAAGAGATTTACAGACTTAATGTAGCATATTATTTTAATTTAGTGAAGTCATTGTATTAATATTTCTTAAGTAATAATACATTTCCAAGCGTGTAAGCCCGTCGCTTGGACCTACTCATGTGTAGTTCTCAGCTCGCGCTGACCCACTGTGCAAATACCGCAGCTCTACTCACTGCCAACAGCGCACTTTATGAGTTTTATATTTGAACGTGAAAGTTGTAGCAAAAATATACATTATTATATCTGTGTTTTTTGCATTAAACACAAGTAAAGCTGATCTCACGTATATTTGCAACCCAACCCTGAGATTCCTGGGAGCCAGGATGGCTCTTATATGTAAGTCAGTGCAATTATAAAGATATTATATACTTAACCTAGTATGGACTATAAGTTTAGCTTGCACGTAATATCGTTCTAATGTCATTTTCCTATCCTGTCAAAGCGAGCAGCGCATATATTTATCACTGTCTGTCCGTGCACTGCTCTATTTCACATATTATGGCGACGTACACTTCCTCGCATGATACATCAAAATAGGCTACTCCCTTGCTACTTAATACGACGCTATTACACTGAGTATCCACCACGCTGCTTCAATGCGGCTTATATGATGGTAACTGGTTAGCCCATCCATCTGGAATAACCCTTGTCCAAAATGGAAGAGCACTTGAAAGTTACTCGGTAGCCGTCACCTATCCAGGTGGCAGAACCGGTGTAGTTCGGCCGGGAGGTACCACTGCCACATCTGTTTCTAGCGTGAAGCATTTCTTACATTTCGATGGAAGGATGTGGTTGCCGGCACACTTTTAAATGAGGCGACCATCTTAGTCATCGACAGTAGCAACGCATCTGTGATTGACTTCAGATTGAACCATGGTTCCATATAAAGCTGCTTATAGATGTTCATGGGCGGCAGTGAACACTTACCATCGGATTGGCTCGTTTACTATTTCAGTGTTGAAAAAAATCTAACTGTCAATTGTGTCCTGTAACTTTGAATATTATACTGTCTACAAATGCACAATTAAAGATTTTAACTGCAATGACCACTAACGCGCATTATCATCTCCTGGACTGTCTGTTTAAAATTCCTCTAATACAATTATAGAGGGTAGCGTACTTTCATGGATCCGGTCAATTAACTGCAAGCAAGCACGTTTGCCACTTCACTCCCATAAAATATTAAGTGCGCTCAACTCTGGGTGGCTGTAAATCTCGCTGACTGCCGCCATGAATAAACAATGCCGTGGCCACTTCTAGGACATCCGCGTAACCACGAATAATTTAATATAATTGATATGTAAGCTTTCATTACAAAGAATTCATTACGTCTAAAATAAGAGGTCCTTGAAATTTCGAAAAACTACATTTTTTTCACACTCAACAAAACTTAATACAATAAATCTAATTTGTATAATATCTTAGGATGTAACAATATAGTTACATTATCATAATATATGTATATTAATTTTATTTATTTATTATTATTATATATATGATATTTGTAATTGGCCGTACGAATGTCATTATCTTTGACGATATCGATGCATTCATCATCTGCCGCGTATGCATTGTGTAGTCTGTGCCTCGCACAATTTCTGGGCGCTGATTGGCCTATTTAAATGAACCGGTGAGTGCGGGTGCGGGCTACTACAAATTTAACACAAATGCAGACAATATGTTTGGAGAATGAGAACATCCATCAAACAAAGCGACCATATCTCACTAGACCCCAAGGCCCGCGAGCTAGCCAGCCTGCGCTGCACTAAAATTTGTTACAGCTAATAGGAAATCTTGAGGATATATACGTGAAATTTTGGAGGGAAGTTAGTTAGGGCGATAGTTGAGATATAAAATTGATAAATTCGCTAAGAAAAAGGAAAGGATCCTACAATATAATATAGAGGATAGTAGATTATTACTTTAGTAATCTATCTATCTAAATAATCAGGCGTGAGTCAATTAGGAAGAAAATTTACCTGCATTGCCTATACCAAAAATATGTTTTTATTAAATTAAGTTATGCCCGCGATATTCTAATCTTTAATAGATTAGCCATCAACGTTCTTTAAGTATATTAATGATTATTTTTCTACCGCTATGTACTAACATAGATCGAGGGCGGCTGGAACTTGCTAATTAGTAAAATGGGTCGACTCAGTGGCCTCTTTATACGATTCGTTTAACATCGTGATGAAAATCTTAAAAATAAGAACTTCAAATTGCAGTTTTTGTAGCACTATAGTTTCTATTAAAAGTGAGTGAAAGTAAATAATATTTTCTTTCTTTTACGTTATTGAAAAAATATGTAAAGATAAAACAAGGTAAAAAATGTATAAGTAAAGCTTGCATTTGATGCAACAGGTGACTTTTTGTTCTATGCTATATGTCACTGCTTAGCTTCTGTAGGAAAAGAAATTGCATGATTACCGTTATATTATTATAATATTTTGTGTAATTAACACGACAAGGTTCTGGATTACAAATTGAAGTAAAATTCGATTACAAAACATTTTGCTTCGTAAACCTCACAGGTCGTAACAAATAAAGTTTACAAATATTGTGTAAAACTGCGGTCCCCGGCCGTAACTTACAGCTAGTGGTCATAAATCGCGCAAGTGACCTGCGACCGAGCGCGGGCCGCTGCAGCCGCTGCCGGTATAAATCACAATGCGTGACGTCGGGGACAATGAATTCAATGCAGATGAATACTTCCTCTCTATAGATCACTAAAAATATTTTTCCTATAGGTACTATGAAATAGCAGGTAACTATGAAATAGCCGATAATTTTATTTGAAACAATTATTTCAAATTATTTTTTCTTCTTAGATGGTTGATGGGTAATTTAAAACCTGCCAAATTAGGTTTTGGTGTGGTAACGCATTCAAAATGTCCATAGGCGGCAGTAACTACTCGTAGTTACCGTCAGCAGCTCGACTGCGTGTTACAAAACTTGACAGTGCGACTATTTCAATACAGAACACAGATTTATAAGATAACCAACTACACACAGTGGATTTAGGGTATTTATAAATCAACCCGCCGAGCCACAGGCAAGAACATGGACCGCAAATTACGTGTCGCGGCAAACATATTGCGTTTGTTCGGTTACAGCGCTGGGTCAAAACCCAACTCAGTTCAAGGGTCCTTTGTATCAAAGGAATTCCCAAAAAAGATTCCTAATATAGCTTAATTTTTAAAAGTAACTTTGTCAGCTTGTTGCGGAGTTCGAGGGCTCAGGAATGAATTTTGACCGGAGCCTCTATTATTAACAACGTATATTTTTAAGACACTTCTTTTTTAAAATCACACCAGGAAAATTAAATATGAGCTAAATACAAATAATAAATTGATCATAATTATCTGAGACCTATCGGACACTAAGTCTCCATAAATACAATTTTAGTTTAGTTTATTACCCAACGTTTTAACTCTATAGATAAATAATTTAATACTTCGTTGTGAAGAAACATAAATACGCTAGATAGGGACCGGCATTAAAAACTTATTCTATAGTGAATTGTACTCAGATATCTTTAAAAAGGTTTTATTTTACTTTCTTTTATCACAAAAATATACTGTAACAGAGCTTTCACATCTAGATATTACGTAAAGCCTGCTGTATATTTGTTCTGAGGCCCCCAGGGACGCGTCTCAGGCCAAGTCTAGAATAAAAGCCTAGAATAAAGGCGCAGATGGCGAGAATAACAGTGATCGATGAAATTATTTCTTCAGGAGAGCCTTGAGACAGATAGTGTTGAGTTTTGCATAATATTTTTTAATTTACGTTATCGTTTGCGTTAATTTATCTTGGAACGCACTGCGCAATGGTTGGCGAAACCATAAACAATGAACTATCGTTGTTCAAGGAAACGTAATAAAGTCATAATACGGATATCAATACGGTATATATGTTTGTGTAAGTTAGTATTTTCTTTCTATCTTTCAAACCTAGTTAGTATTAATTTAGTTGCAACACCGTTATCCAGGACTTATTTCCTTTTCAGGACTTATTTCATAAAATTTCATCAGTATATAAGTTAGACTTAATTAACAGTAGGAACATCGTATATATGTAACTTATAACGAATGTATCGCCGTATCATACTAAATTTTAAATAAACGCAAACAAACTTAAAATAGGTCAAATCTAAATATAATTCGAATATTCAGACGGAGCTTGACCTTAACAATCGTCAAATTGAAAGATTAGTTCCCTCCGTAACCCTCTAAATCCTGTCGCTGCAACAAATGTGTCCGGTAAGTTAGACGCCGCAATAGATCATTCCGCTCCGCCACAGGTCAGGCGGCGGCCTTTAGCCACGTACACAAATTTTCTCGTTTTGTGCGAAACCCGAAGATTTACAATATACCCTTATCTTACACTACTGTATGATACTATGACATTTTCTGCTGTTTCTAAATAAATTAAATAAGGCTTAAGTAAAGCACATATCCATAAACAAATTATGTTAAGTCAATGATAGTGTAATCTTAATATTTATGAGGAGTGGGTAATTGTAGGAATACTTTTTCAATAAAATAATTTATTCTTAATACCTTTACCATAGCTATTGTACATGTATTGAATGAATAAATATTCATTACAACAAAACATTGCATCCGCTACTAGTACCTCCATTTACCTAATACAAAACATGCTTATTTGGATCGTCAAGATGTATAAAGGATTTTAGCTTCAAGTAATGGAAACGCATTCGTTAGTTAAATATCCTTTTCCTCTGGGTTTAGTTCCCTCAGTGGAAAATACTATTCTGTTTGTTCAATTTTAAATTGAGTTGAGTGCGGCACACACGTTGTTATGGCAACTGTAATGACGGCACGCTACTGAAAGTTACTTAGAAATTACATTATATTCCTATTACATAACGGTAGATAGAGGTAAATTGTCTATTTATGGACACACTTGATAAAAATTGATTATGATAACATTTTACATTGTGCAACTTTATAGACAAGGTAAGTTTTGTTTAGGTACTTGGTAAGACTTATTTGTGTCTGACCTGATTTTATGAACACTATATATAGTTAATATATAACCATATTGTTAATTATTGGATCAACTCAGCCGCAAAATCAAAACGACAGATGAAATTATTATTGATGGAATTGTGGTTAATTTGTATGAATGCGGTAAGTCCTGTTATTAATTACTGGTTAAAAAATACTACGAAGCTTCTTCCAAAGTAAAATAACATAGCAACGGTAATATAAATATATCAGTTCATTAAAACTTGCTTTAAGTTATTGTTTCAACAAGTTATTGTTGCTCATTGAGCTGTATCTCACCTACATAATGTTAACTACTTACACTGCGTGGGTTTCAATTGTGAAACAGCAATAAATACTGTGTTTATAAAGTTATAGTTCCTAACTTCAATTTCTCAACATCAATAAAACGATCTTTCATTATAATCACTCCTACAAACCTGGCTTCTAATATTCGTATCCTAGTTTGTTATTACAATGTTGTGTAGTTCAAGTTTCTTTAAAGGTAGTCGTCAAGACTTTGCGGTTGAATTTCGAGACACCACCGCTCCGACTTATGAATGTCTAAAGTTGTGTGTGTAAAAATTAAACACATTTTACAAGTCTTAGAAAAGAAAGTATTGAAAATTAAATATGATACTGACTTGTAATTTATGGTAATTTATCCAAAGATATCGTACAAAGTTATTTGTATCAGAATTTTACTCTACATTTTGTTTGCAAACATATTGTTCCTATAAACGTGTAGTATAAGTAATTAACAGACAACAAATATGAGGGTTCCGGATTTTGCCATTTAGGTGCGTCTTTTTAATTTTTTAATCCGATTTGTTAGTCAAATTTAAAATGGAAAGTTCACAAGAACAATACATTAATCCGTCAAATTGAAAAAAAAAATATGGTGTAAAGTTCATTATGAAACACCACTAAGACACTCCAACGTTTCCATTTCCGAAGAGGTCTAAATAAGAAGAAAGTACTTTTGTTAGAAGACTAAACAAGGAAATCATTTGGTTACAAAACATCGGCGTTCATAAATTTTCATATGACTTTCTTTCAAAGATTGTGGTGTAACACAAATGTCTTTTTATCGGACTGCGTCATTACCTAATTTATTCCTAAGCTTGAAGATTTAAAGATAGTTTATATGATTATCAGAATATGGCAAAATTCAACTGATTGTAACATATGTAGATAATGTATAAACGAGCAAAATACATAAGCAAAATAAATTGGAGTATTTTAATAGGTAACAGGTATTCGCTACAAGCGGTTTTTGATTTTTTTTTGTGGATATATTAAAATAAATCAATTCTGCGGTAAATAATAAGACTCTAAAATCGTATAGTTGGAGCATGTCATTAAGATGTGTAATAAATCTGTACATTATATCAATTTCCTTCAGCGACGTACAGGGCAAGTAATGCAGCGAGTGCTAGTCGTTTATCCGGTCATCTGGATACAAATTACGAGTACATCATTAGCTGCGGCGGAGTGCACTCCTCTTGATGCCGCTTAAATTAACTCATATTTGCTATTTGTCCCCAACACTTGTTTTTTTTACATCTGTATTATATTATTTTTTAGCTTTTAGAGATTGACCTTAAATAAAAGAGCTGGGAAAAGCCACCAGTGTGGTTGAAAATCTAACATATCTGTATACTATGGCTATGGCTTCTTCCATAGTATAAAAATATTGGTGGTATACAGATTCTATATATCTTCATAATTATGGAAGAATATACTACGATTACCCCAAGCATCTTTATAACTCACAAGCCAACATCTTCAATGTATCCGTCAGTAGTTCAGCAGAGGTTCTTACCACGTATGTTGTCACCTTCTGCCAGCTAAACCTGTTACACACGTGTCAAAAATATGTAAAACGTTAAACGTACTTTTGGCAAATAAAACCATAATAATTGATTTTTCTGAATCAGGAATATGAAGTGTAATTAACCTAATGAAGAGAGTAATGTAAGTCTGTACAATACGCGCGCGTAATGAGAAGTAGTTGTTGCCAATTACGGACATTTGTCGGACGCGGAACATTTTCTGGATCTCTCATTTATGACGTTGGCTCGTGAACTGCCGCCGGGGAAAACATTTTCTTTTTAAGTAGGCCATTTCATAGTCATATTCATAGTATAGTTTCATATAGTCACGAAAGAGACTGGAGAATAGAATAGAGAATGCTTTAACCAATTATTTGGTTAGGCATTCATATATTGTAATAGCATGTTAAAATGCTAAAATACGTAGTGCTAAGCTTTGTGTTTTTTGTAAGATATTAAACTGCTCTTGACCAGCTATATCTTGCTTGTATTCCAAAACCAAAAGTGATAGTTTAATTAAAGACACAGCGCGGATTTTATATTGCCATCCTTGTATTAGCTTACATACCAACGTCGTTGAACATTTGTGGTGGAACAGAGAAAACGAATTTAGTACTGAAGATAATAAGATTTTACTACGTTTTTAAAGGAGTATAATGATTGGCCATTTCTTATACATACAGGGAGGGAGCTCCAAAGACGGATAGCTAAAATAGTGAAGGAGTTCTTGTAGACGGAAGTAGAATGAGAAGGAGTATAATACAGAGCAAGGTCTTTAGTGGAACGAAGAGATCGGTCATTACTACTTCGAAATTTAAAATAGTTAAGGTTTACAATCCACAATAAGACCCTCTGAGCTGGAATGTTCTTATGAAGATATATGAAAGCGTTCGATCCGAAGAGGAGACTGCACGTCGTTCCCGCTTGACGCGGGGATTGATGACGCCGAAACGTTCTCGCGCGGAGAGCTCCGGGATCTCGCTGATAGACACATCAACACTCTCCTTGTTTATTTCCTGGAGATAAAAATAAATTGGCTTGTTTTTGACAAGCAGCAGGCGGGGTAAGAAAAACAACTTATTTCTAAGTGGTGCATTTGTATTACCATGTACACTAACTTCGCACTTTATACAGTCTACGTTGATCCCACCATTTATCCATGTGTTTCCATTATCATTACTAGGTTTAGTTTACGCATGAATAGATGAAGTTAGTTAAATACGGGGTCTCGGAGAAAACGGGGCGACAGTATAAAGTCATATAAAACAGCGTGAATAAGTTTTCAGGCTACATAGGTTTTATAGTTTGTTTGAATTAAACAAACTATAAAACCTATGTAGCCATAAGTAACATGTGATTATGTCAGTTTTTGGCGTTTTAACGAACTTATTACAAACACACATGTACTTCGGTATATGCTCTACATTCTATATTTTGTTACGACAGCTATTTTGGATTAATATTTTGTCTTCATTTCAGTAGGTCATAAGGTGACCAGCCTTATAATTTAAAGTCACTGTCCTCATATCATTTGTTTAGAACCCATGAAATTTATATTATGTTCGTATTAAGGGCCCCGAGGGCTCTGTGCACGCATTTCAATTATAATTTACGAGGGTTAAGGCGCTCTTACTAACTATATAGGTTACATGAATACTATATGATACTAGTAAGGAATTTGTCCAGTTTTGTGTTTAAATAAACATCTTACATTTTATGCTCCACAATTTTCCAATGTAATTTATTTACACAAAATTAATTACATACACTATTCATTACGTAAGTCGTAAATCATTATTAACGCGAAATAATAAATTTCTAATACGCTAATAATTTCAATAAATGAAAATTACATGTATCTGATTTGATGGACCTCCAACGTAGCGTACTTGTATACTTATACTTTTTTGCTACGCTCGCTGTTTTAGATTGATTTTTTAGATTGATTATGCACCATTTTGAGACGAGGACTGCGCTACACTTCAGACACTGCATCGTAGGCGAAACATGTTTGAACGAACTTAGATTAACATTTTACTGTGATGCCTGTGACCCTCCATGGATGTAATCGCTAAGGACACATACGTATGAGTAATACGTTCGCTTGAGGATCGCACATACTTTATCACTGACACGAGATTAACACGCGAGCGATTGTCGGCGCGGTTTCGTAGAAATAATGTTATATTGAGTTTTTTTTATACTGAAATTAAAAATCCTAAAATTATCATATATGTTTACTTAAATGTAATACTGCCTTATATTAAACCGTAAGGTACGAGTATGCAGAGAAAAATTGTAGCTTTAATAGTGGTTACGGTAATTTATTTTTTTAACGTTTATACGTTCCCAAATCATCATAAACCATATATTTCAAAAGGTACTATACAAATCCATGCGAAATCTAAAATCGCTCGTATGTGCAACTGGTCCTCGAATTAATATAACACTGTAATATAAATGTATGATCCCGCACCGCAGGCAGATGCGGCTCACATTACATTATTTTAATTTACCCACCAATTAATTTCAATAAATAATTTCATACTTTGTCAAAATATTTCTTGATATTTTTTATTATTTTATATTTTCTTTTGTACTTTGACTGATCCATCTGCCACATAAATTATGACGAAGTGCCCGTCAGAGGCGTTCAGCTACAAAGTTGCGGAATAATAAAATATTGAATGAGTAACGATAATCTTCAAAATATATTTATCTTTGTTAATCACAGTAAAAATAATGGTATACAACCCATTGTATATCATTATTTTTATTGTGATTCTAACTACATTTATTGTTCACAACAAATTTCAAAAGCTTATACCTCCAACAAGTGCACGTCACTTTTCTACTAAATTTAAGCACTACTAAACTGTCTCAAGGCTTACAATTTCTTTTTACTAACCTTAGTATCAAATTTATACAGTCGGGTCAATAATAAGATAAAGAAAAGTTTACGATTTTTCGTTGTATTACTATACCCTAACATTTTAGGGGTGCTTTGCGAATATATCCCCCCAAGGTTGTAGCGGACACATAACGTAGAGTCACATGACCCATGAGGATCAAGCCCATGTTCCAGCTTGTAACGATCCTTTATTACACATAAAATATGAGAAAACATCCTTTTTTGTGAATTTGTAAATACTGACCTGTCCTTTCATTGCCGCTGACATTTGATTACTTACTGTTTACTTTAAATGTAACTTTTGAGTACGGCTTCTTATTAATATAAAGAAGTTTATCCACAGCCAAGTGCTTATCTTTAATTGATCTAACATCTAACATGAATTGTGCGGTACAAAACAGTCAACCCTAACAGTCTCCTGCGGGAAAACCAACGTCGCGTTTAACAAACGAAATTTAAATAATCTGTTATGTTATGTTATGTTATGTTATGCAGAGAACAGTTGTACTGATCTCTGCGGAAATTAGCCGATAAGTTCGGTGTCAGCGATCGCGATCGCTGACCATCATCCGGCTAACATTCAGTTAAATGTGATACCAATCATATCTGCTGTTGTTGTAAACTATGATTGGCTTGTTGTGGTTCGTTACAATATATATTTGTTTTATATTGAACAGCAATTTAATTAATAAATTATGATGATATTGTACTTTATATATTTTGATCGAATTCAAGGAGAAGTATACAACAAACGAAGAATATTTTTACACATATAGGAAACATCAAACATTTTTCCATTTAATATGAGGTCATGAGTTCTTTCCAATATTATCAGGTTATGAGAACAAATTATCGCCTTCTGGTGTCATAAACTTTCAGGCTGGAGAAAAATCTAATTCAATATTATCGGATGGCGGGAAAGGTATCGGACAACTTTGAAAATAATTCACTGGCAACAAAAGCACCGCATACGCTGCATAGACGCTGCTCCGTAAACTACATCGCTTAAACTTTGCCTCTAAAACTTTAGTTTTACGTTCACTGAATTACTGTAAAATATTGGACATTAAATGAGTAGTGTTTATCGGAAAATACTAAAAGAAACTTAAACAACAATATATTTTAAACGTTTTTTTATTTCATTGAGGGTAATGCCTATTATATGTTTTAACTGCCAATAATTATAGGAGTTATAGATAATTTTACACATAAGAACATCAAATAGCGAAACAAACAATCCGATTGTTTCTAGTATGGGCATAGATGAGGAAGATAAATCGTGGATATTTTCTGTACATACCGGAAATAAAATACAACCGCTAAATTAGTCTACCGTTGTTAAATCGACACAATGACTCTCAAACAAGCAGCATACAACTCGATCGAATTGCAGTTCGCCTATTGAGGCTGTCAATAGGCATAATCACAACATATTAAAACACTGCCCGTAGACTAACATTTTAATATTAAACCAGCATCTTCCTTTTAACTTATTTGGTATATGGTGGACATATGGTCGACAAAGGAACTCTACCGGGTATCTTATCTGGGGGTGATCTGTATCATTTATTATTTCTATATTAAAATAAAAATTAAAAGGGTTGGCTACTCATACATACGTGACAACGTTTCAAGTTACATGATAAAGTAACAAACAAAAAGTTTTATCAAAAATTTACCGACATTGACCTTTTACATCGGATTTCCTTTTACAACGATATAGCATCACAAACAGCGGGTTAATAAGGTGCTACTTTATAACTGATCGTAAAGTTTCCACTCTCGTTGCGCTATATGACTACAGATCACATTAAATACCGATCTCGATAAAAGCGAATAAAGTGTTTCGAATTTTGGATGTAAATCTTAAGCACAGCAAAATTCTGATTAAAAGTTTTTAACTGCAGATTACACAAACACTAACATTATGCATGACTTCAGGTTTAAATTACTATTTAGATAGAATATATGTAGGTGCCCACGTAAATCTTTGCACTTGTCTAAAGTTGGATAATAACAAACTACAAAACACTACTGCAATTGAAACAACCGAAACCCGTAAAGTGATTCGGTTGCAATTAAAAGCGACATTGTAATCAGCAGCGCCCATCCCGGCAACATAGTTATAAGTTCTTGATTAACGCCGGCGTATGAATCCTGAAATAGCTTTTTGCTCTCCCATAATTTACGCGATACACCGTCCCTCAAGCTAAATGTGTTATCTTGCTTAGTATGAAATAGTTAAACTCCATACAAAGGAAATTCCCGGGAAGCGACGAAAACATGAATTTATCGGCTGCAATTTTTCACTCTCACGCTTAACAACGAAGTACGTTATAGCTGCAATTTTTCTATCAATAGTAAAATTAGACCATTCGTTACGAATAAAAGTGTGTAATAAAGTTCTATTTCACGTTTTGAAAATGGCATCATACTAACACTGTTACACGATTATTTTTATGAATATGTTGCGAACCGTTAAACCGTTTTAAACTCTTTCAACTAAACCTCAAAGGGTGTGGTACAGCAGCTATATTTATTCGAGGTATTTTTAATTAGTTCTTAGAGGTATCACTGCATTTGTGATGATTGCATATGTGTATATAGGTGGCAGACACCAATTATACCATCAGACATACTCTTGGTGTTTCAAATTTATTTTTTTTCAAAAAAATCACAATCAGTTTGCTCTCTACTACACTGGCCCTTGAAAACTTTTTGAATTTGCAACTGAAACGAACTAGCAATCAGGGCGCGCAAATAAGCTCGATAATTTTGAGTCTTAAATAATTGACAATTTGAAACACTGAAGATGAGATTTTTATAGGCAGTAAAATAAAATGAAAAATCGTGATTTTACATGTCTTTACGGAAGAACGTATAAATTTTCAACGAAAGTATTTTTCTTACACTACCGCCGGATTGAAAATAGATTCGGCGACAAACTCAGTTGGTTTGTTTTTTTCTGTCATCCTGTTTATAAGCTCATTTGCAACAGAAAAAATAAATACATCGTCGCCTACCCCATTTTAATTGTAATTGTAGCTGTACGACGATTATACTCTTAAAGCAGTATAATTGAAGCAGCTGGCCGGTTAACGGCGAGTGGGTAAGTAGCAGCCGCTGAGCAGCGCCACGCGGCACCGAGGACCACTTGACCCGCTCCGATCAAAGCCACCGCACTATCAAAACACTCCAGGATATCGACAATCAACTGGGTAGAAACTTGTGTGTACGAAAACTAAATATAAATCATAGCCACCGAGCGATAACACTAAGTCATACATTTTTAACCGACTTCTTGAAGCATTATTTTGTCAAATACGATTAAGATCTGAAGTTGGTAGTATTGATTTTCTTTTCATATACCGTCCCCAATACGCAATATACTTCCGTAAATACAACCCTCTTTATCTTGTTTATCCCGTTATGATCTAAGTTACCGTCATTGCATAAGCAGCGCTCTGCCGTCCGCGTCCCCGGGGCACACAACTTTACTATCTCGGGTAACAGTTTGAGCTAATGTTTAGTTTACAAGTTATCCTAGATAGCCAATAATAATGTTGATGTTAATAGCGCATGAACAAATAGAGTATAAAGCTGATTGAGCTGATTGAGTTTTTTTTTTTATATTTACATACAATTCTAACGTCTATTGTTTTTGGAAAAGACGGCTAAAACAGAAAATGCCGAATGCAATTGAAAAACTTAAAACCACAACAACAATCAATTCAGGTCCTAAATTCAATTGAATCCGAAACCACCATAACTCAGTCATCTTCGTTGCGGTTTCATTAAGGTCAAACCACACTACGTTATTTATATTAACTCGTTTTACTCGTTTACAAATAAAACAACATGTAACTGCGAATGGATCCTTTGTGTTCGCTGTTTTTCTGTTTTGTAAGAACCTACGCGAAACGTTTCTTGACTTAACGAAAAAATAATTATTAACATTAAATTCATATAATTAGTAAAAATAATGTTAAATAAATATGATCTATTACTTGTCTAAATGATACTAGCTTTACACATATGCTTACGCCGCTCGAATACAATTTTTTTAAAGATTTTTTTCTTATACAGTAATATAGATATTTGAAGTGTACAGAAGGTGTTTATTATATGGATGATTTGACGACTGGATGGATGGTGACTCTTTTTTAAAATTCAAATCATAAATATTAACAGCCAAAAACTAATAAAATAATAAAAAAACAATTCGAACAAGTCTTGTTGACTTATCATTGAATAAAAATCCGAACAACAGTGGGAATAAGCCAGCAATGTGGCATAATGAAACGAATTTAAAAACCGGTATCGTAGCGCGCTAACGAGCAAATTGTAGAGAGCTGTTTACAAACAATTGAGAATTAGACGAGCTTACCTGTAAGTGAAGTCTGATTCTAATTTTATGAATGGTGATCTGAAATATAATTGAGTTTACAGTGTAGTAATCTTGTCCACACTCCGCCCGCACCGCGATTGTTTAGCCTAATTAAAAAAGATTTTTTACGGCCAAACACCATACGTCATCTATGGACGCTGGCAACACCGAATTCTCACTTGCTTTAGAGAGTATTGTTTCCCCTTGCTATCCTTGATGATATCCATTTCCTCATCAAGGAGACACTTTACTGTTTACTGTTGAATTATATGATTTAATAATGTTATTGAGTTATATTACATAATAAACAGTTATGAATTATAATATGTTTTATTGTTGCAGTTGTAATTCTCAATTTTATTTCATGGTGATCTGAAATATAATTGAGTTTACAGTGTAGATGTTTAGAGTCTGCTGCAACAATATATATATTTAATGGAATTAAACTAATTCAAATAATTAAACATTTATTGTTACGGTATCTTATGGGTAAAAGATATTCTAAAATCCATAATAGGGAAACTCACATTAAATATTTACAATATAATAACTAGACGTAGTGAATGCCAATGATGACAATCAATATGTGCTTTACTAAAAAAAATGGTTTAATTTAATACTGCGAAAGGCAGTAATAATGATTAATTTTGGAATAATGATTAATTTTGGAATGTTTCGTGCTCTAGGCTTATGTCTTAACGTCCACAAATTTTGATGAAACAAATGTGATAGCATAATCATAATGCATTATACAACATTTGTAAATAGAATTGAATTTAATGGATAATTTCCTTGTCTACATAATATTGTTTTCCTTTCTTTATTAAAAATAGAAAAAGAAAAATAACTGCATTACATAAATTTTATAAATAATGTCATAATATATTTATACAACTATGTAAATAATTTAATATAGAACAAGCTTAGTACACATATTATTTGACACATTAATAGTACTTAATAGTAATTAATGTGATCAAGTTGATCTCAATAAGAACCTATCCTGCAGTATATATCAAAAAAATTATTTCATAATTTATTACAGCACTTCCGAACTATTCAGATCAAATTAGATCTGGTAAGTATGTATGAACTACAATGTAAATTTAAATTACTTATTATATGGCTGTATACTAAGAATATAAAAGTATTATCCATATGTGTACAGATAATAGTTTATTATAACTGTCTAAATTCATTGCTAGTAAGTATAATTCCCATACTATCTTATACATATATATAAATGAATGATCTAAAGTTATCTTTTACAAAGCTGGTCTTAGTGCTTATTGATACACTCCTTGATTATTTATGAATAGGTAGAATAATATATATTTGTTTATATAGTAAAGGATTCTTAATGCTTAATAACCAATTTGTTATATGCTGAACTTATGTAGTCTTACTTGGACATAATTATGTTGGTTATATTTTGGCAATATTAACTTAAATATGTAGAGATTCAAATAGTGTATCCACATGATTATAATGTGTATCAAGCCTCAGTGAGGCGCATAATAAGTTCCAGCTGTAGTGTTAATAAAATATTCATACCTTTCAGTAATATGTATTAGATGTTAGTTGTATTATCATTCTTAATCATTCATAATGTATATAATACTAGCTGTACCCGCGGCTTCGCCCGCGTAAAAATGTGTGTATCGCAAAGTTTTTCCCGCACAAATCTCGACCCCGTTGAAATAAATTATATGATAAACAGTAGTCTATAATTATGTTATTCCACAACCTTTTCTATAGTGCAAGTCCTATCCAAATGAGTTTAGCCGCTCGGCCGGCGATTACCCGGACATACAAAGAGTGAAGAAAGGAATTTAAAGTATGTATTTGTGGTTAGGATCATAATTGTTATGTAAAAATATTTTAAAAATTAGACAAATTAAAATTGGAATTTTAAAATTAGACGATTGTAAACCGCCTTTCTTTGAATTAATTGACAATCTGAGCAGTCACACAATACCAAGAAGCACCTTGTAAACCAAATCCTCCTCCACATTTAAACCAAAACGCATCGATTACAAAGATTGATTTTAACTTTTCCGCAGTATGTTTAAAAGTTCTCAGGGTGATGCTGCAGGGTGAAGTGAAATGATTGTACTGGTCTAGTACAAAAAGACGCTACTCTTACAAACTCATTTAACATTCGTATCCTACTCAACACTGGACACAATCAAGTGGTCAGATTACTCTAATAATGCACACGCATCGGCGGCCGGCTTGTATTAGCATGCGCGAGCGAGACGGTTACCTACCCCTGCCGCGAGACACATCGCGATCTTTATTATTTTAAATCTCTAATATCTTTAAAAGTATTTATTTGATGCATAAGTGTAAAAGCTAACGAATGCATTTATTTATATAAGGATTAATACCGAACAGAAGAAAATACACTCGAAATTAACGTAATATTTTAGTTGAAATATGGAACATAAAAAAATATATTGTAACTTAACCATAAGTTAAAGAGATATACTATCGCGGATTGATTTTATATTTAAGGTTGCAATCCAGTGTTTCGTCGCCCTTGACGGAATTATTAGTATTCAACATCAACATTTAATTTATCGATAGACTTCGTAGTTGTTTTGTAAATAACGCCACCTATCGCATTCAATACATTCAATGTAATTCAACATAGTAGTGGATAGATGGCGCAAGTATACCTAATATATGGCGCCAAAGTTCCAAGGGACCTCCCTCTCCGTTGACAAAAGCGTGGGGATCCTGGGCGTTGACATCTCGTGTGATGTGCAGTTTCGGAGTCATTTGGAAGGCAAAGCCAAGTTGGCATCCAAAAAGTTGGGCGTTCTGAACAGGGCCAAGCAATACTTCACTGCGGGGCAACTCCTTCGGCTTTATAAGGCTCAAGTGAGACCCCACATGGAGTATTGCTCGCATCTCTGGGCAGGGGCGCCCCAATACCAACTTAATCCACTTGACTCCGTGCAGAAACGCGCGATCCGAATCGTCAACGACCCAAGGATCACCGATCGGTTAGAACCTTTAAGCCTGCGGAGGGACATAGGCTCCCTCTGCGTGTTCTACCGGCTTTACAACGGTGAGTGTTCCGAGGAACTTTTTGACCTGGTGCCTTCGTCACCTTTTCTTCACCGCACCACTCGCCGAAGGATGAAGTTCCATCCACACCAACTGGACTCGTGGCGGTCCTCCACGGTTCGGTTTGCACGCTCGTTTTTGCCACGGACGTGCAAGTTGTGGAATGAACTTCCTCCTGAAGTATTCCCGGCGCGCTATGACATGGGGTTCTTCAAGAAAGGTGCGAAAAGAGCTCTCCTTCACAGCCGACGATGCATTGGCAACTCCTCTGGTGTTGCGAATGTCCATAGGCGACGGTAACTACTTTCCATCAGGTAGCCCGTCTGCCTTATCGTTAGGTTAAATTATAAAAAAAAAAAAAAAAATATAACTCATCGGTAATTATCGTATCGGTAAAATTAAATCAAATTTATATCACATTTATTTGTATGATAATTAATTGTTATCGATTTATAGGTATGTATTATTTCATAATGAACTAAGGATCAGGATGACATCAGGGCAAAATGGCTAATATGGCAATAGTTGGAATTTGGAATTAAACAAAAGTCGCGATATACCGAGTTTACAGATATATGTATGTTGTCGACTCAAAATCAATATTTTTTAATGTTTTATTATTGAGATAAGTTTTCAATCAAGTCTATCTTGCCCCTTGACGGAATTTTATTATCGTACTCTTTGAAGGAAATTATATAATTTGATATCTCTAATAACTTTAAACGTATTTATTTGATGCATACCTACAGTGTAAAAGACAATTTTGATCTTTGTTATAATTACGAAGCTAACGAATGCATTTATTTACATAAGGATTAATACTGAAGAAAAGACAACAGACTCGAAAATAACATATTATTTTTAGTTACACTATGGAACATAAAAATAATTATTGTGAGTTAACCTTAAGAGATATAGATATGCTATCGTGGATTTATTTTATATTTATGTTTGCAAACCAGTGTTTCGTAGCCCTTGACGGAATTATTAGTAATTCAACATCAACATTTAATTTATCGATATTACTTCGAAGTTGTATTGTAGATAACGCCATCTATCAAATGTTCATTCAACGTAATTCAACAGAACAGTGATAGATAGCGCAAGTATATCTAATATTTAACTCATCGGGAATTCCAAGTAATATTATTCGTATCTTTCGCATTATAAATACATTTTCATATTATAAACCCATATTATGGGTAAATTAAATCAAATTTATATCACATCTATTTGAATGATAATTAATTGTTACCAATTTAAATGTATTATTTCTGAACGAACTCACGATGACGTCCAGGCGAAATGGCCAATATGGCGATTGTCATTTGCATTGTAATTTAACAAAATTCGCGACATATCGAGTTTTACGGATATATGTTGTCGACTCAAAATCAATATTTTTAATGTTTTATTATTCACATAAGTTTTTAATCAAATCTATCATACCCCTTGACGGAATTATTAGTACACCTCTTTGTCAAAAGCCAATATGGAGATTGTCATTTGCATTGGAATTTAACAAAATTCGCGACATACCCAGTTTTACGGATATATGTTTTCGACTCAAAATCAATATTTTTTAATGTTTTATTATTCACTTATGTTTTTAATCAAATCTATCATACCCCTTGACGGAATTATTAGTACAACTCTTTGTCAAAAATGAACTACCATACAAACATTTATGCTCGATTTTAACATTTTCAACTATTTTGAAATAAAAAGTAGCCTATAATGGATCCCAAGGTCACCACTATCTGTGTACATAATTTCATAAAAATCGGTTCAGTAGTTTTGTCGTGAAAGAGTAACAGACAGACAGACAGACAGAGTTACTTTCGCATTTATAATATTAGTAGGGATAGGGATTTTCAGTCCCCATAGTACTGAATTGTTTTAACTCTCATGAGGTCATTCAGTACTGCATGGTGATTTAGTTAAACAGTTTTACTTACATGGGGTATGACTTTTATAGTCTATTAGGATCCCTGAAGACAGGAATCCATTGCTCTTCAATAGTTACATACATAATGACTGACAATAATAAAGTTGTTACTTATATATTCTTCATGTTTATCATTTTTGTATTAATGCAGATCATTCCTTTATATCTTGACATATATTTTCCCATATTCCAGGCCGAAGAAGTTTCACATCTTATGAATCCATATGAATGAAGCGATGTAGCACTATTTTCCTGGAAAATAAAAAGATGTAGTGATGTTGAAATATCAATATGTATAATTATTATAATTTCCTCTGTAAATTCCACCAGTGTTTGATTTGTATACTAAATACACTGACATCATATTTGTTCTCTTGTTTTAAATCTCATACAGACACCTAGTGTTCAATCTCTGTGCCTCTGCAAAATATTTAGGTAATCACTGGACCAATATACAGAAATGAATTACGTTTACTGCACTCGGAGACTCCAAAAAAAAGCCAGAATTTAAATGAAATACTTTAATTAATACAAGAATTACAATTTAGTCTTATCTCTAGCCTAAGCTATGTCCTATCGATGTAAGATTAGGAATGCTGTAACAAATTTAATAATTATTAAGGAAATCTCGGATTTGACGTCATTCGCAATTACAACATTGCTAAATTGCAATTTTTAGTGTAATGACCAAATTATAATTGTAGGTTACACGTGCCGGTGGCATCAGCAATCCTCGTAGGGTTGTCCCACGTAATTCCTCCACCCTCAGAGCGGCAACTATTTCAGAACGCTAAGTGAGAATGTTGCCGGTAATTGCCTAGGGGATTCTTCTGTGGGTTCGTCTCCTTTTTGATTCTTGTGGTTTCTATTAATCCAGAACTTGTACTTGTATACCAGGATTATGGCGATCAATATGCCTCCGATTGATAGAACCGTATAAAATGGTATAGTCGTATGGTATATAGCGTTGAAGTGCTCCAGCTGCAGGGGGGTCTGTGCCATGATTCTCTCTTGGATGCCGTGAAGATCTTGCAAGTTAATGGTACTCAACTGGATATGCGTGGATGTTGTAGGTTGTGTCCCGACGCTTTGGGGTATCCCGGTAAGTGTTAGGGGTTGACCTTCTATTTCGTCGTTGTCATTAGTTATAGTGAATTCTTCCGTTTTCAGGTGACAGTTAGCTGGAATCGTCGCGAGGTAGCTTCCATGGAGCGAGGTGTAATCTACTCTTCCGCATGTGAGTTGTGCCCGTGTTGGTTGTGGGAAGGAGAGTACGTAGTGTCGATCGTCCAGTTTCTCCATGGCTTCTCTTTTCAGGATAATTCTAGTGAAATGGCAGGATTCTCCTAGATGTTGGCTGGTAATCATTTCTTGGATACAGTCGGTCTTGCTACGGACTCGAAGGTTGACTTGTTGGTCGCACAGATACCAGTTGTTAAACTTCGGACATTCTGTCTCTATGTACACGAATTGTTTCTCATAAGTTGCTATGAAAGGAGAGGGAGAAATAAGGCCTTGGTTATCTTTGTTAGGTACAATAGATAGCTTGAAGAGCTCAAAATCATTCTTAGAAATTATCGGGAACGTAAAAACTATAACTATCTGTCTATTGACGTAATATGAACCTGGTTTAATCAAGTCATAATACTCTCTTAACTCTAAATTTGGAATATAATCGCTGCCGTACAAAGTCTTAATCTTATTTACCATACCCTGTAATATTTTTACATCTATCATGGAATGGTGTGTGGTGGAGACATGAATGAAAGCTAAACTATTTTCAACTCTTAAAAGTTCCTGCATTAGCTCCTCGGTGTTGTCACTAGCTATTTCTAGAAGTTGAGCAAATTTAGCATATTTAATTAAGGAAGTTTCTCTATAAGCATCACTGTTTAATATAAGGTTAAGTGTGTCATTAATCTTTTTCTGATCATCTATTAATTGTGTAAGTGCTTTATTGTGATCTACCATCCATTCTTTACTTAAACTAACATGATTATTAAAGTCAGAGGCCATGCTGTTTTGGTTATCCTGTAATAATTTAATAGCTTCGTTATATCTTACCGCGTCGCTCTGGTCAAGGTTACCAGTTATGCCTTTGATGATTGAACCAAGACCGTCTACAAGACCTCTCTTAGCTCGATTGGGCTCTAATGTCTGCAATTGACTTAGGATTTTATCAAGTCTGTTATGTAGATAATTTATTTGACCCACTGAGTTTCTTGCCGGATCTTCTCAGTTGAGGTCGTGTTCCGATCCGGTGGTAGTGTAATAAAATATATATAAATGTAACTGACAATTTGTAAGCGCCCCCGAAGGCCTATGCAAAATAAAGACATTTCATTTCATTTCATTTCATTTCATATTTGAAATTCATACAAAGCAAAAGTGTCATTAAGGAGTCGGTCCTGGTAGCCTCGTAGCTGCGTCTGCACGAGATTAACTTTCTCTTCAATATCGTCCAATTTAACGTATTGTAGGAAGGTGTGATAGTGGGTGGTAAACTTCATGGTTCCGAGTCTGTAAGGCAATAGTCCTGGTCCGTCTGCTAAGCTCTCAAGTTTTATTTCCAATGTCTATGTCGTTTGAACGGTTAGAAGTAGCAGGATCCTGTAACAAATTTGC
Organism: Spicauda simplicius; assembly: GCA_949699795.1. Lineage (NCBI taxonomy): Eukaryota > Metazoa > Arthropoda > Insecta > Lepidoptera > Hesperiidae > Spicauda > Spicauda simplicius. Next base: position 230,775 of record OX453071.1, on the reverse strand, counting down.
GCTTTTGGGAACTCGTTTTAGTCTGGACTTGGCAACAGGACCGCGTTTCTTGGATGTATAGATGTGGATCGGTAAGTCAGCAAGTACGGTATCTTGGGTGTAACGGGCTGCTGTCTTTTGACGGCTAGCAAGGGGATTTCTAATAAAGACCTGTTGTTCTGGTGCATATTCTACCTCTGGTTCGCGACTCTTATTTCTATTCTCAATTAACTTAGTGCGATTAACAAGCGAGGACTCGTTAATTATATTGTATACCGTTTTCATTTGTTCTCTATGGTTTTGCGTGTATTGTTGCAACAGGTGTTGAGTTAAGTCAATGTCAAGACAGTCTCGTGGGTCGAAATGTCCGGTCAGTAAGTCAAAGGGTCGACATCTTGTAAAGCTATGTATGGAGCTGTTATAAGCGATAATAGCATATGGGACTAGTGTGATAATAGGTTGATCTTTATGTTGTAACTTTAATATTCTAAGATGTTCCAGAAGGGTAGAATGAAATCGTTCAATATTGCCGTTATCGTTCGGGGAATGAGGTAAGATTCTATGGTGGTTAATTTTGTGTAAACGAGTGAACTCTAGAAATAGTTGATTAGTGAACTCAGTTCCGTTATCTGTAATTAATGTTACTGGTATACCAAAGTGAGTGCAAAATGTTAATAGTGCCTGTAATATACTAATTGCTGTTCCGTCGCGAAGTGGGTAGGCTTGACCATATTTAGTGAAAACGTCTATAAAAGTAATGTATTTTTCGCCTTGTACTGTAAATAAATCCATGTGAACAATTTCAAAGGGTTTCTTAGCGGGTGGAACTATATTAAATTGTGGTCTAACCGGATTCCGGTCGTATTTGGCCTGTCCACAAATTGTACATTCATTAATAAATTTAGTTATGTGATCTTTCATCTTGGGCCAGTAATACTTAGATGATAAGGCTAAATAGCATTCGGTTATACCGCGATGGTTGGTTTTACCATCGTGATAGTGCTGAATGATCTCTTGCTGGCGAAGGTATTCTCTTACATTTTCTATTTCGGATTTGGTTAAGACAAGGTTCATGGCAGAACTTTTAAACTTGTCTTGTAAAATAGGTATAATAGTGTACATAGCTAATGTAGGGTTAATTAATAAGGCTGTTTTAACTTTAGGTCTAATGTACTCTTTTACAGCATTTACGAGGTCTTCTTCCAAATTAGATTCAGAGAGTTGTATACTGATTCGAGTGTGAGTGTCAAAGGGTTTGGTAACAACGGGTTTTTTCTTTACATCGTTTACAACAGTGAAATATATCTGTCGGTTAAATTTGTTAAGGGGATCATCAACAACGGGAATTTCTAATATGGGGTTTTCTCTACTAGTGTGGACGGTTTCCGTAGAAGAGTTAACATTTGTAGGTGGAAAGTCAGTAGGGTTTCCTATCAACGAGTCGGCGGTTTCTGTGGCAGAATCAACTAGTGTTGGTTGTAAGTCAGTTGGGTTTTCCGTCGGGGAGTTAACGATTTCCGTAGAAAGATTATTATCGGGTGTAGGCAGACGTTTAGTCGGTTTGCCTATCAAAGATTCTAATTCAGCTATCTCCGTCATCAACATCTTAACTTCATCATTGTGAATTTCTACTCGCGAGAGGGCATCAGCATTTACGTTATATTTCCCTTTCTTATATACAACCGTAAAATCATATTCACTAAGCCTGAGTCGCCATCGAGTTAGTCGTGAGTTGGGTTCTTTGAGACTCATAATCCACTGTAGTGGTTTATGGTCACTATAGACTTTAAATTTCCTACCAAAAAGGTACGGTCGGAAGTATTTAGTCGCCCATACGATCGCTAACAATTCCTTTTCTATGGTGCTGTACTTCGTCTCACTTTCGTTAAGTGTACGAGAAGCGTAGCACACGGGTTTGTCTGAACCTATGGGGCCTTGAGATAATATTGCACCGATTGCAACGTTCGACGCGTCTGTAGTTAAATTGAATTCTTTCGAGAAGTCGGGGTACTGTAAAATCGGATCATTAGTGAGGAGGGTTTTACATTTTTTGAAGCAGTTAATGTATTCGGTGTCTAAAGTTATCTTTTTCCCCTTTTTTAAACATTGTGTTAAAGGTTTAGTAATCCGAGCGAAGTCCGGAATGAATTTTCAGTAGTAACCGAGAAGGCCTAAAAACTGCTTTATCTCTTTTGGTGTTTTAGGAATGGGATATTTCTCTATGGCTGAAATCTTATCGGGGTTTGGTTTCACGCCATCTTTACTAATGATGTGACCAAGGTAGGCAGTCTCGAGTTTCAAGAATTCTGACTTGTCCATTTGGATCTTAAAGTTGGACTCTCGAAGACGTTGAAATACCTTTTCCAAGTTCAACATGTGCTCCTGAAGGGAGGTGCTGAATACTATGATGTCATCTAGGTATACTAAACATATGTCGTTTTGTAGACCTCTTAGAACGTTGTCCATGACACGTTGGAATGTGCTAGGTGAGTTCTTTAGACCCATTGGCATTCTGAGGAACTCGAAATGGCCATGCTCGACATTAAAAGCCGTCTTTGGTATATCCTGGGGGTCCATCTCTACTTGGTAAAACCCGTTGGTTAAATCTAAGGTGGTAAAATATTGGCATTTCCCTAACTTGTCTAATACGTCAGTAATATTAGGTATAGGGTACTTATCGTCTAACGTTTTTTCGTTTAACTTACGAAAGTCTACGACAAGGCGCCACTTCTGCTTGCCCGAAGAGTCTATCTTTTTAGGTACAACCCAAATAGGTGAGCTCCAGGCGGAATCGGATGGTCTGATTATTCCCTGTTCTAACATTTTCTCGATTTGATCCTTAACTTCCTGCCGATGAACGAATGGATACCTATAACTTTTGGTGTGCACGGGAACCTCGTCCGTAGTTCGAATACGGTGCTTTATCTTATTTGTGAATGTTAGGGGTTCGCCGTCTAAATAAAACACGTCCGAATATCGAGAGCAGAGAGTCCTAAGATTCGCTTTCTCCTCTTCGTTTAGATGGTCTAGACGTAACCGCGAGACTACCTCTTGTGCGCGCGCCGATGGTTGATTAGTGCGCGTGCACTCGATATTAAATAATTCCGCGTGCGCCGGTCGGTCGAGAGAGAATATTATGTCGTTTGATGATGGGTTTTCGACTTCGATGTATCCGCGGTTGTTAATGACAGTGGTGATGCATTCATGAATAATACAATTGCATATAATTTGTTCTTTTATATAAGCGTTGCCATCACTAGTGTCTATCGGTATACGAATAGCTCTGGATGTTCTAGCTGGTATGATGTCTTCGTACAAATTTACATTCCGAGAGTCATACATCCTAATAGGGTTCGAAGAGGAGCGAGTTATTAATTGTCCGTCTTTCAAGTCTATTCTAGCTTCCCATTTACTTAATAAATCTAATCCTATGAGTCCATCGAAATAATTATGGAACCGGTAGATAAATAATTTTATATTATCGCGATCATTGAACTCAGGAAAACACGGTATCGTTATAGAGTAATTGTTTCTAGTTGTTGCGTGTATGTTAGTCACCTCGAAAGGATCGTAATTAAGCGGTAATATATTAAAATAATTTTCGACAGCTTCGGGGCTAATAAATGATTGATTTGCACCCGTGTCAATTAATAATTTTAATGGTGGGTTGGAGATCTGTATATATGGTAATTGTCTCTGTGTCTGTAAGTTAAGTTCTATTTTAGTTTTTGTATATGGGGGTCCTTCCGAAAATCCTGGTTGTCAGTATCAACTTCTACCTGGGTATTATTTTCAACTTGTAAGAGATTGTGATTGGAAGCGTCGTAATATGTTGAGTCACAAGTAAAGTCGGGAGTATAGTCGATGGTGTAATAATTGTCATAGTTGCTGTAATCGTACACCGGCTCGTAGTAACAATCATATGGATTGTAATATGATTCGGCGTACGCTCCGCATTCGTTCATGTTCATTTCACGTGACTTAAAATAATTACTGGGTGGCGGGTTCCCTGACCTCTTCCAATCATGACCTGTCAACATTGTATGAGGTAATGGTTTCGGGGTAAATCGTTGGACACCGCTCATAGGCTGAGGGGCTGTGGATTGAGGTTGGTACGTTGATGGGTTATTGCGAGGTGGCAATCTAAACACGTTGCTGTTAGGGTTGTAGTTGGGTGGTGGTGCACTGAACATCCTCTGGGTGTTAGTGGGCATGCGAGCGTGATGCATAACTTGATTAAATTTGAAAGGTTGAGGCGGTGGCCTCATAGGCTGCTGACTAGTTGGTAACGGCCACTTAGGTGCTGGGAATTGGAAACCTGGTTGACGTGGTGGAGTAAATGATGTGGATGGAAACAAAGGGACCTTAGGGGTTAGTTGAGGTTTATGGGGTTCATTACGCTGCTGTAGGTACATGATATTGAGTTCCTCCTGAACGTATTCTAGAGCCTTCTCTATAGTGTCCGGGCGCATACAACGTATCCGGGATCCTAGGGGTTCTTTCAGTCCACGTACGAATGCCTGCATGGTTACTTTTCTATAGAGGTCACGTTTCGCAGTCACAGTAGTATGTAATGTCTCATGTAAAGTCACATAGGTCATTATTGTGCTAAATAAAGTCATACAGTGATCGTAAAATTCTTGAGGGGATCTATTACCCTGGGTAGCTAGTGAGAGGTCATTGTACAGAGTGGTTTCATCACGCTGGTCTGAAAAATTGTTAATCAAAGCAGCACGGACTCCTATCCAACTATCTGGTATTCCATTGGAATTTATTGTGCAAGCGGCCGTTCCCGTGATCTTGTTGAGGATGCCGTTTAACAAACAAGAATTACTAAATTCGCTACCTGGTGCAGCACTTAGGTATTGTGCGGCTACCTGGTCACATATATTAATAAATCTAGTCAATACATTAGGATTTCCATCGAACTCCGGAACAAGGCGGAGGGCCTTAAATATAGTATCCGGATCATGAGCCATTATACTTAATTTATTACTAATAGAATCTAACTGGTTATCTATGTTTAAATTTAAATTTCTTATACTATCGCTAACACTATCGCGGCGAGCCTGACGAGATTCAGACCGCCGGATCCTATCAGATCTAGGGTAAAAAATGGTGAAGGTTTACTAGGAAAAAGGAAAGCAACACGAGATCAATTCAAGTGCACTTACTGATACATCTGGTCTTCTCTGGGCGCTTCGATTTCTTGAAACTTCTCCTCGCTGCAGCAGGTCCGTAGATTCAGGATACTCGGTGACGAGGCTGGACAGCCACTCGGGTGACTCGCGACGCGATCTTCGATTTTAGAAGCCCTAAGCTATCGCGAACCGGCCCGCGAGTATCCTACCGACTGCGCCAATTACGTTTACTGCACTCGGAGACTCCAAAAAAAAGCCAGAATTTAAATGAAATACTTTAATTAATACAAGAATTACAATTTAGTCTTATCTCTAGCCTAAGCTATGTCCTATCGATGTAAGATTAGGAATGCTGTAACAAATTTAATAATTATTAAGGAAATCTCGGATTTGACGTCATTCGCAATTACAACATTGCTAAATTGCAATTTTTAGTGTAATGACCAAATTATAATTGTAGGTTACACGTGCCGGTGGCATCAGCAATCCTCGTAGGGTTGTCCCACGTAATTAATGCAATAACATTATTATTATTGTATTATAATCACATACATGCTTGATGTGAGTTTGTAATGCAAATAATGTTCCGTAACTTAAGTTTTGCTAGCAAACAAAGCAGATTTGTTTTTTCATTTTTTTTTTGTTTTATTATTATTTTTCCTCAAACTAAAATTTAAGAGACTGGGTATCTTCATAAGATTGCCCTATTTGTATGTCAGAGTTAATGGTCTGTTACATAATATGCTAATTTGATGACAAGTGCCTAAATATACGATAAATGTTGTTATCTGTAACCAATATTGCTAAATGAATTGTTAAACTGTTAATTTGAAATTAAAATTAGTTTACTAGACATGGTATGAGATTTGTATATTTAATTTCTATATACTTGTGATGCTGGTGGAATTATACGTCATGTTATTATCATAATTATGTTTTACAATGATGTAAGTAGGGATTATTTGCAGATGTTAAACTTATCCCATAAGTTATAAGACTGAGTTTCCAGCCCTGTGATTATTCCTGACCATTAAATATGAAGGTATGACAGTCTAAATCTGAGTACAATAGGTGTAAGCATATATTTTCATTATTGTAATTAACTATTTATGTAAGTTAATTATATGCTCCAGAACTAGATGATGGTGTCATTTGAAATTTCATAATAATTATGACAGTCTTTTGTCTCCCAGGACAGTCTCCAGAGGTAATTTCCACTGTTAACTATTACATTGTAGGTATTTATGGAGTTAATTAACTTTAAATGGTTTGTTCCAATTAAATACTTCTAACTTGATTTTACTTCGAACCCAATGCTAAGGTTATTTGCAATATGGGTACTTATATGATATAGGTAACTGTCATTAATATTTCTCTTTACACCCTTAGGGCCCTTAAGACTGTACTGAAGTACTGCTATAGATTTTGGTTTAATGTACGAAATCCAACTTTATATAACTGCAAAGTTTTATCTTTGTGACATGTACATGTAAGTCAGTAAAAATTAAATTCCATGAAACCCATCTACATGGATAGCATATTCATTGATAAGCCCAATGAATGTGCCTGCTTGAACTTACTGGTAGATCAGATTAGGTAGAGGTAACTGTAGTCCCATCTATGACCTAATTTATTCTGCAGAACCAATGCTGTGGTAGGGATACTACAAAGTAGATAACACAACCTACTACAGTCAGAAATCTGAAAAAATAGCATTAACTTCACTTTATATTGCTGCAAAAAGAATAATTTTGTACATAGCCCAGTCACCTGATACATATAAAATGTTGTTTATTCTGTTGTTAACCAAATATCTTCTTTCTGGAATGGTTAATGTTAGTGGTTTTATTTTAAATACCCTTACCTGTCACAGGTAAATACTTCTGATGAGTTTCATTGAACTGAACTTTGTTGTATTGTAAATGCAAATTTTATAAATTAAAATATGTTTTATCACTTTCCAGTTCAATTTTTAACACAGTAGATGTAACTCAAAGTATCAGAAAAGTATATTGCTTTATATTTATTTATAGGTCAATATCAACCAATATTTATTCATTTTTACACACTAGCACAACTACTATTACAGGTAATATGAATGCAATAGTATTACAATATATCACTTCCATGTTTAAATATGCTTTGTAAAGTTATTTAATGAAGTAAAAATTAAGTTCCAAGCAATTGTAGAATAGTAATGCAGATATCAGACTTCCAGAATGATTCTGTTGCATGAATATAACATTAATGCTGTCCGGTGAGCCTCGTTAAGATTGTTATATTCTAAGTTACGTTTGCTTTGAAGTTAATACACCTGTTATAGAATAACTATTTTTATGTATAAAATTAAACCCCATTTATTGTTATTTTATACTTGTACTAAATATTCCATTACAGTATATCACTTGTACAGTTGCTACCCACAAGTTGGCCAATTTTAGAGATCTCAGATGGTTGAAAGTTTTCCATATAGTATAGGTACCAATGTCCCCGATGTGGATAAACTTTTATTTATCTCTTTTGACAGTAGCCACATGTTTTTCTTTTGCAATGGCATCATGAAGGCTTTCTGACTCTCTTAATGGTTACTTAATAATGTAAGCATGACAGAGCTAGTTTAATGTTCCATTAGGTATAGCATGGTGTGGGTCATCCATGGATAGCAAACCTTTCCTTGTGCTGTGTGATTGCTTGTACAGTTAGAGTGAAGTAAGCATTCAAGCCATTTGTCACATAAAAATGTTAACACAGGTATCTCGTACCCAATGGCGAATGAGAGAACCGTTTAGTGTCAACAATGTAACACTAAGAGTATCTCGTACTCGACAGTCCAGGTGCGTTACATATTCACCATTTGCCACATAGATATGTTAGCGCAAGCATCTCGTGCTTAATGGTAAATATGAAAACCATTTAGTGTTGGCGATGCAACACACGAGTATCTCGTACTCAATGGTTATGGTGAGCAGTGTTTTAACACATTTGCTACCTGAAAACAATATTACAACTTGCATGCTCCTTATGCCTGAAAACAATATCAGTTTAGGTACCTACCTATATTATATTCATAGCACTATTTTTTGTCGAATTGATACGAGCACCTCGTATTTTATGACTCTGGTGCGTAATATATAAAAATATTTGTTGCATATTAAGTTAAGTATATTGCATTTTATTCATTATTGAATATTAGCAAAATATTGTGTCAACAAATTGACACAAAATATCGAGTGAGTACTTTATTAGTTCTGACGTTACAGTTCCAAGTCTGCTTACAGAATTTGTAACTTGAAGTACGGGTTTTTAAGTTATTGTTTATTATATTGTTCACACTTATGTATTGTTACTATTACAGTAAATCATTATTTTCTTACATACCTTTTTGTTGAAACATAACCTATGAATCCTCCGGTCTGAGAAATTGCTTTGTAGAGTGCTGCTCCTGCGATTTCCACTATTCCGTCCTGGCTTTTCTTTGTCATTTTCCATTTTCTTCTATTTTTCCATAAGTTTTGCTTAGTTTTACACATTTTACAAAACTTTGAAAAAATAAAAGCGCGATGCCATAAAAGCGCGAAAAAGAAGTGAGAATTCGGTGTTGCCAGTGTCCATAGATGACGTATGGTGTTTGGCCGTAAAAAATCTTTTTTAATTAGGCTAAACAATCGCGGTGCCGGCGGAGTGTGGACAAGATTACTACACTGTAAACTCAATTATATTTCAGATCACCATGAAATAAAATGACTACGATACGTCCTTAAGCATTGTCGCAAAATATTGCCTTGAAGCACAGTACTACTGAACTTATGCACGTATGGACTTTTTTCACAATTACTTTTACTGCCGCTTCCTAAGTTGTGTGAAATCAAAATTGATATTTAAAGATAAAAATAAAGATATGATTTACCTATTATCATTCACTCTAAAATATGACTTAAAATAGAAAATTACATTTATTCAAGACCATAAATATAAAACGAAAAGACGTCGCATCATAAGATATGAAAACACTTTAACTATTTTAAAAGGTTCATTTTATGCAAAACTTTTCAACGTAGAGCTTGAATTATAACAGATTTAATATATCGACTAGTTTATATATGTTTTTAAAATCCTTTCATAATGCGACAAAAATAAAGTATGATTTTAAATTACATTATAAACCACTAGTGAAAAATGTTATTGTGATTCGAAAACTTAAAATAACTTTAAATAGCACAAAAGCATACCTATGTACAATGTTAGTAAAAATCTCAAAGGAAAATGAGCAAATAACACTAACACTGACAAAGATTCTCAAAAGGCCAAAGACGTCTTTGTTGCTGGAAAAATAAAGAGATAAAATCTTTTAAATTTAAAACTTAACACGAACAGAATGTAACAAGACAATGCCGGCTTCCTTTAGGACCAAAATCGCTTGTAGACACAATCTTGTGAAGGCAATCTGACGCAATGTTATCTCATTATGGTGTGGGAAATCTGGCTCTTGAATTTTATGAAATGTGACAGTCTTGTGAGGATAAAGTAGCATTTTGCGGACGCATTAGAACAACGCCGTGTGTATAACCATTTACTGTAACGTTTCCATTTATTTCGTCGACCCGTTAGCGTTCCACGGTTGAGTGCCCGTCTCATAACAGAACGCGAACGTGAGAGATTTAAGTCATAGCCTACCGCGCTGGCCAAATACGAATTAGTAGACTGCATAGTGCATACATATTTGAGACTGTTTGCCTTGCAGGTCACTAGATTTTCTCAAGAGATCATCTTTCTTACAATCTATACGGGTTTTAATTGCACTGGAAAGTACAAATGCAAACTGGAATCCAATCACGGGTAGAAAGTGCCTGCGTCGACTGATCAGCGACGGGTTTAATTACAGACGATCGAAGTGTTGGAAGTGACTGGAAATCAAAGGGCTAGTCTTTTCCCCGTCAATTATAGAATGAAAGCGGAGTGCTTCATAACTACTAGCTGAAGAGAGTGAGTTGTAATTTTAATTATATTTTGTCATAAAATTGTGTTTTTACAAAAAAAAAATACGTGGGCAATTTTACCTTATTCGACTAAATTGTTTTTATTTTTACCTGATAGAGAATAGTCACCGTTACCTATAAACATTTGCAACACAAAAGTTTTGAAATAAAATAAAGGTACTTTATATACCAAAAATCGGGTCTACAAAAAAGGATAAGTAAGGTGGTAACTTATCTTATATATAAAATTCTCGTGTCACAGTGTTAGTCTCGATACTCCTCCGAAACGGCTTGACCGATTCCTCTGAAATTTGGTAAGCATATTGGGTAGGTCTGAGAATCGGCTAACATCTATTTTTCACACCCCTAAATAATAAGGTTGGTCCACCCCTCAATTTTTTTTTTTAATTTTTTTGACAATTTGTTTTTTTTAATTTTTTTATGATACGATATTCAAAAATACATACAACCCTAAGTTTTTGCCCTTCTATCACCAACCCCTATTTTTTAATAATTATTTTAGTAATTTAATTAATTTTTAAAATTTTCCGCGCTTTTACTCTGGATACTCATTGGCCATTCTATTGCCCTATTTTACAAAGTATAATTTTATTGAAACCATCCTTTTAAATATAAATAATCCCTAATTATTATCTCACAATCTATATATATAAAAATGAATTGCTGTTCGTTAGTCCCACTAAAACTCGAGAATGGCTGAACGGATTTATCTTATTTTAGTCTTTAAATGTTCGTGGAGGTCTAGGAAAGGTTTAAAAGGCGAGAAAAAATCGAATAATTTCCGGGAAAACCCTAAAAACAGCCCTTTTCTATTTCCCATAGAAACCTTTTCTAGAGTCAATTTGAACTTTATTGCTATTCAATAAAGTTCATATTAAATTATAATCACTCACTGTTGTCTAAGCAATTTAGGTGTGTTCTTAACGACAAAGAGTCAATTTGCAATTTATTACTGCTGCATAAAGTTCAAATTCAATCTCTATAAAAAAAGTCTTCGCGTGCGCTTTGGAGGATTTAATGTCGCGTTACGAAAATAAACAAAAGTCAATCGCAACCCGACAAAAAATGTAATAAACTATTAGTAGTACTGATTTCCAATTAATTTAGTCGGCTTCGCGAAATTTACTTTTAGTTAACTTCAGTTGTAACTGTATCAGATTATTTTTATAAGTTTGATAAATCTTGAGTTTTATCACAAATTAAGTTTCTGAACACAACCATGATATTTGACATAGATTTGAAAACCAACTAATATGTAATTATGTCAATCATTCTGTCGCACTTCAGAATACGGAGATTTATGGCTTAAAGGTAAACTCCAAAAAAATCAGAACACGGAAAAAAAGTATTACGATTGACGATATTGTTTTACGATCATGGTTACGATATTCTATGAGTGCATCCTTCTATCTTTGTGAGTGCCGATTACCGCTACGTGCGCGAGAACTTTTTTACTTTTGTGATCCTTTGTGATAGTGACATTCCAAGTAGTTGGCTCTTTTTTTATTGATATTTTGTGATAGTGACACTTTACTGTTACGTTACTCTTAAGTGAGCGAGAAATTTGATTAATTACGTTACGATGCCGAGGAGAAGACGACCAGACTTAGGTCGTCGAAGTCAATCAAATGTACAAAGAGCTACCTCACGTGCTATCTGCACAGATGACCAGAGAGAGACAGATCAAGAAAATAGTCGTATTGCCATGTCAGAATTGCGTTATTTAGTGAGTGACAATGAAGTGGATAGGCTTAGAATGCAACGAGTTCGTGCACATCAAACACAACAACAGCGAGCACGACATAATGAAATTGACCGAATCCGCAGACGCAGTGCTGCTGTGATTCTTGAACGAGCTGCATTCCACTATGATCCAGCAATTGATTAATGTGCCGACAAATCGGTAACAATTGGGGAAATGAAAATAATTTGTAAATATTGTAAGGCGTTAAAATATACTGGTGAATCTACTGGATTATGTTGTGCTGGAGGCAAAGTAAAATTGCCACAATTGGTCCCACTACCAGATCCTTTACGCTCTTTAGTTTCTGGGATTGGAAATGATTCTAAGCACTTCTTGGCCAACATTCAGAAATATAATAACTGTTTCCAGATGACATCATTTGGCGCTACACATATTATACAGGACAATTTCATGCCCACTTTCAAGGTATTATATCAGATTTTTTTTTATTACTCAAGTTTGTACTAAAATATATATACAGCAGTTGTTGAGTTTCATGAGCACATTCACCTCTTTCAGGGTTAATACCCCCTTACCGGTACACGCTGTATATATGAAAATAAATAATGGACAAAATTAAAAATATTACAGATACAAGGACAAATTTATCACTTACTGGGGGCAATGTTACCACTACCTGATGCAGATCATCAATTTTTACAAATTTATTTTATGGGCAATTCAGATGCGGAAGTTGATAATCGTTGTGCTCACAATCCAACAGTGAACCATTGTCCAAGAATTACAAATGTTTCTTCATCAGAATAACAGTTTAGTAAACATGTTCAAAATAGCATTGGATCGGATGCCATCTGATAGCCATAATATTATCATTTGAGCTCAAGGATTCCGTAATATCTTCATCACCGCATCAAATTCGTACATTGTTTGCGATTATCATATCGACATGTTTCCCCTCGAATCCAAAAGATTTGTGGGTAAAGATATGTGGGTTAAGTATAGAGATGACATGTCTGAGGATATTTTGCATCGTGTGCGCCGTGAAACTTTGAATCCTACACTACAAATGACGGAAGAAATTTACAATGAGACATTGATCATGATAGAAGATATGTGTTTATTGAATAAGACTAATATTAAAGCTTAAAGCTGACGGCCGCCCCGCGTCGAAGAGGAAAAACCAATATTGACATGACAAGTGGCGCGCCGCGGTCGAGTTCCCAATGCTTTTCCTTCCATTTTATCAAATTCTCGTTTGAGGGAAATCACGTTTTCCTTGCTCCCATTTTTAGGATTATATATTTTCATTTCATTACTTTTAATCTAATCCGAAGAATAGATTCAATAAAGATTTTTCCAATTTTTGTTATAACGAACTGCAGTCATTCTTGTATTGTCAGGGTGGTAGAACCAGTGTAGTTCGCCCGGGGAAGTACCACCGCCACACCTATTTCCAGCGTAAAGCATTTTTTTCTTTTCGGTAGAAGGGTGTGGTTGCCGGCACACTTTCACATGAGGCAACCATTATAGTCCTCGGGAGAGGCAACGCATCTGTGATTGACTTCAGATGGAACCCATGTTCTGTATGTAGTTGATAACAGATGTCCATGAGCAGCAGTGACCACTTACCATCAGGTGGACTGCATGGTCGTTTGCTACTTCAGTCAGATAAAAATAAATAAACAAAAAGAGCGAAAGATATGTATGTCCATATGTATATATCCAGTTGTGGGCTTCTACTGAATGATACTTAATGAATTTATTAGTTACGCTAAACTATACTTGCTGAACTATACTTCTAAGGTTCAACAAACTTAAAACAAAGAATGCCTTGCGAAATTTAAAGTAGTGGTTGAACGAGACTGCTAGAAATTTAATTAATTCTATCTAATAGAGCCACTTATGGTTTGCAACAAATAGAGACAGCCACTTACTTAAAGGTCCCTTAAAAGTGACCTTATAGACTTAGTTTCCAGAATGTTTAATTAGGTACAACAAATGAGAGAGTTTTAGGCCATAGTCCACTACGCTGGCCAAGTGCGAATTGGTGGACTTCTCACACCTCCGAGAACTTTTTTTAAAGAACTCTCGGGTGTGTAGGTTTCCCCACGATGTTTTCTTTCACCGAAAAGCAGTGATAATAAATTTCTAATACGCACATTAATCAGTGGTGCGTGCCTGGGTTTGAACCTCGGACCTCCCGATTGAGAGGGCAAGTTACAACTATTAGGCTGTCACTGCTCCATGCTTAATACATACAGAATAGTAAGTGAGTACTTCTTACAGAAATCCAATAACAAAACAGTTTATTATCTACATCGCAAATATATTACAAAAAAAAACATTTATTTTCAAAGACGAATACGTAATAATCACATTCTAGATAAAATTCTACGTTACTATGATAAGGTAGACTATGGATCGAACCAGGAGTCACCTTCATATCAGATCGACATCAATGTGTTTCGCGGCTCAACAATTCCTGGAATGAGCCACACAGTGACCACTCATCAATCTTTTCCTAGAAGTTATAAGAACAATGTTGAACAAGAATATGCAGCGCCGTGAGCTTAACATAGAACAGACCTCAACGTGACGACTGAGTGCTGGATTCAAAAGTTACTTTATATTATAGAGGCAATGTGGAAGAAAACATAAAGTAAGCTGTGTTTGGTGAGGGCTACATTTAATTTCTTACTTTTGTAAGTGATAGCAATGGCTTGATGTTTTACATAAAAGCTAAGAATAGTTTTGTCGCAATTTCGTAAACCTTGTTTTTTTATATATTTGTATTGTGAGTTACGCGTGATTCTCATCAATAGAAAATATCATAAATATTTTTATCAATTGGAAATTTATTAATCATCATATGTTATTTGTTCCACTATTTGAAACAAAATTAATGTCACTCCACTATAATTGCGCGTTACTTTATTGCAATTAATTTATGTTATAAGTATTTATTTTATAAGGAAATAATACGTGTTACATAGCTGTAACATTCGCATTGGCGATATTACCTGTAGTAGATTTACGTAAAAATAACTTACCAAATAATTCATAAGCAAATGTTTACGTAATTTAATTTATGTCGCAGAATAACGAGCGAGTACCGATTATAGACAAGAATGTTAGCCACTTGTCCTGCGCGGGTCACGGAGCGACATTCCAAGTATGCCTCTGAATTTCAAACTTGATTTTGTATAAAATAATTATGAGATACTTCAGATTAATGTCAAGAAAAGATACTCGCTACTATAAAGTTGTTTACCTAGCAATTTATCGCGTTTACTAATATTTTAGCGGAGATCCAAAGTGCTCACCCCCTACTGAGAGTGTGACACGTGGGTATATGTATGGAAGGAATCGTTATAAAGCAATAAGTATAGCATTTCAAGAAATGGATGTGGCTGTGATGAAATACGAGTGTTATATAGGTTTCAGCAACTATTTTCATTTAAATAATTAAGGTGATATGTATTAGGTGATCGTGTTGGTCCTGAATAGCATAATTCGCTCGTAATCCGCAAATGTTGTGACCCGACCAACGAACAATGTCCATTAGATAAGTAGCAGGGTCTTCCTGTGTAATACCAGCACCAAGCATGCCAGGTGCAGGGAGTGTTGCAAATTCCCTCATTAGGTGAGAGTTATGTGCAGCAGGCTGTGCAAAAAGGCTAAAGGGTGGTTGGATGGAATTAAATTGTTTCTAATTATCATAATTACGTAATCTTTCGGTAAAATTAAGTAAGTAAAGTAGTAAGTAATACAATAATTCAACACAAAGTCATTGGTATCACGAACCATCAAAGTTCATGCGGACAGGAGGCGGCGCCGCCTCATAAAGCAACGCTAAATAATTACAAAGTTTGCTCTCAAATCACCTATATTGTTCCACAGCGGCCCATAATAGCGTTGTTTGCCTCACAATACGATTAAAAACTAATAAAATCACGGGTAATAAAAAATAACAAATTCAAATAAATGTACTTGTACAACTTTATCGGGCGGATGAATTCGTCCCGAATGCCGCGCGCTACAAAACTCAATTTTCGGCTCTCTATGCGCCATGTCAGTGTCATGCAGTTCACCTGGTAGTAAGTGGTCACTGCCGCCCAAAGACAGTAAGTAAGACAGTCTGTAATCAACTTCATATAGAACATAGGATCTATCTGAAGTCAATCATAAATGTGTTTTTACTCTAGAGCGCTAGGACGGTCGCCTCATATAAAAGTGTGTCAGCGTACACCCTTCTATCGAAACGCAAGAAAGGCATTACGCTAAGATTATTTGCGTTTGTTCAAATAATAATATTAAAAAAATAAACATGACAAAATTGTACTAGCGGTCGCCAATCCAATAATTGAATGAGCTCGTACTCGTACACTGCCCCCCCACAAAATTAATCGCCCACATTGCCTCAACGTGGCACATACACACATTATTGGTCGTAAGGTTCAGTCAATACGGCCCACACGCCGCACCACACTACGACTCGATAAATAACGTTTCATATAAGTCGAGCAGGACACACTTGCGATTTCGCGTATCATTAAAGTGATTTTGAAATGTAATAAAAGGTTCGCTATTCGTTAGTGCTTTGTACTTTTCTATATTTTAAATGTTGATGCACAAAAAAGAGACAGAATAATGTGTATATTCTGAAATGTACAATTAATTATTTATTGATCCTTAGGTTGTAACACGTTCGGAAAACTGATTACGTAGTGACATTCTGTACTACTTAACCCTAGGTTTATAATATAATGGAAAAGTCATTTAAAAAATAATATAAAACTAAATAATAACGATATTAGCGTTACAAGTCGCGAGTTTATCAAACACTTATTTTCTATCAAACTTCAGCCTCACATAATAAATAAACATAGATTGCTTGCGGACACTGTATGAGAAGAATCAGACCATTGTAACCGAAGTATTGCTCTTTATATGTTATTATTACACTCACTCTTTGTGGTACATGTTATATTTTATAGAATGTAATATTATATGTCGACTTGTGTATAAAAAGGACTTATTTTCGTGTTTTGGGCATAGTAAAAATAAGACATGATTTTCCTGTTATATTATTTTCTGTCAGTATTTGTGGCTTGAAGATGAAGATAATGTCACACATTGTGTACAAGTAAATTTTATATACAGTGTTATTGGATTGTGTAAGATTTGTTGTTCCTTTTAAAATACTTTTGTTATTCTTTGGCGAAAAGAGTAAGGAAAGTAAATGTAAATATGTGCTCGCACATGCTGGTGGTTGTCATACAACGTAATAAAATAATGATTAATATCATTTATTCAAACCAGTCACCCATCGCAACGGCCGAAATTCGACCGTAATTCAACTCAAAAACTAAACTTGAGATTGTATTTTTTATTAATTTTTAAGTTATTTTAATACACCCGAAAGGTAATAAAATGACAAAGCTGCATTTAAAATCAATAACGGGTATTTTGACTAAGACATCTGATATTTTTGACGTTTTGTGTTTTGAATGTTTAATTTCGTTTATTATTAATTAGTGGATTTTATGTATGTTATGTGCATTATTTGAAAAAAAATATTAACATTCTGCACTTTTCTTCTATAACCATGCAAAATTTCATACTAATCCGTCCGCGGCATATTACTTAAAAATGCGTCACAAGTTTTTGCGTCACGTATTAATATAATAATTATAACACAAGAACAAAGCGAACACTGACAGCATTTCATGTATTCCATTTAAAGTTCATACGAAGTCGACGCTATTCGTTGCTAAAAGCTTTGAATGTAATTATTCTCGTACCGTTCATATAATAGAATAGATGTGGAGTTAAATTGTTAACTCTAGTATAACATAACACTACCATTTAATGAGTCTTATGAACAAAAATATAAGAGCGAAACCTTTAAATGACAAAGGAAAGGTAAATTAGCTTCGATAACAATGGCCGGGCTCTCGCTTGCCGACACTAACTGTACTAATCTACACGAGTTTATGTTCTCCGGAGCTTAGCGGGTTAGGGAGCTTCAGGGAGCTTTAGGGGTATTAAGTTTTTCAATAACCCTACATTTTATGTAAGCTTTACTAACTGCATTTTGTGTTTTTTCATACTTTGTCATCGTCGTCGTTGTCGTCAACCCCTTATTGTCCCAGTGCTGGGCACGGGTCCTCTCGGTATAATCCACCACGCTGGCCAAATGCAAATTGGTAGGCTTCTCACACCTTTGAGAACTTTTCTTTAAGAAATTTGCAGGTGTATACGTTTCCTGACGATGTTTTCTTTCACATTACAGCAGTGGTGATTAATTTTTAATATGCACAAAATGTCAGAATAATCAGTTTTGCTTGGGATTTTAACCTTGGACTTTCTGATCGAGAGAAAGGATATTTTTTATTAATATGATCTCTCACTTCCAAACGTATTTACGGCCCAGTTTGCATCTATGCCACAATTAAAGCCATTCTTTCATCTTAACTGTAGTGCTAGTACTTTGGTCGGCTTTTGTCCAGTATCAAGCTCTCCGTATGAATATAAACCGAACAAAGATCGCAATTAGAAAGGGGAGTGGGGGGAAGGAGCGAGAGTAGTGGGGCAAGGGGAAACATAAGTAATCTCTACTAGATTACAATTATATCGCAGTACTCGTATTAGTTAAGTATGTAAAGGTAGAAGTCGATTGGAGTTGTCTTTTTTGTATGCTAATGAAACAGCTCGGAGGCAAACATCGCATGATTGTGGAGTATCAATGGTAATTTGCTCTACAAATAGGAATTAATGGAGGAATACACGGGAACAGAATACAGGGAATTTTGATTGTTAATACTATTTTTATATTATTGAAGTGGCAAAAGAGAATTCATCGCTTTTAATAAGTGAATTAGCTGAATGCACTCCACCTGATGATTAGTGTCACGACCGCTCATGGACATACATATATATTCTACCCCAAAAAAGATCACTGTGAACTAAGATTATCCACAGCTTCTGCAAAGTGTATTTCACTTACCACAATCCCTTCAGACGACACGCAGCACGCTCCCATATAACTTGTATATTATAAGAACGAGCTACACATAATTAACAGTGTACTTATACAATATGTTTCAAGATAATATAAAGCAACGTTTAAGGAAGAAACACGTGAATTTATCAAAAGCTTATATGCTAACAATTACATAAAATACAAGAATTGACAAAGAAAAAAACATTATTGGTATTATTTAGCAAACAGGTATTTCGATACTAAATAAATATTACTGTTACTTGATATGGAACCTGTTGATACCGTTCGAATATCCCTAAGGATATGTTGCTCCTCGGGAAATCTGTTTAGGCTTAATAAATAGGAGCCTATTCGGTGTCGGTGTGTCGTTGGGGACGTTACGAAAGAAAGTTTAGGTAAATGATTCTAAGCACTTACAAAGTTGTTGGCAAACATGTTGAGGAGGGATACTCGTTATAAATACCAGTATAAATACTTACACATACCAGTATATATACTTCGAAGTTGTGGTTACACATTTTCTAGAATATTAAAAAAATGAAGCACCTATTGTTGTGTATTAGACGCTCTTAATAAATACAAGCTAACTCATTGTTTCCTCCAAATAACTTTAATTGACTGTAAATAGTTTATGTTATATTGCTGTTAATGGGAACTAAGTTTATTTGCTTTAAACTAGTAGCTCTCTGTTACCACATCAGTAATATCTAACAATATAGCAGGCAAGGTCTTTGAAAATTGAAGTTTGCTTCAGATCTAGACCAAGATATCCCATGTATACGTATATGTGCTTAAAAATACATAGCGCCGATTCATCACCACATATTGCAAGTAAGTTGTGGTTGCCACACGAATTAAACCATGAAATAGGAAAAAAACATAAATTCAAATTGTAATAAAAACCATGTATAGAAATAACTGCATATAATCTGAACGCTGGAATTGATAACTACTTGACATAACAGCGAAATATTTGACGTACCGAACTCGTAACTGTTTGATCCGTCGGATGCTAACGCCTGGTTAGTTATTCATGCGCTCTACGTGTGTGGTTTGCGAACTCAAAGTACATTATTCAGGTATCCACACTATACATATTCAACAATCCCTCTTGGGCCATATTTATGCGAATAACACATGATAATTGTTAATCTGTACATACACACGCTTTCTACGCTCATAGCCCCACACTAGGATTTTCTCCAGTGTCGTGGGTACCATGGACACGTCGTCGTCAACCCATTATTGTCCCACTGCTGGGCACGGGTCTTCTCTCAGTATGAGAGAGTTTAGGCCATAGTCCACCGCGCTGGCCAAGTGCGAATTGGTGGACAGTCCACCGCGCTGGCCAAGTGCGAATTGGATGGATGGACCATGGACACACTCAAGATGAATACACAAACACCCAGATCCAGAACAGGAATCTAAACTCAACATTCAGATGCCTGTCTGGCCGGGAATCCAACCCGGGACTCATTGCGCGTCAGACCGGTATGGTAACCGCTGCGCCACGCAAGTCGTCAAATAAATAACATTTTGTGCACTTGTCGTCGTACACTGTTAATTTCTGAATCGTAGGTGTTATAGATCCATACAGTCAAATAAAATAATTTTAATAGTTACTCTATATTAGATGGTGGATTTATTTCAATCATTTATTTCGATAAGGATTAATACAGAATCCAAATTAATACAAATCTTTTCCAAGAATGGTACTATCTTTTAGTAAAAACTGCATAAAAATCCGGTGTGTAGATTTTGAGAAAAACGATTACATACCAGCCGATAGCTTTTGGGGAATTTATTTTACAATAAGTGTAGAAGTGCTAAAATACATACATATTTGTAATGGTCTACTTACTAGATTTTATTTGGCACCCACATTGTTATAGGTTATCCATACAAAATTGTCCATCCCCCCTTTTTCTCTGACCGCAGACGCCATATTGTAAAATCACATAGCCTAAGTTACTTTCACAAACTAGTCCTTTCATAAGATATGTCATAATATGTTACAATCCGTCAAGCCGTTTGAGCTGTATCGCGTACCAAAGAAATGGGCATACATACAAACATGCATACATACATGCATACGCTTGAAAAACATTACCCTCCTCAGGCAATCAGGTAAAAATATATTAGTACTAACTAAAACAAACACTTCATATTCTGTCTGAACAATGTTTCAAGTGCTCTGACCCTTTTAGTTCAAATCTACGATTAAGTTTTGTATAATACGATTTACAAAGGTCAAAAGCAAAACAGCTTATATATTTCTTTGCGATTCTATGGTAAGATATTTTTTTAGTTAAAATGTTGTAAGGGTCGTTGTGACATTCGGATTCAAGGATTTTTTATTTACCTTAATTCTTAACTATTTACCTAATTTCTCATTGACATAAAGTTTATACACGAGCGTAAACCGACTTAACTGTTGAGCGATTGCTGACAACAGCAATTGATAACCTACTTGTTCTCTGATTAGCGAATACTAGTCATTCGCTGATAATAGTCGTAAGCAGAAAGCAATAGTCGTCGACGGTAAGCGTCGGTCGTCTATACGAACAGTCACTAGTGTATTGCTTCCTCTGACTATGGTAGCATAACTGCTATATATTTCTTTTACTCGTACTTCCATTGAAATTTACAATTTAACTACGATTTATGAAGGAATATTTTTATAAAGCTAATTATATTATTTATGGACTGAACTGACTCGTCAAAGAGAAATCGAGGAAGCAAGCAGTTTATGTAAGACATCGTCTTTCAGGGTTGAATGCCTTCTGTTGAACCTTCGGAAGTGATGAATAAGCTATTGAATATCCAGACATTGATGGTGGAAGTGGCACCATTCATCAAAGTTAACGAAAGACGTAAATGTAAAAAACATAAGGTTGAAACGTGACTTTGATAAATTATCTCTTGGGGTTGATGTTTAAAAACGTATACATTGAACTCAGTAAAATGCGAAAAGGATCTTTGAAAGTACAGAAAGGTGATACGAGGTTAATGATTTATGTTTCAGGTGGAGTGTATTTTTTGGTTTGATTATATTGAGAGTTTCTGACAGCAAGGTACTTTTACGCCGTTTGTTATCTAGAATTTTACATAAAAAGATGAAAGTAGACAAACATCTGACCATGAAATAAAATTTAATGTATTTTACGTAAAATTCTTCACAAGTATATTAATTACGTTACAAACGTAAACATAAACAATAAAATGTGTAATAACTGTTGATTCTAGAAGAGTTCATTTTTTACTGTTTAAATCTATCGTAAAATCTCTACAACTAAGAGCCACGTTTGAGAACTGTCAAATCTGCTTGCAAAAGAAAACAAATATTTAAAGGAAGACATAATGTATGTACTTCGATTGTTTGTCCAACAAGACTCCATAAGCTACACGCTTGATAATAGTATTTAATGAAACACGTCTCTGTGACGTGAGTTATAGCTTTGTTACGAACAAAGGAACCCTTTATCATGATATTAATTATCTTAAGGTCCCAACATTCCCTTTCGTTACTGCATATGTAAGCAACGCGTATCCATAAGATATTCGTACAAAGGGTCAAGCACAAAACAAGCCATACATAATTTCAAATTACCACATACTTAACTACTTAATACTTAACTTTACTAAATCCGACTTTAAATAAAACTAAATATATGATTAATAGTTTATAGGCCCAGATATGTTCGGCCTGATTATAGTATGTTTAGGTATGTTTCTATTTTCTTTTCAAGATTTGCTCAATTGTTTTTCGATATTAAAGTACTGGGCAGATTACTAAAATAGTGATAACTTTTCATTCGACTTTATTAATACGCGTATTTTAGTCATATTTTAATTCTAAGGACAACATTGCCTCGATCACAAAACATAAATCCAATATAGTGTGACATCACAAACCCACCAAAACTCGCAGGACCAAAACTTGGTCTACAATTTCAAGGTAATAAAATTAATTAGGTGACGCTAAAAATGTTTTGATAGAACAAACGTTTGAATTAACAACCAGTTTCAATAATACACTTGAAAGGTAAATTATTCCAGCCATCTATAAGCATGTGTAAAGAATCCCGAATAGGATTCAAGTCTTACTTAAAATCGGAAAAAGATACGTTTCTGATGTCGTAAACTCTTGAGAACTAACATGAAACAAGCATTGTTATTCTTGCACGCAAAAACTACATATCATCGTAGAAATTACGCGCACAGACAGTTTACGTTCTGGATACGGGACGCTCATTACAATGGTTAACGTAATAAAAAAATAAATTAGCTATTTTATTTTAGCTTCTAGCTGAACCTCGCAGCTTCGCCCGCATTAAAAAATTTGATGTATTGATTGTCCCATCGGAATAATATATTTTCCCACAGTAAAAATTGGCCTGTGTGTTAATCCAGAGAGTCAGCTAACTTCCTACCAAATTTTACGAAAATCGGTCCAGCCTATCTCACAAACTTTCGCATTTATAATATTGGTATGAAGTATGATAAGTAGGTATGATTAGTATGATAAAGATGAAAGGAATGTTAAAGAAATATTACAATAATCTTAGAAAGCGTTTCTGATATTTTTTTACAAGTTGGTACATAATTTAAAAGTGTTACCATTAAAGGGAATGAACTACTTAACACAGTAAAAGTTATACAAAAAGAATTTGAACTTTTCTTGCGAAAGAAAGCTACCCCTAATGGAAGCATAGCAAAGTTATTTCAGAAGGTATTTTTTTGGGAAACAACATATTTTTATGGAGGTTGAAGAAACTATAGTGGAGTTGCGAGGGAGGTTGGCGCGGTACAACCTCATATAATAAGTTGTAATTGGGTGGGAGAATCGCATACTGTGGTTCTATTTCAGTTTATTTCCGTTTACGGCCGGTTATTAAATACGTCTTTGTTTTATATGAATCCTTATTTATCTACATTTTTATTTAATTAGAATGTACTGGCCTTGAGCAATGAGTTTATTATTGTATGTATATATAAGCTATTGGGTAGAATTTTATCTATTTTTATATAGAGTTCTTTTTTTCAGTCGAACTATATAAGTTGATGGTTCCATCATACTTCATATCTGAGTCAATTATTTAATACTAATTAGTATAGTTTTCACCTCAGCTTCAACTTATTCTATTAGTACAAGTTAGATGTCTGAATTATTAATGCTTAAAACCAAGAAAGAATAGGTAATATGGCAGCATGCATAACTCGGTACTACGTGTGAGTCCTACCTTACTGAAGATTTTCGTTACTTTTCGTATTTCTATTTTATTTTAATCATGAACTAATACTATAATATCACTATTTTATCGTTCTAATCCCGTCAAAAGTTAGCTTCATTCTTACATCCAATATCAACATAGATCTGCCTGTCACGAGTCCGATCAGTCACACTGGGGCCTTTATGTCGAATGGAGCGCGCGAGCAAACTTCGAATACGTACAGTTTTCCCCCGCGGGTATTCCTCGCTGTAAGAACCTAATCGATACCGATAGTACAGAACAATCTGTATCCATTATATAGTTACAAAACTTGCTGACTAACCAACTATATCTTAGTTAATTGGATATTTTTTGTATTTTTAATGTGTTTTACAGTATAGACAGCATAGTAGTCCTTATTTTTATCGGAAAGTAAGCTTGCTATACTAATATCACAATTGTCTTCAATAAGTATCGTCTCTACGAAGGCCGCCGCTTCGCTGGAGTCTCCTGTAAGCTGCATCCGCTCGGTACAATAACGTCTGCAAGCGCTTATCCTTTGAAGTATGTACGCTTGACTGGATCTGAATAGAAACGTCTGTCGTATTATTAGCGTTTTACATTTATATTTACAACGTGACATTAGATATATATAAGCTAAAGGTATCTGTGAATCAAACTATATGGAATGATCGGAATAGTATTGAATTTCAATATTACTATTAAATTTTTGATTGCCTCCGCCTGATTTACTGTTACGACACCCTTAGATGCACAAAAATAAGAAACAGAACAGTTGAAATGAATCGTCAAAGGTGTGTGAAGCCTAACAAAATGTACTTGGGCACTGTTGTGGGCTATATCAAAATCTCTTTTAATGTAACCAAACGAGCAGTTGATGTTGACACAATTATATGGCCAATAGTAACTACTAACTACGAAACAGCGTTTACTCCGGTAGCTATATTAATTAGACAAAGCATATTTTTTCGAAGATTTGAGCAGGTTGAATAATCATATCGCTAATTAGAATATCAAAGGCGTAGAGGCTTGTAATAAAATAATGTTCAGAATAATTTATTAAATTGTACCTTGTTTTTACCTTTTCTTTTGTTATTCAGTTACGTTCAAATATGTTTAACACGGTACATGTTTATCTCCGTAGCCGAATGAGGCCAAGAACACGTAGTAGCGACTGCAAACAGCCGGGAGTTACACTCATATCATTGTTGTACATGTTGCTGAGACATAATTATAATCTCTAAAAGAATAAACAAATATTTCAGACATTTAAAAAGTTTAACAAATGTTATCATGCCCTTTTAACGTTAGTGTTGACTAGTAGTAGTTTGTTCCTTTGTAACTAATAGATACTGTGAGATGAATATTAAAAGTAGCAAAGCTATTTATAGTTTTATAAACATGATGGGAAAGTTTAGACAGGTTTTGCTTCACCGCGAAAGTACATAATCAGTTTCATAGCCATTAAATTCTTATAACTTTGATACGGATCTCGGATATCAGCTCGGTTTCTACTAGAATGTGATATTTTAATACCGCGTGCAGACTTTGCTCCAATCTAAAGTCTGCGATAGAGAACTGCAGCCCTTCTCAAAGCGACGCGACGTCTTTCTATGTACCGTCCGTTCGTTCACCTCAATCTTACTTTGTATTTTAAATTGTACTATTAGAGCAAAATCCAAATGGCTAATCCCTACTAATATTATAAATGTGAAAGTAACTCTGTCTATCTGTCTGTTACTTATTCACGCCTAAACAACTGAACCGATTTTTATGAAATTGGGCACACAGATAGTGTTGACCTCAAGAAAGGGCTTGGGCTGTTTTTTATCAAAAAAAAAATAATGTGTTGAAAGCGTTAAAATCGGGCATAAATGTTTGTATGGAAGTTCGTTTTTGACGAAGTCCCATATTGACAAATACATCAAGGGGTACGATAGACTTACTTGAAACCTTACCTAAATAATAAAACGTAAAAAAACATTGATTTCGAGTCGACAACATATATCCGTAAAATTCGGATTGTCGCGGATTTTGTTAAATTCTAATGCAAATGACAGTAGCCATATTGGCCGCCCGGATGCCATTCTGAAATCGTTCAAAAATAATACTTACATATAAATTTGTAACTATCAATTATACAAATAGATGTGATATAAATTGATTTAAATTTACCCACAGTTTATGAATTTATAAAACGAAAATGTATTTATAATACGAAAGACACAATTACGAAGCATTCCCAATGAGTTACTTATTAGGTATGCAAACGCTATCTATTGACTGTGATGTTAAATTATGTTGAATGTACATATCGTTCTCCTTATGCCGGCGCCAGACATGTGCACACTTATGTGACCAAATAAGTGTTCACATGACATGTATGGCACGGGCATTTGATACTGTTGTTTTGATCACTGAAGTGAGATTTGCCATTTCGTGTCGGTTTTTTAATGCACATCAAACGGATAAGTGTTCAGATGTTTGAGTGCCTGCCACACTTGTGCGTAGCTCTGTTGCACCAGCATCGCCACAGAAAGCTGTTGTGCGTAATCAACCAAACGAACTAATGATGGACTGGAATAGTAAAAGCGGTTTCGAGTTTAAATCTTAATATATATAAATTACGTGTCACTTTATTTGTCCGCAATGGACTCTTAAACCTCTGAACCGATTATAATCAAATTTACACAACGTGTGCATTTTGATCCAACTTGAAAGATAGGATAGTTTATATCTTAATTTATAGGTTTAATTGCAAATATTTTTTTAGCTTCAGCTGTTAGCTTTGTATAATCCTAATAACAGATGGCGGTCTAATGTTATAATGTATATGAGATATTAGATGGCGCTCTTTACGATACAGTCATCTACATGTATTGATGGCGCTTTGTTAAAATTTCATATGAGCAAACGTTTCATATGAGCGACAATTTAATATTATAACCAGATATAAATATATCCTTACAAGTTACTAAAGTAATACAAAGATATCTCAGTATATTCTGCGATGATACGCCACCTTACCGCCAAATCGAAATAGTAATATGTCTGAGATATTAGATGGCGCTGTTTACGTTACGGTCATCTACATGAACCGAATGTATCGATAAATCAATACCGTTTCCCTTAGTCAGTTTTTTTTATTTTAATTTCGTATTTCCTTAAACTATAATTGATAAATAATTTTAAAAGCAATTTAAGAGATAAAAGAAAATATTTTAGTAATAAATAAGCCTACCCATACAATTTTAATTTATTACTGGCAACAATGCATGTACTAAGACTAAAATAATATTGATGCGTTCACCTGACATACATTTCCCTAAAAACAAAGTGTAAAATTATATCAATCGAACAGTTGACTCAATATTACATAAAGTTATTTTTTATTCATAGTTTACTGCAATTTTTCTTTATTTATAGAAAACATTTATTTTGATGAAGTATTTTTGAACGCAAATTATATTTAAATTCGTACTCATGTGGCCGTTAGGTGGCGCTACCTAACCTATTTTGTTTTTGTTTGTCGATGTACATATTGTAGGAAAGACAAACTAACGTGGTTTTTATGTTGTGGTGATCGCAATACCGTTAAATCTCAATATTCTTGGTTTTTAAATTTTTGGAGTTATCATAGACGGCTACGTGTTACTTAGACAAGTATAGTATAGTAAACCATATTTTAAGTTAGTATAGTGAACAATAAAACTATTCCTGCTTTTTAATTAATAGTGCTTCATTGTTCGACACTTTAATTTAAACAAATAAAGACAGGTTAACTAAAAATATTGTACACCGAGAAGTGCTGAATTAAATTGAATGTCAATTTTTTTAATAAAAAATTATAAATGTTATTGTGGAATCTGCCCTTCTTACCTTATTTATAACTTTATATGTTAAATGTTGTCTACTAACAACTTTGAAGTATATTAATTTCTTACAAATAAGAAATAATACAATTTAAAATTTGTTTATGTAACATTTCTTTAACCACAGCAACGCGTGGGCGGGTCTGCTAGTAATATATTATTACTAGCTGTCCCGACAAACGTTGTTTTGTCAAATAAAAAATAAAAAAGTATGTTAAGGGTGGACAACCCTTATGGGGTATGAAAAATAGATGTTGGCCGATTCTCAGATCTACTGAATAAGCATATAAAATTTGGTAAAAATCGGTCAAGCCGTTTCGGAGGAGTATGGCAACAAAAACTGTGACACGAGAATTTTATATATTAGATTATTACATCTATTGACGTCTACATTTTAGCGATTTTAATTATATTTTCCAGGTCAAATAATAACAATAATATAAGCAAAATGCGTCAACCAAACCATCGTCCTTGTTTTCTAAAATCTATTTGAAAACTGTGACTGAAGGGACCGGAGGGACCGGAGGGGCCGGAGAGGCTGGAGGGACCGGAGTGGCCGGAGGGACTGCAGTGACCGTAGCGACCGGAGGGGCCGTAGGGACTGGAGTGTCCGGAGGGACCGCAGAGATTGGAAGGATCGGAGTGACCGGAGGGACCAGAGGGGCCGGAGGAACCGGAGTGACCGGAGGGACTGGAGTGACCGGAGGGACCAGAGTGACCGGTGCGACTGAAGGGGCCGGAGTGACCGGAGGGACTGGAGTGACCGGAGGGACCGGAGTGACCGGAGGGGCCGGAGGGACCGGAGTGGCCGGGGGGACCGGAGAGGCCGGAGGGACCGGACTGACCGGAGGGACGGGAGAGACCGGAGGGACTGGAGTGACCGGAGGGACCAGAGTGACCGGAATGATGGGAGGGACCGGAGGGACGGGAGTGACCGGAGGGACGGGAGGGACCGGAGGGACGGGAGGGACCGAAGTGACCGGAGGGACTAGAGTGACCGGAGGGACGGGAGGGACCGGAGGGACCAGAGTGACCGGAGGGACCGGAGGGACCGGAGGGACGGGAGGGACCGGAGGGACCGGAGGGATGGGAGGGACGGGAGTGATGGGAGGTACCGGAGGGACGGGAGTGACCGGAGGGATCGGAAGGACGGGAGGGACGTGAGTGATGGGAGGGACCGGAGGGACGGGAGGGACGGGAGGGACCGGAGTGACCGGAAGGACTAGAGTGACCGGAGGGACCGGAGGGACGGGAGGGACCGGAGTGACCGGAGGGACGGGAGGGATCGGAGGGACGGGAGGGACGGGAGGGACGGGAGGGACTAGAGGGACCGGAGGGACGGGAGGGACCGGAGCGACTGGAGGGACCGGAGTGACCGGAGGGACGGGAGGGACCGGAGGGACGGGAGGGACGGGAGGGACCGGAGAGACGGGAGGGACCGAAGGGACCGGAGGGACCAGAGTGACCGGAGGGACGGGAGGGACCGGAGGGACGGGAGGGAGCGGAGGGACGGGAGGGACCGGAGGGACCGGAGGCATGGGAGGGACGGGAGTGATGGGAGGGACCGGAGGGACGAGAGTGACCGGAGGGACCGGAGGGACGGGAGGGACGGGAGTGATGGGAGGGACCGGAGGGACGGGAGGGACGGGAAGGACCGGAGGGACGGGAGGGACGGGAGTGACCGGAAGAACGGGAGGGACGGGAGTGATGGGAGGGACGGGAGGGACCGGAGGGACGGGAGGGACCGGAGTGACCGAAGGGACGGGAGGGATCGGAGGGACGGGAGGGACTGGAGGGACCGGAGAGGCCGTGGGAAAATATCTTATTCCCACGGGACAATCGAATTTTGTTAACGCGGGCGAAGCTGCGGGATTCAACTAGTTCCTTCATATATGTGATTTTTAATTACTTTACAGTTTTGTAGATAACTGCAAATAAATAAAGTAATACGACGCTAATATTCTGACGAACCGCTTGGCGAAGAGTTTATATCGGTCCGACACGCAGTCCCGGGTTAGATTCCCGGCCAGACATGTATCTGAATAATCAGTTTAGATTCTTGTTCTGGGTCTGGGTGTTTGTGTATTCGTATTTGTGTGTATCTATTGCACCCACGACACAGGAGAAAATCGTACTGTGGAGCTATGAGTGTAGAAAGCGTTTTTTTAAATTATACTAATGAACAGTTTTCTTTATGTACGCTTTCATATATATTATGACCACTCATGTAAAAAAATTACAGATTCGGATTAATTCGGATATTGGCAACCCTTTGTTTGTTGTATATTTGCACCATTATAACATTACAAAGCCGGTTCCGGCTGTCATATCGTAAACACAACAGTGCCGACGTTCCGCAAAATAAACGAGAAATAAATAGCAAAAACGCCACAGTATTACAACTACATCACGGAAAACACGAACAAAGTGTTAATTGTGTGTTATTAACAATAAACAGTGCACCTTGTTGGATTCCACGACAAATCCGAAGACACAAAACCGGCGAACAAACCGAGGTTAGAAATTCCATTCTTTCATTAATAGACAAACATCAAATAACATAGATTGTCGATGCGTCAAATAAAGTGTCAACAGCACTAAAGTGTTGCCAACGAGGACGAAAAATTTAAAGCTTCCCATTCAATACACACGTTCCGATACACACGAAAATAAATAAATAAAAAAAAAAAAAAAAAAAAAAGATGGAGGACCAATTTCAACTTTTGTTCAACAAAATGAAAATAGAAATGCAAAAGCAAACAATAGAATTAACTAGTACAATCATGGAAAAAATAGATGAAAAATTGAAACCTGTTCTAGAAGAAAACGAAAAGTTACGAAATAAAGTAGAAAAATTAGAAAAAACAGTGGAGTATCTGGAAAGAGATAAAAAAATTAACAATATAATAATCCATGGATTGAAGGAGGAGGAAAAGTCTGCTTTAGAGCTATTTAAAAAAGTGAAAGAATGTTTTTGGCAAGAATTAGAAGTAAATGTAGAAGAATGGGAAATAAATAAAATATACCGTATTGGACACACAAACAAAAATGGAAAACAGACGCCTACACTCCTCTCTTTAGTTAGCAGATGGAAAAAGAACGAAATAATGAAAAATAAAAAGAAACTCAAGAATATATATATAACCGAAGACTACTCAAAGGAAATCTTAGAAAAGAGAAAGGCCCTACAACCCCAGCTTATGGAAGAAAGAAAGAAAGGAAATTTTGCCTACATAAAACATGATCAACTAATTGTTAAGAAAAACAATAATATTAATGATAAAAGGAAAAGGGAGACATCAACCTCCCCTCAAAACGACGCGCATCCAAAAAAACAGCAGACATTAAATTCTATAACAAATAAGAGAATGAACGCATTTGATATGATGAGGGGTCGATCTTTATCTTACTCGGGAAGCTCAACTACAAAGGAACAATAACAATTAAGCACTGGCCGTCGGAAACAACAACAAAATAACAAGCAGAAGAGTAACAAAACAGGAACAAAATACCCTCCCCCAAGCCGACTGGTCCTCGTGGGGGAAAAAGACCAAAACCCTCCAAAGACAGCCAAACACACCTCCGACATATATATAGCTACTTTTAATACAAGATCGTTACGAACCACCGAAAGACGCATTGAACTCGAACTAGCCATAGCAGAAATAAAATGGGACATAATAGGAGTCAGTGAAATGAGAAGACATGGCGATGGCATAGAAGACTACGGGGACTACATCTTACACTATAAAGGAGAGACACCAGGATTATACGGTGTGGGCTTTTTAA
This sequence comes from Spicauda simplicius, assembly GCA_949699795.1. Taxonomy (NCBI): domain Eukaryota; kingdom Metazoa; phylum Arthropoda; class Insecta; order Lepidoptera; family Hesperiidae; genus Spicauda; species Spicauda simplicius. The sequence goes on along the minus strand of OX453071.1, from coordinate 199,052 downwards.
TTAAAAAGGGACTTGCACATAGAATTGAAGAAATAAAAGGAATATCTGAAAGAATTACGGTGTTGAATATAACATTACCCATAAATAAAAATGAAAAGTGGTCGATCATCCAAGCTTACTCACCAACTGAATCAAATAAGAGAGAAGATATAGTAATAATTGAAAAATTCTATGAAGACCTACAAGCAACTATTACAAATTCCCACAAAAACATTATTCTAATGGGAGATTTTAATGGACAAATAGGAATGTGTAATAATAACGGAGAAGAATACACAATAGGTAAATATGGGCATGGCAAAAGAAGCAAAAATGGTGACAGATTAGTCACTTTGGCTTTGGAAAATAAATTCAGTATTCTCAATAGCTTCTACAAGAAAAAGAAAACAAAGAAATGGACGTGGATTGCGCCAAACGGACAACATAAAAACGAAATAGATTTCATTATGACTAATAAAGCTAAAACAATTCAAGATGTGTCGATCGTACATAATCTAAACTTCTATTCGGACCATAAAATGGTTCGTGCTAGACTAGCAAGCACGCCTATAAAGAGAAAACCTAGGTTCTATAAAGACAGTCTCCCCCTAATATACAAATATAAAGGCGAACAACTAACAAGTAGTTTAAAAGAATCAATAGGAAAGGAATACCAAAGCGACACACCAACCCAAGTTAAATATGAAGAATTTATAAAATCCCTACAAACAGTATCTAGAAAAGTGAACCCAAAAAACAAAAAGATTGTCTCAGATGAGACACAACAACTGTTACAGGAGAGGAAAGAACTAATACAAAAGAAAGACAAAAACAATCGCTGTAAAATCGCAGAAATCAGCAAAAAGATAAATGAAAACATAAGAAAAGATAAGAAAATAAAAAGGCAAAATGCATTAAAAAAGTATATAGAGAAATCCGGTGGAATAAGAAAGGCTATTAAAGAACTGAACTCGAAAAAAGATTGGATGCTAAAGGTGAAGACTAAAGATGGAAACTATGTAAATAAAAGATTAGAAATACTAAAAGTTGCTACAGACTACTACCGAAATTTATATCAAAGCAGGAACCCAAAAGAAAAAACAACTGAAAGAAACATAACCGACTCTGAACTAACACCACAGATATTGCAGAAAGAAACAATAAGATCTATCAATACACAAAAAAGAGACAAGACACCTGGAAACGATCAAATAACGAACGAACTACTAAAAGCTAACCTACAGACCATTGCACCTATATTAACAGATATATTCAATGAAATTATAGAGACTGAAAGTATTCCTATAGACTGGACCAAATCAACCATTATATTATTACATAAAAAAGGAAGTAAAGGCGAAATAGAGAACTATCGACCAATCAGCTTAATGTCAAACATTTATAAAGTCTTTTCAAAAATAATTTTGTCCAGAATCACATGTACACTTGACGAAAATCAACCGAAAGAACAAGCAGGGTTCCGCAGTAAATACTCAACAGTAGATCATATACATGTCCTAAGACAAGTTCTACAGAAATACAAAGAATACAATAAAATATACTACCTAGCTTTTGTAGATTATAACAAAGCCTTTGACTCCCTAGAACATGAATATATCTGGAAAGCACTTCGCTTTCAAGGTATACAAGAAAAGTATATACGAATACTTAGGAACATATACTCAAAAAGTACAGCCCAAATAAGGCTAGAGACAACGGGAGAAGAATTTCCTATAGAAAGAGGAGTCCGACAGGGCGACCCAATCTCACCTAAGTTGTTCTCCGCCGCCTTAGAGATGGTATTTAAAAACCTAGATTGGAGTAAAAACGGACTCAATGTAAACGGCGAAAACTTAAATCACTTACGCTTTGCAGACGACTTGATTCTATTCTCAGAGTGTCCAGAAAAACTGGAGCAAATGCTACAACAACTATCTGATCAAAGCATAAAAGCAGGACTTACAATGAACACAACAAAAACCAAAATTATGACTAACGCTTTACAGACATACAATATCATCGTAAACATGGAAAAAATAGAGTACGTGGATGAGTATATATACTTAGGACAGCTAATAGCCACACGGGATACTATGCACAAGGAAATTGACAGACGAATCTCCAACACGTGGAAAAGATTTTGGTCTCTTAGCGAAGTGATGAAAAACAAAGACATGCCAATTAAAGATAAAAGAAAAATTTATAACATGTGCATTCTGCCATGTTTAACATATGGCTGTCAAACATGGGCATTAACAGAAAAATTAATCAACAAGTTAACCATATGTCAAAATGGAATAGAGAGAAGTACAATAGGTGTAAAAAGAATAGACAAAATAAGATTAAATAAAATTAAAAATGCAACTAAATTTAAGGACGTGAGCAAAGTATGCAAAACACTTAAATGGAAATGGGCAGGACACATGCTGAGAGAGAAAGACCAGAAATGGACTAGAATAGTAACGGAGTGGTATCCCAGGGATGGTAAAAGAAGTAAAGGTCGACAAATTAAACGTTGGGAGGATGATCTCAAGAAGGTCGCCGGCCCACAATGGATTAGAATTGCGAGGGACAGAGACAGGTGGAAATCTTTGGAGGAGGCCTATGTCGAAGGACAAGCTGTTGTTGGGAAAACCGATCGTCAGTAATAAAAATAAATAAAATAATGTAACATTGTAAAGTACAACAGCAATAAAGGCTTATTATTTATTTATTTATTTAACATTACAAAAGTTGCGATGTGGTGACTAGCAGTACAAAAAGTTACTTTAATAGTGTTGAGATAACTCGCTGAGTATCGTGGCAGAACGGTGACCAAACCGTCTAACGCGTATTGGTTTCCGCATTCGATCCCACGTCGAAAGAGAATAGTGGATTAAATTGTCTGTTCTGGTTATTTTATTTCTAAATGGTTGGTATAAGTTCAAATGTAAAGTGTACGTGGCTGAAAGGGCTGCAAATGGATTACTATTTTCGCGGTAGCATAAATTTAATCCCAACATATGAGGGACTGCCTGAAATTGTTATTTTTTTAACCTAGCTGTTGCCCGCGACTTTGTATGCGCGGATTAGAATACAAACATTTAGGGCATTTAACCCTATTGAACATACTCAGGGAATATTGAAAAACCTTTCTTAGTGGGTGTGTAAATCCTAAAATAAGCCTGTGCTCCGTATATTTCTTTGTTAGTTTAGGCTGTGTGCGAAATTTTGTCAAAGCGAATATCGTTCCGACTTTATACATTAAATAGATTATGTAAAATATTAAAATACTCGTATGATATATTTGTTTAAAATCTCTAGGTAACTTAAACTCAAATTTTGTATACAGGTGTTATGAAATTTAATGTTATTCTTTGCATATCAAAATTCGTATATAAGTGCTTTTATTTTATAGTACCTACACTAAACAAGTATGCATCACAAAAGTTAAGAAAGGCAAATCAGCATCTTTAAAGGAAAATCGGACTTGAAAAAACTCCTGCAGTCGGTTCTATTGAACCCAGTCAAAGCGAAATGAGGGTTAAAGGGACCGCGGGTAATAACATCAATGTAAGTGATACTTTGTACCGTGCATTGGCGTCTCGGAAAGCAGCGGTCGCAGGGTCAAAGCAGGGTTTTGTAGTTGACCTCTCTCATTATGATTACAGGCAGTTTGTATGACGAGCTGTCATGTGTCAGGGCATTTAAATTTATGATCGTTGTTATTAGATGTAATATAATCATATTAATACACAGTTCGTCGCTTAGTCGTAGGTACGTTTTTAGAGTGTTCAATATTTAGGTATATATATCGTTATTTTCAAATTACAATACAAATTTGACGACTATATGATTACATGTGCAACTCATTGACATTCACATTCAAGATACATATATATTTACATACGTGTTAAATAAATGTTTATCAGTTGTAATCACATGACATTACGGATCGGACTAGTTTGAGGTCAGATGCACCCATGTGAGTTAGTATGACTGATTTACATTAATTTCGGCTGCGGCGGCCACACTGCCACACTTGTTTCCGTCATAAAATAGCAGTATTAACCACTATTGTTTTTTGGTATGAAGTATATTTTAAGGGAGACGTACTTTTTCACGTCGTTCTAAATTAGTCTTTGAGGATGGCAATGTATACGTACATAGGTGACGTCAGGTAGGATTCTAATATTATCAGAGGTTGATCATAGGTTTCCATGTGCGGCAGCGGTCAGTATCAGGTTGATTACATTCTCGTTTGCTATAACATATAAACAAATAATATTAAAATATTTACTTGTGTACATCAATAAACTGAACAACTTTTCATCGGCTGAAGATATCGAGAGTTAAGCCTTTACTTGACTGCTCTTCAACAAATACAATCGGCCACAAAGCGAGCTCGCCTTCACAATACGCTCCAATCCGATCTCTAAAAGAGCGCTGCAGCGTTTGAGCTTCAATTTCGAACAAATATTTTTGATTTTAACTTGTTAAGCTGTCGGTGCGGGCTGTTCGCCGACGCTTTTTGGAAACTTGTAACTTTTGATAAAGTGTCACCGTTTGTTCTTCAAGTGTTTGATTAACAATGGTAAGGGAGATAGATATATTTATCCAAGGCGTAACTGGACAGAAATACGTGTTGCAGTCGGGCCTCGTTGGTCGAAACACGAAGGGTTAAACTAACTATTAAATCGATAATTTAACTTAAATTTGGTTGTCTGGAACCTTTTGCAAAAATTTGAAAATGATAAATTGTTTTGAAGGCAGCACTGCTCAAACGAATATGCAGTCCATCTAGCGGAAAGTGAACATGGTAGCCCATGGACATCAGTATAACTCTGTTCAGATGCGTGGTGAGACGATGATGCAGAATTAGAGGAATAAAATAGTAACATATAAAGTGAGCTGACATCCAAATCTTTTGGACCACCGAAACGCAAGAACTGCTTCTCGGTAGAAATATGTACTGCGGTGGTACTTGTTTTTTTTTTAATAATTATCAATAATTATTTGTGTATCAAGTTCCTTATTCATATTATGTGAATCAACAGAATCGTAGATAAACTTGTTTTAGAACTTCTCCAATTGTAGAGATAAAGACGTTGTCTCACTTCGTTTTCTTTTGAAAATAGGAAGATAAAGGAAGCAAAAGATATGAAAGCAAATTAAACTTACTTCAACTTTACGTTTAAACAACGCAGAATCAAAGTTTTATCACTTGGCGTAATAATAACTTATGGAGCATTTTGCCCCTTCACCCTCCGCGGTACAAGGGGGCGGCGCCGCAAAGAAGAGCGTTTGACGTCACAATACGCTGTCGCCGCGATCTCAAAAGTGCTTTGATAAATAATTCCAAGTTGTAAGAACGAAATTAACTCGGCAAGATAACGCTGACCGGTTCGTGTAATTGCGTTGATTAAAGTAATTAATGCTTTGTAAGTCTTGGGAGTTGTACGACTTACTTGTTGGTAAATTCTGTTCAGCGACGGTAGACGAAATTATATGAGACATTTTTAGCATTGAGCATTTATATTTTGATTACTTTATTCAATGGATAAAGGTTCTGAAAAAACAAACGCTTTGGTTTACATTGTTAAGTAAATGGTTCAATAATTCTGAGTCAGCTTCGAATAAAGCTCTTTAAAATAAAAGTTGTGAGAAAAGTCTATTAGATTAATGGATTCATATAAATTTGTAAGGAAATTTATTGAAAAAAATACATTAAAGTTTTATTACATGATGATGACGGTTAATGGATTAAATGATCTGGAAAAAACATAGACCAATATAGTCAATGTGTCTTCACATAGGCATACTTACATATTTATGCATATATGTAACTGATTGTCTACTGATAAAACTCTATGTGTGATCAACGTTTGGCATTTACACACTTATATTTAATCGCAGATCCTCAAAACTCGTTTACGGAACTACAAATCACATAAACAAAGTCTGCGTAATTGTTGGTTTAGAACAATTATTTAGTCCACTAATTCGCACTTGGCCAGCGCGGTGGACTATAGCCTAAACTCTCTCATAGTGAGAGAAGACCAGTGCACAGCCATGGGACAATAATGGGTTGACGATATTTAGTACGTACATTTATTTACTTTAATCAACTAATACGTCAAATGTTTTTGAAAAATAAAGTAGAACACCCTTGTCATACGATCAAATCCTACTAAATCACAGATATACATTTGCAGTAAAGCTTTCTATACCCATAGCCTATAATAGCGATTTTTTTCTGTTCATGGAACCTCATAAAAACAAACACAGGCAACTAGATCCAGAACTTAAAATGAAATTAATTGCTTGCTGGGTGAGTGTCGAACTCGGGACCGACGGTGTAGCGGACCGGTATGGTCTGCTACACCATGCGCTCCGCGTCGCCACTCAACTACATGGGTTGAGTTGCGGAGCCTCGGCAACCTTGATATTGTTCTAGTCTCGTATTATTCTCATCTTAAAATTAAACTTTTTGAAATGGGAGTAATGAAGCATTTAAAATATTAAGAAACAAATTAAACGCTACTTGTTAAACTAAATTTACATTCTCAGTAACTTGTTTCTTGGGAAGTTGACAAAGTTAGGCCACTTTAATATTCTCAAAATCACTCTAAAGTTATTTCAACAATCGAATATTAAATTGAACCTGTAAAAACGTGTTATTCCATTTATTTAGAAAGTGGAGAAGCTAAATTGTTGTAAAGTGAAATTAGAATTTTAAATTTGTTTTCATTTCTGGAACTTGTATAAAATTGAACTCGGAAATAATTTTGGCGTAAAATCAAAGAAGTAACTACCAATGTAGAAATACCCGTAATTGCTTTTAAATGAAGCGTAGTCAGTTAACCCTAGATAGCTAACCTCCGTCGATTCGACGGGCAGTGCAAAGAAATATCGCTCGCATTTTTTAACGGCGTATCCGAACGTGCTGTCTTGGCTAACCAACTCAGCCGCCAGGGAGCCCGTTGCAGTGGCACATGCAGCGAACAGCTAAGTGTCATAGTTTTTGAGCTACCTGACCTTTGCCCGTCGTTTCGACGGGTGGTTAGCTTTACCGTCAGTAATTGAATTCGATTGCACTGGTTATTTCCAAAGTAATTTGCGTTTTTTTTTTGATTTACGTCATGTTTTCTTTAAGTTCTTTACGAGAAGATGAAATAATTGATCTTCTACAACAAGAACTTAGTGACGCTACCCTTGATTATAGTTTTGCTAGCGAGACAAGATTTTATAGTGGAAGATAATGTCCAGATTCCGAGGGGATGCTATGTAAGCGCACTACCAGACTTTCCTTCAGACGTGGATCCTCATTCACCTATTATCTCGAATACTGCACCTTCACAAACCATGCATTGTAGCATCATATTACTTCCTCAAAGGAAGGTACGAGATAGGAATCGGCAAGGTTGGGTCACACTTCCACAAGAACTTCGGCAAGAAACATTGTGCATACTCCGAAGGGACCTACCCGTTCCTGTAGGGGGATAAATGGGAGAAGCATCTTTTTTTAAAGTTTTTAACCATCGACATTTTTGAAGATATTGTAAAATGGAGTAATGTCGAAAAATCTGTCAAAATTATGTCATTATCTACCAATCAAAATCGCAAATCATCTCCTCCTGTACAAGGTCATAACACCAGAGAAGAGCTAGCAACATCTAGTGGAGAATGTCGTAAAAAAAAGCGTTTCGGAAGTGCCACTAAGAGAAAAAGCGTATGACCAAAAGCACGTTTTCCAACTGCATCGCTCCCATATACAGTGAACATAAAGTTTGATTTTTGTGTTACTTGCGCTGAAGAAAAATAATTTGTTTTATGTTTTAATTATTTCTAATGTTTCTATGTACTATATGAAGCCAAAAAAAATATTGTTTTATTTTAATTTATCGTTGATTTTGCTTGTCAAAGCAGATCATTAAAAATGTTCCAAATTTTTTAAGGAGTTTAGAAAAAGTTATTTTAATATAAATATATAATAAAGAAAGTCAATTTACAAAATGATTCTTATTTAGAATAACATTTATAAACGAAACCATAAAAAAGAGGTCAAATTTTTTAATAACTTGTGCCAAATAAAAATATTATTTGAATACCCGTCACTTCGACGGATGGTTAGCTTAAACAGAGTACAGTATAAGGTTAGCTATCTAGGGTTAAACCAATTCTTACCTTTAACGGTTATGTTTAAAATAACTCGGAAATTAATACAATTTAATTGCATCTGAGGAAACATTCTTGCTGCTTTGGAAAATATTCAGTTTAGTTTTTGAGTGGAATTACGGTTGAATTTCGACCGTTTCGATGGGTTGCGACTTTGCGACCAGTCCAATAATATGTACCAAATATATTAGCTGGATAAATTAATAATCATTCTCATATCTGTTTGTGTTACACAATCGAAAGTATTCCGATGCCGCTTCTAGTCACCAAACATCCATGTAACTTTACGTAGGTACCTTGCTCGTCTCATATTTATCATTTTTAGAAAACTATCCACATTATGAATCTGAAGTATTGTGTTCATACCAAGGATAGAATATTAGCACGTATGCCGAATATTGTATTTAATTTTAATATTAGATAAGTTCTCGTTATAAGTGAATGTTATTTCTTATGAGAATAAAGTTCTTAAACCTAAACCTAAAGTATACAAAGAAATAGTTGTAATAAGCCTAACAATTACAAAGATACTTAAACATAATACTCAATTCACTAAATTGACGGGAAATGTATTTTCAAGGGGCTTGTTGAACATAATTACAATCGAGCCCACTTTCCCGACTGCTTTCACAGATTCGCCGCTGTTATTACAGCCGCCCTCGCTGTATAGAGCACTGAGGCGGCTTCCACACTGACGGTAGTTGGCCAATAGTAACAAATACATGGGCTAATGCATGTAAATATATGTTGTCGACTCGAAATTAATATGTTATGTGTTATTATTAGATTAATGTTTCAATTGAGTCTATATACAATATAACTTTGTTCGTAATATTGAAGCAGAAAAACGAACACGACATTTTTAACAGTGCAACCTAGTTAGTGACGTCAGCCGCGCCCGAGCATCTTTTACAGGCTTACAGCTTGATACCGTAACTCTATTCTGTTCCTGTCCCTGTAATTACGTGATCAGAATAGGGCTACGGTATCCCCCGCATGTTGTAAGAGGCGATTTAAATGGGCTTCCGGGATTGCGGGTGGCTAAAGTGGGAAATTGACCGTCGAGCTAGGCGATCCCGGGAAGGACGGCGGTATGTGTGGTCGCATATCGTCGTAAAGGCTAGATGGAGCGGTGGGCCCAGCCGCACATCTGGGAGGAGCCCGATGGGGCAACGCGCTCAGAGGATTCCGGTTGCGTTCCTTTGGAGATCCCGGAGTCCTTTCTTTAGCGCCGAGGACGGCCACCGGGGGGTTTTAATGCAGTAAGAATCCCACGTAACACAAATAAAAAAGTCTATTCTGTTTCTGGAACTACAGGGAAAAACTAGATCTTACCAATAATCTATTCCATATAACACTAAACCTGAAAGTGATTGTATAGACAGATAATAACTAAAAGAAGACTAAGATGAGCATATATAATTCAGAATGTTTTCACTGCTGACAACTGAAATTTATGTTTCACTTCGCTGTTCACGTTAGAAATAGATATGTCATACAAGTCAATCGATTAAACATACTAACAGTAAACCTGGGCCAAAGAATACTAGTTCTATCATATACCGAATACTAAACTCAGAATGAGTACTTGCTCAAAATACATAATCATATTTCCAATTGTTGTTATTACATGTACAATTCTGAATTCGTAGATATTTGGTAAAGATTCCACGATCATAAGTTTCGCTGGTCCAATTGACTAACCGAGCGCATAAAATAGCCTCATAGCTCGTTGGGTAATCTCACTATCTAAATCGAATTTGGAGCATATCCCTAGCCTGACTTTATTGTTAGTTCGGAAGGTCAAATGTTCTTCTGTTTACCCTATTTACATAAATCAGAACAGTAATTGAGCATTAATATTCCAGTGGTAGCGTGACTTCATAACCTGGTACCGGTAGCGTGCATGCTTTCTTACTAAAACAAATAACCTTCATTATATTTACATTTATCGTACAATGATCTCTATCTAAACAGTTTTTCAGGTGTTTTCCTTTAAACGAAGCAATGGAATGCTGCGATAGTAGTAAATCTCATCTTAATTGTCCCTGATTGTCATGGTTAGGATGAGTAAGGAGTTCTCCAAGGTCATGACTTTGCTACATTTGTTGTGTAATGAATTTCTCGATCGTAACGCTTCATAACATTAATCTTCATTTGGACTCGACAACTTGGTCCTTAATACCGCTCAGAGCCTGCGGACGACAGTTTGATGATTTACGAAAATATAGGATAAAATACTGCCTTCATAAATTAGTTTGTGGCTACTTTCCTTGAGACAGTGAAGTGGGCTATGATTCGATTTATGTGCCTGAGAGGTTTCTGAAATGCAAACTATTGTAGGAATCTGGTAGCAGATCGTAGCACTTCTACGATAATGGATTCCGTTTGTCCATGAAGCGATCGTAAATATAATTTTAATTTAGGTTCTACTTAAAATTAGATAGTAAAAACTAGTAATTAGCATCTTTATTCCTCGTATATAGTCGATTGAAATCTATGTAATAATACTTGAAGCGTAACTTCCGTTCGCTTTTTACGAAAACTGTGCAATGAGAGTAGTATGAAATTTGGCAAAGTTAGATCTAATATAGAGAAGACGTGATAAAATCAGACATATATGTATAAAAACACGCTGTTATTCTTAAGTTAACCTTGATAAATTTATCTATTACACATGTTTTAAATAACTCTAAAATAATAAAGAGAAATTGAAAACTTTAACTTGCAATACGAAGACTAAGACAGACCTTTTTTATTTCAACGCTTAAAATTAATTATATTCGATGCAATGTTAGTCGTTGTAAACAAAATAAGTTTTTTTTTTAATTATTAATAATAAACGAGATTATTCGAGGCATGTTGTGGACATGTTGTACAGTGTTGTTATATGTTATTCCTCAAAGAAAATATAATAAGCGATCTCTACGTAGAAATTTTTATTACTTAAAATATATAGAGGATAATCAGTGTGTAATGTATTAAGGAATTTTATTCTGCAGCTCACCGGCCCCGTGGCGCAAGGGTAGCGCGTCTGACTCCAAATCAGAAGGTTGCGTGTTCGAATCACGTCGGGGTCAACGTTTTGTTTTATTTCAAAATTCGATTGTCTTTCAATTCACTGGTTTTCTAATGACTAGGAAAATTTTGGCAGTGAAATGTAAATTATTGTCCTCTGAATAACTGACTGATGATCCCGGAATTATCAGTGATCAGGGCTGATGTCCTGTGAAGTCCTGGACTGGACTGTACAACTGGATATAGACCTCCTCTAAAGAGGGTTCTGGCCACCGCGTTCGGAATGCTTGCCACTAACACTCACACCGCAGTAGATGTAGATGTTACACAGTAAGACGCAGCTTCTCACTCAAATTTAAATCTAGTATACTTTCTTATCACAAAAAAGCAATAAAACATAGTTCATATGTTAAATACTAAAATGTGATTTAAAAATCACACACACGCTTTCTTCACTCATAGCCTCACACTAGGATTTCTCCAATGTCGTGGGTACCATGGACACACACAAGACGAATACACAAACACCCAAATCCAGAACCGGTTTAGCCGGGATTCGAACCCGGAACCCATTGCGCGTCAGACCGATATGGTAACCGCTCCGCCACGCGGGTATGGACAGAGTAAGAAACAGCATAAGAAATAATGGTTTACCATATATTCAAATGATAGTCATATACTATTACCTATTTGAATATATGGCGCAGCTGTATATATGATGAATATTGCCTCTTCTTCGCCTTCCACTATATTCTTCTACACGAAGTGGTTGAGAAGTACTATTAATTAGTAATGTCACAGAAAACACTGAAAGCCGCCAAGTTCATATGGCATGAACAGTTTATCGACGACAGTTTATAGACATAGGGGTTGCATGCCCTGAAGTGTAAATCGGAACGTTTTATAAAAATAGTTCAAAAGTAAGTAGTAAAAAGTTTTTGGAAAAAAAAAACTTCAGTCTTTTGTTATTTAAATAATTACAGTATAAAAACTATATCGTTATAATATACAAAGTTAATAAATTGAAAATAAATTGTGTTTGGGATGAATCCGATTAAATATTTATGTGAGGAAGCATGCATTATTTTTTCAAGACGATTGTTCAGTTGTACCTATCTGATTTATTACATTTAAAGATTAATTTTATTAGTGTAAGTTTATCCTACCGATGTTCGTAGTTGCTGCGATGCTTACACCTGAGTTATTTTTCATTTTGGCAACATGGCTGCCTCGGGGGAAATTTAAAGAGTTTGCGGCGTTGTTGTTGAAGACGTAATTCTGGATCCGAGTTTTTGATTCATACATTTACTAATTTGATATCGCGTTTGTCTACATTTATGACTCGTGGGTTTCATATGTGAAAACTGAAAACTCTTTATTCTTGAGCAGTGTTAAAAATTTTAAGTGTCATTGATCGTAATTTAGTACAAATTACTAACTGGTAACTGACTCATGACATAAATATGTAAAATTAATAAATATGTAAAGCCATAATAAAGCGTATTAATGAAAACATTTCATGCAAGTTACTTGTTCTGTGGAGCCCGATGGGGCAACGCGCTCAGAGGAGTTCGGTTGCGTTCCTTTGGAGATCCCGGAGTCCTCTTTGTAGCGCCAAAGACGGCCACCGGGGGGGCCTTAGTGCGGACCTCTGACAGACTATAGAACATAGGCCTCCTCAATAGAAAGGTTGTTAACACTAGTCACCGCGCGTGACATACGTGTATATGAGCGCGTTAAGTCTTAATATTTGCTCAGAGGATTCCAGTTGCGGTCGGACCGAGTACCCGGAGTCCTCTTTATAGCGCCGAGGAAGGCCACCGGGGGGGTTTTGGTGCGGTAAAAATCCCACATAACCCTGCGTCGCTCCCACGGCGTCGGGTACCTTTTGAAAGTTTCCCCCTCGAGAACAAAAAAAAAAGTCTTAATATTTGAGTACAACGAAAACGAGAAAATAATGCTGTCCATCTCCTGAACCTTGACCTACAGTCGCCTCCTATAACATCCACGTGAAGAGATGAAAAGAGAGAGAAGTGATATTCAAGATACACAAATCATAAATCGTCATCGTATGATACTGACGCAACATAGAAGCATTAGGTGTCTCATTGGCAGGTACTATTGCCGTGTCGACCACTATGAATCTTTTTGAAGTGAAACTTCTTTAGGCGCATGAGGGTAAAATTTTTACAGATGAAACGTCACGCCGGTATGCAACGGAAGTGTCGGAAGAGAGAGAGAGAGTGATCGAGACCGATTGAGAGAGAGTAAGACAGGGCGAACGTAGCATGAGCAACTAGCCGTGGAGTGAGAGTAGGGAGCAAGCGAGTGAGAAAGATTGAGAGAAAAAGTGAGACAGAGCGAACGTCGTATCACGCCTTTTTCCCTTCCTCTTAATCTTGGAAATTTAAAGTTTTAGATTTGTATAAATATAAACAAGATTTATAAATTAGTTCGCCAAAGAAGTTTCACTTCTGACATGTGTACTTTGTACGCACGCATGTTTTTTTTTATCTGATTGAAGTAGCAACGAGCATGCAGTCCACGTGATGGTAATGGCTACTGCCGGCCTTGGTCATCTGTGAGCAACTTCAAACGAAACATGGGTTCTATCTGAAGTCAATCACAGATGCGTTGATACTCTTGAGGACCATGATCGTCGCCTCATACAAAAGTGTGCCGGCAAACACGCCCTTTCATCGAAACGCAAGAAATGCTTCACGTTGGAAATAGGTGTGACGAAGGTACTTCCCCGGTCTACACTGGTTCTACCACCTGTTAAATGTTCTACCGCATATCAAAGGTGATTATACAAATTGATTACATAAATTTGAAAACAAAAGCGTCCGCATGCAGCAACAATTTTAAAAAATCCAATGAATAGAGCCGTCTCTAAAAGCGTTTTAAGGAATCATTTCCCATTATTCCTGCAGCTTTGTTTTCCGATCATTTAGCACAATTACTGCGATGCCGGAGCTGCGCGCAGCGCGGACACTGGAAATGGCACAGATTTTTTCTTTCATCCTCCGACCTTTAAGTGGCGTGCAGTTAATAATAATCATTCTGTTTTGTCTAGATATCGTGACTACATTGTAAAGACTCTAGTCATAACAATGCATACAATTCAACATCGTGACCGACTTTAGCTGAAATTCTAGTCCTATTTAGGGTTGATTTGGAATGCCCTTGAATTGCAGTTACTATTAGAACAGCACTATGCATCAAAAGATTGCGTGATATTTTTATTATTATATGTAAAAAGCGACGACAGTAAATTGCTAAAATATTCATATATCTTCGCTAACAATATGTTCTTCGCATTACACATGTTTCTAGTTCCATCTCCCGAAATTGCTCGCTTGAAACCATAATATACGTTAACGAAAACCATACGTTTACGATCAAATTTTTGGTAAATGCATATTTTAGAGCCCAGCTGTAAATACATATGTATATTCATAAATGATTGGCAGTATATATATTTCTTATACATATCGTATCGTATATATATCATATATTTTTTTCTTATAATCCAATAGCTTTTAGTGACTTATAAACAGAAAAAATTTTTCGTCTACTGTAGTAGTTAAATATCATAGTAAGTAAAAATATGAAAACTCATGACCTTCTGTTGACAATGTGGAGAACTGTAACACGTATGATGTTTCATCATTATGGTTTCTAAAGCAATTTATAATATGCACACTAATTATGAAATCCGAAGATCAATCCGAGACTTACAGAGCGGATAACGATAGAACTTGTTAGTCTAATAGCGCTGTATCATACTCCTTATTAGTTACTAGTGGTACCAAGCTTACGTTATTCTGATACAAAAGTGAATATTTATCTATATAACCCTATGTCTTGTGCCTAGTGAATGTTGAAACTAAGCAAAATAATACACTTACAAAATTGTGTTGGAGAAGCGGTATCGACAATTATCGTGTATGAACTTGTGGCACGAGATTTATCTATAAAGTTTATTTTACTTAATGTGAGCAGACATTTTGGCACTTTGTTTTATTTGTGTAAGAAATTTGAGATCTCTACAGCGATTACAATTTAAAAGTGATCGTATTTTCAAGCAAAAATTAAATGTTGTGTTTCTAACTAGTATAATTTGACCCCGACGTGATTCGCAACCACAGAACACGGGCCTGATATACCGGATGATCAAAATTCTGTACCATATTCCATATCTATGTATTTAAAACCGTATTTTTTTCTAAAACTATAAGACAAAACTTAAAACACAGTAACATAATGAAGATGGAGTTTTTAGTGTATTTTCGTTAAACCCTAAACGTTTTCAAATAGAGTGAAATCCGTTTTTAAGTGTATCCTTCAGCTTCATTGTAGCGACGAAAAGTAATTTCCAGACCGAGTTTTAATCCTTTTTGTTTGTTGGAGAGCGGTTTTAAACTAAAGGACGTGAAATTGTGTTGTGAGCCAGATTTCAGAGCATTGCCCCAATTTTGGGGACATTATGTTTCGCTGTTTGTTCATTTCGCTGACTAGTTCATACAAGCAGGTTTCGGTTTAAAGAATATTTATTTTTCTCATAAGACATACATAAGTATATTGTCACTTACAATGAGAACTTAATACTAGATATTTGTGTGATATAATTAAATTCGGCGAATATTTTTCAGTACAAAATGAAGATTCGGTTTGTTTGTGTGTATAACTCTCTCTGTATGTGTGTGTGTGTGTGTGTGAGTGTAGCCGTGTAAAGTATAAAGAATAAGTACCTAATTTTGTTACACACATACAGGTTTTACGTGTATGCCTACGCACATATGTTCTCAATATGTTATGAGTCGGAACAATGTGTAAGTACTGTACATATACCGTGTCACAACCAACAATCGCAACCACATACCTCCACGTTCCATCAGTGGAGTTAAATCAAACATGTTTGTAGGTAGAAAAACCAGTGTAGTTCGACCAGGGAGTACCACCGCCACGACTATTTTTAGTTTAAGATTTCTTGCGTTTCGATGAAAGGGTGTGGTTGCCGGCACACTTTTATATAAAGCGACAGATAAAAAACGCAATCAGAATTAAATCATGGTATATGTTAAAACTCAACATTATGATTTCTGATGAAAGTAGATTTGTATTCTTTTTTATTTGCTCCAGCTCTAAACTTAAAATATCAGCCTGTCAAACGCACAATCCCGATTTTAAATAAAGACCCTTTGTAGGCAGTTTATTGGATGATAATTCAATTCCGATATCCACAAAGACAATAGGTACTTTATAAACTTTCAAATTGAGTTTTATCTAATACTTTCCTAAATCATTAAACTGTCATCTTCAGGCTCCGAGCGCCTTTAAATAAAAGAAGGCTTGAAATTTATATTAATACAAAGAGTTTCAATAGAGATTTTCAGTGAATACTTTCAATGAGTACTTTACGGTAAAGGGCAGCTTTTTATATTAATTCGTTTTATTTTGTTTTGTTCGTTGAGGCATTTTTTTGACAAACGATTGAAGATAATGTGTTGAAATTAATTTAAGTAATAGTTGTTGCCATTAAATTTTTGACATGTAAAATCTATGGCTGAACAAAAATAAATCATTGCTTCTACGAATTCGCTTCGCCTTAACTCTGCAAGCTTGATCTTGCGGAAAGAAACTTAAATGGTCACACGACAAGAATCGTGTATTCAGTAAAAGGTAATCACTAGTTTAGAACTTAAATTTATCTCGCAAGGAATTTTGTAAAAGCCAAAAAACAAGTAATTAGACGAAGACGCAGAATTTTCCGCTAAATTGGATAGCAAATGAACCTTGGAACAAACTTTGCTTAGGTTTGCGTATCTTTGCTAACCTACATTTGATGTCGTCCTTAATGTTAATGGGAAAAGTATTTCCGATGAAACACTGGGACGTGTTATTTTAAATAACGGGGGAAAACTTTCATAAAAGAAATTATTTACTTAATAAGAATTTAGAGTTCATTTGCGTTTCCTGCAGATACGGCAACTTCGGAAACTTCCTTGTTTGAAAGTGTGGGCATTACAGAAGTTGAAGACGAACGGTGCTTGGTTATGATTAATGCTATTGTATTTTATTTGAAAAAAAATGTAATGGTTTTGATCTAGTCGTTCTATGGAATTTTAATATAGACGCTAACGGACGACCCGCGAAGCGGAGGGCCAATGCTGGTTGATATGCAGTGGGTTGGACAACATTGATCTAGGACTGACCACAGAGGTCCATAAGCGGTTGTGCCTACCTACTAGATGAGTGCATGCTTGTGCTGCTTATAGATAAAAACGCCACTACCAGCGCCACAACATTAATCTTTAAGTATCACTGCGGTATTGTTACCTTGATTATTCTTATAAAATGTTTTACGTAGTAAATATTCTCTTATATTACTTTACACCTCGAAATAATAATCTTTAAAATTTTCCAAAGTCCGTTGAGATTACCGAAAGTATTTTGCAACTTTATTCGAAAAATTTGAAGAATTTCTAGACACTTCGTTACGATATCAATTTCGGAGGAAAACTTCAGTTTATAACTTGTTCTTACAACCTACTTAAACTTTGGATGACTTAAAGAATTTGCGCTTCACGTTTTGTTAGGAATCACTTTTAAGGTCTTCAGCTGCTTTTGAATCTGAAGAATAGTCTTGCTGCATATTGTTGCGAGTTATGGGTAGTTCTCAGAATCCTTAGTCTCTAATTATGTAGAGGTTGGTTTTGGAATTATATTAAAATCAAAGCTACTTTACAAAAACGTGGTGAGAAACATTTTTAAAAGTAATTACTCACATGATACATATTATTCAAAATAAATAAGAGGATTTGTCTGTCACACATTTACCTGCTTTCGTTTATTCTCACGTGTGGATTTTATTATTTTACCGTAACAATATTTCGTACAAATATGTGAAAGGCAAGTTTAATTTATTCCTCAGTTCTCTGGCTCCTGCGGCTGCCGTGAACATTGCGTCTTGAACCGTTCCTTTGAGAGATTGTGGCGGCTTCCTTTGTACCGCAGGCAGGATCTATGTTGTGATCGATTTTTATTACATGTATTGATGGCAGTGAATAGTGAAACCTGAATTAATATGATTTAATCCACTTCAGCAGTGTTTTTTAGTAAAGTTAACAAGAAACAGACATGCGGCTCACGTGAGGTTATACCTCGGTAGGCACATACATATGGACATTTGTAATCGATCTCTGGTTTTAGAAAATTAAGAATGTAAATCACAGTCGTATTGTTTTTCTGACGAACTATGTTGGAGCATTACATATTATACGAAGCCAGGTGTTGATCTATTCACAAAAGATTGCTGTAGTAAACAATTTTCTTTCACCTTCTTACAGGTTTTAGCAAACGCCTTAAATTAATTCTGGAAGTACGAAATATTAGGATATTACATTTTTATCATCCTCGTTAGTTATTAATTTAAAAACTTACTCTATATATCATTCTGTCAATAATGCAGAATAAACAACAAAACGTCAATAAAGTCCCGTTACATTAACCTCCGAGAACAGCCGTCAGTGGAACAAAGTAACCCTTACACGAATATTTTTTCCGGAGTTAAGAGGAAGGTTGTTTTAACCACACTTTGAATGCGTTCAATTTAAGTGTATGCTCAGCCTTTCAATTAAGGTGTCCTTTGAACTACGGTAATCAGGAGTGAGTAAACTACCGTATTGTTTTTTTAGTTTCCGAGTAGATGTAAGGCTGACGTGGAATTTGTTTCTTTTTTATTATGTCCAGACTTCTCGAAAAAACAGAATCAACTTTGAAATGATTAAAGTAGAAACCAGAATTTAAAAAATAAATAAATAACATGTGTAGAATCAAAATTGGGTACCAATTTAAGAGTTCCACTACACCTAAGTAACGGCAAAAACATTTTTAGTTGGTGAAAGATGTGATAATTTTAAAAGACATCATAAAATTCGTCGTAATTATGTTGTAAAGAAGATAAATAAGGTAATAGCAATATTTTATTTGCATTATGATGGCATAAAAAGTGCAGGATAATAACATTCAATATCGATAAAAGGAGATTGCAGATAAAACTTGTACTGACCGAAGCGCAGGCGCGATCGCAGCGTCTCGAAGCTGTTTAACTTTAGTATAAGTTTCAGCCAACTTTACTGGCTGTAAGCTGCGTGGCTAAAATACGTTCCTTACAAAATAAACTCGTAAAACGTGCAGAAAGAAATTATAGACACTCGTACTTTAGCGAAATGAATTACTATTAGGTTACATTCCAGATCAGAATTTATTACTTAATTAATTAATTCCATACGTCATTATTAATTGTTAAGTTTCTCAAATTTAGTGACGATATACTTTTTTTGTATGTCTTATGAGAAATAAAGATTCTGTAAACCTAATGCTGATCGTTTCAAAACACCGAAAACAACATAAATAAAGTGAGTGAATTACTTATTTACTTTCTTTAATTATATTTTTAGCTTTTTTATTCCATAAAAAATTACGGACGGACGGACTTTAGTAGTGGGCGTCACCAGAGTAAGTACGTGGGGAGTATCTAACCTCTAATGCAAGTACATCTACAAGTGCCCTAACTTCGTCCAATTTGCATTAGGCTCCGTTTCATTGTACCAGTTTTAACTAAATACGGAATTACATTCAAACTACAACAAATTAAATATGGTATTTTCCTGTAATTAAGTACGAGATAAAAAATAAAGGATTCGCACATCGAAAGTTTAACCTTCATTAACTCCACTTATTTTATGAAAAAATGGCGATTTTATGGAATAATATGGCAATACGAAGGAATCGGTGCGCTCTTTGCATTGCAATTACTATTATGCTACAGGTATGCGTGTGTTTTTTCATGGAATTAATATATGAAAGTTGAACATTATCTTGATGTGTAGTTCTGTCATTGTGGTGTGTTGATAATTATGATAATGGTATTTAGTTAGTTCTATTGAAACTAAAGCACCGGCAGAAATTATTATATTTTATTATTTTTTACCGCATGCAAACTCCTTAACCTTCATACATTATTAATCGGATATTAAAGTAAAATGTTATACATTTAATATTTTTTTTATATTTTATTTATATACAGTAACGAAATATAAATTAGTTGCCACCATCAACCAGTCGGCTGAAGTGAGTGACAGCCCTTTGTAGGGAAACTTCCACTATTTAATTTTCACTTCAGAGAAAGTTCACATAATTTCAACTCCGATGAAATTTCATATAATTGGTATAAACTTTACAGGTTGGGAAACTTCATCGTTGACGTTTGATAAATGCGATATAAATTAATTACTTAGAGACTAAATTTTTGATATTCCAACTCTGTTCAGATCTAGAGCCTTCGCATGTCGACGAATCCCTGATATAATAACACTGTAGAAAAGGTTTTTGTTGTCCGGCTTTAACGCAAAAACTACTGAACGGATTTTGATGAAACTTTTTTTGTTATATAGCTATTAGTCCTCGGCAACATATAGGCTATAATTTATAATGGAAATTTATGTCTGTCTGTCTGTTGAAAGATAAAATATATAAATAACATGACCTAGACACTTGAAATTTGGTACAGGGGTTCTTTTTAT
This sequence comes from Spicauda simplicius, assembly GCA_949699795.1. Classification (NCBI taxonomy): domain Eukaryota; kingdom Metazoa; phylum Arthropoda; class Insecta; order Lepidoptera; family Hesperiidae; genus Spicauda; species Spicauda simplicius. The sequence goes on along the minus strand of OX453071.1, from coordinate 178,308 downwards.
GATGTAAGTGAGCAATTTAAAAGAATTTTTGAAATGTTCGCCCGTTAAGGGGATCAGAATTGAGAAAAGTTTGTAGGAAAATACGCCAATCTTTATGTTAACTTAATGATACTTAGTATTTATCTATCTGGTTTGATATAATAAAAAGGCTGTATCCCTACACTAAGAACATCATCCCCTAAGAGGATAAAATAGGGGTTAACATTATTTTCTTAAAGCTGCCAAATTTAATGCAAGTTTAATTAAATAAGGTATTTAGTTTTGTAATTTAATAAAATAAGCGTCTAAGGAAAACCCTAAGAGGCAAAAACAGGAGTAGTAAAATAAAATGCATGCCGTTAATTGTAAATACAAACTCAATGAAACTTAGTATATAGCTATGCGGTTTGATATCTGACAGTTACCTGGAGGGGTACGAGTGGTTTCTTTTGAAAGGGGAACTCTTAAAATTTTGTTCTCTTCAAAGGTCAGTTATCAGATGCCATGGAATAGTGAGGAAGTCGCGTTTGCCGCACAGGCCTACTTATCCAACGGTGGGTCACAACCCAACGCGCCTTCCGAAACCATATTAATCTCGCGCTCTTGGCCCATGTTCCAGACCAAAAGTCAATTGTTGGTATGGTCAACAATTTTTGTAAAACGGGAATTGTCGTGGAAGACCCAGGCAGGCATACGGTCCGTCAGAGCGGCAGAAAATGGCGACGCAGTGAAACAGTCCAATCACCGCAGCGCTCTGCTCGCAATCATGCGTAGGTCCTTGATTTGTCGGGTTCTGTGTGGCAAATTCTTCACGAAGACCGTAATTTCCGTCCCTATGAGTTTTTTTTGCGATATTCTTAGTTAAGGTTATCAGGCCATGGTGTTTTGATGAAAACAAGCCGACGGGGTGTTTCATCTCTCTCAGAAGCGATATGGAGTGGCCGCCTCGATCACCAGATTTGAACCCGTGCAACTTCTTTTTGTAGGGTTATCTGTATTCGCGGGTCTTTAACAACCGTTCAAGGACTCTTGATGACCTGAAAGTCAACATTCGCGAGAAAGTGTCCAAAATACCGTCTAACATATTAGAGCGGGTAATGCAAAACACGACACGAGCGGGAAATGCAATAGTGACGTTTGTTTGAAAGTCCGCTTACTTTAAAGAAATCTTATCAATTAGATGCAATGCAACACCTTATTAAATGCCTTTAGAAAATCCCTCAGAGAAATAATAATCCGAAAGTCTAATTATTCTAACTCCTAATCTTTGTACATAGTATTAGGCTATATTGTTAGTAGTAATATAATACTTTTCTAACTGTTTATGAAAAATCAAACCCAAGCATAATAAATAGCAGAAAGTTCGCATGGAAGTCCAGCAATTTTAAAGTTAGACACAAGAACTTAAGTCGTTGTATTTTGTGTTGTCACAAATAGCCCAATCTCAGCATTCTATGAATAGATGACGTGGTACAAACTTTATTAATGGGCGTTGGTGAAATCTTTTATAAATCCTATAAGACAAAACATTTCTTAAAGATTGACATATTTATCCTATGTTTATCCACTGCACAAACTTAATGAACCATGCATTTCACCATTTCACATGGGGAAATAACGATGAAGGAGTAAATTAAATAAAACTTCCAATTCCGCCAATTTTAAAGTAAACAATATGGAAATTGGTATTTGTCTCTTTGTAGTAAAAGTGATGAAATACGTATTCATCCTTTTTTTGAAAACCAACTATTAAGAAAAATAATTTTATAAATAAGACCCTATGTTCGATTCGACCCTATATCGATAGACTAGACAAGGAAGACTTTTTTGAAACTTTACCTTAAATGGGTTGAAATCAGGCTATCAGTGTGGGGCTTCAGGAGAGGGAGATAGCAACTAATCGCCCGATGCGCAGTCGGAGACTACGTCACCCAAGGAAGGTTGCCGCTCCTTCTCTGAATTCGGACACGTTTTTGGCAACTCACACGAACAAAACCCAGGCGTTGGTTACAGTCTCTTACCACAGCGTTTATTGATAAGTATACTTCCAGAACGCACACATTTCACAAAAAGTACAGGAACTCTAGCGATATCTCAAAGAGAATCTCCTTAAAAGGGGTCCAACGCTAGCCAGACTATGGTAGAATACAAAATCGTGTCCTAAGCCGCGCCACATAGCTTACAAAGAAAAGTTCCTTTTTTCATCCACGGTTAACCTGCCTAGGTTAACTGTCTGTGACAGAAGGAAAATCATGCCAGATATGTTCACAATAAATTTAAAAAAATGGTTAAAATTTTGTAGAGCAATTTCACATTTTTGGAGTTAGCATAAAATTTAGGCTTCCTATTAGAAATAAAACAAATCATTGTTCGGAAACTTAGGCTTCGCACATGTAAATTTGTTGATTAAAGCATTCTGCACTGCTGGACATAGGCCTACCCTGAACTATGACGGACAGTGGATTTTAAGTCTACTGGATGGATAAATATTGTTATAGTCCACGCGGCCGAAGTCGCGGGTACTGATTGTGTTAGGTATAAGTTTGGATACAATAAATTAATAAATAATATAGAGGAGAAACACGCATAACTTTAGATTTTCGGTTTTTAGGCGGAACGAAGTTCGCCGGGTCAACTAGTTTATTATAAAGTTTCAATATTTTTTTATGGATCACATGAAATAATGAATATCATTACACATAGTGAGAAATTTCTCGTGTCATTCGTAGTTAATTATCTTTGAATGTTCGCAATTAATCCATTTTGCGATATGGGTTAATACAGGGTTATAATCATAGATTCAATGGGCTCGTTGTGAAGTTGTACATATAGGTAGTGGTAGTTTTTTTACAAATAGCTTACTATCCTATATTTCATCTAAAGGAGTTTGACTCCTGGTACATACATGACATACCTTATGTCTTAATGTATGCTTGCGCCAACGCCCGCATAGCCCTGCGGCGTGAGTACACCGAAACTGATCTGTAAAGCCAATTAAGGTCGGGCGCGATTAGAAGTTGGAAGGGTATTCGTTAGTAGATACAAGTTATTACGCAACCGTTTTTAACAGAATTACTGTCAGAGTTTGTTCCAACATCAGAATACATTATAGATTACCTATTTTTATAGATATTAACTAAATTGTAAGGTTATATAAAAAGTTAAATGTTAAGCCCCGTTCCGGCGTCCGGTGGCGTCGGGCGCGGCACCTGCCGGTAAGCGGATTACGCCCTCCCCGTCCTGCTTAGGAGGCTATACGTACTGTGGCAGCCGCTTTATCGGGACTGTTACATAAATTCCGGTTAACGAATAAAATAGTACGAGATCCAACGACGACGAGGTGCGGAAGTATGACAACTTACTTTGTCCTCGCAAAGAGCGTTTGTATTTATTGAAATGCACTAAATACAAATGAAGTGATCATTGCGTTTCGATGGAAGGTTTTGGTTGCCTTTTTATGAGGCGACCATCATAGTCATCGGTAGTAGCAACGCATCTGTGATTGACTTCAGATAGAACCTATATGAGGTCGCTTACTGATGTCCATGGGCGGCAGTAACCAATTCCCATCAGGTGGACTGCATGCTCGTTTGCTACTTCATTATTATAAAGAAAAAGTAGTTTATTGACATCCATTCTATTTATGGTATCATGGGTCTTTTGAAACAATCAGCTTTCCAATCTATGATGTACACACTAAATCTAAATTCATTCCACTGAATTATCTGCAATTTCTTTCTGCATGTTTTACGACTGTGTAAATAATGTATTGTGTTTTAGCCAAGCAGTTTATAACCAGTAAAGTTGGCTGTAAGTTACGACTACTACCATCAGGTGGACTGCATGCTCGTTTGCTTCATTATTATAAAAAAAAAATGTTTAAATCTGGTGGAATCCTATTTGGTGGCTTATTTCTGTGAAAAAAAAATATTGTCAAACGAGTTATAATAGGTGCAGTGAGGTGCGAAACAAAACTACGTTTATCAAATTAAATTAAACTTTTAATGATGAAAGAATTACATTAAAATTGCCTAAACTCTAACTTATAGTCTAGTTACGGTCGATGTGTGTACCGTAGTAAGAATGCACCGCTCCCTCGCGGGCCTCCGCGTTCCCAGGCCGCGCATCGTTTCCCTGAATCGGGCAAACGATATCTTGCCGATACAAGACCGGCACTCGGCGATGTCTAAATTAATATTTATATTAATTATGTATGTATGGTATAACTCCTCCCTCCTGAAGAACAGCAACTATTTTAGAATGTTTAATGAAAATGTTGCTGGTGGTTCCTGCCCACACTCTGTATTTTCATTTTCTGCCACTGGATAGGTCACTGCATCGTTTGTACATAATTTTCTAAATAGCTTACGTCGAATTATAAGAAAAACGGTTATAAGTACAGTGGCGCTAAGTATTAGTCCATAAAAAGGAATAGTGGTATGATATAATGTAGATTTATCCAAGTGAACAGCCGTTTGTAGTTCAATTTTTCCTTGGGTTTCATGCAATGAATCCAAATTGATTGTGTTTAATTTGATTGTTTCTCGAGGGGTTTGAAAATTTTCCTCATCATCTATTGTCGAAAGTGTCATTATCTTCATAGGTTCACCTTTAAGATTATCACTTGTGTTAATAATTGTAAATTCTCCTGTTCGCAGAATACAATTACGAGGTATAGAAACCAAGTAACTACCTCGTAGGTTAACATGGTCTTCTCTTCCACATATTAACTGAACGTTCGTTTTTTTTGGAAATACAACTGAATAGTATCTATCATCTAATTTTTCCATAGCTTCTTTCGAAAGTTTTAAAGCAGTTGACTTGCAAAACTTCGTCATTTCCTTTCTGTCAATAAGAGTTTTAATACAATCTGGATCTGTCCTCACTTGGTGGTGTAATTTTTCCTCGCATAGATATATGGATTGTAACTTCGGGCATTCAGCCTCAATGTACAAGTAAGAATTCCTATTAATTGCGATCATAGGATAGGGAGGGATAATGGTTTTATTATATTTATTAGGTAATACGGCAAGTTTATATAGTATATATATATTTGGTGATAAAATGGGGAATCCATAGACTATAATGATTTGATTTTCTGAATAATAATACCCAGGCTTTATAATATCATAATAATCTCTTAATTCTACGTCTAATATTTGATCCTTACTGTATATAGTTTTCAACTTCCTTAATATATTACTCATTACATCTATATCTAGCATAGAGTGGTGCGTGCTCGATGCACGAATAAAACCTAGTATATTTTCTATTCTGTATAGTTCTGTAAGCAAGTCATCCACATTTTCGCTAATAATGGATAAAAATTGACTAATTTTCGTATATTTTATTAAACTAATTCCCATTTGGCTTTGATTATGCACTAACAACTCTAATGATTTATTAATTTTCACTTGGTTCTCAACAAGTTTATCAATTATTTCAATATGCTTAGCCATCCAATCCTTACTAAGACTTATGTGGTTATTTAATTTAGTAGCTATATTATTTTCATTCTTAGTAAGTGTTGAAATGGCATCATTGTACTTAATTGCATCAGTGTAATCTAAGTTTCCTGTAACACTCTTTATGACTGAGCCCAAGCCGTCTATAAGCCCTCTCCTAACACGCCTTGGTTCGAGGCTTCTAAGCTGATTTAGCGTTTTATTTAATTTGCTAAATAGGTGGTCTAATTGTATGTTATGTAAAGAACTGTTTTTTTGAAGTCGCGTGCTAATTTCCTGTATTTGATTTTTAACAAGGAAAATTTTATTTTCGATATTTTTTAAATCTATATATTGAAGAAAAGTATGATAATGGATTACGTGTCTCATTGGTCCTAATTTAAATGGTAAAATTCCCGGTCCATCGTCCAAGCTTTCAATCCGTATCTCTTGAGCCCGCGTTGTGTGAAGTGTTAGCACCGTCAGTATTCTGTAACAACATTACGTTTTTAGGAGTTCTCTTTAAGCGTGCTTTTGCAACTGGGCCGCGTTTTTTTGATGTATATATATGAACTGGTAAATTAGATACAACTCTATCACGAGTAAAGCGTGGGGCAAGTTTTTGACGATCTGCTATCGGATTTCTAACAAAAATTGACTGCTGTGGTTGATAATCTATTTCAGCCTCGCGATTTCGATTACGTCTATTTATTATATTTATACGATCTGTGAGGGAATTTTCATTAATTTTTTCATATATAATTTTCATTTGATCTCTATGACCAAGTATATAATTTTGCATTAGATGCTCATTTAAATCGATATTTAACGGATCCCTAGGATCAAAGTGGCCTCGAATTATATCATACGGTCGGCACTTCGTAAAATTGTGGATTGAGCTATTGTAAGCAATTAATGCATAGGGTATCAGATTTGTAACCGGCTCATCTTTACGTTTTAATTTTAATAATCTTAAATGTTCTAAAAGAGTTGAATGAAACCGTTCTATTATACCATTACCGTTTGGGGAATGTGCTAATGTTTTATGATGATTTATATTATACAATCTAATAAATTCGGAAAACATTTGGTTTGTGAATTCTGTTCCATTATCTGTCACTATTGTTAAGGGAAGTCCATGATGCGTGCAATAGTGTAAAAGCCCTTGTAAAATGCTTAGACCAGTACCATCTCGTAGATGGTAAGCTTGGCCATATTTTGAAAAAACGTCCACAAATGTAATAAATTTTTCGTTTTCTACAGTAAATAAATCTATGTGAACGATTTCAAGTGGTTTAGAAGCTGGAGGCACGACTTTAAATTCTTGTCTTATAGGGTTTCTGTCATATTTTGCTTGTCCACATATTTCACATTCATTTATAAATTTTGAAATATGTTCCTTCATTTTCGGCCAATAGTATCTACGTGAAATTGCTAAAAAACTTTCCGTTATTCCCCTGTGATTCGTTTTCCCATCGTGATAATTACTAATGATATTTTGTTGTTTTAAATAATCTGGCACATCCTCTAATTGCAATTTTGATAATACAAGCTTCATAGATGAACTACGAAATGTATTTTGTAAAATGGGAATAATTTTATACATCGCCGGCGGAGGATCTATCTTTAATGCAGTTTTTAATTTAGGATCTACAAACTCTTTAATTACATTAATAATATCTTGTTCTAAATTACTTTCCGATATTTGAACACAGATGCGTATGTGAGTATCGAAAACTTTCGTTACTGTTGGTTTATTTTTTATACCATCTACAACGCTAATACTCAGCTGTCTTTGATATTTATTTAAGGGTTCGTCGGTGATTGGAATTTCCAGTATTGGATTTTCCTGGCTCGTGTGGACTGTAACATTGGAAGATCCTGGTAAAAGATTCTCACTTGATGTTGTAATAACCGATACGGTAGATGAACCTGGTGAAGGTGCAGTATTAGTACCTTCAGTGTTACTACTAGTTGTTGCTATAGATTCTGAAGACGATCCAGGTGTTTCTGTTGGATTAACTATCATAGAGTTTGCTTCTTCATTATAAATTTCAATCCTAGAAAGGGCATCAGCATTTAAATTACATTCGCCTTTTTTGTAAACTATTACAAAGTTGTATTCGCTAAGTTTAAGCCGCCATCTTGTCAATTTAGCGTTTGGTTCCTTCAAATTCATAACCCATTGGAGCGGTTTATGGTCTGTTACAATTTTGAATTTACGACCGAAAAGATAAGGCCGAAAGTATTTGGTGGCCCAAACGATAGCCAAGAGTTCCTTCTCTATTGTACTATAATTACATTCACTATCGTTAAGAGTTCGTGAAGCATAGCATATTGGTTTGTCCGATCCTATTGTTCCTTGTGACAAAACGGCTCCAATGGCGTAATTAGATGCGTCTGTAGTTAATATGAAATCCTTAGTAAAATCTGGATATTGGAGGATTGGGTCATTGGTCAATAGTTTCTTGCACTTTTCAAAAGAGTTAATGTAGTCTGAGTCTATATTGATTTTGTTTCTCTTCTTTAGGCAGTTTGTTAGTGGCTTTGTAAGTCGGGCAAAGTCGGGAATAAATTTTCGATAGTATCCTATTAAACCTAAAAATTGTTTAATTTGTTTTATAGTTTTGGGTAGTGGGTATTTTTCAATAGCAGCTATTTTATCTGGATTCGGCTTTATTCCTTCGCCACTAATGACATGACCAAGGTACGTAGTTTCTAATTTCAAAAATTCAGATTTATCCAACTGAACTTTGAAATTAGAATCTCTAAGTCTATTTAACACTTTTTCTAAATTTACCATATGTTCCTGCAAGGACGTGCTGAATATGATAATGTCATCTAAATATACAAGACAAATATTATTTTGTAAACCTTTTAGGACATTATCCATCACTCGCTGAAACGTCGATGGTGAGTTTTTCAGGCCCATTGGCATGCGCACAAATTCGAAATGACCGTTTTCTACATTGAAGGCAGTTTTTGGTATGTCTGCGGGATTCATTTCTACCTGGTAGAAACCACTAGCTAAATCTAATACTGTGAAATACTGACACCGGCCAAGTTTGTCTAAAACATCCGTGATATTTGGTATGGGGTACTTATCATCCAATGTTTTGTTATTCAACTTACGAAAATCTACCACTAGGCGCCATTTTTGTTTGCCTGATGCATCAACCTTTTTTGGAACTACCCAAATAGGTGAGCTCCAAGCTGAATCAGATGGCCGAATAATCCCTTGCTCTAACATCTTAGTGATTTGTTCCCTAATCTCCTGACGATGAACATAAGGATAGCGGTAGCTTTTCGTAAATACAGGTATTTCGTCAGATGTTCGTATATTATGTTTTATGTGATTAGTAAAGGTTAGTTTTTCTCCTTCTATATAAAAAACATCAGCATATTTCGCACACAATATTTCTAAATTGATTTTTTCTTCTTCGTTCAAATGGTTAGTCCTAAGGCGTGATATAACCTCTTGTTCTCTATTCAATTTAGGATCTATTGGTGAACATTCAATATTAAAAAAGGATATATGAAAAGGTGTATTAAAATTTAAATTAACATCGTCATTAGTAGGATTTTCTACTTCAATTAGAGCTACTTGGTCAATTACCGATGTTATACATTCGTGTATTATATAGTTGCATGTAACTTGTTCAGCCACAAGTATATCTCCATTTAAACTATTAATAGGTACATTTATTAAGCGCGAGGAACGTGCTGGAATAATTTCATGTGTATTTATCGTTTTGCTATCATATGTGCGCAAAGGTAAAATTGAATTTTTAGTATGTAATAGGTTACGTTTTAAATCAATTTCGTGGCCGTCTAACAAATCTAAGCCAATTAAGCCATCGAAGTAGTTATGGAATTTGTAAATGAACAATTTAATGTTGCAGTTATTTTTAAATTCGTGAAAATTTGGTATGGTAATTGAATAGTTATTAAAACTTGTGGCATGTACATTTTTCACTTCAAATGGATCTAGATTAAGTGGTATATGAGAAAAATATTTTTTGACAACCTCTGGGTCGATAAATGACTGATTTGCTCCGGTGTCTATCAATAGCTTTAGTGGCGGATTACTGGTCTGTATATAACGTAGGTGTTGTCCAGATTGTAAATTTAGCTCTATCCTAACTCTTTTTTCAGGTGACTTTTGTGAAAATTTTCATGTTCATAATATTTAGTATCATGCTCTTCAAACTGTTCACATTCCGGAATGTTATTCTGAAAGTATTCTTCAGAATACTCCGGCAAAAAATTTCTATTATGGTCATAGTCAGAATAGTCATAGGGTTCATACGCGTAATTTGGGTAGTAGCCAGAATTGTCATAGTCTGCTGTCTCGTTTAAATTCATTTCACGAGTCCTTAGATAGTTTGAAGGTGGAGGGTTACCATGTCTAGTCCAGTCATGTCCTGTAGGCGGCAAAACCTTAGGGACGTAAGTTTTTACGCCACTCATTGGTTTAGGTGAAGTATATCGAAGAGGTAATTTAAATGCTTCACTTCGTGGATTGGAACTAGGTGGGGGTCCACGAAACATTTGTTGGGTCCTAGTTGGCATGCGAAATGGTGGTAACCCTAATGGTTGCTGATATTTAAGTTGCGGAAGTGCTGACGCTGTCATCCCATGCCAACCTGGTGAAGGATTTGGAAATTTAAAAACAGGTGGCAGACGAAAATCGTTAAAAGTAGGTGTGGCCTTGAAATTATTTTGAAATTTAGTCAAATTTTGGCTGTTACGATTTTGCATATACATAATATTTAATTCATCTTGTACGAATTCTAGGGCCTTTTCTATTGTATCGGGCCGCATGCATCTTATTCGTGACCCCAATGGTTCATTTAGTCCCCGAAGAAAAGTTTTTAATGTTAAGTTCTTATATAATGATCGTTTTGCATCAATTGTAGTACCTATGGTTTCATGTAATGATACGTAGGTCATAATTGTGCTAAAGAGCGACTGACACCTATCATAAAATTCTTGCGGTGTGCTAGAGTCTTGACTTTGACAAGCGAGGTCATTATAGAGGGCTATTTCATCTCTTTGATCAGAAAAATTATTTATAAGAGAATTTCTGATGCCATTCCAATTGTCTGGGATTCCGTTAGAATTTATAGTCCGCGCAGCTGATCCGGTTACTTTATTAAGGATCCCATTTAACAAAATCAGATTATTGATTTCTTGACCGGGATCGGCGCTCACAAATTTTAAAACTAATTGATCACACAATTTAATAAAACGCGTTAAGACATTGGGGTTACCATCAAATTCTGGGACAGCCCGTAATGCACTATAAATTTTATCTGCGTAAATATCATCCATATTATTTAAATTTCTATTTGAGTCAAAAAGATTTAACCGAGGAGACGGAGCCTCCCGGGCTTTTCGTAATGTTTTATGAAAAATTTTGATACACAGAAAATTTCAAAAAAAAAGATCTATTATATTAATGTTTTAAATATAATTAATACACGGCGATTATTATATTTTATTAATTATACACAATACATTGATACGAGAAATTATCGGTAGAAAAGATATAACACTATATAAGATACTTATAACATTTAAATATACATTTACATATATATTTGCACAGAAAAAGGACGTCGCAATATAATAAATTATTCGTCACTCGTACTTACAATATCAACATAGTTTCGATAATCCGCTTCAGTATCTATTGTTGGATACCACCCTCAACTGCTGCCCATCAGGTTCCAATGATCTCCAAATTAAGCTCGGTAGCCGGTTCGAAAAGTTCTTCGGTAGATCCTAATTCGCACCGTTGGAGATAATACCGACTGCGCCAGTTATAATAGGTGCAGTGAGGTGCGAAACAAAACTACGTTTATCAAATTAAATTAAACTTTTAATGATGAAAGAATTACATTAAAATTGCCTAAACTCTAACTTATAGTCTAGTTACGGTCGATGTGTGTACCGTAGTAAGAATGCACCGCTCCCTCGCGGGCCTCCGCGTTCCCAGGCCGCGCATCGTTTCCCTGAATCGGGCAAACGATATCTTGCCGATACAAGACCGGCACTCGGCGATGTCTAAATTAATATTTATATTAATTATGTATGTATGGTATAACTAACGAGCGAACTTAATGTTGATAGAAAAGGATCTATAAACAACCGTAATTAATTACATACTTGTCTATGTCGAACAGCATTGAGGTTTTCCAGCAGAGTCATCGTGCTTTGTTAGTTTCGTTCGGAGCTTGTAGGAACATGCAACATTGCATATGCCGCCGCTCCTCACGCATCACCACCCTGGCTGGCGAGACATGACCTTTTTTTGGTATTTCGCGCGATTCAGTAGCGTACCGTATTTGTAAAATCGATTACTATTGTACATTATCAATAGCTTGCGTGAATGTATAACCAACGTAAAGTCCTTCGCTAAATTCGAAATACTATTAAAAATTACATTCGTAATAAAACCGAATAAAAAATAATATTAATATCTATTGTAACAAGCACTTAAAATACTAAAACACGAATACATTAATAATACTATGTCAAGCACACATACATACAAATTACACACATTCAGACACACACACACACACACCCACAAAAACATATATACCATACGCCATATACCATACGACAGTACCATACGTCATTATTATTTTTTATGTTTTTGATTTTAAGTTTCAATGTATTATAATTGTATGTCTGTATGTCTTATGAGGAATAAATAATAATCTTTAAATCTATTACTTTAAGTGCGTAATTAGCAGATAATTGCGAGCATTAATTGATTCCATCATGACGGATGATGAATGAGTTTCATTTCAAAGACCCTCGTAGTGCTAATGAGAGAGCGTAAGAAATTAGCGATGAAATAAGAGATTTAAGAACCTTTCGCGTTGTATTAATTTATTTCGCTTCCTGAATCAGGCTGCTTTTAAGATGATTAACCAAATTTAATTTATTTTCTTTTATAAATAATTTGCGAAATGTTTCAAGACAGTTTTCCTGGGCTCTATATTTTGGTATGATATAAGTTTAATTACGATATTTACGACATTGAAAGGTATTGTGATAAGGGTCTAGTTTTTAGGACTTGAGTGTTTCACATGAGTACCAATATTACTTTTGTATCTGTTATTAAAAACTCAAATTAGCCTTAAGGTATTGGTGATAGGTTACCACTGTCACCTCACGTGGAAAGCAATCAAATTTGACCTTAAACAGAATTAAAGAAATCCTGAGTACCACTGAGTGTCAGGGCAAGATAAGCTACGTCTTATATTTATGTGGCTGAATGCAAACCTATAAAAACTAAACAATGCAATGTTTAATACAGCTGCCAAAGGGAATACATGTAGTCTAATGGCGCCGCCGATAAATCACGTAGACTTCTAAATTGAAAATCATAAAACCTGAAAATTAAAACAAGCCGGAGCTTCGCAAGTTGATTCGCTGACGTCACCGCGAAGTCGCGACGCGCCGACCTGCACAGCCGCGGTTGGAACCAATCTGTATGCTAATCACGTCGCGCGCCGATCGTATTAATATACTCGTATAGTGCCAGAAAAATGAGAGACGGCTCTTATAAGTATGTTTACCATATTACAGATGAAGCTATAAACATCTTATATATTATATCCAACTCGTGATAATGATCATGTAAATGGGAACGTAACTACAGAGGATCTGAAATTAATATGTTATATTGTTAATGGCAGCCATTACTTCGCCTGAGGATATAGAACATGTTCGCACTAACCATAATCATATCTGATAATTATATATTCTCTCAAGCTTCTCACCACAACTATGGGTTAGTACCCATAGTTGTGGTGAGAAGCTAGAGAAGGTAATTATGTTATAGGTTTAACAATTTATGCAGAATACATTTAATTTTAGCTTGTTATTTCCAGATTCTGAATAATCTACAAATAAAAACTTTTTAACAAAAAATATCTACCGACTTCCATGTCACAAAAAAGTAAAAAATAATTTAAATATATTTTGGTCTAGAACATACTCAGTACTTAGTACACAGTCCTGAAGTCGGTGCTCGACATATTTCGCTGGACGACGGTAACTACGTCCTATATGAGCACCGACTTCAGAACTATGTACTAAGTACTGAGTATGTTCTAGACCAAAATATATTTAAATTATTTTTTACTTTTTTGTGACATGGAAGTCGGTAGATATTTTTTGTTAAAAAGTTTTTATTTTACACTTTTTAGTGACTATATTTTTATGTTTGTATTTAAATAAAGCCTCTAAGTTTGCTTTGTGCATCTACATATTCACAAAAATTAAACATAAAACACTTTTACAATTCATACAAACAGGGCGCCCCCTCTGGAAGTACCCCTCCATCATCAGGGTTGAGGAGTTGAAGGTCAAATTTTTCATCTTATATTGTTGCTTAGTAATCTTATAACATATACGTTAGTACCAGGTGGCTAACTTCTATGGCTCAGGCTTGCAGTACCCTGCATCATCAGGGTTTAGGAGTTGAAGGTCAAAATTTTAATTTTGTGCCTCTGTTTGGTATTATTTTTACATACCCGTAAGCACCAAATTGCCAACTCCTATGGTTTAGAATTGAAGTACCCCTTCATCATCAGGGTCGAGGAGTTGAAGGTCAAAATTTTAATTTTGTGCCTCTGCTTAGTATTATTTTTACATAACCGTAAGCACCAAATTGCCAACTTCCTTGGTTTAGGATTGAAGTACCCCTCCATCATCAGGGTTGAGGAGTTGAAGGTCAAATTTTTCATCTTATGTTTTTGCTCAGTAATCTTATAACATATACGTAAGCACCAAATGGCTTATTCCTATGGTTTTGGCTTTAAGTACCCCTGCATCATCAGGGTTGAGGAGTTGAAGGTCAAGTTTTTGTCCCATGAATTTGCTTAACAATTTCATTATATATTCGCAAACATCAAACGACCAACTTTTATAGTTCAGGCTAGCAGTACCCCTGCATCATCAGGATTGAAGAGTTGAAGGTCAAATTTTTCATAGTAAATACCTACATAGTAATTTTATTCTATATTTTACTCAATTGGACTTCTCCAGCTAAGGTTCGGCCGACTATCACTAATTTTATTATTTTGCTCCAAAAAGTTGAAGATCCTATGATTAGAACCTTATCAAACTCTTATCAGACTACCCCTGGAGTACATCCTTTCTAATAAAAAAAGAATCATCAAAATCGGTTGGCGGGATATTGAGTTATTCATACATTTATCGCGTACAATGAAAATGCAAATTTAAGACTTATGCGTTTTTCTTATGGATGCCCTAGTCAAAAAAATACTAAAAAAAAATGGGACCCTATGACACGCACTACCTTTCAAATAAAAAAAAAATCATCTAAATCGGTTCACCCAGTCCGGAGAAATGAGGTAACAAATATAAAAAAAAAAAAAAAAATAAAAATACAGACGAATTGATAACCTCCTCCTTTTTGGAAGTCGGTTAAAAATGGGTTTAATATAGTGCTGAGTAGTAATAATCAGTTTCAACTTTTAATGAAGGTTCCGTCAGTAAAAGGAGAGGTAATGAGAATAGTCTCATCCGGGAAATTAAACGTTACTTTGCAAAAAACTTTATCTGGAATTAGGTCTCTTTAACGAACGCCCGTACAATTATAAGATATTAAATGTCTTACTTACATTTTAAAGTTACTCGTGAAACTTTAAGGATAATAAGTCAAGTTTTTTACCAAAACAAAAAATGCTCGATTCAATGTAACCAATAATTTAATTGTAAATAATTTAATCGTTCGTTATACCTACATCTATACCTATACTACGTCTATACCTACATCGGCTTCACGAATCCTAGTTGGGTGTAAAAACTGATAACATTTTCATAATTTTCTTTTATAATCTTAAACCTATAAATCTTGACATTTATATTATTATGTTAGGACATATGAATATAAATTTTACGATAAACACGGATAATTTTGTTAGACTTAAATCATTCGCTAAAAGACTTTAATTTTTTGTTTTGAGGAATACTAAAACTTTTTTTATATTATTATAAATAATACTTTGGTCTTGTTAAATTTAATATTCTGTGCGTAAGTGTATGTGTAGCGTAATGAACTTATCGTTCATGTACATAACAGATTGGTGTAAATACGTGTTTATCAAAATAATACAATTTACGTATTTATATAATGATGAAAACTTTCCCGGAAAAGGACGATAGTTGCCTTAATTTCAGGCGAATCTACTTAAGCAGGAAGATTCTATTTAATTCCCCTTAACGTGAACAAAATTTAAAGTTTCGTAGACTTAAGAATATAGTTGGATTAGTTACAGCTTGAAATTATTGAAGCAAGTTAATATAATAGTATAAAAAAAACATGCGTGCGTACAAAGTACACATGTCAGAAGTGAAACTTCTTTGGCGAACTAATTTATAAATCTTGTTTATATTTATACAAATCTAAAACTTTAAATTTCCAAGATTAAGAGGAAGGGAAAAAGGCGTGATACGACGTTCGCTCTGTCTCACTTTTTCTCTCAATCTTTCTCACTCGCTTGCTCCCTACTCTCACTCCACGGCTAGTTGCTCATGCTACGTTCGCCCTGTCTTACTCTCTCTCAATCGGTCTCGATCACTCTCTCTCTCTTTTCCGACACTTCCGTTGCATACCGGCGTGACGTTTCATCTGTAAAAATTTTACCCTCATGCGCCTAAAGAAGTTTCAGTTCAAAAATATTTAACTGAAATACATCCGAATGCCAGGCATACATGCCATAAAAAGTTAAAAATAATTTAAATATACGTACCTATGTGTGTTGGTTTAGAACATATGCAGTATTTAATATATAGTCCTGAAGTCACCAAACATATTTCGCTCACGGCGACGAAACTATGTCCTATATGGGCGCCAACTTAAGATTTTTTTCTTAAACTTTTACTATGAAAATTGGTTTTACTGCATGAGATCATAATAAATCATTAAGTGATATGTGTATAGTGTGTATAGTATAGTGTGTATAGTGAATACCAGTAACGTATAAACCCTCACATGTTGCCTGCAGCTCCGCTAAGATATTAGACGGATATTGGATATCTGTTACCTTCACTAACAACGTGCACCGCTGCGGGTGAAATAACAAGCGACGTAAACAGGATGCGGGAATAATCGTGAGATGCGCGTCATATTTCATTGCACTACCTGGCATGTGAAGACAATATTTGCTTATTTCTGCAATGCGTACGTTTTGACATAATGAGGTAATATTGGTAGCATAATTGCCAGTTATATAGTTTGGTAGCAAGTATGTAGTACCAAGACGGTCTCGCCATTACTTTAAAAAAAAACACGCTTTCTACACTCAGAGCCCCACATCAGGATTTTCTCCTCTGTCGTGGGTACCACGGACACACACAAAGACGAATACACAAACACCCAGACCCAGAACAGGAATCTAAACTCATCATTCCGATACCTGTCTAACCGGGAATTAAACCCGGAACCCAATGCACTTCAGACCGGTATTTTTTTTTATATGACTGAAGTAGCAAACGAGCATGCAGTCCACCTGATGGTAAGTGGTTACTGCCACCCATGGACATCTGTTATCCACTTCATAAAGAATATGTGTTCTATCTGAAGTCAATCTCAGATGCGTTGCTACTTCCGAGGACTGCAATGGTTGCCTCATGTGAAAGTGAGCCGGCAACCACATCCTTCCATCGAAACGCAAGAAATGCTTTACGTTAGAAATAGGTGTGGCGGTGGTCGGTCGAACTACACTGCTTCTACCACCTCAGGTATAGTAACCGCTCGGCCACGCGGGTCGTCAAAATACTTAAGCATACTTAAATTCAATTTAAAGAAGCAAGTGTAATGTTTCTTTCGATTAATGTAGGATTATAGTTAAATTAAATAAACCTAGTGATCAGCTGGAGTGGGCGAACAAAGAAAACTGAGAAATCACAAGAGTGAAACGTGAGTAAAACAATATTTATAAACCGATACCTATTTACAAAGAGTGGAAGAAGCGCGACCACTCGCGCACAAACAGTTCTCTTGTACGAGTATTGTCACATCTAGCTATGAGCTTACTAATTGTTTATGTACGTTACTGTATTTAGTATTTTAATTGTTATTATTTGCACGATTTACAATAAACTTATACTTGGAGACGAAACCAACAAATAACGTTATAAAAAGGAAATAAAAACGTGCAATTTACATCGTAATTTACGGACGAAACTGTAAACATTAATTCTCTTGATTGAACGTAATAAACTCTTACTAAGAGCACTGGTAATCTACGGTTCGTTTACCGCCTTAGGTCTTAAGCCTCCCAGTAACTTTTTGTAAGCCGCATAGTGGTTGAATACAAATTTACGTAGACCAGCTACGGAGCAAGAACAAAACAACTTTAACTTGTGCGTTATAGTCACGGGTGGAGCTGAGATTGACCCTGAAACGGTTGGCGGCGCGGAACACCGCACCTGACCCGGACGAAATTTCGGGTCGGGCTTGCATGTTTGCACTGACCATCCTCAGGGATAGACTGCGGAGTTTATTCACCGACTGCCTTCGTGCCGGCAAGCAGCGTACTCCACAATCCGGGCAGACCTGCAGACTAATCTTTGGCGTAACTCTAATGTGTCCTCTCCGTAACCCATTATGTAATGTATTGTGAACAATAAGTACCAAATTCTTATACTTTAGGAAGACTGTAAAAAACACACGCTTTCTACACTCATAGCCCCACACTAGGATTTTCTCCTGTGTCGTGGGTACCATGGATACACAAAGACGAATACACAAACACCCAGACCCAGAACAGGAATCTAAACTCATCATTCAGATACCTGTCTAGCCGGGAATCGAACCCGGGACCCATTGCGCGTCAGACCGGTATGGTAACCACTCGGCCACGCGGGTCGTCACTGTATATCTAATCATCAGGGTTGAAAAGTTGGAGGTCAAGTTTTTGATCGTTGCCTCGGTTCATTAAACTTATAATATATTCGATATATATTAGATAGACAGTATCAATGAATGAAAGCCGAGGAGTTAAAGATAAAACTTTTCATAAGTCATCTCTTCTTTCCATTTTTCTGATAAATCCGTAAGCACATTTTAGGCTTTCAGTGACCCTGCCCCTTTAGGACCGAGCAGTTGAATGTCAAAATTTTAATTTGACACCTCTGGTCATCTTATATCTAATAATTTATAATCTCTTAATCTCATTTAAAAATATACATGTTATAGAACTTTTACGTAACTGTTTTGGGCCATATTCCATGTTTTGGGCTATATAAGTGAAATAAATTACTAAAAAACAAAAAAAATCTGACTATAATTTAAATTTAGCAGTCGGTTTTTTTTGTTTTCATAATAATTTATTGCTAGCATTAAGTTGATGATTAACTTATACTGTACTTACATTAAATTATAAACTTACTTAATCATCATTATACATGTTTTCGGAAATAAACATAACGCAGTTGCCTTTACACATTTCTTTAGCGTCGCAGCAAGCAATAAGAAGCGAAGACCTCTTTTTGGATAAATCCCCAACGTTGGCTTTACACCCATGTGGCATTTCTGCCAAAATAATAGAAAGTTTTGTGCTTCAACGCGTCTGCAATGTCATAACACTTGCCAGTTTTACCTCATGTTACTTCCACAGAGATATGATTTCTTTGATATGTCTTTTAAAGAGTCTCCAAGTCAATATTATCAGCTTGCATCTTTATTTTAACTGAAAATTTTAAGAAAACGCGAACTTCAGTCACCAGAGTGTAGTTAGTGTAGACTCGTTCAACTTAGCTACGCTGGTATTAACGTTTATACGCTAAGCTGCACCTCGGAAGCTCATAAAAACCCAATTTGTGCCATTCTCAGAGCTGCAGTAACACTGCGCAATGCTTACACTAACAAATAATGCATACCTAACTACACTTAATTGTCTTATATGGAAGCTTCTTTCTCTGCTAACGGCATTACTATGCTTACATGTCGGCACTACACGGTTTAATTGCGGAAATATAAAAAAGGTATGTTTAGTGCTTATTTCTAAACCACGATCTTAAATAGGTATGCCAATACTATGATACACATATGAAGCAAAAAAGAAGAGAAAAAAGACACTGGAGATAATGCGCTGCCCTGATTGTCTTACTAACTAGCACAAACAAATTTTAGTGTCTTTCCAGTATCGCAAGGACTTCATTTTGCTTTCCAGTATCGCAAGGTTATATTTGAAAGCAGCAATTAAAGAAACTTTAAGTATTAGGAAGTAATACTATGAAATAAACGCTTTGTAATCCTTTTATAGCTCAATTAATAGCGGATCAGTAATCAAATAAAAATAGAATGTTCGGAAACATTCAACTCCAAACGTATGAAATAAAATATATTTATGTTTTGTGTTTATTTGTTATTGTGCAAGAAAATATGTAAGAAATTATTTTAAATAATACAAAAAAATGTGCTATGTAAGAAAATTGAATTGCAACATGACGCCGCATTACACCACAATGGGACACTCATTACGTGTGGTTTAAAATCAGCCACCGAGGTTACGTCGGCATATTGTGTGCCATCTCATTTTACTCTCTCACGCTGTGACTTCCTTACTTCAGCCGTTATATTAGTTGTATCTAAATTAAAATCTAACGAAACATTCCCTAGCGTTCTTAAGAGCGTAAACGATTCTAAAATTTGTAACGAGATGCCGTGTCAAGTAGCGTTATAAGTAGCAGTTCGGTTTTAATTTTCTCGTCGCTATACGAAACCCGTATGAGCGGATTTTCTCATAATTCAATCCCTCAACATAATATATATTTAAATGCATGACCTCATTTTCATATGTGATCCACCTGACGGTAAATAGTCACAGTCACGCTGGACGCATGTAGTCTCTAGAAATGTAGATCAGCCAGACATGTTACTTAGCAATCCTTGAGTAGCTCTCAAAGATACGTAACGAAGTTTTTATACAACCATTAATTAAATGACAATTAATACGAGTACAGCAGAAGGGTTTTGTAATTCCTTCCTGTCCAGTAATATACAGAAAGAGGGTCTATTTATTTATCTATTTTAAGACACCAACAGTAACACATAGGTACATGACATTAAGCAGAGAGCAGTGATAGCCTAATGGTTGAAACTTGCCCTCTCGATCGGGAGGTCCGAGGTTCAAACCCAGGCACGCACCACTGATTTATGTGCGTATTATAAATTAATTATCACTGCTTTTCGGTGAAGGAAAACATCGTGAGGAAACCTACACACCCGAGAGTTCTTAAAAAAAAAAGTTCTCAAAGGTGTGTGAAGTCCATCAATTCGTCCTTGGCCAGCGCGGTGGACTATGGCCTAAACTCTCTCATTCTGAGAGAAGACCCGTACCCAGCAGTGGGACAGTAATGGGTTGACGTGTGACATGACATTAATAGAAACTTATTATATAACAATTTTCTGGTATGTTTACCAATTAGTGGCGTGTACAACACTTGCCATTAGACGTATAATTAAAACATCAGTATTTTTCTTTACAATTGTGTATCCTCGTCTCATTATTGCTCCTTCAGAAAATAGATTTCTTCTTAACTTTGGTACATAAAGAACATCCTTCAAAATACTTTCCTCCCACTGTCCATTGACACACCTTTTGATCAATATATTGCCTTGGACAATTACTTCAACAGATTTTTGATTTCCTAGCATCAATTGGCACTCTGTATATAATTCAGCAAAATTTTCTCGCTGATAGGATATGTGGGCGGAGGCACCAATGTCCAATATCCAGTTATTATACTCATAATCTTTCGATTTCATAAACGATACTTCATAACATTGAATGCCAACATATTTTTCTCTCCTTGATCTCGTATCTGTTTAGGGACACGGCACTCTTTAGCAAAATGACCACGTTTACCACAATTGTAACATTCAAAACGGTGAGATTTTTCATTTGTCTCCTTGTTATTATTCTGTGATAAAACAGGTTTCTTCTTAGTGTTTTATTTTGCTACTAACAAAGTAGTTTCATTCTCTTCCTCTAAATTCAAGCTAGCCTCTTCATCTAGCAAGCGAGCTGTCAGATTAATTATAGTTTGTTTAGATGAATCGAGTGATATCCAAGCCTGTCGAAGAGATCTATACTTTGGCTGTATGGTACTCAATATTTTTGTTATAACTGCAATGTCACTAATAACTTCTGCATTCTCTCTCAGCTGTTTCGCTAAGCTTTCAACTTTGACAATATGCTGAGCAATAGTATCTGATGGTGACATTTTGTATTGATAAAAACGCTCATGTTACAACATTTTGTTCATTTCAGATTTCTGTTCATATAAAGACTCGAGTTTAGCCATCACTTCCAGCGCCGTTTCACAATTCTCAATAAATGGTACTTGTTTCAAATCCAAAGCAGAGGTTATGATAAACATTCCTATTCCATCGTCTTTGTTCCATTGAGTAGCATTACCTTCTGGCTTTGGAGTTTGAATATCTAATCCTTTTGCACGCAAAGCACATTTTATCTGGAATTTCCACTGTCTAAAATTGGTTCCATCGAACATTTCGAGATTGAATGTCTTTCCGAAATCCATTCTTATACTTATATTTCAATAATACTTTACTGCTCTTTGTTTATTTCTGCTTATCAAACTGCTAATCAATAAATTCTGGGCCCATAACCACTTGAAATACAAGAAATAAACAAGATTTCTGATGAAAATATATCTGAAAAATTTATTTTCCACTTGACATTACTACGAATAATATAGAACAGCAACAGTCAATATTAATTATAAAAAGGCAGGCAAACATACAGCCAGTATTAAAATTTACTTTAATAGGAACATATGTGTAACACGTCGGTACATATGTTGACCACAAGTCCGTACATATGTATAACACATGACAGTACATATGTGTAACACATGTCATAACATATGAGTATCACATGTTAGTACATATGTTACACACATGTCAGTACATGTGTGTAACATATGTTATTACATATGTTTAGCACATGTCAGGCCATATGTGTAACACATGTCAGTACATATGTGTAGCACATGTCAGTACATATGTGTAACACATGTCAGTACATATGTGGAACACATGTCAGTACGTATGTGTAGCACATGTCAGTACATATGTGTAACATATGTCATAACATATGTTTGGCACATGTCAGAACATTTTTATTTTTTTACAAATTCGTTTATTATGGAATGTAGGTAGCTAGTTATATGTACAGTACAGTCATAAATTTTCCTCTACATTCCCGCCGCAAGCGGGCATATAATGTTTATAAGGTATGAGAAATTTATATAATAATAGTAATAATCAATGTCAAAAATAGAAGTTATATAAAATTAATTTAGATAATAATATTAGTACAATATGTCATCAAAAATTCCGGTCATTATTTAGGCTTGATATGTCAGAAAGATATTCATTTAATGTATAATAGCATTTGTCTAATAAAAATTCATGAAGTTGTTTTTTAAATTTCACTACATTAACAATGGTACGTATTGACTTTGGTAGTTTGTTGTAGACAATGGGTGCTTTGCAGAAAATGCTTTGACGCAGAAGTTGCGTATTAGATGCTACTGTAGCTAATTTAGTGTTATTTCTTGCCCTGTTGCGTAATTCGAATAAAGTTTCGTTAGTTTTGACGAGAATACAACATTCTGAAATGTAGAGGGACGTTAATGTTAAGATTTTTAGCTCTTTAAAATGGGGTTTACATGATTCTCGTTTGTTTATGTTGCTGATGTGTAACACATGTTTGGCACATGTCAGAACATATGTGTAACACCTGTCATAACATATAAGTATCACATGTCAGAACATATGTGTAACACATGTCATAACATATGTTTGCCACATGTCAGAACATATGTGTAACACATGTCATAACATGTTTGGCACATGTCAGTACATATGTGTAACACCTATCATAACATATAAGAAGCACATGTCAGAACATATGTGTAACACATGTCATAAATGTTTGGCACATGTCAGTACATATGTGTAACAACTGTCATAACATATAAGTAGCACATGTCAGAACATATGTGTAACACATGTCATAACATATGTGTGGCATATGTCAGTACATATGTGTTACACGGCAATACATATGTGTAACACATGTCTGAACATATGTGCAACACATGCCAGTACATGTGTGTAACACGTCGGAACATATATGTAACACGTCGGAACATATGTGTAACAGGGTCGTCAGGAGACTCCTTGCGTATTCTCACGGGAGCAGTCAAACCTTACGTGTCGTAAGCCACCAAGCTTATGGTGACCTAACGTAATCTGCCCTCAGAGGTATTATTATTCTATAAAATAAATTGTACGTGTTCAGTAAGCTTATGTTGTACAAACAAGACAATGTAGATTCAATAATTCGTGGGTAGCCCGCGGGAAATAGCGCCTTGCTGCAGAGTACATACGGAATGTGGATACGGACGCGACAGTCAAATATGCTCGGGGTCACGTAACATGAGAAATATTAAAGTACCGCTCGTGACAGTATTCAAATTTTGTTTTACCATTTTACAAATCTTGAATCGCTTGAAGCAATACATTAAGATGAGGTTGAAAAGAAGATAATTCCATCTAAATAAAAAATGCGTAATATTAATTAAATTAAACGTATCGCAATCTAATAAACTAACCTCGCTTTATAACCTTTGCATATGCTTTTGAGAATGACCTGTCAGCATTATGTTGCCGTGGTATAATACGTATATAGATCTAAATTTGAAGAAGGGAAATTATAACTTTAAAAAATTAGAAAGATTAGAAAGTGTAAGGAAACGGACAGTAATATGTTTTTAGCGAAGTACAAGTGTGGAGGCTGTACTACGCAGTTTCAATAATTCGTGTTGAGATGAAAACATCCACAGTGATTCAATAGCGCGCGTCTCTCGGGAAATATATTTGGTTTGTCCGCCGGCCTGTTGCCGCGCCGCTGAACATAAATATGATAAGTGAGTGACAAGTGTTTCGCTTCTTACCTCAAATGTTTCCTATAGATATCCTATGTTTCTTATAAGAATAAGTTAATATTGTAATAGTTACCACATTTTCATTACGTAATGAGTCAAGCCTATGAGTATTTTGAAACAATTTAGACAAATCAAGCAAAATGGTAGAATGTACTTTGTGCAAATGGGAAGGTACCATCGCCCCACCTATTTCTAGCATGGAGCAGTTCAGTGGAAATGTACAAGCCAGAAGGACCGATAACCGATGGGGACGTAAGGTGCTCGAGTGGCGACCACGTTTAGGCAAAATGAGCACAGGTCGCTCCCTATCAGTTGGAACGATGACCTCAAAAAGACGGCGGGAAACAGTTGGTTGGAGTGGCACCATTTAGGGGAGCTACGTCCAGCAGTGAACATCAAAGGGCTGGTGGATGGTACAAGCCAGTGCAGTTTTATATGACGCAACATTTTAACCTTGGAAGTAGCAACACAATTGTGATTGATCCATTGTTCTATATGAAGTTGCTTACAAATCTAAATAAGCAGCAGTTACTCCTAACGAACGTCTTGCTTGTTTTGCTTCTTCAATGTTAAAAAATCCGAGACATTGATATTTGAATATAAAGAAAAACACGCTTTCTACACTTATAACCCCACACTACGTTTTTCCCTGTGTCGTTGGCACCATGGACAAAGACAAATGCACAAACACCCAGACCCAGAACAGGAGTCTAAACTCATCATTCAGATACTAACACGATGTCTAGCCGGGAATCGAACCCGGAACCCATTGCGCGTCAGACCTGTATGGTAACCGCTCGGCCACGCGGGAAAGAAGGTAACTTACTGTGTGAAAATGACTAACGCTTATGAGCTGGGTCACCTTTTAGGATCCATCGTAGCTAATTTGTAATCCCAAACCCCTCTCGGGAACCAAACATGACATTATTGCTGTGAAAATTAAACATATGCCATTTTACCCACGAGTAAATCTGTTAAGTCCTAAAGGTCGTTGTTCTTGCCGGTATTTCATCCCACTTATCCGGTACAACGTATCCGAAATGAGATTTCAGGCCTCGGAATTAAATATAAACAGGCTCGCTTAACGAGCTGCGATCTCGGAATTAGGTTCCGTTGTTAGTATTTCATATGAAGGCACGTACACGTAACGTGATAACGGAAAATTGGATATGATATACCTACTCGTACTGCCGGCGAGCAATCAACTGTACTGTGTCGTGCTTTGTTTGAAGTTTCAATAAAGGGGTCTAGTTCTCGACACAATATCTTCATTAGTATGAACTACATAAGATATAGGCAACTATCTAAATAGTATAAAATTGTTTACTGTTCAAACAATCGGTATAGGTAAATACCTTTTCAGATTAATTTGTTCCTATTTACGTAGTTATAAGAAAATATGTTCAATTTATACATGACTTATAGTGATAGGTAAATAGGTGATTTCAAAGTAACATCATAGTCGTATAGTACTACATTTTGCCCAACGTTTATTTTCTTTAGACTTATAATTATTGTAATAAAAAAGATGTGTGGAATCAATAGGTAGACATATATTTTATGATAAACAATCATAGCACAGAAGATAATCTTCCAACACCGGTATTTTCAAAGCTATAAGTTGAAGGAAAATGTGTGACAGCTGCATCACCTTTCATTTAAACAATACTTAAACATTTTACGTAATACCAAACAACTTATAAATTTCTAATCATCTCTCTATTTAAAACTTACTATCTCATTCCTTAGTTCGGCACACTTTCACATGAGGCGACCATCATAGTCCTCGGGAGTAGCGACGCATCTGTGATTGACTTCTGATGGAACCCATGTTCTGTATGAAGTTGATTACAGATGTCCATGGGAGGCAGTTACCACTTACCATCAGGTGGACTGCGTGCTCGTTTGCTGCTTCAGTCAGTTAAAAAAAAAAAAGTAATAAAAATATTTATTTCAAACTTTAATTTGAGTAAAATAAAACGGGTGAGTGTCCACACGGAAGTACAGTAGAATGAAAAGCTACTATCACCGATGCGTCTGCTGACGACATCCAATATAATTATCATAACTTTATAGATCAATCACGACGTTACAAACCGCAGAGCGATGCGTTTAATTATCTTTATAGTTATTACATTGTCTTTCAACAGTTTCAACAATCCGAAGTCTTAATGGAGAGAGCTATCTTTGATTAATTAAACAATTAATAGTATAGAGTTTGTGGAGATTAATTTCATTCGTTCATTGTGACTGAAACGGATCCCCGTGAGTCGGCAACGATAAATTAGCGAAATTAAACTTTAAAGTCTATTGAATGTCCTCATTTTTCATCCAGCTTAATAACGGGTTGTCGTTAATAAAGAAGAGCTTTTAGAGCGTGTTTCACACCAGTCTTGCTCGGCTGAACAAAAACAATTACGTATTGGATTGAACCCAATATTAATTAGTGTATTTAAGAAGTTCCTATTTTTTGTTATTTAATTGTTGTCGTATGTTTCTGTTACTTACGAGTACTTTTATAAAGTTTTAAATATTAAATTTATTCTACAATGATGTAAAACAAATTTTGTACTTATAAGTTTCATTTTCAATATTATAGTATTTACTTTTTTTATGAAGGTAGTATGTTCACAAAATGAATAAGTGCAACGTTATAATAAGTAAGTAAATTTTGAAAATAGGTACATTATTTTGTATCTAAATGTAGACAAGAAATGTAAATTACTTCTATGCTTATCAGAGCGTGCCTCATTTTGTGCTCATTTGAATTGGAATCTATGTTGTAAATTTGGAGGGGAAAATTCTTTGAAAATTTGATATTGAGAGTGGCTTGCAGGCTATGTAGTTGTATAAGCAACTTCTATAACATGGCTGTTAAATATCATAGAGATTGAACCTTAGTTTTGGCTCATCACTTTTTAACAACTGTTTCTCGTTTGTCATCATTAGCTATACGGGTCTCTTCTCCGAATAAGAAGGATTATGACATTATCCACCGTGTTTACGTTATAGTGCTATAAACATTTTTTTTTACAGTTGGTAGAACTCTTTCAAGTTCGACTCCAGAAGGCCTTACGGCCTAATAAGAGCGGTGTTATGTGTTATATTGCCGTGTTCTGGTCTGAAGAGAGCGGTAAGAAAAACATATTTAACTGAGTGGTTCCAACATACTCCTCAGAGGCTCATTTGGAAGAATTAGTTATTTTTTTTTTCTTGTCTTTGAACCCTCTAGTTTTCACCCACATTCTAGAATATGGCAGTGAAATTTTAAGAAATTTTGCTCCAGGTGGATTTTTGGTCCGAAAATTAAGGACTCCTACACAATAATTAACTACGCGGAAGGCTGTACACAAGAGTGGAGCAATGCAATCACTAGAGTTTATGACCAGAGTTTACGAGTCCCTCAGAACGATAAACTGTTAAACTTCCAGAGAACTAGATTTGTGATTTAGGTGAACTTTTATGAGCCTCGTGCTGCTCAAAATGGCTCTTACCATATACTTGAACAATAAAACTTTCCAAATAAAATTTGTATTAAATTTATTGTTAAGTCATTATTATTTTAAGCGAATCTTTTTTATTAAATTTGTACTAGTTTATACTAATAAACAGTATTTTCAGGTATCAGGATAGTTTTACTGCAGTAAATGCAATGCTATTCTTTCTATTATATTTCAAAATGAAATTAAAAGTTAGTGACAGATTTTGATGGATGGAAATGACCAATGCAAAAATGGTTCACAAAGTTAAACCAACGACGAATAACGTTTTTACTAAGGCATAGTACGACGAATCGTATGATATGAAATGAAATAAAATGAAATGTCTTTATTTTGTATAGGCCTACGGGGGCACTTACAAATTGTCTGTTACATTATTTTTCTTACACTACCACCGGAACACGACCTCAACTGAGAAGATCCGGCAAGAAACTCAGCGGGTTTGTCTTTTTTTCTTATTTTTATCCATTTTTGAAGTGAAACTTCTTTAGGCGCATGAGGGTAAAATTTTTACAGATGAAACGTCACGCCGGTATGCAACGGAAGTGTCGGAAAAGAGAGAGAGAGTGATCGAGACCGATTGAGAGAGAGTAAGACAGGGCGAACGTAGCATGAGCAACTAGCCGTGGAGTGAGAGTAAGGAGCAAGCGAGTGAGAAAGATTGAGAGAAAAAACAGAGCGAACGTCGTATCACGCCTTTTTCCCTTCCTCTTAATCTTGGAAATTTAAAGTTTTAGATTTGTATAAATATAAACAAGATTTATAAATTAGTTCGCCAAAGAAGTTTCACTTCTGACATGTGTACTTTGTACGCACGCATGTTTTTTTTTTTTTTAATATTATTACAATCATGTTTTTTTTTACATGGTAATGAAAGTTAGCTCCAGTATCTTGCATAAAAAGAATCATGGATCAACAGGATTTAGCGGTATTATATTGAGGCTATAAACGAAACCTCGCTAACTGCGAAGTATATCAAATTTACGGACTGTATATACGTCCGAGACATTAAAACTTTCTGACTGAATGGGAAACAGCATCCACGCGAGGGAGACAAATCTGCTAAATATTTATAAGCGACGACACTCATGTAGCATTATTTTGTCCAACTTCTGCAAGTTGCAAAGTTTTACAACTTTCAGATATACGTGTAAAGAAAAACATTTTGTGTCTCTTTACTGTTTTTGGGAATTTATTTGTATATATTAAGAGTACATGCCAGAAACAGGCATGACACTAAAATAAGTGTATTCTTTGCAATGCAGCGTAAAAACAGTTCCGTAGAACAACCTCAGATCTTTAAACTTTTTAAAGGAATATCTAAGGTCTGGAATTTACACCGAGATAAAGACCCATTCATTAAACAAACATTACCCAATGACTTTGTATTGGGGGAAGCAACTCAATAGTAACCTAAGAATAATTTCATCGTTCTATTTAGTGTTCAGTTATCCATTAGTGAAAGCAAGTACTTCCCTATATTAGAGTATTCAAAATCTCATTTTAATCTAAACAAAAGAGCGGAAAACTTCTTATAATTTCAATATGCAGGCTCGAGATCCTCTGAGTGTAGCTGGAGCAACGTGAAACACGAAAGCTGCTAAATATTCATGAATATACTCCATGCAGCAATGTTTTTTTCGAATCTACCTCCTGACTTCTTAATCACTTTGCTCATCTTTAAATTCATCCTTTGCCTTCGAATTGTTAACTGCAGTCGTCTGAAGCACTTAACCTTAACTAATTCACACAATTTTAGACTTATTTATACTAATATTTGTAAATAATTTTCCAAAGACCCATTTGAGCCTTACATAGGTACTCCAGCGCTTCCGCCTTCATTTCAGCAATTGGCTGTAAGCCAGAAGCTTTAAAAGCATGATTTAAG
Source organism: Spicauda simplicius (assembly GCA_949699795.1). Taxonomy (NCBI): domain Eukaryota; kingdom Metazoa; phylum Arthropoda; class Insecta; order Lepidoptera; family Hesperiidae; genus Spicauda; species Spicauda simplicius. Next base: position 148,465 of record OX453071.1, on the reverse strand, counting down.
CGAGTTTACGAGAATAAATCTTTAAATTGAGTGAAGAAAAACCTTTTTACTTGCTCATTTACTTAAACGCTTCGGACGAATTGAAATGTCTTTATTTTGCATAGGGCTATAGGGGCGCTTACAAATTGTCAGTTACATATATTTATTTTTTTACGTTACCACCGGATCAGAACACGACCTCAACTGAGAAGATCCGGCATAATCCGGATAAATAAATATACATAATTATAGTGTCAAAGTCAAGGTAAGGCAAGATACTGGAGATAACTTTTGTTACACATGTAAAAACAAAATGGCTAAGAAAAAATAGATATACAAAGAAAAACGACAAAACCCATTGAATTTGAAATTCACTTTGACGATGGCAAAATTATGTTATTTTTTGTCTGTACTTACTATTTAGTTTAAACAGTATAATTATGTATATTTTTATTTATCACTATCGTAGCTGTAAATGTATTATGAACCCTAAGATAAATAACTAATTTACAGTTACGAACGTTCGAAGGCATATACAAGTAAATAATAATGGATCTCGGCTGAACCGTAGCTCTGCCACGTTGCGGTAACATTGTCCTATCAACACACAGTAACGTTTGTTTACATAAACGAGTTACGAGTCTGTTACTCATACACGAGTACACTCTTGAAGTCTAATGGTTTAATGGGGGATAATCCATCTTTACAATATTTAAAAAACATTTATCAAAATGTCAAAAGTTCAAACTTTATGTTCAGCTAAAGGTTCTAGAGATATTGAGTTTGATATATTTGCAAACTCCTTTAAAAGTTTAAGTCACAAACACTTAATTCCAACAATTGGCTATAAAGTACGGATTACGGGCTCACGGCAGTATCTTCACGGTACAGTTTACGAGTTTATTGTTTGGAACAGTGGAATTATTGACTCACTGATTAAGGCAAACGAAATCATTCAAAATTAATAAAATGAGGCTCTCAATTCTTGACTTTTTATTATTTTGCTATGTTATGTTATATTTTATGTGCTAGGAATACCGATTTAATTTAAATATTTCTATATTCAAAAGCAATTTTTTTGTATATAGTCTCATTTGAATTTGTGCGAGAACCAGTAGGTTTTAAGTTATCTCCAGTTAATTGACCTCCCTGTAGACTGGGACTATTATAGGGCTACGGTGACCCCTGCTTGTTGTAATTGGCGACGATAAGGGGGCGTCAAAAGCTGTGGATAGCAAGATTGGCTTCGAAATTCGGAAATACCAAACGAGCATGCAGTCCACCCGATGGTAAGTAGTCGCTGCCGCCCATAGACATCTGTAAGCAACTTCATATAGAACATAGGTTCTATCTTCTAAAGTCAATCACAGATGTGTTGCTACTCCCGAGGACTAGGATGGTCGCCTCATATGAAAGTGTGCCAGCAACCACACCCTTCCATCGAAACGCAATTGATGCTTCACGTTAGAAATAGGTGTGGCGGTGCTACCTCCCCGGTCGAACTACACTGCTTCTACTACCTACAGTCTATTAAATGTTTTATTGTACTAGAAATATAATAAAACATTCAAGGTATTTTCATAGATAGGTAGATTCGGATACAGGAGCTAACTTTTATTACCCATGTAATAACACGATAGCAAAGAAAAAAAGATAACAAACAAAAAAAGACAAAACACACTGAGTTTCTTGCTGGATCTTCTCAGTTAAGGTCGTGTTCCGATCCGGTGGTAGCGTAAAAAAAAACATGCGTGCGTACAAAGTACACATGTCAGAAGTGAAACTTCTTTGGCGAACTAATTTATAAATCTTGTTTATATTTATACAAATCTAAAACTTTAAATTTCCAAGATTAAGAGGAAGGGAAAAAGGCGTGATACGACGTTCGCTCTGTCTCACTTTTTCTCTCAATCTTTCTCACTCGCTTGCTCCCTACTCTCAATCCACGGCTAGTTGCTCATGCTACGTTCGCCCTGTCTTACTGTCTCTCTCAATCGGTCTCGATCACTCTCTCTCTCTTTTCCGACACTTCCGTTGCATACCGGCGTGACATTTCATCTGTAAAAATTTTACCCTCATGCGCCTAAAGAAGTTTCACTTCAAAAAATACGTAACTGACAATTTGTAATCGCCCTCGTAGGCTTTTGCAAAATAAAGACAATTTCATTGCAAAATAAAGACATTTTTCATTTTATTTCATTTCATTTCATATAATTTAATTTCATTTCATTTTTAACCGACTTCCCAAAGGAAAGAGGTTATCTATTCGTCACGTATTTTTTTTTTTTTTTTTTTTTTTTTTTTTTTATGTATGTTCGGGCGAAATGGCTAGAAATCGTCGACCTACCGACACGATTCATACGACATTGTATGCGGCTAGTTTCACAGGCAGTCCCATATTGAGGAAAATGAAAACCTTCCGGCGGTTTTCCCGGAAAATTGGAAAATGTCGGTTTCTTAAAATCTTGAATAACTTGGGTGTTTCTAAACCGATTTCCATTTTCTTTCTTTCATTTGATAAGAAATTTTGTCACGCAACTTTTTCTCTTGGACATGGGTATGCTGTGATGCTTAACTCTTTGAGTTATGGGGGGGAAACCACCACCACTCCTCAAGTTTTTTAGATAATTCGAGATAACTCGGCTTCTGCCGAATCGATTCTTATGAAACTTGGAATATGTATTATACATCTATGCTTATATAGGTTGACGAAAAATTTGACCTTCAACTCTTCGATCCTGATGATGCAGGGTTACAGCTATCCTAAACTATAACATTAGCTATTTGGTGCTTACATATATGTAATAAAACTACTAAGCAGAGACATGTGATGAAAAATTTGACCTTCAACTCCTCAATCCTGATGATGCAGGGGTGCCTCAAGCCTAAACCATAGGGGTTGACCATTTGGTGCTTATGGGTATGTAATAACAATACTAAGCAAAGACATATTATAAAAAAATTGACCTTCAACTCCTCAACCCTGATGATGCAGGGTGCTGTAAGCCCAAGCCGTAGGTGATGGCCATTTGTTGCTTACGGATATATAATAAGATAGTAAGGCAAAGATGTACGATGACAAATTTGACCTTCAACTCCTCAACCCTGATGATGCAGGGGTACTGCAGGCTTAAACCATAAACGTTAGACATTTGTTGCTCACGGATTTGTAATAACATTGCTAAGCAAAGGTATACAACGAAAAATTGGACCTTCAACTCCTCAATCCTGATGATGCAGGGGTATTGAATGCCTAAGCCATAAAACTTAGCTATTTCATCCTTACGCATTCAAAATGATATTTAAAAAATGTAAGGTAGAACATTAGAAAAATGGTTGTATACAGTGGAAAATTGGACCTTCAACTCCTCAATCCTGATGATGTTGGGGTGCTTCAAGCTTAAACTATAGGCGTTAGCTACATGATCGCTACGTATATCTGATAAGATTACTAAGCAAAGATAAAAGATGAAAAATTTGACCTTCAACTCCACAACTCTGATGATGCAGGGGTACTTCAGGCTTACTATAGGCGTTGGCCATTTGATGCTTATGGGTATGTAATATATTTACAAAGCGAAGACGTATGATAAAAAAATTGACCTTCAACTCCTCAAGCCTGATGATGCAGGGTGCTATAAGCCCAAGCCGTAGGTGATGGTTATTTGGTGCTTACGGGTAAATAATAAGATAGCAAAGCATAGATGTACGACAACAAATTTGACCTTCAACTCTTCAACCCTGATGATGCAGGGGTACTGCAGGCCTAAACCATAAACGTTAGACATTTGTTGCTCACGGATTTTTAATAACATTGCTAAGCAAAGGTATACGACGAAAAATTTGACCTTCAACTCCTCAACTCTGATGATGCAGGGGTACTTCAAACTTAAACCATAGGTATTGGCCATTTGATTCTTATGGGTCTATTCTTTAAATAAATGTTTACTCAGAAAAAGTTGTTTTATTCGGTTAGGTTAGGTTCGAACAGATTTTTCCAATTCAGAATCTAAGGGAGGGGGCGCGGTAGCGCCCCCGACCGGTTGTGTCAAAGAAGTCTATTTTTAGATGATGACGTCAGCACATATCGTGACTCGTTTATCGTGACTGAAAAGCGTGAAAAAAAATTTTTAAACAAAAAATACAACCGACTTCCATGCCACATAAAAGTAAAAAATAATTTAAATACATGTTGGTTTAGAGCAAACACAGTACTTAGTACGTAGTCCCGAAGTCGGCGCTCATATAAGATACATGTAGTTTCGTCATGATCCAGCAAAATATGGTGAGCGCCGACTTCGGGACTACGTACTAAGTACTGTGTTTGCTCTAAACCAACATGTATTTAAATTATTTTTTACTTTTATGTGGCATGGAAGTCGGTTGTATTTTTTGTTTAAAAATTTTAATTTCATTTCATTCATATGATAAACATGTTTCACGCGTGCTCATATGTTCTCCGAGCTATTTAAATACGATATTTAACGTGGAACAACAGCCTACGTGAATGATATATACGTACCTATACAATTTCCTTGCTCACATTGTGTGTTAAGAAGCAAAATTTAATTCTGTTTTAACATTAACCGCCGGCTGCAAACATCCTGTAGACGTCTCCAGCAAATCCACTTACCGTCTATTGTTCTTTGTGTAGCGCGGTGATGGCTGCCAACACTCGTTGCTTCACAAACAATGTGTTTGCATTTCCAATTTCTGTTACTATCAGGGGTAGTTAATCTCTACTAATATTATGAAGCAGAAGAGTTTGTTTGAAAATACACTAATAGCTTAAAGTACTGGCCATATTTAAATAAGTATCCTTGAACATAAAAAAAATTGTCGACCCGCGTGGCGGAGCGGTTACCATACCGGTCTGACGCGCAATGGGTCCCGGGTTTGATTCCCGGCCAGACAGGTGAATCATGACATCTGAATCATGACTTTAAATTCATGTTCTGGGTCTGGACGTTTGTGTATTGGCCTTGTTTGTGTCCATGGTACATGGTATAGGAGAAAATCCTAGTGTAGGGCTATGAGTGTAGAAAGTGTGTATTAATTAACCGACTTCCCAAAGGAAAGAGGTTATCTATTCGTCACGTATATTTTTTTTTTTTTTTTTTTTTTTATGTATGTTCGGGCGAAATGGCTAGAAATCGTCGACCTACCGTCACGATTCATACGACATTGTATGCGGCTAGTTTCACAGGCAGTCCCATATTGAGGAAAATGAAAACCTTCCGGCGGTTTTCCCGGAAAATTGGAAAATGTCGGTTTCTTAAAATCTTGAATAACTTGGGTGTTTATAAACCGATTTCCATTTTCTTTCTTTCATTTGATAGGAAATTTCGTCACGCAACTTTTTCTCCTGGACATAGGTATGCTGTGATGCTTAACTCTTTGAGTTATGGGGGGGAAACCACCACCACTCCTCAAGTTTTTTAGATAATTTGAGATAACTCGGCTTCTGCCGATTCGATTCTTATGAAACTTGGAATATATATTATATATCTATGCTTACATAGGTTGACGAAAAATTTGACCTTCAACTCTTCGATCCTGATGATGCAGGGTTACAGCTATCCTAAACTATAACATTAGCTATTTGGTGCTTACATATCTGTAATAAGACTACTAAGCAGAAACATGTGATGAAAAATTTGACCTTCAACTCCTCAATGCTGATGATGCAGGGGTGCCTCAAGCCTAAACCATAGGGGTTGACCATTTGGTGCTTATGGGTATGTAATAACAATACTAAGCAAAGGCATATTATAAAAAAAATGACCTTCAACTCCTTAACCCTGATGATGCAGGATGCTGTAAGCCCAAGCCGTAGGAGATGGCCATGTGGTGCTTACGGATATACATAGCAAGGCAAAGATGTACGATGATAAATTTGACCTTCAACTCCTCAACCCTGATGATGCAGGGGTACTGCAGGCTTAAACCATAAACGTTAGACATTTGTTGCTCACGGATTTGTAATAACATTGCTAAGCAAAGGTATACAACGAAAAATTAGACCTTCAACTCCTCAATCCTGATGATGCAGGGGTATTGAATGCCTAAGCCATAAAACTTAGCTATTTCATCCTTACGCATTCAAAATGCTATTTAAAAAATGTAAGGTAGATCATTAGAAAAATGGTTGTATACAGTGGAAAATTGGACTTTCAACTCCTCAATCCTGATGATGTTGGGGTGCTTCAAGCTTATACTATAGGCGTTGGCCATTTGATGCTTATGGGTATGTAATATATTTACAAAGCAAAGACGTATGATAAAAAAGTTGACCTTCAACTCCTCAACCCTGATGATGCAGGGTACTGTAAGCCCAAGCCATAGAAGTTGGGGATCTGTTGCTTACGTGCATGCGATGAGATTACATAGAAAAGATATGACATGAAAAATTTGACCTTCAACTCCTCAACCCTGATAATGCTGGGGTCCTTCAAGCTTACCATAGGCGTTGGCCATATGGTGCTTACGTATATGTAATGAGATTACAAAACAAGGATATAACATGATAATGTTGACCTTCAACTCTTCGGCCCTGATGATGCAGGGGTACTTCAGGCTTAAACCATAGGCGTTGGCCATTTGATACTTATGGATATGTTATATATTTACAAAGCAAAGACGTATGATAAGAAAATTGACTTTCAACTCCTCAACCCTGATGATGCAGGGTACTGCAAGTTTAAACCATAAGCATCGGCCATATGGTGCTTACGTATATGTAATGAGATTACTAAGCAAAGATATGACATGATAAATTTGACCTTCAACTCCTCAACCCTGATAATGATGGGGTCCTTCAAGTTTAAACCGTAGGCATCGGCCATATTGTGCTTACGTATACATAATGTTGTTGTTCACAATACCAACAATGAGTTTCGGAGAGAATATAATTATGATCAAAAATTCCACTTTGAATACAATTACCTGGAAGATGCAAGAGTACTACCAACCTTTTTAAATTGGATGGGTTAGGTTAGGTTGGAACATAAAAGAAAACACAAAAACTAAGCGAGCAGGGCGCGGCAGCGCCCTGCGAGCGGTTACGCTCAGTTTATACGCATTGTAACAGTAATGTAAGATATCGCTTAGGCTTTTTTTTGATTTGTCATATAAGGTTGAGTTTAAATTAACGTTTCCATTTATGCTTGCACTATGCAGTCTTATTGATACTATGTATTACACGGTCTCGTATAAGTGAATTTATCGTCACTAAAAAGCGTGAAAAAAAAATTTAAACAAAAAAATACAACCGACTTCCATGCCACATAAAAGTAAAAAATAATTTAATTACATGTTGGTTTAGAGCAAACACAGTACTCAGTACATAGTTCCGAAGTCGGCGCTCATATATGACACATATAGTTTCGTCGTGATCCAGCGAAATATGGTGAGCGCCGACTTCGGGACTATGTACTGAGTACTGTGTTTGCTCTAAACCAACATGTAATTAAATTATTTTTAACCGACTTCCCAAAGGAAAGAGGTTATCTATTCGTCACGTATATTTTTTTTTTTTTTTTGTTCTTTTTTTTTTTTTATGTATGTTCGGGCGAAATTGCTAGAAATCGTCGACCTACCGACACGATTCATACGACATTGTATGCGACTAGTTTCACAGGCAGTCCCATATTGAGGAAAATGAAAACCTTCCGGCGGTTTTCCCGGAAAATTGGAAAATGTCGGTTTCTTAAAATCTTGAATAACTTGGGTGTTTATAAACCGATTTCCATTTTCTTTCTTTCATTTGATAGGAAATTTCGTCACGCAACTTTTTCTCCTGGACATAGGTATGCTGTGATGCTTAACTCTTTGAGTTATGGGGGGGAAACCACCACCACTCCTCAAGTTTTTTAGATAATTTGAGATAACTCGGCTTCTGCCGAATCGATTCTTATGAAACTTGAAATATGTATTATATATCTATGCTTATATAGGTTGACGAAAAATTTGACCTTCAACTCTTCGATCCTGATGATGCAGGGTTACAGCTATCCTAAACTATAACATTAGCTATTTGGTGCTTACATATATGTAACAAGACTACTAAGCAGAGACATGTGATGAAAATTTGACCTTCAACTCCTCAATCCTGATGATGCAGGGGTGCCTCAAGCCTAAACCATAGGGGTTGACCATTTGGTGCTTATGGATATGTTATAACAATACTAAGCAAAGACATATTATAAAAAAAATGACCTTCAACTCCTCAACCCTGATGATGCAGGGTGCTGTAAGCCCAAGCCGTAGGTGATGGCCATTTAGTGCTTACGGATATATAATAAGATAGCAAGGCAAAGATGTACGATGACAAATTTGACCTTCAACTCCTCAACCCTGATGATGCAGGGGTACTGCAGGCTTAAACCATAAACGTTAGACATTTGTTGCTCACGGATTTGTAATAACATTGCTAAGCAAAGGTATATGACGAAAAATTGGACCTTCAACTCCTCAATCCTGATGATGCAGGGGTATTGAATGCCTAAGCCATAAAACTTAGCTATTTCAATCTTACGCATTCAAAATGATATTTAAAAAAATGTAAGGTAAAACATTAGAAAAATGGTTGTATACAGTGGAAAATTGGACCTTCAACTCCTCAATCCTGATGATGCTGGGGTGCTTCAAGCTTAAACTATAGGCGTTAGCTACATGAACGCTACGTATATCTGATAAGATTACTGAGCAAAGATATAAGATGAAAAAATTGACCTTCAACTCCTCAACTCTGATGATGCAGGGGTACTTCAGGCTTAAACTATAGGCGTTGGCCATTTGATGCTTATGGGTATGTAATATATTTACAAAGCGAAGACGTATGATAAAAAAGTTGACCTTCAACTCCTCAACCCTGATGATGCAGGGTACTGTAAGCCCAAGCCATAGAAGTTGGGGATCTGTTGCTTACGTGCATGCGATGAGATTACATAGAAAAGATATGACATGATAATTTTGACCTTCAACTCTTCGGCCCTGATGATGCAGGGGTACTTCAGGCTTAAACCATAGGCGTTGGCCATTTGATACTTATGGATATGTAATATATTTACAAAGCAAAGACGTATGATAAGAAAATTGACCTTCAACTCCTCAACCCTGATGATGCAGGGTACTGCAAGTTTAAACCATAAGCATCGGCCATATGGTGCTTACGTATATGTAATGAGATTACTAAGCAAAGATATGACATGATAATTTTGACCTTCAACTCCTCAACCCTGATAATGCTGGGGTCCTTCAAGTTTAAACCGTAGGCATCGGCCATATTGTGCTTACGTATACATAATGTTGTTGTTCACAATACCAACAATGAGTTTCGGAGAGGATATAATTATGATCAAAAATTCCACTTTGAATACAATTACCTGAAAGATGCAAGAGTACTACCAACCTTATTAAATTGGATGGGTTATTTTTATCAGTATCAGTTGAATTATACTCCTAGTTATAAGGTTTATATTACTTTTTCTACTTTAAATATTGATAATTATAGGTCTATTCTTTAAATAAATGTTTACTCAGAAAAAGTTGTTTTATTCGGTTAGGTTAGGTTCGAACAGATTTTTCCAATTCAGAATCTAAGGGAGGGGGCGCGGTAGCGCCCCCGACCGGTTGTGTCAAAGAAGTCTATTTTTATATGATGACGTCAGCACATAATTTTATTCATCCGAAAATCGGACGAATAATTAATTTTATTCATCCGGTTAGCGGACGACTAGCAACAGCCATAACTAATTTTATCGTGACTGAAAAGCGTGAAAAAAAAATTTTAAACAAAAAATACAACCGACTTCCATGCCACATAAAAGTAAAAAATAATTTAAATACATGTTGGTTTAGAGCAAACACAGTTCTTAGTACATAGTCCCGAAGTCGGCGCTCATATAAGATACATGTAGTTTCGTCATGATCCAGCAAAATATGGTAAGCGCCGACTTCGGGACTATGTACTAAGAACTGTGTTTGCTCTAAACCAACATGTATTTAAATTATTTTTTACTTTTATGTGGCATGGAAGTCGGTTGTATTTTTTGTTTAAAATTTTTTTTTTGTCAACAAATATTTTAGTCTACAATTTAACAATTTTAGTATACAAGAGAGATACAGACAATCAAAGTTCGACCTCCCTATACCATCAAGGATAATATATATGCAATGTATTTTGTTGAACCTATTTGTTCCGAGTCAATAACATGATAAAACAGTGTTCAGCAATCCTGTATTCAGTTATTTGACAGGATTGATATAAAGGAGAACACGCGACGCATCCTTTGAAAATGTCAGGTTACAGATGTCCATTGAATGCAGTTGCAATTTTCCATCAGATAGACTGCCTGTACGCTAACTACTTCTACAGTATGTAAACTTCTTTATATCTACTACGAATTTGAAGCTGTCCAATTACATAAAAAACAAGCGCACTAACGTTTTCACCGTAACTAAACTCGGTGATTATTTACTTCTTCGAGTAATTTTTGGGTATACGTAGACAGAGAGTTAAAGGATATTTGACAAGAGCGAATAGGACTTGACGCGGTGATGTAGACCCACCCTAGCCCGAGGGTCGCGGAACATTCGCTCCAAGCGGCAATCGGCAGCGCTGCGTCAGCGTTGAGCGCTAAAATACTGGCAATTTAATTTTATTACACCATGAAGTTTTGCAGCAGATTGTAGCAAAATGTGCTAAAATTGCTTAATGCTGACGCTTAGAGCGTTAAAAATTGTTTTGTGGTCGAAAAATAAGGGGAGGCTCGAGTAACGACCAGCGAAAAGATTTTAATTAACTAGAGATCTCTTTTGTAATAACATTTTAGATAAAATGAACTTCAGAGACAGACATTCTGATTAATGTTTCATAATTAGGTGTAATTAATTAATGTTAGTAAGATTTTATTACTTACTTTTCTGTGAGATCGTTTTCATATATAATTAATTAGGTGTAATTGGAACGATATTAACACAAATTAAGCCGCAGGTAATTTTGTATAACGATTTCATAACATTCATGGCCTTTTATAAGGACTAGTCACCCGTCACAATGCTCAAAATTCGACTCTCACTTACTAAAAAAAACTAAACCTTATATTGTACAAAGTAGCACCAATATTTCTCTAATTTAAATAAATGTACCTAAAGCAATAGCGGGTATTTTGACAAAGACGTCTGACATTTTTGACGTTATGTGTTTCATAGCAAGACATTGAATGTTCTATTTCGTTTATTATGTATGTGTTTGTATCAAACGCAAGGTATAATGTGTTTTTAGTTGATATTATATATGTTGTATGCATTATTTAAAAAATATTAGTACTGCGCAATCCTTCTCTACATCAACTACAACCGTACGTAATTTAAATATTTTAATAGAAGATATTTTTGGGTCGTTGACACTACGAAAATACACAAAAATTGATGCACAAACACAATCAAAAAAGGAATATTCGCCATTTAAATCTTCCCGGTCGGTAGTCGAACCCGAAACTCTGCTCCTTGCAGTTAGCGTCTGAGTTAATGAAATTAAGACAGCCTGAGGTCGGCCGCAGACGTAATACTATCTATCTACTAATACTACCTTCTAAATGTGATTGAAATGTCATTTATTATTTTTTAGCTTATTTATTTATTTCGATTTAGTTAAGATGTGTGCAATAATAATATTAAATAAGTAAGCAACTGAATAACTAATATTTTATCCCTACAGATGTAATCACAAGTTAAAAGTTATATACTTTGTTTTTATCTCAAGTACCTACTACTCCTATATCTGAAGTACCCATTCGTAGATAATGTTGGTAATTGGACGAATCAAACGATCATTCTCAAATAGAGCGCTGGAGCGCTGTGCTCGCCTCTTTAAGCGTATCGAGCGATCAGAACTAAAAGGGAATTTAACTCAGTAGTAATTTTCCATTGTCTTCCCACGATAAAGGCGCTCATTTTACCATCTTCTACTACTATCTCCGAAATGTACAATGTTGGATATTGATGAATTAGTGCTAATATATACTAAACTGTAAATTGACCAGTTATTATGTTTCTGTTGTATTTTTCAGCATGTTAATGTCTATTCAAGATAGTCTAAAATGAAAACGCCTTCTACACTCATATCCCTACACTAGGATTTTTTCCTGCTTCGTGGGTGCCATGGACACACACAAAGACGAATACACAAACACCCAGACCCAGAACAAGAAACTAAACTCATCATTCTGATACCTGTCTGGCCGGGAATCGAACCCGGGACCCACTACGTGTCAGACCGGTACGGTAACCGCACCGCCACGCGGGTCGTCTGTAATATTTGGTGTTACTTCCAAGACTATTTAACAACATTTTAGTCATTCAATGTTTTTTTTTTAATTTGATCAGACACTAAAAATAAGAAGTGCGCATAATGTAATGAAAATGTGCCCCAAGTACCACTTTTACATGTTACCACACATAAGACACATTAATCTATTAAACATAGCTTTTATTTCACAGGTCTACATAATAGAAGGGCAACTTAGTTAGTTTCGAACCTTAAATTTTCGTCATTTAATTTCTCACGACGAGGATACAAACTTCACGGTGATCACTTCACGAGTTTCAAACAATTTGACAGTTTTAGTTTTTATGTAGATACTTTGATTAATTTAGGATTTCGGAGCCGGGAGAGATTATTAGTAAATAAGGGCTGATTAATTGTAAAGTGTTATCAACCGATCTTAATGCTTTGGACGACATATACTACGATATTTGGGTTATATTATCTGTAATGGTATGCAAACTTTATTTTAGACACAGTGAGGTTACTGCCCAATATTGTGCTCATATACATACTAATATTATAAATGTGAAAGTGTGTTTGTTCGTTCCTCTTTCACGTCGCCACATAGCTATTATTTGATATGGTTTATATGTTGGGAGTTAGATTAGGAGGACGGAGAGTGACGTAGGCTACTTTTTATCCCTCTATCTCATTCCCATGAGAATATCGGTGTTTTGTTAATTGATACATATTTGATAGTTCCAGATGTTATTAATAGATGGCATTAGTAAATTTCATTTGCAAGTTCTGAATCTCGCTATCATATGCTAATGTTAATTCCTTTTGCCCGTTCCGGCGAAGCCACGGGTAATAGCTAGTCTATTATAAAAAATGAGAAGGATTTTTTTAATAGTGTCTAGATTCATATCAAGAACGAGCGATCTCGCGTTCTCGATATACCGTGAGGACGAACGTACTCTGTGGCGAGATATAACGACGACAAACCAACATTCATTTGCCGAAAATAAATTCATAAAAATCTGCATTTGAAAGCGAATCACACAAAGAGCCTGATTTATATAAAAATGCTGTACAATTCTGTGCTTTTCGCGATGTTCTCAATACAAAGGGTGGCGCTGAAATATTGTTGCGCTGAAATTTAAACGGGAAAGTATAAATTGAGTGTTTTAAGCAACAGACATACTAGAATCAAGATAACATACATACGAACTTTAAATGTTAATATGTATTGTGATTATAAAATTAGCCTAAAGACACGTAACGCAATAAAATGTTTAAATGTTTAAATCTTTAAGAAATTTAAATTATAACTTACCTAGTTAAAACATAGCGTTACAACGTGAATCCACACAATTACGTACCGCAGTATATAGTTATACGGTTTTAAGGAAAAAAAAACTTCTTATATGTACATATAAGAAGTTTTTTTTTCCTTAAATAAATTAATAATTACAATTTATATAAATGATAAGTATTGTCGTGCAATAAGGGCCCTTTAACCAGTTACTCGTGGCCCCCAGGTAATATCCTACGTTAGGTTTGATTTTAGATCATCGATTCCATGTACATACATAAAGACGAATATACTAACACCTAAACCCAGGACAGAAATTGAAAATCATTATTTACATGTTCATCCGGTAGTGGATTGAATCCGGAAACCGTCGCGTGTCAGACCGGTGTGGTAACCGCTCTGCCACAGGGTGTCGTTGCCCAGTATAGTAATGTCGTCTACCCATTATTGTCCCACTGCTGGGCACGGGTCTTCTCTCAGAATGAAAGAGTTATATGCCATAGTCCACCGCGCTGGAAATGGGCGATATGGTGGGCGTATAGTATAATAATACTTAATATATAAGTTACTTTATTATTCATCATGAAGAAAACGTATTACTTAATACGTTTTCTTCATGATGAATCTGTAGTTAGATAAATTAATAATAAGTATGCTCTAGCACGTCCACTCTAGTAGTCACCTGAGCCATCTCCTAAAATCCCGGCACTAGCTAAGACAACTCGTAGCATCGTGGTGGAGCTAAAAACTAGATGCAGATTGGCCTGAGGATAAGAACGTTCAGTTCTAATTGAAGTTTCTGGCATCCAAAAGCCCTATTCTAAGGGTCTAGTTGTGTATAGACATCATGGACGTGTGTATGGATGTCGTTCGTGGTCGTCTACAAAGCTAAACACAAACAATGTGCATACAAAGTTAAATATGCATACTTATTCAAAGTATGCATATTTAACTCTGTATGCACCATAAACATATCCTTTATAGACCTTTATGTTATTGATGGTCATCAAAATATGGTTAGTATCAGCATTTACCAAGTTCAGATGTAATAATTCGTTAAATATTCGGCGCGAACAAAATGTTCTGCGCAGCACCTGTTGAAACCAGCAATAATATTATACAACACATGATAGATCGCTAACCCTCGCCATATATCATCCCATCCCCTTTCTCATTTTGTTCCCAAGGCCAAAATATTGTAAACAGGAAATTTGTGTATTCGACCGAAATGGTGTGAAAACATTCAGAGCAGCAGTCCGTCATTTCTTTTGCGTCGGCCATATTGGATTAATAATAATATGGATTACATATAATTGCATTGTCACCAGAACTATCCATTTGTTCCAAATTTCAGCTCAATCGAACACTGAAAAGTGGGTTACATTCGGGTTGCATTTGACCTAAACACATACTTATATACTTACATCCTTGTATACTTGCCCATAAACTTTGTAAGTTAAATAAAAGTTTTTAAAAAGCGCTGTTTACGCGACCCATTATAACTTAAACAGGCTGAAACAAAATGGATCGATCGCTCATTAAAATAATAACACTCCATTACCTGTGTTGAGGCTGCGAGATCCGCTTTGAGTATCATCTTGTCATCTGTTTTTACCTGTCAGGAAAAATACTAAGTACCTATAACTCGCTGAAACCTTTATAAAATTTATAACCTTTAATAACGTTGTATTCAATTACTTTCTCATAACATTCATTTAATATTCGGATGTGGATTTTTTTCTACGAGCGATCGTTATTTCGTCGTTTATCGTAATTATTTATTTCAAAGTTAACAAAGCGGCGTCCTATGTAGGTCATACTTTAATGATCTATTGATTTGAGCAGGAACCCTACTGCTGGATTGATGATGTTACTAAAATTGTTATCCTGAATTAAAATGTTTTAAGAGAAAAAAAGAATCAAAATTGTGTGATTAGTTCCAGTACGAACATAATATAATGAAGACGAAGAATGAGACGAGTTGCTTTTATCCGAATATTTAAGAGAATAGAGCAATCGTTAGCGTAATACGATTGAGAATAAATCCGCGGGCGGCGGCGCGCGTTAGTTAGTCGTGAATCGGAACCAATTAAGGCCGCCATCTTGATAATATAGTTTATTATCCGACCCATTTGTTTCCAATAGGAGAACACTAAAAGGTTATCTCGAATTGTCAACATCTTTGATGGAGAAAATTAATGCTTTCTCATTTTTATTATGTTGGGTAATTTTATAATTATACAAATTACAATAAATTATGACCAATGTTTTTTCACTAAACATGAGACTAAATGCTCATTAGAAGGCGGTTGAATCAGTGTAGTTCGACTGTAGCGGTACCACCACTACGCTTATTTCTAGCGTAAAGCATTTTTTGCGTTTAGAAGGAAGGGTGGGGTTGCCGCATTATTTATGATTGAATTCGGATAGAATAAATAGTATTCGGATTGAGTAAGTAGATTCTAGATGACGTGTTCAGATGTCCATGGGCGATAGTGACCACTAACCTGATAGGTGGACTGCATGCTCATTTGAAACTTCGGCCGAATGAACTTTTACTTATTTCAAACAGGCCAGTTCAGTACTCGTGCTTTGTAAAGTACAATAATTACAGCACAGTTTGGCTGGGACCACCATCCTTGCAACTGGGTCGAAATATCGGCAGAAAAAAAAACAAAAAATCGCATAATAAAATGTACAATAAGTTAACTAATTACTCAACTTACAATTAATGTAGTAATCAAGAGTAAAACTGATGTAATTTACAAAGTGACTTTAATATCGTTTCCAGGATTCATGCAAAATTTAAGCCGATTTTAACGCGAAGATCAGTATTTGATCAAACGTGAAGCTGGTAGACGTCGGTTTTGGTAAATTAAGAGAATAATTTATTAAGTGGAGTACTTACAAGTTAAATGAGTTTCTATTTGAGACTATCTCAATGTAAAATATTTTAAAATTTATATACTTAGATTCTACTTACTTACTGCTTACTACTACTATATACATAAGTCTGGTCTATTACATCTTTTTGTAATTTACTGCCAATTTGACATGAACGTCTCATTAATATTTACAACTAAAAGCCGATTTCAAACTGTTGTGTACAATTATCTCATTTAATATAAAGTAACCTATCATTTTAAAAAAATATACCCAGACAATTTAAGTTTCATAAACCTACAACAATTCAGGAGTCTCGTAGTGTCAATGTTTCCAGCGACTCGTAAAACTTTTCAGCGTTTTATTACTAAACAGCGAAACGCACATCCGAGTATATGTTACATACGAGCGACCTTGACGACGTATCTCGGAAACAACCTACGTTATATACGTTTGGTGAGGCAGAACTCCCGCTGAGCTCGATGATCGCGCCTAGGGTGCGGATGTCTTCCGTTAGCATAACTTACAAACATATACAGGGTGTAAATGACAGCGTACCGAATATTAAAAATATGGATTCCTGACACGATTCTGGTGCTTATGGCGTTGGAATTTTTCATCGGATTTTCCTCAGATTTTCCATTTTTTTATGCACTTTTTTTTACAAATTTTGGTAGTATTTCAATACTACTGCATAATGCAACATGAATTTAAAAGAAAAACACTCATTATAGTGTTTTTCACGAAAACTAGCAATGTATAATGAATGCGCTATCAGCTGTTCGACGTCCGGTCAATGACGCCGCGCGGCTGAGGCCGTGCGGCGGGCCGCCCCGCGCTCCGCCGCACCGACTTCCACCAATTTAGGAACCAAGTTTCCAAAAAACATTCAATACCTAATTCAAACATTTTAACGCAAATAATAACTGAAAACATTATTCGGAAAAATACTAAATACCTATTCTTTAGTTTATTTTTGTGTACCTAATGATTGAAAACTTCTTCATTTATTTAGGGCAAATAAAAATAAATCACAAATAATGATTAACATTTTAACGTATTTGTTTCAGAAGCAAACATAAGGGAAACATCATTAAAGAAATGATGTAGGTACATAAGTATCATGCAAAATTCTATTCCACATACACAGTACACTCACACATACAGCGCGGTGCGGCTCTTCAGTCCTTTGCCGAAAGGCGGGATTAACGCCGCACACAGAATACACAATAAAAAGATAACTCAATGTGGCTAATAAAGTACTTGTTCTCCGTAGGTCATGTACTCGAGATGAGAGTTTCTGTGATAAGAATATCAATAGTTATTGATTGATATTATAATAGCTTCTTATACTTTCGTTTTTTTTATGTTGTATGTTGTTATTTTATGAAATTTTAATTTGCTTTTATGTATTTAAAGTATTTAGAATCTTGAAGTAAACCAGTCTAATTTGAACTAACATGAATAATGTTTATAATGTACCTAATTTGGTATTTTATTAAAATTACAAAACAACGAGTGGACAAGTAAAAGTAATTGATTTGTCAGTTTTAAGTTAAAGGTTGTGTCATATCTGAATTTAATTGAATCTGTGTAATGCATTCGCTTAGTAGTAACTCGTCACTGAGCGGCGTATTGGCGGTTTTCTTTGATAGTTCGGATATTATTTAAAATTTGAAAAATTGTCACAGTTCGTGATTTTCGCTTGCGGAAGACGGATGCTCTGCAAATTTCTGTTTCGTGTTAGTCGTGTCGTGTGTGAACTGTTATTTATTATTACTTGTTATTGCTTTAGTTTTGTGTTTTTATTGTTATTTAGTTTTTGCAAAGTGCAGTTCAGTGCTCGTGAATACGGGGAAATGCTAATGTGTTATGGTGAAGCACGTGGGAATGCACAGCAAGCTCTGCATCTGTACATCCAGAGGTACCCTTATGCTCGCCATCCAACGGACAGTCGTGTGATTACTCGGGCGTACCAACGAGTGTTGGATAATCAGCCGATTGTACCGCAGCAGGAAGAATGTTGAGAGCACGTGTGGTGGGTAATGTTTTGGAAGCCGTGCGTCTAAATCCGCGCTTAGGTACACGCACCGCAGCTCGAGTATTGCGCAATCGGCACGGGTCTTAGTCTAGGTAGGTATTAAGTTAATAAAATAGAATAAGCGATTTGTTGTTAGATGCGTGCGGGGAATAACTACTTATAATACAATAAGCGATCGGCGATCGGTACGCGGGTTGTTCGATGTACATTGCGCGCTCAAAAATGACCAACTCGGGAACCAATAATTTCCGAGGAAAATTGATGAGTTATTTTTAGTTCATTTACTGTCACAAATCTACCATTTAAGTTTTCGGTACGCTGTCATTTACACCCTGTATATAAATGTTTTATATATTTTTTTTATTTGATTGTAGTAGCAAACGGGCATGCAGTCCATCTGATGGTAAGTGGCCACTGCCACCCATGGACATCTGTAATCAACTTCATATAGAACATGGATTCAATTTGAAGTCAATCACAGATGCGTTGCTACTCCCGAGGACTATGATCGCCTCATGTAAAAGTGTGCCGCAACCACACCCTTCTATCGAAACGAAAGAAATGCTTCACGCTAGAAATAGGTGTGGCGGTGGTACTTCCCCGGTCGAACTACACTGGTTCTACCACCTTGTAAGATTTCACCTTACAGTTTTGTATAAATGCAATAATTTGATCCAGATTTTTAATCGCGTATGCATTTGAAAATGGTTGTATGAATAAATTAGTAACACAGACAAATTAAAGATACGCAACATACTAATAAATTGGCAGAAGTAGAACGAATCTAAGAATCAAACTCAATTATTACACGTAGGTTCATATCAATAAAGTGAAGAACATTCCAACGAGTACACGCCGACACGTTGTATGTGGGGCATTCAAATGAGGTGAGTTGCTTCTCAAGAGCAACTTACAACTTATCAGTAGACTGATAACTGTTGACGAATGACGACGAAATAAACAAAATCCAATAAAAAACTTAACGAAACAAGACTAAAACTTATTAAAAAAGAAAAATATGTCCTTCTATGTATATCTCCCAGCACTATTTAAAAAATATATAAATGATATACATTTATATAATGTTTTACCTCTATCTAGATTCGTAAGCATACGTATATTTACAAATATAAATACAAAAATAAACTTTATTAACCATAGTCCTAAAACTGCCGTAGGCAGAAAGGGAAGCGGATACTTGCTTACTAAAAGCACGGTCTGTGAAACACAATCTATATCTATTATCTATATATATAATAAAACTGTAGAAAAGTTTTTTGTTGTCCGGCTTTAACGCAAAAACTACTGGACGGATTTTGATGAAACTTTTTTTGTTATATAGCTATTGGTCCTCGGCAACATATAGGCTATAATTTATTATGGAAATTTATGTCTGTCTGTCTGTTGAAAGATAAAATATATAAATAATATAACCTAGACACTTGAAATTCGGGACAGGGGTTCTTTTTATGATATAAGTGAGCAATTTAAAAGAATTTTTGAAATATTCGCCCGTTAAGGGGATCAGAATTGAGAAAAGTTTGTATGAAAATACGCCAATTTTTATGTTAACTTAATGATACTTATATTTATCCATCTGGTTTGATATAATAAAAAGGCTGTATCCCTACACTAAGAACATCATCCCCTAAGGGGATAAAATAGGGGTTAACATTTTTTTCTTAAGGCTGCCAAATTTAATGCAAGTTTATTTAAATAAGGTATTTGGTTTTGTAATTTAATAAAATAAGCGTCTAAGGAAAACCCTAAGAGGGAAAAATAGGAGTAGTAAAATAAAATGCATGCCGTTAATTGTAAATACAAACCCAATGAAACTTAGTTTATAGCTATGCGGTTTGATATCTGACAGTTATCTGGAGGGGTACGAGTGGTTTCTTTTGGAAGGGGAACTCTTAAAATTTTGTTCTCTTCAAAGGTCAGTTATCAGATGCCATGGAATAGTGAGGAAGTCGCGTTTGCCGCACAGGCCTACTTATCCAACGGTGGGTCACAACCCAACGCGCCTTCCGAAACCATTTTAATCTCGCGACCTCGGCCCATGTTCCAGACCAAAAGTCAATTGTTTGTATGGTCATCAATTTTTGTGAAACGGGAACTGTCGTGGAAGACCCAGGCAGGCATACGGCCCGTCAGAGCGGTAGAAAATGGCGACGTAGTGAAACAGTCCAATCACCACAGCGCTCTGCTCGCAATCATGCGTAGGTCCTTGGTTTGTCGGGTTCTGTGTAGCAAATTCTTTACGAAGACCGTAATTTCCGTCCCTTTGAGTTTTTTTTGCGATATTCTTAGGCCATGATGTTTTCATGAAAACAAGCCGACGGGGTACTTCATCTCTCTCAGAAGCGATATGGAGTGGCCGCCTCGATCACCAGATTTCAACCCGTGCAACTTCTTTTTGTAGGGTTATCTGAATTCAGGGTCTTTAAAAACCGTTCAAGGACTCTTGACTTTCAGGTAGTCAACATTCGCGAGAAAGTGTCCAAAATACCATCTAACATATTAAAGCGGGTAATGCAAAACACGCGAAATCGGTTCGTTCAGTGTATTGACAGTGGTGACGTTTGTTTGACAGTCCGCTTACTTTAAAGAAATCTTATCAATTAGATGCAATGCAACATCTTATTAAATGCTTTTAGAAAATCCCTCAGAGAAATAATAATCCGAAAGTCTAATAATTCTAACTCCTAATCTTTGTACATAGTATTATGCTATATTGTTAGTAGTAATATAATACTTTTCTGTTTATGAAAAATCAAACCCAAGCATAATAAATGGCAGAAAGTTCGCATGGAAGTCCAGCAATTTTTAAGTTAGACACAAGAACTTAAGTGGTTGTATTTCGTGTTGTCACAAATAGCCCAATCTCAGCATTCTATGAATAGATGACGTGGTACAAACTTTATGAATGGGAGTTCGTGAAATCTTTGATAAATCCTATAAGACAAAACATTTCTTAAAGATTGACATATTTATCCTATGTTTAGCCACTGCACAAACTTAATGAACCATGCATTTGACCATTTCACATGGGGAAATAACGATTAAGGAGTAAATTAAATAAAACTTCCAATTCCGCCAATGTTAAAGTAAACAATATGGAAATTGGTATTTGTCTCTTTGTAGTAAAAGTGATGAAATACGTATTCATCCTTTTTTTGAAAACCAACTATTAAGGAAAATAATTTTATAAATAAGACCCTATATTCGATTCGACCCTATATCGATAGACTAGACAAGGAAGACTTTTTTGAAACTTTACCTTAAACGGGTTGAAATCAGGGTATCAGCGTGGGGCTTCAAGGGTTGAAATTGCAGATTTAATTTGCGGTCCAGGAGAGGGAGATAGCATTTAATCGCCCGATGCGCAGCCGGAGAATACGTCTCCTAAGGAAGGTTGCCGCTCCTTCTCTGAGTTCGGACGCGTTTTTGGCAACTCACACGAACAAAGCCTAGGCGTTGATTACAGAGTCTCTTACCACAGCGTTTTTTGATAAGTATACTTCCAGAACGCACACGTGTCCTAAGCCGCGTCACATAGCTTACAAAGAAAAGTTCCTATTTTTATTCACGGTTACCCTGGTTAACTGTCTGTGACAGAAGGAAAATCATGCCAGATATGTTCACAATAAATTCAAAAAAATGGTTAAAATTTTGTAGAGCAATTTCACATTTTTGGAGTTAGCATAAAATTTAGGCTTCCTATTACAAAAAAAAAAAAAATATTGTTCGGAAACTTAGACTTCGTACATGTAAATTTATTGGTTAAAACATTCTGCACTGCTGGACATAGGCCTACCCTGAACTATGTCGGACGGTGGATTTTAAGTCTACTGCATGGATAAATATTGTTATAGTCCACGCGGACGAAATCGCGGGTACTGATTGTGTTAGATATAAGTTTGGATACAATAAATAAATAAATAAATAATATAGAGGAAAAACACGCATATCTTTAGATTTTCGGTTTTAGGCGGAACGAAGTTCGCCGGGTCAACTAGTATATAATAAAACTGTAGAAAAGTTTTTTGTTGTCCGGCTTTAACGCGAAAACTACTGGACGGATTTTGATGAAACTTTTTTTGTTATATAGCTATTAGTTCTCGGCAACATATAGGCTATAATTTATTATAGAAATGTATGTCTGTCTGTCTGTTGATAGATAAAATATATAAATAATATAACCTAGACACTTGAAATTTGGTACAGGGGTTCTTTTTATGATGTAAGTGAGCAACTTAAAAGAATTTTTGGAATATTCGCCCGATAAAGGGATCAGAATTGAGAAAAGTTATGAAAATACGCCAACTCTTATATTAACTTAATGATACTTAGTATTTATCTATCTGGTTTGATATAATAAAAAGGCTTTATCCCTACACTAAGAACATCATCCCCTAAGGGGATAAAATAGGGGTTAACATTTTTTTCTTAAGGCCGCCAAATTTAATGCGAGTTTAATTAAATAATGTATTTGGTTTTGTAATTTAATAAAATAAGCGTCTAAGGAAAACCCTAAGGGGGAAAAATAAGAGTAGTAAAATAAAATGCATGCCGTTAATTGTAAATACAAACTCAATGAAACTTAGTATATAGCTATGCGGTTTGATATTTGACAGTTATCTGGAGGGGTACGGTGGTTTCTTTTGGAAGGAGACCTCTTAAAATTTTGTTCTCTTCAAAGGTCAGTTTCAGATGCCATGGAATAGTGAGGAAGTCGCGTTTGCCGTGAAACATTCCAATCACCGCAGCGCTCTGCTCGCAATCATGCGTAGGTCCTTGCTTTGTCGGGTTCTATGTGGCAAATTCTTCACGAAGACCGTAATTTCCGTCCCTATAAGTTTTTTTTTTTGCGACATTCTTAGTTAAGGTTATCAGGCCATGGTGTTTTGATGAAAACAAGCCGACGGGGTGCTTCATCTCTCTCAGAAGCGATATGAAGTGGCCGCTTCGATCACCAGATTTGAACCAGTGCAACTTCTTTATGTAGGGTTATCTGAATTCCCGGGTTTTTTACAACCGTTCAAGGACTCTTGATGACCTGAAAGTCAACATTCGCGAGAAAGTGTCCAAAATATCGTTTAACATATAAGAGCGGGTAATTAGATGCCTTTAGAAAATCCCTCAGAGGAATAATAATCCGAAAGTCTAATAATTCTAACTACTAATCTTTGTACATAGTATTAGGCTATATTGTTAGTAGTAATATAATACTTTTCTGTTTATGGAAAATCAAACCCAAGCATAATAAATGGCAGAAAGTTCGCATGGAGTCCAGCAATTTTAAAGTAAGACTCAAGAACTCAAGTGGTTGTATTTTGTGTTGTCACAAACAGCCCAATCTCAGCATTCTATGAGTAGATGACGTGGTATAAACTTTATTAATGGGCGTTGATGAAATCTTTTATAAATCCTATAAGACAAAACATTTTTTAAAGATTGACATATTTATCCTATGTTTAGCCACTGCTCAAACTTAATGAACCATGCATTTCACCATTTCACATGGGGAAATAACGATTAAGGAGTAAATTAAATAAAACTTCCAATTCCGCCAATGTTAAAGTAAACAATATAGAAATTGGTATTTTTCCCTTTGTAGTAAAAGTGATAAAATACGTATTCATCCTTTTTTTTTTGAAAACCAACTATTAAGGAAAATAATTTTATAAATATGACCCTATATTCGATTCGACCCTATATCGATGGACTAGACAAGGAAGACTTTTTGAAACTTTACCTTAAACGGGTTGAAATCAGGCTATCAGCTTGGGGCTTCAGGGGTTGAAATGGCTGATTGAATTTGCGGGGCAGGAGAGGGAGATAGCAACTAATCGCCCGATGCGCAGCCGGAGAGTACGTCACCCAAGGAAGGTTGCTCCTCCTCCTCTGAGTTCAGACACGTTTTTGGCAACTCACACGAACAAAACCTAGACGTTGGTTACAGAGTCTCTTACCACAGCGTTTTTTGATAAGTATACTTCCAGAACGCACACATTTCATAAAAAGTACAGGAACTCTAGCGATATCTCAAAGAAAATCTCCTTAAAAGGGGTCCAACGTCAGCCAGACTGGTAGAATGCATAATCGTGTCCTAAGCCTCGCCACATAGCTTACAAAGAAAAGTTCCTATTTTTATCCGTGATTAACCTGCCTAGGTTAACTGTCTGTGTCAGAAGGAAGATCATGCCAGATATGTTCATATTGTGAACATATAATTCAAAAAAATGGTTAAAATTTTGTAGAGCAATTTCACATTTTTGGAGTTAGCATAAAATTTAGGCTTCCTATTAGAAATAAAAAATAATATTGTTGTTTGGAAACTTAGACTTCGTGCATGTAAATTTATTGATTAAAACATTCTGCACTGCTGGACATAGGCCTACCCTGAACTATGTCGGACAGTGGATTTTAAGTCTACTGGATGGATAAATATTGTGAAAGTTAGGTATAAGTTTGGATACAATAAATAAATAAATAATACAGAGAAGAAACACGCATAACTTAGATTTTCGGGTTTTAGGCGGAACGAAGTTCGCCGGGTCAACTAGTAACAAATAAAAAACTACAATATATATGGGTGCCGAATCAAAAGAAATGAAGTCACATGTTTATTTACGACTGACATAAAGACTTATTATTTTACTGGATAAATTTGGTGATGTTAAAATTGTTCGAAAAGATTTGATCACATTGTGATAGGATAAGTGGAAAGTTAGTCATGAGTGTTACAGAAAAAGACTTTATTGGGTGATATAACTCGATGTAAGACCATTAAACACTTAGTTCGAAAACTCTCTATCAAGTAGATGGTGAAATGCTTGTTGAACTTTTAGTTTTATTTTAGAAGCAGATACTGGTAAACAAACGTAGTTTTTAAACTCATACGTCATCTTTTACCAAACAATCATTGTTAAAGATCTGCCGAGAAGGTGCTAAACTAGTGAAATAAATACTCACAAAAAATATCACGAGTAATTGAACCAAAAGTATGAATTACCTGTGCAGCTACTAAAGAAACGAAAACAGGAGAATTCTCCAATTTTACTAAAATACAAGCAAGAAACAGATAAGCTATAATAAATTAAAACCAGCATACCATTTACTCAGATGTCGTCTCTCTGAGTCCTCATCAAGTAATACAAAATTGTGGTTATTTCTGATTAAAAACACTTTAACCAGACAACTGCCAATTTCAAGAATGATCAATTTACCTAAATATGAAATTTAAATCCTGGGGAAATTCCCGCGGCGTGATATTTGGAAGACGTTTCTGCGAAATTAGTTGAGCGCTAATTAATTTGCACCGGATTGAAGTTAAATTAATAAATTGTTAGAGACGAGGACGGCCGGTTAATTAGCGTGACGGGCGGGTGGCGGCGGAGACGCCGGGATTATCTTACACGAACATTTTCTCATATAATTCACAAGATGCTAGAATGAATGCTCGACTACGGAAGTACTGCTACAATTATTTCTGCAACAAAGCAGTCTTGCTTTTCCGTCTTAAGGTTAGGATAAATGCATGACTACATTTGCGATGTTAGTTACCTTCTTGCTAGCAAACTGCTGCTTTAAGGGAGAAATGTGTACTACGAGTACAATAGTTTGTTATTTCACAGACGGGTGGTTTGAATTTTTCTTGAGGCATAAAATAAAGAATCAAAAATATATTAAGACTAAAACATAGTATGAAGAAATGACTAGAATATCAAATTGAGCTAGTTATGCAAGAGCAGCTCTCGATCGGGAGGTCCGAGGTTCAAACCCAGGTATGCACCACTGATTCATGTGCGTATTATAAATTAATTATCACTGGTTTTTGGTGAAGGAAAACATCGAGAAAAAACCTACACAACCGAGAGTTCTTTAAAAAAAAGTTCTCGGAAGTGTGTGTACTCCACCAATTCAGACTTGGCCAGCGCGGTGTACTATAGTCTAAACTCTCTCAGACTGAGAAAATACCCGTGCCCAGCTGTGGAACAATAATGGGTTGACG
The DNA here is from genome assembly GCA_949699795.1 of Spicauda simplicius. Taxonomy (NCBI): domain Eukaryota; kingdom Metazoa; phylum Arthropoda; class Insecta; order Lepidoptera; family Hesperiidae; genus Spicauda; species Spicauda simplicius. Next base: position 121,959 of record OX453071.1, on the reverse strand, counting down.
AAGATAGCATTAAATAATCATCAACATCATCATCAACCACAGCTGTTCTACAATCATTACTAAGGTTTTCATGTTTTATATCTTATAGTGTGCTTTACGTATTCAGTTTAGTTTTTAAAACGATTTCTCCAAATAATATTTAAATGCTTATAATAATTTGTATGTAAACATCTGCTAATGACTCAATACCAATAAATTCAATGAAGGCCAGTAATTTATCCGTCTCAAACCACTTACGTAGTATGTGCCAATCCTCAATTTTGGTCATATTTGCAATCACGTTCTGACGTCATAATGTCTTCTACATACAACCCGAACTTAATTAGTTAGCGGCGCCAGCTTACGTCATCAACTAGACGACATTGATTCTTAATCCTTTCAATAGTTACCTTTAGGTCACTCCTAACACGTGACAAACGTAATAAATGAACAGCATTAAAAGGTTATCAGAAATTTTCAGTTAAATTGTAACAATCGTTGAAGTTAAATTGCTAAAGATAGAGATATTATTGAGAAATCCGACGTGAAACATACCAAAGATAGACTGTGGATAAAATAACAAATGAAAATTGAGTAAAAATTACTGGTAGACTAAAATAACATAGGCCATCTACATTGATTCTTAATCTTTTCAAGTTACCTTAAGGCTACTCTTACTACGTGACCGACGTTCTAAATAAGAACATTAAATAGTTTCTATAAAAGTTACCTTCATGTTTTCATTGCGTAAAAGTATATTTGATAAAAAGTAATAATTGTTTACAATTTCGGAGGCGCTTACAAATTGTGAGGTACAATATTGTTTTTACACTACCATCGGTTCGAAACACGGCCTCCATCTGAAGTTCATAATATCCTTCGCTTAATCCTTACAACCGACATAAGCAAGAGGTTCACAATACTCGAGTACTATTAAGATCCTATCACCAAACACGATGTCACATAAACATCTCCCGACGAGGCGACGAGGGGCGCGACGACGGCAGGAGGAGAAAGCGATCTATCATTCACGTTGTAATACCGTTGAGTGCAATACGGTAATACGGCACTCTGTAGACTGTGAGGACGTCATTACATTCAGGGCAAGGGGGAGATAATCTAATATCACTAATGAATATTATATGAATTTTGTCACCCATTCTCCAGCACAGCTTCGAATATATGGAAAACTTTTCTTTTGCGCATATTTATATTTGATGACCCGCGTGGCGCAGTGGTTACCATATCGGTCTGACGCGCAATGGGTCCCGGGTTCGATCCCGGCCACACAGGTATCTGAATGATGAGTTTAGATTCCTGTGCTGGGTCTGGGTGTTTGTGTATTCGTCTTGTGTGTGTCCATGGTACCCACGACACAGGAGAAAATCCTACTGTAGGGCTATGAGTGTAGAAAGCGTGTAGAAAGCGTGTATATTCCTTTTATCCAATCGTGTCTGCAAGAGAGTATGAAATCTATCAAACCACTTGGAAAGCATGACACTCTGTAACTAAAATATTTCAAGTTCTAACTAACATTGAATCAATAATAGGTCCATTATGATTATAAACGGAAGCTAGGGGAGGTGGGGACAGGAAGGCAATCCACGACTCAGCGTACAACGTTGTGTCAACAGGTGCTGAACATTTTGTTCGCGGAATATTTGAAGCCTCATTTCGGAACAATATTTCCCATCGACTGCCCGTGACACCGTGTTAATTGCTCGCTACTTCATTATGCCATATTTGAATTACGAACCGTATTTAAGTTAAAAAAATAAACATATTTTTAGTCTAAAATATCTTTATTTGGTTTGATTAATATATATTTATAACACGAGTATTTTAACCTTGGCCCGAGACTTGGTCCGCGTAAATCACTACGTAGTATAAAACACAGTTGCTTTCCGTTGTCTGTCCTATTATATTATTATATTAATTAAGTTTTAGGAAAGCTATCGAACTTCAAACTAAAAAAGTGTTGATTGAATAGAATATTATTATTTCTATTTCAATTTTTTTTTTCCGCCATTATTATCTTAAATCAATTTTTACCAGTAACAGAATTAACCTCCATTAAATTATCTATAAAATTGGGCGCAAATGAAGTAGATTACGTGTAAATAGTTAAATAGAGGTTAAACGGATTTTACGGTAATAAAACAATCTTGCTTCGCATTATGAGTCGTGCAATTGATTAAAATCTGCATGAGGTCTACACCGCTCCTACTAATGCTCGACTAATGCTACCGGCGCTGCGCCCTCTGGCGTATCATTAGCGGACACTGTGATTACGTTCTTCATTTCCATTCAATTGAACAGCCGCTAACGAGATCAAATCAGGGTGCGCTAAACAGATGGATGTGACGCAATTTGCATTAATATAATCCGTTCAGTGTATGCTGTGAAGCGTTTGTATTCGCATAAATGAATAGTAAAATCACATTATTGGTTGGCAGTACAAACAAATATATGGTTAGTTAAGCGGCAGAATGGCATAATTTCTGGTTTTTCCAAAATAAATAATATTAATTCATAATTTGTATTATGTATGATGAAATAATCTTTATAGCAGAATTTACACATAATTATTATTACCAAAGAGGTTTCTCATATGGGTTCCAGCGTGCGGGCTGTATATCTCCATGGAAACCTTCCAAATGAGCGAAACTGAGAACGTATAAAATATGTGAAGCATATATAGTAAAAAAAAATTCTCTCTTTGTAATACGCCAATGTCAGCAAATTGCTTAGAGAAACTTTGTTACCTTACATAGCAACAAAACAGGTAAATAATCGAAAGTTACAGCAGACCTCCCCAATACCCTTGTCAATACATACTTCACGCAATTTTGTACGTTCATTCAACGTAATCTGACATAGGGTCAGTAATCTTACTCGTGTTCAAGCAATATGTGAGTATATGTAAGTAGTATAACGGTTAACTATCGAGAACTTCTTAAAAATGTATCTATATTACAAGTAAAAAATTATATTACATACATATTCCTTCAAGAAAATCATTAAATTTAAGTAAACTATTAAAATTTAAATAAGTAAACTAAATTTTAAGTTTAATAATAAGGAATAAAAATACCAGATATGTATCTACATTCTCTGTTCTTTTTTTGTTTCTCATAGTATAAATGTAGCACACTAAACTTGTAGTCCCTTGGATTGTTAAACGTAGATGTACATGGCTGCTACCGCAAATGAACAGAATGAATTAATTGTTATAGACTGATTTGAGGGCTGAGTGCAGGCTACAGATACAAAAATATCGACACGACGCACACGACACAGACGGTTGTGGAGAGAGTCTCATCGCGCCTTTCAGATTTGAACACTGCTGTTATTAAGCAAATTTGGCGGTGGTGCTGAGGAGTCGAACCTTTTGTTTTTTGTTCTCGCAGGGGAAACCTTCAAAAAGTACCAGGCAAGGTTGGGTGGGATTCTTGCCGCACTAAAACCACGGTTCCGTCCGCCAGGATTTTCAACGGAATGCTACTAGAGTCGTCTGAACGCGTTGCCCCATCCCACTCCTCCCAGGTGAGCGGCTGGGCCCATTGCATCGTTTGGTCTTTAAGACGGTATGCGACCTCACGTAGAGCTGTTCTTCTCTGGTCACCTGGCTGGACGGTTCGAGTTTCCGAACTTTTGCCGTCCACAATCCCGTAGCCCCCTTTTAATCGCCTCTTACGACAAATTCTGATCCCGGAACTACAGGGACAGAGGAGTCGAACTTGGTTCGATCGAAATGGGTTTTGGCATCCTCAAAGCTACTCATATTTATTTTCCTTTAGGTTTACGAACAGCAGGTACGAAGTATTGTTGCGTAAAACGCAAAGGGTTTCTACGGCTGTTAATATAAGTAATCCGAATACCACAAAGTAGCGGCTTGTTCTCGGCAGGTTTTACGGCACTCGCGTTGAGGAGATTGAACAAAAACACGGCGCTCGCTCGTAAATCACTGCTCCGCACGTAACGTATATTGATTAGTGCCGTAACTATATATTATATAAATTAACATTTGTAATTTATATTTCCTAATTATGTGCGGATTATAAATAAAAAAATAATTGTTAATTACCTTTCCGCAGCGAAAATCAAGATATCTGAGTATTTTAAGAAGTTCTCTAAGTCCGTATTTTATCAGCCCGTCCTTTATCAGCGTAATAATCCCGTAATTTGTTAAATTCTTTTTTTTTTTTATATCATAATACTTAATATGCGTTCTCGTTCTCATTCTCATCTCATTGCCAGTTATCGCTAACGTGGTCAACGATATGGATGGTTTAAAAATAACTAACTCGGCTAGATAATGAGCTCGTATAGTCAGATTAGTGATCAGTTGCGTGAATTAATGCACATGGTAAAGTATCCAGCAGATTTCACCTGTTTGCGTCAAATTATCAGCAGTAGAATATTAACAAAGCTGCAAAGAAATGATTTCTGAAGGAATAAGCTTATATGTATAGATTTAACTAAATAAATAAGAACCTGCGTCAAAGTTTGATACAATTTTCTCAAAAAACACAACTCGTAACATTAGGTTAGCGCTTCGAACTTACCACTCGGGAGCTCGATTCCCGTAATTAGTTAATACCACTCAAAGTCTCAATGGCAAAGTTTGAAACCCGCCTCAAGGATCGGCAGCAAACATCGTAACAACTCGAAAGCAGCGTATTCACAACTTTGCGCCACTTATATATAAGTAACATGTTAAAGAATTGTATACGCCCACTTAAAGGTCATACTTTTAATGAGTACGTGTTGCCTGATATTGGATTATATTTCCATTTTATACCGTTCCATACAGAATAAAAAGCCAATATTCATTCTCCAAGTTTGTCCGACCTACTTATGAAGGGATATATTTTGAACGATAATAAGTAGCCGGCTTAAAGTTTCAGAGTATTGTATCTTATACGAACTAAAATGAGACAAAAACACACTACAAATAATTGTGTTTAGTATAAAACCAGTTTTAGATATATAGGTAAAAATTTTCATTAAGTAACTTGCCAGAAATATTGATTCTGAGATTGAATCATCATCGTCAACCAATTATTGTCCCACTGTTGGGTACGGGTCTTCTCTCGGAATGAGAGATTTTTTGGGCCATTGTCCACCGCGCTGGCTAAGTGCGGATTGGTGGACTTCACACACCTCCGAGAACTTTTTTAAAGCACTCTCGGGTGTGTAGGTTTCCTCGCGATGTTTTCCTTCACCAAAAAGCATAAATCAGTGATGCGTGCCTGGGTTTGAACCTGGGTTTGGACCTCCCGATTAAGAGTGCAAGTTTCAACCATTAGGCTATCACTGCTCTGGAGATTGAATGTGTATAACAGTAATATTACTATAAATACGATAGAAATAAGTGTAAGGGTAGTACCTCCCTAATCGAATCATACTCGCTATACCACCTGGCAACCAGCTATATATTCTTGTCACTAAGTGAATGGTGGACCATAGCTAATATTCCTTACGATTTCTAATGCCTGAGGACCAAGTTGTTACGCTGTTTTCAAACATCGGTGTTGACCTCCTGATATATTGAAACACCGTCCATGTTTCAATAACTTCGATCGATGCGCGCAACCTTACACACACATGCGTCCATTTATATTCCCGTTGGCGACACGAAGTCGTGCAAATCGATCTGTCATTAGCTGTTTTCATATGCAGATTTCCCGCGGGACGGACGTAGTATTACATTTTTATTGAAAAATTGTGAATACGAGTGTAGTGAAATATCGGAATGAATACATCGCGAGGCGACGTGTCCGGGGATTTTGATTGATTATTATATGGACAGTCAGATTACCATATCTTATATGAAGTATTTTGAAATTGTAAGAGCAAATGTCCATGTAATTCACCTAAACATATTTCCTCGCTAGGCATGGTTCTGAAATGAATTTCATCAGGATTGTATATGTTGGAGGCTTGGCGAAAGTTCATTTGACTTCACACATCACACTCTTCAACTCGGTGTAAAATAATACATAATAATGTTGTTATAAGGTGCCAATATAGATTTAAATTTAATCATCATTGACTATGTAGACGATGTCTACAAAGTCAATGACGCCATCCACTGAATTTATGCTTATGTTAATGAAAATATAATCATATACATTACCGTAGACTTCAAATTCACTGTTCGACATAATTCAGGGGAGGCCTGTGCCCAGCTGTGCAGAATTTTATAACCCATTTTGATTCGTAGCAGTGCAGAATGTTATTCCGATAAATAATATCATATTTTTCCTTATCGGAAGCATAAATTGTATGCTTCTATCTTAAAAAAAAATTGTAGCACAGAATTTCAAACCTATTCTTTTAACTTATTGTGAAGATACCTGGCATGAATTTCCTTCTGTCACAGGCACTTAACCCAGACAGGAGTCTGTTAACCATGGTGAAATGTAAGAACTTTAGTCTGTGAGATATATGGTGAGGGGTAGGACACGATTTCGCGTTGTACTGTGGTCTGGCTGGCGTAGAGGAATATGATGGTCGCGCTATGTGAAAGTGTGCCGGCAACCTCACCCTTCTATCGAAACGCAAGAAATGCTTTACGCTAGAAATAGGTGTGGCGGTGGTACTTCCCCGGCCGAACACTACACTGGTTCTACCACCTTGAAAAAATAGTCCCAATACCAAAGATCGTACACTCGTACCCGCGCCAGTCAAACAATAGTTCAGGAGAGTGTGTTGATACAATCGTTTGTACTTCCGAGGTTGCGAGGCATGTTGTTTAACGCCGCGCGTCTTCACACAACTTGTCCCATTACCGACGCGTGACGCCGCCGCTTTGCACTTCAGCGGGTACTTTGGAAAATTAAATAGGTTAAACTACGCCACACGTGTGCTTAGCTTGATGAACACTCCCGCTTTACATCTACTTTACATTATTTTAACTGTCTGTGACAGACGCGTTATATTTGTTGAGTACGAGTGTGCACGTATATACAGTTTTATGTCACTGATTATACCTTAAGCTACTTGGTGAATTTAACCACATATGAAAGTTAACAAAGAAGCTTTTTAAAAAATGTTAAATTGTCTACGCTATCGTATTGGATGTTACCTGTAAAGATAGGCGTAAGTCTGTATAAATAAATAAATAATAAATGAGGGTTCGTAAGATAAGTCTTCGTAGTACAAATGACACTAGGTTCATTAAAATATCGGTCTAATTTTTAAAGTAGCAATTAATTTTCTGTTGGAATAATTACGCTATATACTTTTTATTGTTTACGCATATGAATTGTACAAATAATTAATTGTTTTCTTTTGATTTCAATCAGACATACGTAATGTGAAGGTGTTTAACGCAATATTTTTACCATTTCATTTAATTTACCAAATTAATAAGGTATGAATGTTTAAGTCATATAATATTAGCATTTAAACAACGCAGTCGCATCAACCCATTATTGGCCCACTGCTGGGCACGGGTCTTCACCCAGAATGAGAGAGTTTAGGCCATAGTCCACCGCGCTGGCCAAGTGCGAATTGGTGGACTTCACACACCTCCGAGAACTTTTTTTTTTTTTTAAGAACTCTCGGGTGTGTAGGTTTCCTCACGATGTTTTCCTTCACCGAAAAGCAGTGATAATTAATTTCTAATACGCACATAAATCATTGGTGCGTGCCTGGGTTTGAACCTCGGACCTCCCGATCGAGAGGGCAAGTTTCAACCATTAGGCTATCACTGCTATCACGGCATTTAAACAACATAAACTGGATGTATGTATTACCCAATATACGAGTATGTTATAATAGTATTTCCTTTATGAAAAAAAATTCAAATCATTCCGACTCTGCAATATTTTATGTTCATGCTTTTATAGGCTATGAAGTCACTCACCCGCCATACATTCCACTCGTATTTTTTTTTGACTGAGTACGAAATCACATGAATTTTATACATACAACACAATATAATACAAAGAACAGTATCTTTGTATGTACTTTCCTCATGGAAGTTACTACGAGTTTGCTACGCGCGCTTTACCGTAGCGCTACGCAGAGCTACGTCGCATCCGCGCTACGAACAATGTGGTACGTCAGATATGGATGTAGCACGCTCTTTTATCTTTTTGAAACGAATGTCTTTTTAATTACGTAAAACGAGCAATTCTTGTATGTGTATATATATATCAACGACCTCGGAAACAAAACAAATTGCTCGGTTGGTAAATCGAGCACCTTAAAACGCTTCTTGAGTTTGATTCGGTGTTCAAACCTCGTTCAATATGTTTTTTCTCTTTTTTTTGAGTTCTACTTTGTTAGTATTTTTTTATATTTTCTATTTTTTGTTCTTTTTAGTTTTCTTTTTTATTTCGGTAAGATCAAAATATATTATTTATATTTTATCAGTAGGTAATTTTGCATAGTCATAAGAAAATATAATTACAAAAAAAACATGATGTACTAAACAAAAATACCTAGCGAAGGTCGGTCATCCAGGTACTTTTCTACTTATATATAATTATCATAAATGAATGACATTAGCAATATTATTTTATACGCAATATCTAGGTCGTATGCACAAATTTCTTAACACAAAAAAAAATATATGACAGAAATATATTTTCAAACATAACAATGCAAATGCAAAAATCCTCAATTTTTTTTACCTACAGCCATAAAGTTCAATTCTTTGTTTATTTGGGATAATTATTGTAAAATAATGGCCACATAAATAAGTTTCACAATAATACTTGATTTATTACCTACAATACATTTTACTGAATAAAGGACCGACAAATAATTTAAAAGCGAACAACGAGTAAAATGGACCGAAGTTCAATGAAAAGTTAAATGTACGAAAATCACAGAGCGATAAACGGCAACTATTTACAACTAAAAACATGAAAAGCTATGGCATAACAGATGGGACGGAGAGTAAACAATGACAATTATGTAAATGGAAGTCCGCGAGCGCCGCGCGCCTGCACGCGGGCAGCCGCGCCCGCGCGCGGAGTTTCCTTACAAAGCTTATTTACAATGCAAATCTCGAAATTTACAAAAAAATGCGAATGCGAATATGTAAAAACATGCGAATATCCGGTACTTCAATACATACTACATACGAACACAAATTTACCTTCTCAATTATGGCTCATGTAACATACTTATTTAAACGTACTAGTCACCCGTCGCATCGGTCGAAATTCGACCGTAATTAAAATTGTAAAGACTCGTCGATTTTATTTTACACTTATACACGAAAATTAAACGGTTTAACCAAAATTTACTTAAATAATTGGAGATATGTGTAAAATTGAGAATAACTGAAAGTGAACTCTATAACAGAAGGCACGTCGCATATGAAGAAGCGTCCCACAATGAGGACTCGCTGATTGTTGCCGCGTCGTCTGCGGAGCGACGGCCGCGCCATTACGCCGCGCGGCGCCTTCCGACACTCACACGCTGTTGGAACTGAAAAACATTAGGCTTGTTACATACGCTAATATTCGGCGCTGCTAAATTTATTATATCATGCTCATGCACAATGTTATAAAGTCAAATGCTCTAACGTAGAACAACATTGACCAATTTAAGAAATATCCAGACAGTTGATGTTGGAGATGAGCAGCATAAAATACGCATATATGGTGATGAAATTAATAAGTTTAAAATGTAACAACAGAATATCAGGGGTTATGGAAACCATACTTATATAAAATTGGCAAAATGAGAGTATTTTATATGACAAAGAAAAATTCTGTATATGACTAGCATACTTAGAATACGGACTTTATTTTATTTAATATTTTTCTTAGTATATACAAAACATTAATAGAAACTTAAAATTATAAATAAAATAAACCATCTAAAATGGCCGTGTGAGGCATGGTTCCCTAAACACTGGCGGAATTACCTTGCTGTACCGCGAGACTCAAACGTTGTGCAAAGTAGCCGCCAGCTTTTTGGTCTCCGGAAGCTTCAACAAGTCTGGTCGTAATATCTGACATGATTTTTTTCATGTCAGATTACCATGGACCCATGGTTTCTACTGCAAGCACCGCAAACATATAATTGTCTAACAGATTACTGTATTTGCGGCGCTTCAAAACCATGCCGCATAATTAGAATCGAAATATAATTACATGAAGAAAATAATTGTGTAAATAATTAATCTTTGTGTAAAGCCCTAACTACGAAATCCACCCACGTACAAGCAGAGTACATTTAATGAGCGTGCGTTAATTACGGCGCGGATACAATAAGCTGAACCCGCGTAAGCGCCGCGAGCTGCCGCCGCCTACAACTTCCTGTGACTTCCATCGTGCCACGAAGTATATTATACTTCTTTGAGCAATGAAGAACAGTAGAGATTCTGCTCTAAATATAAGCCACGTTCAATTGTCTATTGTGTCTATTGAGGCAATAGTTTGTTGACTTAACATGTTTGTTCAAATGTTTGGTTTACCCCGAGGGATTTGTGGATTGATTCACATTATAACTCGGAACCCGCAACGATATAAGGATCATATATATTTTCAGTGATTCAGCATTTGCTTATACAAAATTATATTAAAATGTTTCAGTTAAATTTTCTAAAAATTACATTAGTGGCCTTTTCCAATATTATAACAGCATTTTACTGTTACCTAAATTATGTGTTATCAAAATATTATCCCGTGACAAGTGACACGGTGCACTGCGCGACCGAACGCGATCATGCGACGTATTAAGTGGTCACCGCACGCTATGCGCTAATATTTAATTCCTCATATTCAAAACATTACACGCCATACAGCAGGCGTAAGTTTTACAAGTTTTAAAAAGAAAAATATTTTATCCTCGTATCTACACTAATCTTTACAGATAATCGCTCACCCACGGCTACGGGCTAAGCGACGGACGACACAAGATGTACGGTTAAATTAAGTGATTTAAACGAATCTTAGACATTATTCTATGTGCATTTTCCGCCTAAAATCGTCAAAATATTTTGATTTTACGAATTGTTGTTCAGTCAATTTATATTTTGTTACATTCATGCCATATACTTTCTAACACACGGCAAGATAATAGAAGGCATACGGTTGGACCGGAGAGGTACCAACGACACATCTATTTCTAGCGAAGAGCATTTCTTGCGTTTCGATGGAGGGTGTAGCTACTTTAAATTATGAACTTATACTTTCTAAAAAGTAAAGTATAAGTTATTTATTCTTTATATATAAGGACTGCCTAGTTGTCGATGGAGGTATACATATAGGTAGGTGGTGGTACTTCTAAGGAGTCTAATGATAATTTATCTAAAGTATATACGTAAATGACCGATGTATAACTAGATAGAAACATTTTAAATGTATAAAAATAATTTAATTGCGACCGGTTTGTTAAGCTCTTCTCGAAAATAACAACAAATCAGTTATCAATGACAACACTTGTTGAGAGTTTCTGAGAACTCTCTATGAATTTTCTTACAGATGTCCATTCCGTAGGCGACTGTGATCACTTACCCTCAGATGAACATGCTCGTTTGCTACGTCGATGTAAAAAAGAACATTCTTATTGGAGTTCCTTGCTCGCTTGTCGCTCGGACAATCTGCTGTCACATCCTCGTAACATGTTTCATACATTTTTATACATTTGTTCTTTAAGTTTGTCGCCCGCTCGTAGAGAATGTTAACCATTGTAATAAAATCATTCTTTTAGAAATGAATAGAAAGGCGAACACAAAGAAAAATGGAAAGACAAGCATCTTAATTTTGTGTGTGTTCATAAAAATTATTTACTCTAATTTTTTTTTTTATCCGACAGAAGTAGCAAACGAATATACAGTTCAACTGATGGTAAGTGGCTCCTGCCACCCACGGATATCTATAATCAACTACATACTGAACATGGGTTTCATCTGTAGTCAATCACAGATGCGTTGCTACTCCCGAGGACTATGATGGTCGCCTCGTGAAAGTAGCCGACAACCACACCCTTCTATCCAAACACAAGAAATGTTTCACGTTAGAAATAGGTGTGGCAATGGTGCTTCCCCGGTCGAACTACACTGGTTCTACCACCTTGAAAATAGAGTTATAATTGCACGCTTATAAATTTATAGACTACTAGCTGTACCCGCGGCTACGCCCGCGTGCAAATCAATGTATCGCAAAGTTTTTCCCGCGCAAATCTCCACTCAGTGGGAATTCTACGATGAAAGTAGTCTACATGTTGTTCCATAACATTTTCTATAATAAAAAAACCCGTAAAAATCGGTTTAGCCGGTCAAGGATTACCCGGACAAACACAGAGTGAAAAAACGAATTTTAAGTGTGTATTTGTGGGTAGGTGCATATTGTTATGTAAAATGTTATGAAAATAAGACGAATCAGAATATCGTAAACCTCTTTTTTGAACCAATTTACAGTCTTAGTGGTCACATTAACAATATCGGAATACATCTTTTCAAACAACGCCTCCACATTTAAACCAATGCGCATCGATTATAAAGATGGATTTTAACTTTTATGAATTGAAAAATACTATTTTAAGTAATTTTGGTCCTATTAAATTTCTGAGTAAGATTACATAAAGGTGAACCTACTTTTAACATTAATTTGACAACCTTGACGACCCGCGTTGCAGAACAGCTACCACACCCGGTTCGATTCCCGGCCAGACAGGAATCTGAATAGATTCATGTTCTGGGTCCCAGACCCATATTTCTATATACGTCTTGTGTGTCCATGGTACCCACGACACAGGAAAAAATCTTAGTGTGGGGCTATTGTAGAAATTGAAATTGTAAAAATTTTCTATTTTATTGAGTGTAGAAAGCGTATTTTTATTAAAAAAAAAAGTTTGTGTGGAGGAGTACCGGGAGGCGGTTGAAGGAATCCAAAAATTTTGTTGGATAATGTCTTCGATCTCGATGGCTGTATCTACAGAATCTTCATCCCAAATAGTCAAATAACTGCATCTAACTAAAACTAAAAATCTAATGACAGTATCAATGATACGTAAACTAATTTTGGTTCTACTAACATTTAAGCGGCGCTCAGGTATGTTTATATTTTATCTTTATTAAGCCTTGTTTTTGGTTCATTACATTAAAATTTGAATTTATCGGCAAGGTAAATCCAAATTATTTTGTACTTTTACCTGACAGAGGTTAAACCTCTATTAATTTCATATAAACTTTGTGACACATTGATTCCCAGGCGGGCGAAAGCTTTGCATTTTCTGGTTATTAAAAAAATAATACTAAAATTAGTATTTATGAAAACTACAGATTATAATAATAATAATAATAATGTACATAAGACAACTGGATTCGAACCCCAGACCTCGCGTTTCTAATCCGCCCGACTTGGCACCACACGGCTATCACGATTATAATAACAGATGCGAAATTCATATACTTATGAATTAAGAACATCATCTATTTTGGCTTATTTTGACACACTTTGTTATTCTAAAATTAATTTAAAATATGTTGTTAATTAAATGCATGTTTTCTATAACATTATTTATAATGAACATAATTATCATAAATATAAAAAGAAACAATAATGTTGACTTCGCTCGTTTGTTATTAGAGCCAAGTGTTCATCAACCATGCTTCAAAATTCATAAATGCAATTATTTATCACAAAAGTTGCAAAAGCTTCTTTATAATAATAATTCATGATATAATTGTTATATCTTATTTAGATACTGATCGACTTATTAATGTTAGTATTTTGCTTAAAAGACTATCAATTGTATTTTGTCCATAATATTTATTTTCTCTAAAAATTTACGGGTGTGGTCAATAACTTATCTTTATTTATGCAACTAGCTGTACCCGCGGCTTTGCCCGCGTGCAAATCAACGTGTCACAAAGTTTTTCTCGCGCAAATCTCAACACCGTGGGAATTCTATGATAAAAAATAGTAACATTAATATCGGTTTGGCCGCTCAAGGATTACCTGGTCAAACACAGAGTGAAAAAACGAATTTAAAGTGTGTGTTTGTGGGTAGGAACGTATTGTTATGTATTTTTTTTTAAATTACATGAATTCTAATATTGTAAATCGCTTTTTTGAACCAATTTACATTCTTAGTGGTCTAATTCACAATATCGGGATACTTTTTTCAATCAACTCCTCCACATTTGAACCAAAACGTATCGATTATATAGATTGATTTGAACTTTTCCGAATTGGAAAACACTATTTGAAGTAATTTTGGCGGATTCAAATTTCTAAGTAAGATTATAGGTAAACCTATTTTTAATATTAATTTGTGTTCAGGAGTTCCAAAGGCATTAAGGAATTCAAAAATTGTTTTGGATAATGTACTGCTTCCCCCATCTCAATGACTGTGTCTACCGAATAGTAGATCTGTGACGTTGCTTTAAATTTTGAAAAAAAAAATCATTTATTTTATCGACACGTTCATTGGTGGGTGGGTATATAGCCGTCTTTTGGAACCAATTTATAGTGTTATTGGTTGTATTAACAATGTTGGGATATACTTTTTCAACCAACTCGTCCACATTTAAACGAAGACGTATCGATATAAAGATTGATTTTAACTTTTCCGGATATTTGTTATCCGGAAAAGTTACTACTATTACACTATTATCTACTTGAAGTAAATTATTAGAAAATTGGAATATCACTGAACAGCGTCTTAAATTCTAAGTTCATATTTTGTTTCATGTGGCCAAATATAAGATCTTTTAAGAGGTGCATCGGGCTAAATCCCGCATAGTTCTTTGTAAAGCAGAAGACATAATCAAAACACTTTTTCAATTCATACGAACAGGGCGCACCCGCTCGCAGGGCGCTGCCGCACCCTGCTCGCTTATTTTTTATGTTTTCTTTTATGTTCCAACCTAACCTAACCCATCCTGTTTAAAAAGCTACAGCTAAATCCAACTCTTAACAATAACATGACAACACTCCTGCATTTTCAGGATTTAGGTATTCAAAGTGACACTTTTCATCATAATGTTCTCTCAACGGGTTGTAATGTATTGTAATCAATAAGTACCAAACGCATACGGCTTAAGTAGGTTGTGTACTTAGATTAATGAGCTGTCATTAAACTTATAATATATACTAAAAACAACCGTAAGCATTATGTGACTACCTTTTATAATTTAGGCTTGCACTATCCTCCATCATCAGGGAGGAGTTGAAGGTAAAAAAAAATATCTTTGCTTAGTATTCTTATTACTTATACGTAAGCACTTGCGAGCCAACTTCTATAGCTTGTGCTTGCAGTACCCTGCATCATCAGGGCTGAGGAGCTTAAGGTTGAAATTGTCATCATGTGTCTTTACTTAGTAATTATATTACATACCCGAAAGCATTAAATGGCCAACTCCTATGGCTTAGGCTTGCAGTACCCTGCATCATCAGGCTTGAGGAGTTGAAGATCGAAATTTTCATCTTGTGTCTTTGCTTAGTAATTATATTATATACCCGAAAGCACTAAATAGCTAACTTTTATGGCTTAGGCTTGAAGTACCTCTGCATGATCAGGGTTGAGGAGATGATGGTCAAAATTTTCATCTTGTGTTTTTGCTTAGTAATTATATTACATACCCGAAAGCACTAAATAGCTAACTTCTATGGCTTAGGCTTGAAGTACCCCTGCATCATCAGGGTTGAAGAGTTAAAGGTCAAAATTTTCATCATGTGTCTTTGCTTAGTAATTTTATTACATACCTGAAAGCACTTAATAGCTAACTTCTATGGCTTAGGCTTGACGTACCCCTGTATCATCAGGGTTGAGGAGTTAAAGGTCAAAATTTTCATCATGTGTCTTTGCTTAGTAATTATATTACATACCTGAAAGCACCAAATGCACATCTCAGATAGTTTAGGCTAGCAGTATCCTGCATCATCAGGGGTGAGGAGTTGAAGGTCGAAATTTTCATTTTATGCCTTTGCTTAGTAATCATATTACATACCCGAAAGCACCAAATGGCCATCTCCTATGGGTTAGGCTTGAAGTAACCCTGCATCATCAGGGTTGAGGAGTTGAAGGTCAACATTTTTACCGTGTATCTTTGCTTGGTATTTTTATTACATAACCGTAAGTACCAAATAGCCAACTCTTACGGTTTAGTCTTAAAATACCCTTACATCATCAGGGTTGAGGAGTTGAAGATCAAATTTTTGTCCCATGAATTCGTTTAACAATCTTATTATATATCCATAAAACAAATTGACTTACTTCTACGGTTCAGGCTAGCAGTACCCCTGCATGATCAGGATTGAAGAGTTGAAGGTCAATTTTTTTAGGCAATATCTGCTTAATAATCTCATTCTACATTCAACCCAACTGGACTCCTACAGCTTAGGTTTGGCCGAGTATCGCTAATTTCGTTAATTTGCTTCAAAGAAATGGATCCTATGATCAGAACCGTATCAAACTCATCAGAGTACCCTTGAAGTACATTATTTCAAATAAAAGAAAAATCATCAAAATCGGTTAGCGGGAAATTGAGTTATTCATCTATTTATCGCGCACATCGTTAATGCAAATATCAGACTTATGCGCTTTTCTTATGGATGCCACTGTCAAAAGTGCACTAAAAATAAATGGGACCCGATGACACGCACTACCTTTTAAATGAAAAAAAAATCATCCACATCCGTTCACCTAGTGCGGAGAAATCGAGTAACAAATATAAAATTTAAAAAAAATAAAAAATAAAAATAAATACAGACGAATTGATAAAGTCCTCCTTTTTAGAAGTCGGTTTAAAACGATGTTTTAACATAAAAATCGAAGCGAAATACTAAATTTTATTGAGGTGGCCTCAAAATTGACTGACTTACATACAAACTTACATCTCCTATCTGGGTTAAATTGGGGGGTTAAATCTCCTATCTGGATCAGAAAATTCATTCTTAACTGACGTCTACGTCATATAAGGAACCTCTAGTGAAAATCATATTCATATGTTTAGCAGTTTAGGCTCTACGATGTTTATTCAATAGATGAGTAAGAGAGCATACTTTCGTTTTTATATAAGTATATATAGATATAGAGATATAGATTTGTATAGTATCAAATAACATAGGTACACACATAACAAAGGAATAGATTTTACAGACCATAACATGTTTAGTTTCAACCAATTCAACTATGCAGTTACTTATTAACACTTATCGAACACAGAATCAATACTGCGTAGTTTTAAATTGCCATAACTTTTTTATTCGTAAACCGATTTACATAAAATAAACACTAAATGTTAAGTGAAGGTTCCCACAACACATCAGTGAAAATTATATTCAAATTGGATAAGCCGTTTGTGAGATTAGCGTTTTCAAACACACAGACAAACAGACAAACAGACAAACAGACAAACAGATAAACAGACAAACAGACAAACAGACAAACAGAAAAGATTTCTAAAAACCATTATTATGGGTTCTATATCGTATTAAAGACCTCTAGAAATGGTTTTCACCTAAATTTATTCCATGTACAGACAACGACCTCTTACAGATTTATTATAGTATAGATAATATAATAGTTAAGAAACTATTTATGTAACATGAACATGGAGTGACAAATGGAGTCGATAATTTTATTTTGAAACAATGTTAAAAAAAATTATCGCCTTTGAATTATTGGATTCGAATAACTATTTTACTATAATAGTATGACGCGCCATCTGTTATCAATTGGGAATCCCTGTACTCTAAGAGCGATTTTACATTAGGTCGCAAGATGCGCGGCCGCAGCGCGTCAACGGATGCTTTTTTATTATTGAAATATTTCATAAATTCATAAATTAAATTAAAATCAATTTGAATCACATCTATTTTTATGATAATTGATAGTTACAAATTTATACGTATTATTTTTGAATGAATTCAAAATGGCATCCGGGCGGCCATGATGGCTACTGTCATGTCACACTACTGTCATGTCACACATGTTTACATTAGAATTTAACGAAATACGCGACAATCCTGATTTTACGGATATATGTTGTCGACTCGAAATCAAGGATTTTTTATGTTTTATTATTTAGATAAGGTTTTAAGTAAGTCTATCGTACCCCTTGACGGACTTGTCAATATGGGACTTTGTCAAAAACGAACTTCCATACAAACATTAATGCCCGATTTTAACGCTTTCAACCCATTTTTTCCGATAAAAAGCAGCCTATGTCCTTTCTCGAGGTCAACACTGTCTGTGTGCCCAATTTCATAAAGATCGGTTCAGTTGTTTAGGCTTGAATAAGTAGCAGACAGACAGACAGACAGACAGACAGAGTTACTTTCAGTAATATTAGTAAGGATGAGATGTCTATAAGTAAATCAATCATACTATATATATTAATAAACTCCAGTTGTTTAGGTCATCATTAAATATGTATCATTGGCGGTCCTAGCGTACTACTACAAGATCTCATGTACACATGAATTATTTTTTCTGTCTTAGTATTCAAATACTCATTTTAATAAAATATTCTACCTCTCAGATTTTAAAAAAGTAGACAGTAAATTCAGTGAATTTTGTTATTCCGTCATCCGAAGCTTAATATAGCGGCGGTCAGAAGTGCAGTATGTACTCAGTCGAGAGGCGGCGGGGCCTTGAAACAACACCACTCGGCGGGATTTTTGTGGGATGAAGTTAAAAGGATTCTTAAATAAATTGTCGGACAAAATGGCTGAAAATGAATTTCAAAAATTTGAGTATCTGCCGTATGTGCCAATATAAAGTTTTCTCTGCAGCGTTTGGAATCGTCGCTTCGATTATTTTTAAATCCATGCAGCTGTTTTTACACTACTATTTAAAATATATAGAATAATTGTTTAAAATTGTGTTATTCACGCAACAACGCATCTGGAATCCAACCGTTCTGTTTGGATGATTACGGTTATGTTAGTGTTGCTAGAGTAGTTTTGCAGCAATCACGACGGCGTGACATTAGAAGGACTTTACAATTCCTTTACTGTACACAAAATCGCAATGATACTTCAAACTAAATAATTGTAGTGTCTCATTAGCTTAGTTAGCTAAAGGACCGTACGTATATTCGACCTAAGGTTACAGTTATTGAAATTAGAGTAGTTAGATTGATTATACAGGCATACCTATATTTATAATGGAAAAACATAATCTTAAATTGAAGAAGTTATGTATGTTCGTAATTATATACATTTAACAAAAATAACAAGAGCAGTGATAGGCTAATGGTTGAAACTTGTCCTCTCAACTGGGAGGTTTCGAAGTTCAAACCCAGGCACGCACCACTGATTTATGTGCATATTAGAAATGAATTATCACTGCTTTTCGGTGAAGGAAAATATCG
Organism: Spicauda simplicius; assembly: GCA_949699795.1. Lineage (NCBI taxonomy): Eukaryota > Metazoa > Arthropoda > Insecta > Lepidoptera > Hesperiidae > Spicauda > Spicauda simplicius. Next base: position 102,680 of record OX453071.1, on the reverse strand, counting down.
AGAGGAAAACTACACACCCGGGAGTTCTTTAAAAATAAGTTCACAGAGGTGTATGAAGTCTATCAATCCGCACTAGGCCATTGCGGTGGACTATGGCCTAACACTCATTATGAGAGAAGACCCGTGCCCAGCAGTGGGACAATAATGGGTTGACGAGAGCTTCGTTTGTATTCAGAGTTGTCGCAACTTACTCATTTACTTTCATAAAACGTTAGACGAACTGAGACCAGACACTAATAATCCAAAAATATCCCCACGACTGTTAGCGAAGACAATGTGTCACACGAACAGAAGTCATTTCCCATTTGGCGCTCAAAGGCAAAGTCACATATTGCTTCGCACGGAATTGGAATCTGAGGTGGCGCTGCGGTTTGTTTGAAACGAGCTAATAGTTACTTGAAGCTACATAGGGTTTGATTGTGTTCCCTTGCTAGAAATAAGTTCACAAATAATTATTAATTTAACTCAATCCATATTTATGACGCATTTATGTTAATTAGATTATTTTAGGTCATAATTGTATTTTTCCGCTCTGTTAAAACTTCTGCTTACCAGTTCATTAAGTGTAGTAAGAAAGAGGTGAAAATTATGATATTCTTCTCCTGATTTCACTGTATGCATTATGTATAGATATTTAATTTTATAGGTTGATACGTACATAAAACAAGACGTTTTATGATATATTATTAACTTAAGTTTTCCTATGAACCCAAAAGTGAGAACATAGACAACAAACTTGCTTTATCCGACATTAAAACTTTTAGACAGTAAATTTCGCTACGAATTGTACCATAGTTTAATGACTTTATAAGTATGAACAAACACATTAGTTTTAACGCCCAACGCTTGCAGCACAAAGCGTTTAAAACTAATATTTCGTGGTCCCCCAGATTAGACCGATGTCATAGTCCTCGGAAAAGTGTCGATATCCGTTCGGAAAATTCACATCGCTACATAAAAACTCTGCTTAATTAAATTCAGCCAGTCCCACGATGTCGACAGGGTTACGAAAATATTTACGGCCGAAACAATTTTACACTCCAATTAGGACCTTGGAATAATAAAATCAATGTAACTTTGAAACAATCGACCTTCCTTAGTGTTGTAGCCATCTATTGAATGTTTAAAATTTATAGGGAACATTATAATGTACATATTAAAATATAGGCTTATTTACGAGCAAATCTATTTATAAGTAATAATGCACAGGACTTTTTACCTATGTAAAGTAGGTAAATAAGCATTAAAAAAGGATCGGCGAAAAGTCATCCCTTTAGAAATCTAATAATAATAATACTCTTTATTGTACCCAGAAAGAATAAATGACAAAAAGTATCAAATTTAATTAAAGATACAAAAGGTGGCCTTATCGCTAAACAGCGATTACTTCGAGACAATCTTACGGTAAGCAGTTAATGTAATAAATTAATATTAAAATAGGTGAGGTGCAATAAGAAAGTTTTTAGAGTAGAATTACTAAATAAGTTAAGATCTAAAACAGGGATAGCAATGAATAAATAGGAGAGGACGTCATAAGATACAAAGGGAGAAAGTTATATGATTAAAGCAGAGCAAAAGTCAAGGACTAATATATATATGAGACATATACAACAAACATACAACAGACATATACATATATCTAAATTGGTAATGGAAGCGTGTATAGTATAAAACGATAATTTTAGCTCATTTAAAATTAAAAGACAATTTTATTAATTCATTATAAAGTGATCAGATTGCCTGCGATCGGTCGCACCTGTCCGTTAGCGTCGCTCTCGGTTCACGCACGCATACGTATTAGCTTAATTTATTTATCGAGTGAAGGGTAGAGCTGAGCGGGCTTAGCATACCGTCCGTGTTTTATGGCGTGTACGGTCGATTGGCCCCGGCGATAACACGATAAAACTTCGCTTTCAATGGGCGGCGCGACCCGCGACCTGCGGCCGGTGATTGATAAAACTCATTAGAGCTCAAGTGACCCCGCGCCCGCGCGCCGCCCGCCGCTGCCCGCCGCCGGCACACATTTATTACGCTCGCTCGTTCGGAACTACGCATACATCGTATTAATATGTCTGACAGGTAACCTTCACCTGTTTTATCGTTTTAAAATACCAATGGAGATTCAATTAGTTTTATTTTTTAAAATTATTTGGATTCTCACGCTTTGTTTAAGGTAAGTTAACAGTCATATACAATGGCAAATGCACATTTTTTAAAAGTTTTGATTTAATTTATCTTAGTGTATTACATGTCGATGAATTTAACAATAATAAATCCTTGTCTATATAGGTGATGTGTTTATTGTGAGGGTAAATCTCGTCTAATTGTAGAGTATGATCACCGTTGGACCGGCGACGTGTAATCCGCAAGATGGCCGCCGTGGAGCCGTGTGATGTACGTGCATAATCCTTAGAAGCTATTTCAGCTGGTTATTATTAATTAAACGCAGTCCGAGTAGCTATGAATAAGTAATTATTAAGATATTACTACTGGAATATGTTATGCTACTAGTTTCTGAGATAATTCTACAATCTCTTAATAAAATATTCACGAAAATACATACATCTTATTAGTATTATAAACGTGAAAGAGTGTGTTTGTGGGTGTATATGCGTTTCTTACTATTTCTCGTAAAAAACTACCGATCAAATTTCGCTGAAATCTGGTGCACACATAGTTTGCGATCTAAATTAACACATAACATGCAATGAGGTAGACGTGACGGTGGCGGGAAAAACTGCCGAAACAACTGACTTTTGAATTAAATAATTTGCGTTCCAAATAACATCTACTGGTTTTGAGTTCTAGTCGATCGGAAGAATTCACAAAATAGATTTCTTTACGTTCCAATCATTGCATTGATCCAAAGGGAGCCGTTTGGTCCCTTGGTGAAGGTTGAGTAATCTTTACACGTACGGTTGCGCTTGCACGAGTATAATCCCGATATTCGTCCGGCTAGTTGTAATTTACGAGAGCCGGTTCCGAGCGCGCATTAACTATGATCGAATTAATTTCGCGTGGAGATCGGATGCGGTGGGAAGCGTTCGGAAGCGACCAGAAGCGCCGCTTGCGGCCGCTCGTGACTAGGGTTACCAGGTTGAATTGAAAATGCTGCAAGCGGTAAAAGTACGGTACGGTAAGCAGTTAATGTAATAAATTAATATACAAGAAAAATCTGATCTCTGTAAAACATCCGATCTTTGGCCGAATTTAAGCTCCTAAATTATAAGTAAAATATATAAGTGTTACTATCATTTATTAATTTTAATATTAGTTTTAAAGTTGGTACTTATATTTCTGTCCACTAGTAACAACATTTGAAAAGACTATTTGAATAGAAATAAGTTATAATTTTTTTCAGATGTCACATGTTTCTAATTGTATTATACGCTACGTATAGGTATGCGTTATTCTTATTATTATTTAATTGCATCTATTAATTGTTAAAATTAATTTAAATCTGGTCTCAAGGGTAATTACGATTCGACTTTATATAGAACCTTTGTTCTGTATGAAGTTGCTTACAGATGTCCATGAACATCAGGTGGATTGCATGATTTATCCGATAATTTTAACCTCAAAATAAAATGCAGCATATATACCATAATTCTCTATGACTACTCTTTACCCGAGTAGGCTCTCTCCACTTTATTATAACACTTAGTTTATAACTTAATAAGTAAGTCGAGTTTAAATACAAGTTACATAAAAGAAACTTTGGTCTAAAGCCATTTCTTAACGCTACAACTGTGTAACTCTCATAACTTCGCGCACGGTTCAGCGGGCGATAATGTGTTTCCGATATCCGAATGTACACTCAGGTAACACCCGGGTATCACCCTGAACCGCACGCTTACTTAACTAATGTTATGAGGGGATGCATATTAAAGCTGATTTATTTTTATTATGTAGTATTGTATAGTATCAACGACTAGGTTATTCCTGCGGCTATCCCTGCAGTCCCGGGACCAGAATCAGGCAGGGGATGCCTATCACAAGAGGCGACTAAAATCTTTAGGGTTTGCGGGGGACTAGAGTGAGAGCTCGAATCGTCCAGCCAAGCGACCCCGGGAAGGACGGTGGCATGTGTGGTCGCATGCCACCGTAAATCACAGAAGATGCGGTAAGCGTAACGCTCACCAGGGACGAGCCTGAAATAGGTATCGCGCTCGGAGGACTCCGGTTGTGTTCCGTTGGAGATCCCGGGATCTCCCGCGCAGCGCTGAGGTCAGCCACCGGAGGGTTTTAGTGCGGTAAGAATCCCACATAAATCGTGTCGCTCCCACCGCTTCGGGTACCTTTAAATGGTTTCCCCCTCGTATAAAAAAAAGGTTATTCCCGCGGCATTGCACGCTTCCGTCACGTCTGCCACTGTAATAAGTCTCTCATATACCAATGAAGAAATGTATCTGTTTGCCAAATTTTAGCGAAATCCGACCAGAAGCTTCTGCGTGAGTAACTCATATACATTCTTTTAATTTTGGCACTTGTAATATTATAAATACGATAAGACGTACTACTACTACTACTACGACTAGCTCATATTTTAAAGCAAATGCCGAGTGTTTTTCTCTGATTTGAAAACGCATTTTCTTACTTTTTTCTTTTTTGCTAATACTTGTTATTTATGTTTAAGACCGGCAGCAAGGATTTGCCAATATAACAGATCATAATAACATATCTTGAAATATTTAGTAAAATAACTTCGAACTCTGCAATACGGGAACGATTTATAAAATAATATCCGGAACTTGCCGAGATCCGTACTATAAAGTTCAGTCGGTATCGGTTAACGATTAACTACCGTACAGTGAAGTTACCCGGTAATGCTCCATGTTGGCTCGAAACACGTACTGTCGGTGCTATGTGTTGTGGTGTACATTTTTATTTGTATGCGCACGTGTCTTCTGTGAAAATAGGGGTGGTGTTACTTTACTTTAGAACTAGTAGGTATATAATTTGAAATAAATATGTTCGGAATAGTATTTCCGTATTAAAAATAAAATAGTAATTGTTTTAGAACATTGAAGTAGCAAACGAGCATGCAGTCCATCAGTGGTAAGTGATCACTGCCGCACATGGACATATGTAAGCAAATTTATACAGAACGTAGGATTTTATCTTAAGTCAATTACAGATGCGTCTCTACTCCCGAGGATTAAGATGGACGCCTCATATAAAAGTGTGCTGCCAACTACACCCTTCCATCGAAACGCAAAAACTGCTTCGCGCTAGGAATAGGTTTGGCGGTGGTACTTCCTCGGTCGAAGTACACTTGTTCCTTGTCAAAAATATCCATGTCCCGGTAAATTTAAAAAGAATTCGTGAAATACAGCATAAATACGACAAATACTTTACTCAACGTTAATAACCAGAATGAATACGATAATGAGACTACATTATCGTATTCATTCTGGTTATTAACGTCGTTAATGAAATTATTCAGGAATAATTTTCATTACATCGTATTGTAAAGTACCACAATTACTTTAAAGTAATTGCTTATTTCATTCATTAACGGTCGTCATATATAACTTTATTACGGCGCTTTCATTCAATCAAAAATTGTTTCGCCGTAAATACTTTGGTAATTCTGTAGTCGCAGGAAACTAGATGCTCAAAAATGAAGTAAATTAGGTCGAAGTTCCTCCAACGATGCGAGGCACTGAACAAGAATCGCTGTTTAATTGAAACGAAACAACGGAGCGTCTGCACGTGCTGTAAGAAGGTTTTATGAGCTGTTTCATTACTCGGAGTGCCCATAAACCGGACTTGTTGGAAGAACAAATAAGAGGCCGTTCGGGAAATATTCTAATAATAACTCGGAACTACAGATTGGGGTACGTCACGCGCCTGAAGATGTCTCCCTTTTTTGAAATTAAATGAAATTAATTTATTGCAATAATGTAGTACAAAGATGGTACTGTAAGTAAGATCGTAAATTCTATGACATTCATGACAATGGTATGTTTACATAATGCTCTGCTACATAAGAGAGGCGAATTAGTGTAGGTTCTTATCTCTGTATAGTACCAGCATAATTACGTGAATATTTCTATAATATAATGAAAATATAACGAAGCCACTACTATATACTAGATATATTGAAATATGCATTATATACGATATGAGATTGGGATATAAAAGTAGATGTAAATGCTGTAGATTTAATTTCACTCAAATAAATTAATTAAGTATAACATGGATAAACATAAAACAGCATAAAGCATTTTGTGATACGCGTCTTCAATACGCTTGGTAACATTTCGTACTTGGACTTCCGAAGACTTTTTTCGCTTTAAAATAATCGCTGACGTACGTTTGTGAAGTACACAACAGCCGTCGCTGACCTGCTTATACAAAATATTACAATATACTCTTCAGGGGTAGCACCGCATTAGTGATCGCAAATAGTGCTCTAATCCTATTTATTTGTTTAGTTGATAATTACGAAGTTTCGTAGACATTACTTGTCACTATCAGGTTGACTGTATTCTTGTTTGGTAATTCTGTAATAAAAGAAAGAGATGCTGCGACACTGCGATACTTCAAATAATTCCACCTCTCATAAAAACTGTGTATATTGCACACACGAGTATACCAAATGCAAGGGTACACGCTATCACTAGTACGACCGTAACATGACGTTACCCCGTCTGCAAAGTTGTATAAAATAGTTGTCTCTCTAAAATAGTTGTTTTTTAAACTATACACAAAGTGCTAACGTTGCCCAAACTGTGTCGTGAGCGCCCCTAACAAAGCTCGTGACGGCTCTGAGCTGCTTGCGTTATTCGCTCTTTAACGAAATTCGCAGCGTCGCCGGAGGACAAGCAATTTGCGAACTTTGTAACTCCATTACGAGAATCTACTGAGAGTACTTAAAAGTCAACAGCGAACTGTGTTTAACGACTACAAAATTCGCTATATGCAGAAACCCAGAGGAAAGTAAACAATTTAAACAATAAATAACTTTATTTTCCAAATTTGCGTACTGCTTTACATTAATAACATTAATTCTAATGTTTGCACTTTGAGGTCTGGTGGGCAACTTTCCCGTATATAACATTAGTATCTATGTCTACGTTAAAAAATGTATTACTTGGGTAGTAACTAAACAAAAGACACGAATATCTAATTGCGTCTACAGTTTCAGCCGTATAAATCAAATCTTCGTTAAGTAGAACACGAAACTTGTAGCCAGCCGGAGAGTATTGAGCAGTTCGGCAGCCGCCGCCGGTGAACCGCGGGCTAAAATAAAAAGCCGATCCCGTGGGACAGGTGGCGTACCACTACACATTTGTCGTTCCTTACCATTCAATCTGTATTTTGAGCAAGTCACATAGGAAACAATGATCTAATTGTATGAATTTTCAGGTTCAAAAGAGCTTCAACACTCTTTTCAAACATAACCTCCAGCTTTTCCTTGTTCGTTATTGAAATTATTTATAACGAACTGTCACGATGAAATTCGTGGGGAAAGCGAAATATCACTGTACCCTCCATAAAATTCTTAAAGTTATGTGGGATCCTGTAATCCATACTTGGTCAACTTGCTCGCTTATCTCGTCCTTATTCTGAGAAAAATCACGTATTCAGACGAAATATTATCACACTCCTAAAGTTGGTCATAAAGACGGTAGAACTAGATGTGTATTAACTAGCACAACAACACGCACCGTTTTATGTTTACTGTTTGCCATACAGTGCCTGATTGGAGAGTTTTTATAAGGCTTGGTACATAAACTTTTTTACCTATTATTTTTTTACATTACTTAAGTAGCCAAGAGGTATTTAAATCTCATAATATTATACAGCGTACAATAAGTGTTTGAATTTAACATGGTATACGATACTCGCTTTTGTTTCTTTGCGAGATAATCTCGTGGCTCAGCTAACTTGCAATGATTTATGGGGGTCGCCGCGCGCCGACCACTTTACCTCACACGCGGTAGCAACAACAACAAGGCTTTACTATAACATCAATATGTTTATCACCATATATTTAAAAAAGCGCCAGAATTTGTTGTTCTTAGTGTTTGAAATGATTTTAAAATCGTTTTTCAGTGTTATGCTACAGTGTGTACATGAGATAGAAGTCTCGTAACCCTATTTATAAAAGGTTAAAATTGTTGATTACTAGAATGGCTATATCTCCGCAGTATTTTGTGAAACGGAAAATGCATTATCCATAGTACGTATTACTCGAAGCCGGCTCAAGCAAATACGGAGTGATTGACGGCAAAGCCGCTCGCCGTAGTTTCGTTTGTTGCAAAGAGCTTCGTGAAGCCGTATTGGATTTGGCGCTGCGTTGCGATGTTCCAATTCCAGCTAACAATTAGTCCTCTGCATTCTTGCCAAGCGTCCAGCTTACAGCTTGTTAGGCTGGATTACATTTATTAGGCGAATAAACTTGTAAGTAGCGATGTATGTATTGCATGTTATACTCGCACGCAAGAGTCGGCAAATGGCAACATTTCATTTAGCATTATGGTCAATTTACAGTTAGGACATTTAAGATTAACTAGATCGAGTGTGTACTATTAGGCCATCGCCTAATAGTATACACTCGGTCTCATAATCGATGCCCGCACTATCGATTTTTCTACACTAAAGTGTGTATTAGAAATTACTTATCACTGCTTTATGTTGAAGGATAACAACGTGAGGAAAGCTACACACCTGACAGTTCTTCTCAAAGTATTCAATAGTGTGTGAAGTCGAACAATGAACATTTGGCCAGTACAGTCGACTATGACGTTATGACATAGAAAAAAATGTAAATTCTGCTGTTGAGTTATATATAATTTTGAATTCGTAATAAGTTTGGAAATCTCGCTTATTTCAAGTTTCTGTACAAATACGAGTACTATTTTTAAAATAAATCATTACAATCTTAGACTTTGTCTTTGCAAAACGTGACATCTCTACTACCTAATATACTCTCTCATTTGGATATAAGAACTTTACCCAGCAGCAATGGGTAAAGTTCTTATATCCAAATGAGAGAGACAATTATTAACTCCCAACATTTCGTATTTGAAGTTTATTAGCTTATTATTTTTGTCATAGCAGCCTAAGTAATATATACGTGAAGAAATAAAACTTAATTAGCAATATGCAGGCACCCACGAGGCAGCTGCTGCAGATAATGAAACTTGTTGTTGAGCGCGATTATTTCCCGATATAAAACTTGGTTAATATCTCGCCCCAACTTCCTATCCGGCGATGTTCCGGGATCTTCACACGCCACCAACTCACTTATTGCCTTAAGACTTGCACACACTGCTCTAATTAAGTTCTGCTCTTAAATAAGTAGTCCAGTGAAGAGTGATCCAGTAAAGTTGTCGAGTAATAAAGTAAAAAAGTAATTGGTCTAATTAATAACATATTTGTTTCAAGTTTTTTTTTTATATCCCCTCTTAGTTTAACGGAAAATTCTAATCCAGAGTTACAATTAAATATTTAAATAGCCCCTTATTTTTCATCGCTGTTGATTTATAACGAATGCATGGCAGGCTTGGTGACTGTTGGTAAATAGATTAGTTATAATGTATACTTATATACTTTTAAACCTAATGCTTGGATACTTAGGTTCAAGATACAATTCGCTATTCGATATCCATGACGAGAACGGCAGTATCATAGCTAGCATGAAAAATATCTGTATAAACAGTGGTAACACTAACAGTGTGTCGGCCGCCTGACGGACGATCTATCACTCCGCAAATAAATATCGCTGGGAAACATTACAAAGTTTGATTACACGCATGACTTACGAGGCGGCGTCAAGTTCCTCGCGTACAGCCAGTGAGTGTAATTTGAACTTCCAAGTTTGCTCTCCTATTAATTGAGGCCAAACCCATTAATATAAAACATGTTCTACTACAAACTTTAATTATAACGTCGAAATTGAATTTAAACAACGTACATACACTGAAATATATCATTATATCAATACTGCGTTACACAAATTACATAATTTAAATTATATTTGTATTTTTCGCTGGCAGGCGTCATAAATCGTGAAAATAAAATTCGTTTAAAATTATTAAAATGATTGCGTTTGAATATAAACACCAAATACTATTTAATTAAAGTGTTTGTCTTGTATGTGTACAGTTATAAGGCCTGCAACTAACGATTTACACAAAACGTAATATATATATTTTCAGATTTATGTTTAAGTTAATATATTTCTTTGAAAGCGCCTTAGATTTATCAGATTTCATAAAAATATTCCAATTTTAGCGCCAGTACTATACTTGAAGAATGGACTGAATGAACCGGAACTCTACAAACGTTTGTAAAGTTTTCTGCGCACTTATCTCCAGGAAGCGTCTAACGATGTGTTGTATTGGAATAGAACGCCAACAACTTGGCTGCGGCGTTATGTAAATAAGTTGAAAGAGGGGCGAAGTTTAAATTGAGATCGCTCCGAGAGCAGAGCGGAGCACCCGGGGGACGCCGGGGCACTCTCCGCTCGCCTCGCTTCTCTAAGCCCAGAATACATAATTATTTTATTTTTGTTTATACATAATATTATACTCACTACTTATTTATAATAAACCACACCATCCATACAACATCTGCTTGTCTTATTGTCGACCCTTTTATATCTCTATCCATTAAATTTCAAATCTGTTATAGTGAAAATCCTAACAAACAAAAAAATGACAACTTTAAATCCATTTAACATAAAAATGTCATATGTCAAATTTCAAAGTCAAATGTCAAAGTGTCTTAGCTTTATTTTTTAGGTTATTAAATTTGTGAAATCCAAAGTAAAACTACAAATCAGGACAAATCTTGGTTGTCCCCAAGCTAAGATTCTCAAACAGAATAATATATTGTTTGATGAATAGGACCAACAGTTAAATAGAAGCATGAGCGTAGAAAATTGTATGTTGATATATTTCATTTAATAAATTTACTGTTCCAGCATAAACAAAAATCAATAATATTTGAGTCAACGATCATTTACTAAATAATTTTTGAACTTGCTAATTTACTACCAGTTCGCGTTTTCGTTATGAAGAAAAAACAACATAGAACTAAGTAACATGTATTCTAATTACTTTTCTTTGGGAGTAAGCAAAGGGCGAGTTGTGGACACGACGACCTTCAGCCGTCCTTGGCGGTCGCACGCTGCTCGGAGCGGCACCGGAATGTGTTTATTACGTGCAGCGGCGCGCCGACACGCGCTGCCGACCCGACACGGCCAGCGTAGGTGCCTAATGAAACGACGGAAAACATGAACGTTACCTAATAGTTTAACAGCTTTCAATAGCGCACAGTACGTTTCAATAACTCATGTTTCATGTGCAAGACACTTTAGAAATAAAATGTCTAAGGCGTGTCAGTGTAGAGAATACATATTACTACGCTTAAGTCAGAGCTTGTTTTTTGATTTTACTGCATATCTTCTGTAATTTCCAATTATATATTTTAGGTTTTAAGTTATTTTATAATTTTAGTAGACCATACCAGTGTGTCAAAGGATTCCGGAATTAATCCCCAGAAAGGCAAATTCTTAAACAATGAATTAAGATTTGTGTTGTGGGTATATTTGTGTATTAGTCTTTGTATGTCTCCAAGATACTCACGACACAGAAAACATTCTAGCGTAAAGCTATGGGCGTAAAAAGATTATAGTCGTTCCTAAACATGGTTATTTCCAATAAAAATAATAACAAAACTTTCTTACAACAATTTGGTATATTTTATAATGTCATTATAAGACCGTGCTCTAATAAAGTAAGTGCAACAGTAACAGTTTGCTATAATCTTAATGAAAAGGTTAAAGTGTACTGCTAAGTGGTGCAAGCTATACGACATAAGATAGGTAAGATGCTCAGCGCATGCGGCGGCGCGGCGCTGCTGCCACCCGATAACAAACTGCAAGTTAGCGACCGGCGTCCATATCTCGCGCGCCCCGCAGGTTCGTTCATCCTAACATAGTTAAACCACAAACAAATATAATCTGTTCTTGAATTTAATAAGAACATTTTCGAAATTCATAACTAAACACGTTTACTTGTATTGATTGTAAAGTTATGAAAAATTTACACATCTAAAGATACGCGTTAGTGATATGTAGTTACCTAATCATTTAGGTCATTTTTTCCTAAAAACTATGTACAAAAATAATAGAATATCACTCATGTGTAACGTACATTGAACAGCCTTTTGTTTTTGAATGCTCACGCGTATTTTTTCACTGATGTTGGAATTTCGCTTTTACTCTTGTATTATGCCGTAATATGCTAGGTTGAAATCACACAAATCATATACCTATTCTGGAAAATTTGGACCCAGTACTTAGTAACTTCCAACACAACGCCTGTAAAAAGTTGTAAATCGAGTTACTTATTCGCAGACCACGCAGTCCACCTGATGGTAAGTGGTCACAACCGCACATCCTTAAGCAACTTCATTAGAACATATGTATGTATAAATCATCCAAAATATTATAATACTTAACGGGTACTCACGATATGCGGTTTATGAATTCTTATAGAATTCTTTTTGCCGATATTTCGACCCAGTTGCATGGATCGTGGTCACGGCCAAACTGCGGTAGCGGGGAGAAACCGTTGACAAGCACTAGTGGTAAATTAACCTATCTACCCTACGTCTAGTTCGTTTTTCTTTTTTAGGTTCCATATCACGACACACAACACTAACTGTATCCTTACGCACCACACTTTGCACTATTTGCGATTTACATAAACTAACCACCGGAATTCCGGTGGTGAGTACCCGCATATCGTGAGTACCCGTTAAGTATTATAATGTATCAATTCCGCGATAATACTAGTCTAAAATCATACATCCAAAATATTCCGTCCTTAATTTAAATAATGTCAGAAATGGCCATGTCGGCTATTTCATATTTAACAGCCAAGTCGCTACTCGCCAGCGTGGCAGCGCCCCCTGTACAGCCAGCAATTAACTCAACCTCGTAGGGATGTCACGAATGTCATTATCTTAACATTCGCAAATGCAAACTTTCATCAAAACAAATATTTTGAAATGTAAATACACATTCGTTCGTAAAAGTTTGAATCCCTTATCATGTATATAATATAATGTAATCCCGTATCGTGTATATAATATTGGGATATTTTTTTAATTAAACGTCAACAGGGGCGCCGCAATAGGCGTAGGGCGCGGTACAATATATAGGTTTCCTTTTTTTGGTCGTCAAACTGCAGTTGGACTAAATTTGTATAGATTTAGCGCCATTTTTATTTATTTTTATTTTTCGATTTTTGAAGGTGGTAGAACCAGTGAAGTTCGACCTGAGAAGTATCATCACCACACCTATTTCCAGCGTGAAGCATTTCTTGCGTTTCAATGGAAGGGTGTGGTTGCCGGCACACTCTATGAAGTTGGTCACGGATGTCCATGAGCGGCAGTAATCACTTACCATCAGGTGGACTGCACGCTCGTTTGCTACTTCGGTTAGATAAAAAGAAAATACAGAAAAGCCCTTTTTTGGTCGTCTAATAGCAGTTCTACATTCGCAACACATTCGCATAATTTTTGCGAATGCGAATGCGTAACAACATGCGAATGCAAATAGAAATACTCGTTACATCACTTCAACCTCGGATCAAATTTGTTCATAGCGTGCCATTTGCAAAGAACACTTCGTTGTTCACGTCACGAGAAATTCGATTTATATGAACATGCAAGCCTTTTCCGAGCTGCCTCGACAACTATGTGAGTACCAACTTAATGGCCGAATGAATTATACAGAATACGGGCTTTTATAATGAGTGACTTATAAATTACAACCACTTTCCTTAAAAACGTGCAAAATTAATTTTGCAGTTACTAATTTACTCAGTAGTAAAAGAACAAAGGAAGTAAATTGCAATTATTTTTTCGAACCGTCTGTAACAGTCGATATTTTGTTTTACTTGTCAGTTACACCAATTTGTTACGTTAATTGTTAATTTGTTGCGCTATTTTTTATGATGGAAGTACTTCAAGACAATATTTAAAAAGTCAATAATGTTACAGTGAATCATATACTAACATGATATCAAGTATAACGACTGCTTGTTCAGAGCCTCGGAAACCCTTCCCCGCATATTACACGACCATTTCTTAACTTGATATGGGGTTTTGATAACCCGACCATTATAATTTAAAGGAACATTTCAATTTAAGTCCCCACATTTAGAACGATCCATATTGCAGTGATATTTGTGGAGTTAACGTCACTTCTCCCGCGTGGGGAGACTTTTTTTTTATCTGACTGAAGTAACACACGAGCATCCTACGACTACGTAGCTACTACGACGACGTACCTTCCTACGACTACGTAGCTACTATGACGAGTTTCCTACCTACGACTACGTAGCTACTACGACGATGAACCTTCCTACGACTACGTAGCAATTACGACGACGTACCTTCCTACGACTACGTAGCTACTACGTCGACGTACCTTCCTACAACTACGTAGCTATTACGACGACGTACCTTCCTACGACTACGTAGCTACTACGACGACGTACCTTCCTACGACTACGTAGCTATTACGACGACGTACCTTCCTACGACTACGTAGCTACTACGACGACGTACCTACCTACGACTACGTAGCTACTACGACGACGCACCTTCCTACGACTACGTAGCTACTACGACGACGTACTTACCCACGACTACGTACCTACTACGTCGACGTACTTTCCTACGACTACGTAGCTACTACGACGACGTACCTTCCTACGACTACGTAGCTACTACGACGACGCACATTCCTACGACTACGTAGCTACTACGACGACGTACTTACCCACGACTACGTAGCTACTACGTCGACGTACTTTCCTACGACTACGTAGCTACTACGACGATGTCCCTTCCTATGACTACGTAGCATTACGACGACGTACCTTCCTACGACTACGTAGCTATTACGACGACGTACCTTCCTACGACTACGTAGCTATTACGACGACGTACCTTCCTACGACTACGTAGCTACTACGACGACGTACCTTCCTACGACTACGTAGCTACTACGCAAAGTACCTGTCTACGCGTTGACCAGATGCTAATAAAGATCTACATATACCTTCTTCAATACAAAAGATGGTTTGAAAATAATATTAGCTCTGACACTGCAAAAATAATGTTTTCTATTTAAAAGTGTTTAGACTTTTATACGCTTACAGAACTTTTGTGTTTAGTTATTGAACTAACCGTAATTTCATAATGTAATTTTAGATTCGAATACAATAAAACCATTTAAAGTTCCTAAACCTATATACAATTTTGTGCAAAAATTAAATACATTTTTTCAACAAAGTACAACATATTTAAAACATGAAGACGCGCTTCTCAGATAAAAGTATGCAGAAATACAAAGTGAATTCTTCTGACAATTCTGTTAGTACTAGTTTTAAAAGTTTTATGCTGAGGAAAATTGACATTTGCCCCCCTTCCCCGCGCCGCGGGACAGGCGACGCAGGAACAAGTAACACAAGAAAATGCCGCAGATCTGGAACGAGGCTTGCATTACAAATATTAAAGAATTATTTCGACGGGAGGTTCAAAAGTGGATCGCAGCTAAACATTTTTTTATATAAAAATGCAGCATCCATTATACATTATCAATGTGTTGCAGGGTTCCGCAAATAATACTTTTCAGTCTTTATTGTTTTTGCTGCGATATGTTGAAATATAATAGATTACTTAAAAGAAACTTGACCTCACAAATAATCTCGATTGCTAAACCTCGCTGAATTTCTTGGCTCTCGCATTAGACCACAGTCATGGCCCTGGGGCAAGTGTCAATATCCGTTCGAAAATTTCACATCGCTACAAAACATTTTTGCTTAATTAAATTCAGCCAGTCCCACGATGTCGACAGGGTCACAAAAATATTTACGGCCGAAACAATTTTACACTCCATTTAGGACCTTGGAATAATAAAATGTATGTAACTTTGGAACAGTAGACCTCCCTTTATCTACTAAACATTTAAAATTTATGAGCTAAAATATATTTTGCTTATTAAAACACAGGTTTATTGACAAGAAAAAAACAACTAAAAGACTCACAGGTAAGAAATAATGCATCGAACTTCTTACGAACGTAATAAAGATAAACATTTTAAAAAAGATAGATCATTAAAAACTCATCCTTTTGGAAAAACTTAATCTATATTAATAGTGAAAACGTGAATTATATAAATGGAAAATTCTAGGCTCATTTAAAATTAAAAGACAATTTAATTAATTCATTATTAAGCGATCAGATTGCCTGCGATCGGTCACACCTGTCTGTCGTCGTTTTCGGTTCACGCATGCTATACGAGTATACGTATTTAATTAGCTGCATTTATTTATCGAGTGAAGGGTAGAGCTGAGCGGGCTTAGCATACCGTCCGTGTTTTATGGCGAGTACGGTCGATTGGCCCCGGCGATAACACGATAAACTTCGCCTTCAATGGGCGGCGCGACCCGCGACCTGCGGCAGGTGATTGATAAAACTCATTAGAGCTCAAGTGACCCCGCCCCCGCCCGCCGCCCGCCGCCCGCCGCCGCCGGCATGCATTTATTACGCTCGCTCGCTCGGAACTACGCATACATCGTATTAATATGTCCGACGGGTAACCTTCACCTGTTTTATCGTTTTAAAATACCAATGGAGATTCAATTAGTTTTATTTTTTAACATTATTTGTATTCTTACGCGTTGTTAACGGTCATGTATCATTCTTTAAAAATAAAAAAAATACATTGTATACATAAAATAATGACACGATTTATTTTTATTTTTAAATTTGTCATTAAATTTATCGGAATATATTCTACGTCGAGGAACCTAACAATATTAAAGTCTTGTCTAAACAGATAACGTGTTTCAGTCAGAGTAAATCTCGTCTAATTGTAGAGTATGATTAGCATGGGACCGGCGGCGTGTAATCCGCAAGATGGCCGCCGTGAAGCCGTGTGATGTACGTGCATAATCCTTAGAAGCTGCTTCAGCTGGTTATTATTCATTAATCACAGTCCGAGTACCTACGAATATGTATTTACTAACATATTCCTATTAGAAGACGTTATGCTACTACGTTACCGAGATAGTAAAGTCATAATAACACATTCTGAAAGATACGTATATCTTATTAGTTCTTATGGTTAATTCGAAAAAGTGTGTTTCCGGATGTATGTGTGTTTTTTACGCTTTCTCGCAAAAAAAAACTACCGATTGGTTGTCGCTGCGAAATCTGGCACACACATAGTTTTTTTATAATGATGACGTAGCAAACGAGCATGCAATTCACCTGATAGTAAGGGGTTACCGCCGCCCATGGACATTTGTAAGCAACTTCATATAGAACATAGGTTTTATCTGAAGTCAATCAAAGATTTGTTGCTACTCCCGAGAACAAGGATGGTTGCCTTATATAAAGTATGCTGGCAACCACACCCTTCTATCAAAACGTAAGGAATGCTTCATGTTAGAAACAGGCGTGGTTCATGATGATGCAGTTTATGAGTTTATGATGTATATTAACACATAATATACTCATTAACGTGGTAAACGTGACCCAAGCTGAGAAACTGCTGAAATAACCTACTTATTAAATCAAATAATATCTACTGATTTTGAGCTCTAGTCGATCGGAAGAATTCACAAAGAGATTTCTTTACGTTCACCTTTGCTCTATTAGCATTGATCCAAAGGGACCAAACGGTGAAGGTTGAATCTTTACACGTACGGCTACGCTTGCACGAGTATAATCCCGATATTCGTCCGGCTAGTTGTAATTTACGAGAGCCGGTTCCGAGCGCGCATTAACTATGATCGAATTAATTCCGCGGATATCGGAAGTGGTGGGAAGCGTTCGGAAGCGACCAGAAGCGCCGCTTGCGGCCGCTCGTGACTAGGGTTACCAGGTTGAATCGAAAATTCCATTGCAAGTGTTAAAAGATCAGATTTCTGTAAAACATCCGATCTCTGGCCGAATATAAAGCTCCTAAATTATAAGTAAAATATATAAGTGTTACTATCATTTATTAATTTTAATATTAGTTATAAAGTTGGTACTTATATTTCTGTTCACTAGTAACAGCTTTTAAAAAGACTTTTTGAATAGAAATTAGTTATCAAATTTTTCACATGTCACATGTTCAAATTATATTATATGCTACATCATATGCTTCGTGTAGGTATGCTCTTTTTATTATTTAGTTGCGCCTATTAATAGATAAAATTAATTTAAATCAAGTCTCAAGTGAAATTACGACTCGATTTTAAATAGAAACTTTGTTCTCCTAACCTCAGGTAGATTGCATGATCGTTACTTACTACTATCGTTACACTACTTTAATCTTGTAAAGAAATAAAGACCAGATCTATCCGGTCGGATGGTAACCCTACTCGTGATGTAATGGACGCTCGTTCCGGGCTAGCCTACACCGCAGATGACCCAATCTGTTTAGGTTTAGTAAAGGCTAGCTTCAATAAAATAGAAGGCTTGAACTACACTCGAAATTATTTTATCCGATAATTTTAACCTCAAAATAAAATGTTGCATATACACCCTAATTCTCTATGACTACTCTTTACCCGAGTAGGCTCTCTCCACTTTATTATTACACTTAGTTTAAAACTTAATAATTTGTATTACGCACATTAGTAAAATAACCAATAAAGTAAGTCGAGTTTAAACGCTAGTTACATAAAAGAAACTTTGGTGTAAAGCCATTTCTTAGCGCTACAACTGTGTAACTCTCATAACTTCGCGCACGGTTCAGCGGGCGATAATGTATTTCCGATATCCGAATGTACACTCAGGTAACACCCCGGTATCACCCTGAACCGCACGCTTACTTAACTAATGTTATGAGCGGATACATATTAAAGCTGATATATTTTTATTATGTAGTATTGTATAGTATCAACGACTAAGTTATTCCTGCGGCTGTCCCTGTATTCCCGGGACCAGAATAGGACTACGGTATCCCCTGTCTTTTATAATCTATCTGTTTGCCAAATTTAGCGAAATCCGACCAGAGGCTTTTGCGTAACTCATATATACATACATTATTTTCATTTTAGCATTTGTAATATTAATATTATAGACATATTTTCTTCATATACTGAAACAAAAGCCCAAGTATCAAATGTAGTTTTTTTCTCTGATAATAACATGTATTTTCTTGTTTTTTCTTTTCTGCGAATCCTTTTATTTTGTATTTAACACTGGTGGTACGGATTTACCAATATATCAACTCAATAACATATCTTAGAACATATCTATACTATAATAAATCTGTAAGAGGTCGCTGTCTGTACATGGAATAAATTTAGGTGAAAACCATTTCTATAGGTCTTTAATACGATATAGAACCCAAAATAATGGTTTTTAGAAATCTTTTCTGTTTGTCTGTTTGTCTGTTTGTCTGTTTGTCTGTTTGTCTGTTTGTCTGTTTGTCTGTGTGTTTGAAAACGCTAATCTCTGAAACGGCTCATCCAATTTGAATATAATTTTCACTGATGTGTTGTGGGAAACTTCACTTAACATTTAGTGTTTATTTTATGTAAATCGGTTTATAAATAAAAAAGTTATGTCAATTTAAAACTACGCAGTATTTATTCTGTGTTCGATAAGTTTTAATAAGATAAGTAACTGCATAGTTGAATTGGTTGAAACTAAACATGTTATGGTCTGTAAAATGTATTCCTTTGTTATGTATTTTTTATTGGTTATGTGTGTACCTATGTTATTTGATACTATACAAATCTATATCTCTATATCTATATATAGATACTTATATAAAAACGAAAGGATGCTCTCTCACTCATCTTTTGAATAAACATCGTAGAGCCTAAACTGCTAAAGATACGAATATGATTTTTACTAGGGGTTCCTTTTATGACGTAGACGTCAGTTAAGAATGAATTTTCTGATCCCCCCCCCCCCCAATTTAACCCAAATAGGAGATGTATGTTTGTATGAAAGTCAGTCAATTTTGAGGCCACCTCAATAAAATTTAGTATTTCGCTTCGATTTTTATGTTAAAACATAGTTTTAAACCGACTTCCAAAAAGGAAGAGGTTATCGATTCGTCTGTATTTTTTTTTTTTTTTATTTTTTTTATTTTATATTTGTTACTTGATTTCTCCGCACTGGGTGAACGGATTTGGATGATTATTTTTTCATTTGAAAGGTAGTGCGTGTCATGAGGTCCCTTATGTTATTTTAGTTCTCTTTTGACAAAGGCATCCATAACAAAAGCGCATAAGTCTGTTATTTGCATTAACGACGTGCGCGATAAAAAGATGAATAACTCAATTTCCCGCCAACCGATTTTGATGATTTTTCTTTTATTTGAAAGAATGTACTTCAAGGGTACTCTGATGAGTTTGATACGGTTCTGATCATAGGATCCATTTCCTTGAAGTTAATTAACGAAATTAGCGATACTCGGCCAAACCTAAGCTGTAGGAGTCCAATTGGGTTGAATGTAGAATGAGATTACTAAGCAGATATTTCCTAAAAAAAATGACCTTCGACTCTTCAATCCTGATGATGCAGGGGTACTGCTAGCCTGAACCGTAGAAGTAAGTCAATTTATTATTATTTATTTATTTATTATTATTTATGTTTTTTATGGATACATAATAAGATTGTTAAACAAATTCATGGGACAAAAATTTGATCTTCAACTCCTCAACCCTGATGATGTAAGGGTATTTCAAGACTAAACCGTAAGAGTTGGCTATTTGTTACTTACGGTTATATAATAAAAATATCAAGCAAAGATGAACGGTAAAAATTTTGACCTTAAACTCCTCAACCCTGATGATGCAGGGTTACTTCAAGCCTAACCCATAGGCGATGGCCATTTGGTGCTTTCGGGTATGTAATATGATTACTAAGCAAAGACACAAAATGAAAATTTCGACCTTCAACTCCTCACCCCTGATGATGCAGGATACTGTTAGCCTAAACTAAACGAGATGGGCATTTGGTGCTTTCAGGTATTTAATATAATTACTAAGCAAAGACAAATGATGACAATTTTGACCTTTAACTCCTCAAGCCTGATGATGCAGGGTACTGCAAGCCTAAGCCATAGGAGTTGGCCATTTAATGCTTTCAGGTATGTAATATAATTACTAAGCAAAGACACATGATGACAATTTTGACCATCATCTCCTCAACCCTGATGATGCAGGGGTGCTTCAAGCCTAAGCCATAGAAGTTAGCTATTTAGTGCTTTCGGGTATATAATAAAATTACTAAGCAAAGACACAAAATGAAAATTTCGATCTTCAACTCCTCAAGCCTGATGATGCAGGGTACTGCAAGCCTAAGCCATAGGAGTTGGCCATTTAATGCTTTCGGGTATGTAATATAATTACTAAGCAAAGACACATGATGACAATTTCGACCTTAAGCTCCTCAGCCCTGATGATGCGGGGTACTGCAAGCTCAAGCTATAGAAGTTGGCTCGCAAGTGCTTACGTATAAGTAATAAGAATACTAAGCAAAGACGCCGGATATTTTTTTACCTTCAACTCCTCCCTGATGATGCGGGATAGTGCAAGCCTAAATTATAAAAGGTAGTCACATAATGCTTACGGTTGTTTTTAGTATATATTATGAGTTTAATGACAGCTCATTAAACTGAAATGTGATTAATAAATTAAACTTCAATTCATCAACCCTGATAATCTAAGTACACAACCTACATAAGCCGTATGAGTTTGGTACTTATTGATTACAATACATTACGACCCGTTCCTGAGAGAACATTATGATGAAACGTGTCACTTTGAATACCTTAATCCTGAAAATGCAGGAGTATTGTCATGTTATTATTAAGAGTTGGATTTAGCTGTAGCTTTTTAAACAGGATGGGTTAGGTTAGGTTGGAACATAAAAGAAAACATAAAAAATAAGCGAGCAGGGTACGGCAGCGCCCTGCGAGCGGGTGCGCCCTGTTCGTATGAATTATAAAAGTGTTTTGATTCTGTCTTCTGCTTTACAAAGAACAATTTACGCGCACAAATAGCTCGATGCACCTCTTAAAAGATCTTATCTTTGACCACATGAAACAAAATATGAACTTAGAATTTATGTCGCTGTTCAGTGATATTCCAATTTGCTAATGATTTACTTCAAGTAGATAATAGTGCTTTTTACCCGGAAAAGTCATAATCAATCTTTATATCGATACGTCTTCGTTTAAATGTGGAGGAATTGGTTGAAAAAGTATATCCCGATATCTATAAGCTGAAGAGTTTTTTTGTTTGTTTGTTTGAACGCGCTAATCTCAGGAACTACTGGTTCGAATTTAAAAATTCTTTTTGTATTGAATGGACCATTTATCGAGGAAGGCTTTAGGCTATATAACATCACGCTGCAACTATTAGGAGCGAAGAAATAATGGAAAATGTGAAAAAAACGGGGCAAATTATTCATCCTTGAGGGATTCCGTTGCGTGCGCTGCGAAAACGGTACAAGATACCAAAAATATATGTATGAAAGAATTATTTCTCTTGAAATGATCTAAAAAAATGTCCGCGACAGTATATGTCTATCTTTTAAGATTAACTCACTAGAACCGTTTTCATGGTAATCAAATTCGGTCGAAATTAGTTAAGAGTTGTATGAACGTAATAATATTAATCTTTATCCAAATAAATGTGTTGCTGTTGTTGATTAAGAGTATTTAATTGTGAACAAAATTGTCTTTGACATCACTTAATTTCAATGAACATCTTAGAAGATATTGATATCTTAGAGATCTTGCGTCGTTTTATCGTCGTGTAATAATACTTTTTAAACACTATTTGATTTTGTTTTAAGGATATTTTGTTTTAGGTTCTAATAATTTTACAATATTTTTTTTATATATGAGCTATATGAGTTAGCTATGTTCTTTTCAAAACTAAATTGTCTAAAATAATAATAGAAAATGAAACGGACAAAGTCGTGGTTAACAGCTATAATTTATAAAGCTGAGGAGGTTGTTTGCAAAAATAAATTATGCCCAAAATAACTATTCCACGCGGACGAAGTCGCGGGCACAGCTAGTAGTAAAATAAATTGAGACTACAATATGGGAACAATTTATAAAATAATATCCGTAACTTGCGGAGATCTGTACTATAAAGTTAGGATAAACTGTACGACGCTTAGTCGGTATCGGTTAACGATTAACTACCGTACAGTGAAGTTACCCGGTAATGCTCCGTGTTGGCTCGAAACACGTACTATCGGTGCTATGTGTGGTGGTGTACATTTTTATTTGTATGCGCACGTGCCTTATGTGGAAATAGGGGTGGTGATACTGTACTTTAGAACTAGTATTTGTTGTAAATATATTCGGAATAGCATTTTATATCGAGCGGTGATAGCCTAATGGTTCAAACCTGCCCTCTCAATCGGGAGGTCCGAAGTTCAAACCCAGGCTGGATTTATGTGTGTATTACATATTCATTATCACTGCTTTTCGGTTAAGGAAAACATCGTGAGGAAACCACACCTGAGAGTTCCTTAAAAAAAGTTCTCGGAGGTGTCAGTGCGGTGGACTATGGCCTAAAACTCTCGCATTCCGAGAAAAGACCCGTACCCATCTGTGGGACAATAATGGGATGTACCCAGTACTTTACGTATTAAAAATAAGATAGTAAAATACTCATGTCCTGGTGAATTTAAAAAGAATTCGTGAAATATTGTATCGAATACTTTACTCAACGTTAATAACCAGAATGAATACGATAATGTAGTCTCATTATCGTATTCATTCTGGTTATTAACGTCGTTAATGAAATTATTCAGAAATAATTTTCATTACATCGTATTGTAAAGTACCACAATTACTTTAAAGTAATTGCTTATTTCATTCATTAACGGTCGTCATATATTTAAGTATAAAGAAAAGTTCATTGTATTGAATTAATTTTACTTTATTACGGCGCTTTCATTCAATCGAAAATTGTTTCGCCGTAAATATTTTGGTAATTCTGTAGTCGCAGGAAATCAGAGGCTCAAAAATGAAGTAAATTAGGTCGAAATTCCTTCAACGATACGAGGCACCGAACAGGAATCGCTGTTCAATTGAAACGGAACAACGAAGCGTCTGCACGTGCTGTAAAAAGGTTTTATGAGCTGTTTCATTACTCGGAGTGCCCATAAACCGGACTTGTTGGAAGAACAAATAAGAGGCCGTTCGGGAAATATTGCTCGGCGACGTCGCCCGCACTCGGAACAACAGAATGAGGCTCCGTCACGCGCCCGCCGGAGGATGTCTCCCTTTCATAATGCTCTGGTACATAAGAGAGGTGAATTAATGTAGGTTCTTATCTCTATATATAGTACCAGCATAATTACGTGAATATTTCTTTACTATAATGAAAATATAACGAAGCTACTACTATATACTGGATATATTGAAATATGCATTATTTGAGATATGAGATTGGGATAAAAGTAGTTGTACATCCTGTAGGATTCATATCACAGAAATAAATTAATTAAGTATAACATGGATAAAGATAAAACAGCATAAAGCATTTTGTGATACGCTTCTCGTAATCGTAAATAGTACTCTAATCCTATTTGTTCTTTTAGTTGACGATTACGTAGTTTCGTAGAAGTTACTTGCCACAAGCAGGTTGACTGTATTCTTGTTTGGTAATTCTGTAATAAAAGAAAGCGATACTGCGACACTGCGATACTTCAAATAATTCCACCTCTCATAAAAATGTAAAGGTACAGACTATCACTAGTATGATCGTAGGATGACGTTACCCCGTCTGCAAAGTTGTATAAAATAGTTGTCTCTCTTTTCAAACTATCCACAAAGTGCTAGCGTTGCCCAAACTGTGTCGTGAGCGCCCCGAACAAAGCTCATGACGGCTCCGAGCTGCTTGCATTATTCGCTCTTTAACGAAATTCGCAACGTCGCCGGAGGACAAGCAATTTGCTAACTTTGTTACTCCATTACGAGAATCTACTGAGAGTACTTAAAAGTCGACAGCGAACTGTGTTTAATGACTACAAAACTTGCTATATGCAGAAACCCAGAGGAAAGTTCACAATTTAAACAATAAATAACTTTATTTTCCAAACAACATTATTTCTAATGATTTGCACTTTGAAGTCTGGTACGCAACTTTTCCGTATTCAAAGTTAATATCGGCATAAGTAACAAGACTATTTCAATGTTGAAAAATTTATTACTTGAGTAGTTAATAAGCAATAGAAATGAATATCTAATTGCATCTACAATTTGTATGACTAAATACTACCATTTCAAATGTATCAGCCATATAAATCAAATCCTCGATAACTACAACGCGGAACATGCAGCTAGCCCGAGAGTATTGAGCAGTGCGGCAGAGGCAGCCGCGGCTGGTGAGCCGCGAGCTGACGGGCCGCTCCCGTGGGACAGGTGGCTTACCGCTCCTCTTTGTCATTCCTTACTATACTCAAGGTAGTAGAACCAGTGTAGTTCGACCAGGGAAGTATCACCGCCATACCTATTTCTAGCGTGAAGCAGTTCTTGCGTTTCGATAGAAGGGTGTGGTTGCCGGCACACTTTCACATGAGGCGACCATCATAGTCCTCGGGAGTAGACACGTATCTGTGATTGACTTCAGATGGAACCCATGTTTTGTATGAAGTTGATTACAGATGTTCATGGGCGACAATGACCACTTACCATCAGGTGGACTGCATGCTCGTTTGCTCCTTCGATCAGATAAAAAAAACAATTTGTATTTCTAGTAAGTCACATAGGAAACAATGACCTAGTGATATGTATTTTCATGCCTTTGAAGCTCTTTTCAAATATAACCTCCAGCTTTTCCTTGCTCGTATTTGAAATTATTTATAACATATGGTCACGATGAAGGTCGTGGGAAAACCTAAATATCACTATAATTATCCTCCATAAAACTATTAAAGTTATGTGGGATCCTGTATTACCCACAGGGTCAATTTGGTTGCTTTTCTCGTCCTCATTGTGGGAAATCACGTATATTATCACACCAACGAAGGTGGTCGTAAAGACGGTACGATTAAAATATGTGTTTTAATTAGCACAGCAACACCGTTTTATGTTTACTGTCCTCTGTTTTAAAGGTTTAATAGTGTTTCGTTCGTACCTATAATACACTTTTCACATTACTTATGAAGGTAAGAGGTATTCTATAAGTACGTAAGTATACGTATAAGTGTTGAATATAACATGATATATGATACTCTCTTTTGTTTCTTTGCGAGATAATCTCGCGGCTCAGCTAACTTGCAATGATTTATGGTGGTCGCCGCGCGCCGCCCACTTTTCCATACACGCGATAACAACTAACAGGGTTTTGTTATAACAACTTCACCATGCTAACTTTTTTTTTGAAACGATAGTTTGTTGGTTTTAGATTACGAAATGATTGTACAATCATTCTTCAGTATTATGCTTCAAGTATGTACATAAGATCTAAGCCTCGTAACCCTATTTATAAAAGGTAAATATTGTTGATTACTAGAATGGCAATATCTCCGAAGTATTTTGTGAAACGGAAAATGCATTATCCATAGTACGTATTACTCGAAGCCGGCTCAAGCAAATACGGAGTGATTGACGGAAAGCCGCTCGCCGTAGTTTTGTTTGTTGCAAAGAGCTTCGTGAAGCCGTATTGGATTTGGCGCTGCGTTGCGATGTTCCAATTCCAGCTAACAATTAGTCCTCTGCATTCTTGCCAAGTGTCTAGCTTACAGCTTGTTAGGCTGGATTCGATTTATTAGGGGAATAAACGTAAATATAGCGTTGTATGTATTTCACGTTTCGTTCATATGATTTGGAAAATGGCATTGCAGTTCGTCTAGTGTTACAGTCACATTAAATATTGGATAAATATTAATTCTAGCAGTAATAGACTAACAGTTTAAGCTCGATTTCTTACTTGACTCTATACTTACGTGTGTATTAGAAATTATTTATCACTGCTTTACGTACTTTTACTAAACATTGTGAGGAAGCCTATACACTTGAGTAGTGAAATCTAATAATTAGCACTTGGCCAGCGCGTTAATAAGAGCTGTGCCCAGCAGTTGATCGATAATGACGACATTTATTAACAAGTACAAATATTTCTTATCCAAGGTTTGTTACATAAGTATGCCTACAAAATTTTACATCTTTATTTATTTAGTTCCATAGTTAATTAGCAATATGCAGGCACCCATGATACAGATAATGAAACTTGTTGTTGAGCGCGATTATTTCCCGATATAAAACTTGGTTAATATCTCGCCCCAACTTCCTACCCGGCGATGTTCCGGTATCTTCACACGCCACCAAATCACTTATTGCCTTAAGACTTGCACACACTGCTCTCATAGCTACTAGCCTCCACCACTGATACTGATATTAAATAAGTAGTCCAGTGAAGAGTAATCCAGTACAGATTTCGCAAATTTAATGATTTGAAGCTTTGAAATAATAATTGTTATAAATAATACCATATTTATATACCTATTTTTTTTTGTATTCGCTTTAAGTTTGAGGGTAAGGTCTAATCCAGAGTTACAATTAAATATTTAAGTAGCCTTTTATTTTTCATCACTGTTGATTTATAACGAATGCATGGCAGGTGCGGTGACTGTTGCTAAATAGATCAGTTATAATGTTATACATACATAATTTTAAACCTGATGCTCGGATACTTAGGTAGATTAGTATGAGTTCAGTATTTGGAATACAATTTCTATTCGATATTTACAACGAGAACGGCGGTATCATAGTTAGCATGATAGATATCTGCATAAACAGTGGTAACACTAACAGTGTGTCGGCCGCCTATCGGACGATCTATCACTCCGCAAATAAATATCGCTGGGAAACATTACAAAGTTTGATTACACGGATGACGTACGAGGCGGCGTCAAGTTCCTCGTGTACAGCCAGTGAGTGTCATTTGAACTTCCAAGTTTGCTCTCCTATTAATTGAGGCCAAACCCATTAATATAAAACATGTTCTACTACAAACTTTAATTATAACGTCGAAATTGAATTCAAACAACGTTTACACATTGAAGTATGCCAGTATATCAATATTGTGTTACACAAATTACATAATTTCAGTTTTATTTGTATTTTTAACCGACTTCCAAAAAGGAGGAGGTTATCAATTCGTCTGTATTTTTTTTTTTTTTTTTTATATTTGTTACCTCATTTCTCCGGACTGGGTGAACCGATTTAGATGATTTTTTTTTTTATTTGAAAGGTAGTGCGTGTCATAGGGTCCCATTTTTTTTTAGTATTTTTTTGACTAGGGCATCCATAAGAAAAACGCATAAGTCTTAAATTTGCATTTTCAATGTACGCGATAAATGTATGAATAACTCAATATCCCGCCAACCGATTTTGATGATTCTTTTTTTATTAGAAAGGATGTACTCCAGGGGTAGTCTGATAAGAGTTTGATAAGGTTCTAATCATAGGATCTTCAACTTTTTGGAGCAAAATAATAAAATTAGTGATAGTCGGCCGAACCTTAGCTGGAGAAGTCCAATTGAGTAAAATATAGAATAAAATTACTATGTAGGTATTTACTATGAAAAATTTGACCTTCAACTCTTCAATCCTGATGATGCAGGGGTACTGCTAGCCTGAACTATAAAAGTTGGTCGTTTGATGTTTGCGAATATATAATGAAATTGTTAAGCAAATTCATGGGACAAAAATTTGACCTTCAACTCCTCAAACCTGATGATGCAGGGGTACTTAAAGCCAAAACCATAGGAATAAGCCATTTGGTGCTTACGTATATGTTATAAGATTACTGAGCAAAAACATAAGATGAAAAATTTGACCTTCAACTCCTCAACCCTGATGATGGAGGGGTACTTCAATCCTAAACCATAGAAGTTGGCAATTTGGTGCTTACGGTTATGTAAAGAAAATACTAAGCAAAAATATAAAATCAAAAATTTGACCTTCAACTCCTCAACCCTGATGATGAAGGGGTACTTCAATCCTAAACCATAGGAGTTGGCAATTTGGTGCTTACGGTTATGTAAAAATAATACTAAGCAGAGGCACAAAATTAAAATTTTGACCTTCAACTCCTCGACCCTGATGATGAAGGGGTACTTCAATTCTAAACCATAGGAGTTGGCAATTTGGTGCTTACGGGTATGTAAAAATAATACCAAACAGAGGCACAAAATTAAAATTTTGACCTTCAACTCCTAAACCCTGATGATGCAGGGTACTGCAAGCCTGAGCCATAGAAGTTAGCCACCTGGTACTAACGTATATGTTATAAGATTACTAAGCAACAATATAAGATGAAAAATTTGACCTTCAACTCCTCAACCCTGATGATGGAGGGGTACTTCCAGAGGGGGCGCCCTGTTTGTATGAATTGTAAAAGTGTTTTATGTTTAATTTTTGTGAATATGTAGATGCACAAAGCAAACTTAGAGGCTTTATTTAAATACAAACATAAAATTATAGTCACTAAAAAGTGTAAAATAAAAACTTTTTAACAAAAAATATCTACCGACTTCCATGTCACAAAAAAGTAAAAAATAATTTAAATATATTTTGGTCTAGAACATGCTCAGTACTTAGTACATAGTTCTGAAGTCGGTGCTCATATAGGACGTAGTTACCGTCGTCCAGCGAAATATGTCGAGCACCGACTTCAGGGCTATGTACTAAGTACTGAGTATGTTCTAGACCAAAATATATTTAAATTATTTTTTACTTTTTTGTGACATGGAAGTCGGTAGATATTTTTTGTTAAAAAGTTTTTCGTACTCATATCACTACATAGCATAAAACAAAGTCGGTTTGTGCTGTCTGTCCCTACTTAGATCTTTAAAACTACACTACGGATTTTAATGCAGCTTTTTTTAATAGAGAGAGTGATTCAATAGAAAGTTTTCTATGTATATTACATTAATAATATAGTGAAGGAACACTGACAATTTTAGATTTATGACTTTTCGGCGGAACGAAGTTCGCCGGGTCAGCTGGTATCGTATAAATAATATTCATTTAATATTATTGAAATAATTTAGTTTGAATATAAACACGAAATGCTATTTAATCAAAATGTTTGCCTCGTATGTGTAAGGTTATGAGGAGGGCAACTATTTACACATAACGTATGTAATATATGTATTTTCAGTACGTACGTAATATATTTTCAGATTTATGTTTTAAATTTATGTCTTTCTATTAAAGCGCCTTGGATTTATCAGTTTTCATAAATACATTCCGATTTTTGCGCCAGCACTATACTTGAAGCATGGACTGAATGAACCGGAACTCTACAAACGTTTGTAAAGTTTTCTGCGCACTTATCTCCAGGAAGCGTATAACGATGTGTTGTATTGCAATAGAACGCCAACAACTTGGCTGCGGCGTTATGTAAATAAGTAGAAAGAGGGGCGAAGTTTAAATTGAGATCGCTCCGAGAGCAGAGCGGAGCACCCGGGGGACGCCGGGGTACTCTCCGCTCGCCTCGCTTCTCTAAGCCCAGAATACATAATTATTTTATTTTTGGTTACCGATAATATTATATTCACTAACTTATTCTAATAAACTACACCATCTGTACAAAATCCGCTTACTTACTGTCCCCTTCGTATAACTTAATCCCTTAAATTTCAAATCTGGTATAGTGAACATGAAATCAAAGAAATTACCAACAACCTAAAAAATAAATGCGTTTCTGTATCAAAAAAAGTCATATATAAAATTTAAAAAAATGTCTTAGCCTTGTTTTCTATATTATTTTCGTTTCTTTTCGTAGGTATAATGCGAAATCCAAAGTAAAACTGCAAATCAGGACAAATGTTGGTCGTCCCCAAGCTAAAATCTTTAAACTGAATAATATATTTTTTGATGAATAGGTACGTGACAAAATTATATAACTTTGTAAAATACAGGAATCTGTTAACATGAAGCGTTTATTGACCTTGCGTTAAATCCATTTCTTATAAAGGTCAAGTACTAAGCTGTTACTTTGATAGTTTTCTATTCAGACAAATACATGATTTTAAATGTTCTTAACAAGAGCACTAATATTTGTGCCATAAAATAAATTATATTCCTTATTTTTAAGTTTTCTATTCGCAATGTATAAATCTCGTCTAAATGTGACCAGCAGTTAAACCAACACATAGAAGCATGAACGTAGAAAATTGTATGTTAAAATATTTCATTTATTTTATTTACTATACGAGCATAAATCAAAATCAATAATATTTGATTCAAAGTAGATCATTTACTGAATATTTTTTTAAATGGCAAATTTACTACAAATTCGCATTTTCGTCATGAAGATAAAACAACAAAAAACTTAGTAACATGAACTATTTTTCTTTGGGTGTAAGCAAAGCACACGGCGACCTTCAGCCGGCCTTGGCGGTCGCACGCTGCTCGGAGCGGCACCGGAATGTGTTTATTACGTGCAGCGGCGCGCCGACACGCGCTGCCGACCCGACACGGCCGGCGTAGGTGCCTAATGAAACGACGGAAAACATGAACGTTACCTAATCGTTTCCAATGTTAAACAGCTTTCAATAACGCAAGTTTTAGTTACCCATGTTTCGTGTAAAAGACACTTTAAAATTAAAATGTCTAGGTCATGACAGTGTATAAAGCACACAAAAAAATTGTTATACATAAGTATCAGCTTTTTCAGCAGAATCTATCTGGGGCACGGCACGGCAGTGCCACCACGGGCCAACTCGGGCCAATTCGGGCCACTTTCAACCCCCTATAACTACATTTTGGATAAAAGTAGAAGATGAAATTTTTAATAGCCAAGAAGGCATTGTATGAACACGATATAGTTCAAATTTCATTTAATTTTAACCAGGAGTTTAAGAATTATAACGAGTCAAAGTTCCTTATTTTGTCACTCACTCACTCACTAACTGACAGATCATCGAAAATCTAAGGCACTTCTAGCAAATATAGAAGCTTCAAATTTAGAATACAATTAGTGTTTAGTGTATGAATTCAGGAAAAACTGAAATATTTTTCAATTTCCGTCCAGTTTCCTAGATACGTCAACTGCATAAGTAACTTTGTAATCCCATGTAAATATACAGAATTACAAAGTTATATTGGTAGTTAATTAATTAGTGTGTCCGTATAAATGTATAATATCATGGAATAATTGGTGTAGGTTTTAGATATGGTAGAACAATGGCATGACCGAGGAGGTACCATCGCCACACCTATTTATATCGTAAAGCAACTCCTGTGTTTAGATGGATGGGTATAGTTGCCGGTATCATTTTATATGAGGCAATCATATTAGTCCTCGGGAGTGGCAACGCGATTGGCTTCGGATTGAACCCTGGTTATAAACGAAATTCTTTACAGATGTTCATGGGCAGCAGTGACCACTTACCATCAGGTGGATTGCGTGCTCATTTGCTATTTTAATGTTAGAAAAAAAGAAAAATATAGGTACCTACATACGTTTTTGTTCAAAGGTAACTACTTATAAATGGTCAACAGAATAAAAAAGCATGGATGGTAGTAATAAGCGAAGTAAATTGCCCGAAATTATATAATTACTTAGAGACTTTTGACGACGGCGGCCTTAAAAATTGGTTTAGGAAAAAACGTATGGCTGGCTATCTACAAAAAGAACTGAGATGCAATAAAAATCAATACTTAAAAAAATCCAAGTCTCGCAACTCAGTTTTTCTACCGAAAAATGTTGTAATATAAAGTTGATTATTAATTTATTCAGTCCCTGCTTAAGGGACTTTCTGTCTTAACTGTTTACGTAATATTCTAACCTAACAACATCTTTGTGACCGTATCAATAATAAAAATCTTTAACGTTTTAAATAAATAGATTGACTTGGCCATCTTCGATACGATGAATTTAGATTTCTGTTCTGAGTCTGTATGTTCGTATATTCGTCTTTGTATGTGTTGTATCTGTATGTAGAATTGATTGTGAATGTTAGTGTGGGTAGATTATTATTGTTTTGTACTAATATGTCGATCGTAATAAATAGTGTTCATTTCTGCAATTTAATGGCTTTTTAATCATAATTCGAAGTTATAACAGTGGCGACGAGTAAATTTAACAATAATGGCCGTCGTAAATGTTGCGAATATTGTTCTGCCGGGAAAATTTGACGCGCAGAAGGATAATTGGGAGAATTATCGAGAGCAACTATTTTTCGCATTGGAAGCAGCGGGAAGTTTGGAAAGCGTGCAGAAACGAGCCCTGTTTTTGTCTCAATGTGGAAAAGAAACCTTTTCATTAATTATTTCTTTGTTATCACCAAGAAAACCGAGTGAAGTTTCCTTCGAAGAAATTGTCCAGTTACTCAACAAGTTTTTTGTACCTACACCACATCCTATATTAGAAACAGAGAAATTTTATGCTCGTAAACAAAAGCCTGATGAATCAATTACTAGTTTTTTGGCATCTTTACATGAAATTAGTTCCAAATGCAAATTCGAGGACATAAGACGACGTATACTAGAACAGTTAATTCTCGGAGTGAGTGACGAAAGTTTAAAGAAAGAACTACTAAAGATTAAACTGGAAGAGTTAACATACGACAGAGTAGTACAACAAGCTTTAAATTTTGAATCAATAAAATGTATGAGAAATACTGTAGTGTGTCAAGATACCTTTAGAAGCATTGCACGGAATGAAAATGAGCCGATGGATGTAAATGTTATTAGTACCAAAACATGTCCACACTGTGCGAAGCGTCACAGAGATAAATGTCGTTTTTCAAACGCGATCTGCCATAAATGCAATAGGAAAGGGCACATCAAGGCGGCTTGTGGTACAAGGAAACTAACGACACAGTTGGACATGCATGGAAAAGGGGGAAGTAGCAAAGTATTAGAATATTTGCTGGAGGAGCCCGTCGAAG
Source organism: Spicauda simplicius (assembly GCA_949699795.1). NCBI lineage: Eukaryota > Metazoa > Arthropoda > Insecta > Lepidoptera > Hesperiidae > Spicauda > Spicauda simplicius. The sequence goes on along the minus strand of OX453071.1, from coordinate 68,753 downwards.
AGGACGGCATTGGAATTAACGGCATGGCGTGTTCAGCTCTCCAGTGTAATACTGTGAGGTCAAAGCCCTACATGGTAGATGTGTCAGTTAACGGAGTGCACATAGACATGGAAGTCGACTCTGGATCAGCACATTCTATTTTACCATATAGTGTATATTTGAAACATAAAGACATGTTTCCAGAGCAATTAAAACCATGTAAGAGTAACTTGATAACCTGGACGAATGATAAGTTAAATGTTAAAGGTGAAATTATTGTTGACGTTGAGTTCAACAGGACAAGAGTCAAGTTACCACTGCTCGTAAGCGAAGGCAGAGGACCAGCCCTGTTGGGACGCACATGGTTTGAGGATCTGGGAATTTCATTACAGGGAATTAATACAATATATACTAAAGAAATAGTTACTGTCATTACTGATAAATTTCCCCAATTATTTGATAATAAGATGGACAAATATAGTGGTCCAACAGTGCACATTGATATAAAACCTGAAGTGTGTCCAGTGTTCCAACGTGTTCGTCCAGTGCCATTTCCATTGAGAGCTAAGGTAGCTGAGGAGCTGAACAGAATGATTAGAGATAATATTCTCACACCAGTTAAGCACTCTCGCTGGGCGACACCCTTGAGGATAGTCCCCAAGTCTGATGGAACATTAAGATTATGTGGGGATTATAGGAGCACAGTAAATATAGCATGTATAGCAGATAGTTATCCCTTGCCTACAGCAAATGAAGCTTTTTTTGAATTGTCGGGTGGCAAGTGTTTCACAAAAATTGACCTTAAACATGCATATAACCAGTTAAAAGTTGATGAAGAGACTGCGGAACTACTAACTCTAAATACACCTTTAGGTCTTATGAGAATGAACCGCCTTGCGTACGGGGTAAATGCAGCTACAGCTATATTTCAACGTTTAATGACCTCGTTACTAGCGGGCATTGATGGGGTCGCCTGCTTGTTAGATGACATAGTTATATCAGGAACGAATAGAGAAGAACATGATCAGAGGGTTTTGAATGTTTTTCAGAGACTAAGTGAGGTTGGACTGCGTCTTAACATAAAGAAATGTGTTTTTGCAGTAAACCGGGTGTGTTTTTTGGGCTATGAAATAGATAGTGATGGTATTCATCCGTCAAAGGAAAAAATTCAAGAGATCAAAGAGAAGCCCATTCCTAAGAATAAAACTGAACTTAAAGCTTTCTTAGGCTTGTATAACTTTTATGAGAGATTTTTGATAAACAAAGCTTCAATAATGCAACCTCTATATAAATTATTAAAAGACAGGATTAAATGGTATTGGGGTAAACATCAACAAGAGGCATTTGAACAGGCAAAATTACAATTAACCTCAGATTTGACCTTAGTTCATTATAATTTAGAGAGAGAGTTAATTATGCTAAGTGATTCGAGTGATTATGGACTTGGAGCTATGTTAGTGCATAAAATGCCAGATGGTACGGAGAGACCTGTTATTATGGGTTCAAGGACCCTACAAGATCATGAAAGACGTTATGCTCAAATTGATAAGGAAGCATTAGCCATAATGTTTGGCCTTAAGAAGTTTAGGCAATATTTGTTAGGTCGTCAATTTATTATATGCACTGATCATAAGCCCCTATTAGGTATTTTTGGTCGGGAGAAGCCTATACCTGATCTTGTATCAGCAAGAATGCTTAGATGGGCTCTGACACTTAATACTTTTGACTATACTCTCTGTTACCGGCCAGGTAAGCAAATGGGAAATGTGGACAGCCTGAGCAGATGGCCTACACCGTGCATCTCTAATGATTGTGAAAAGGAAGAAGACATATTTCTATTTGAACAGATGGACATTACTGGCATTAATTCGAAGGAAATAGCTAAAGAGACAGGGAAAGATAAAATTTTAAATAAAGTTAAGTTTTTTTTGTTACATGGTTGGCCGACAGATATAGAACATGAACTGTTGCCATATCACAGGAAAAGGGAAAACTTATCACTGAATAAAGACTGTATTCTATGGGGAAATAGAGTTATTATACCAAAAGTTATGCAAAAAGACATTTTGAAAATGTTGCATGAGGGCCATAACGGAATTGTGCAAATGAAAATGATAGCTAGAGCATATCTTTGGTTTCCTTCATTAGATAATGATATAGAGAATATGGTGGCAGAGTGTGACATATGCCAGTTACACAGAAACAACCCTCCATGCACTGAACATCAATGGCCAAATACTTCAAAACCTTGGTCAAGAGTACATATAGATTTCATGGGTCCCTTCATGGGTAAAACCTTTCTGATATTAGTGGACGCATACAGTAAATGGCCCATCATTGAAATTATGCCATCTATGTCAAGTAAGAGTGTTGTTACTGTGCTAAGAAAAGCTTGCGCAGATCATGGTTTGCCTGAGTTTATTATATCAGATAATGGACTTGCATTTACTGGACAAGAGTTTAAAGAATTTATTCTAAAAAATAATATTAAACACATTACAGGTGCCCCATATCACCCTGCTACAAACGGCCAAGTGGAACGAATGATACAGACAATTAAGTTAAAACTTAAAAAGCAGACAGATAGCCCTTGGGCAGAGCGAGTAGCGAAAATGCTATTTCATATGCGAACTGCTCCAAATACGGTAACAGGAAAGACTCCTGCAGAGATGTTGAATGGTAGGAAGTACAGGACGGCATTGACATTGTTACACCCTGATTTAGACACTACAGAATTGGAAATTACAAGAGAAGATGATAGGAGAGACATAAGGAAAAAACATTTTGAAGTAGGAGATTATGTTTTATTAAGAATGTACAACATGAATGTAAAGTGGCAGCGTGGAGTAGTAACTCGGCATGTGGCACCAGCTGTTTATGAAGTGCGGGCCCAGGATGGTACAGTACATCGCAGACATGTAGACCAGCTTCATAAAACCAGACCACCTGCAGGAAGCATCCCTGAGCATAATGATAAAGAAAGTGATGCTGTTATTATTCCACCACCAGAAGAATGGCCAGAAATAATTGGATGTTGAAAAATAATTAAATATTATTTAGATTTGATTATTTATACTTAAGGGGAAGGTGTTGTATCTGTATGTAGAATTGATTGTGAATGTTAGTGTGGGTAGATTATTATTGTTTTGTACTAATATGTCGATCGTAATAAATAGTGTTCATTTCTGCAATTTAATGGCTTTTTAATCATAATTCGAAGTTATAACAGTATGTATAGACAATACCCACGACGCAGGATAATTTCTAGTGTAGGCCTATGAGTCAAGAAAGCGTTAAACGCTATAGTAGTGCCTAAACACGTATTAATAAAACTTCTTTGTTACAAAAATATATCACGTTTTATATATGGCATTATACGACCGTACCCTGCGAAAGTAAGTACAACAATAACAGTGTGCTAAAATCTTAATGAAAAGGTTAAAGTGTATTGCTAAGTGGTGCAAGTTATGCGACATAAGATAGTTAAGATGCTTAGCGCATGCGGCGGCACGACGCTGCTGCCACCCGATAACAAACTGCAAGTTACCGACCGGCGTCAGTCCATACCTCGCGCGCCCCGCAGGTTCGTTCATCCTAACATAGTTAAATCACAAACCAATATAATCTGATCTTGAATTTAATAAGAACACTTTCGAAATTCACAACTAAACACGTTTACTTGTATTGATTATAAAGTTATGAAAAATCTACAGAGCTAAAGATACGCGTTAGTGATATGTAGTTAGCTAATAATTTAGGACATTTTTTCCTAAAAACTATGTTCAAAAATAATAGAATATCACTCATGTGTAACGTACATTGAACAGCCTTTGTTTTTAAATGTTCATGTGTATTTTGCACTAACGTTGGAATTTTGCTTTTACTCTTGTATATGCCGTAATATGTGTTCATTGCCCGTGTTACTACCAATCTTACTACCAGTAGTAACGCGAGTAATTTTATTAACGTTATTACTACTGCTGCTGCTAGTAGTAGCACGGGGAATAAAAAATACCCTTCTTACTATCTTAAATCTCAAATGAAAAATCCTTGGGCTCTGGGCTGTATAGCAAACCCATAAAATCAACATTTATACACATATGCTCGCAAAAAATTACCCTCCCTACGCCGCAGTCAGGTAATGAAGTTAAGATTAAACTTTTTTTATGCGTCTGAAGTAGCAAACAAGCAAGCAATCCACTTAATGGTATGCGGTCACTGTTGCTCCTGGACATCTCCAAGTAACTTCATATAGAACAGGGGTTCTATCTGAAGTCAATCACTGATGCGTTGCTACTCTCGAACAATAATGACTGTGATATTATCACTTAGTGAACTTGTAATCTATACTTATAAACTATACAATAATCATTTATAAAAAAAGTAGTTTTTACGCGAATGAAATCAGCCATCACGACCCTTAACGGAAACTTCTTGGATTCTCTTATGATTCAAGCAAAATATTCCGTCCTTAATTTAAATAACGTTAGTAATGGTCATGTCGGCTATTTCATGTTTAACAGCCAAGTCGCTACTCACAGCGCCCCCTGTACAGCCAGCAATTAACTCAACCTCGTAGGGATGTCATCAATGTCATTATCTGAACATTCACAAATGCAAACTTTCATCAAAACAAATATTTGGAAATGTAAATACACATTCGTTCGTGAAATATAACGTAATCCTGTATCGTGTATATAATATGGGGATGTTTTTTTTAAAATTTGACGTAAACAGGGGCGCCGCAATAGGAGTAGAGCGCGGTACAATATATAGGCTTCCTTTTTTTGTTCGTCAAACAGCAGTTCTACATTCGCAACACATTCACACAATTCTTGCGAATGCGGATGCAAATGTGCAAACAACATGCAAATGCAAATAAAAATACTCGATACATCACTAAAACCTCAGATCAAATTTGTTCATAGCGTGCCATTCGCAAGGAACACTTCGTTGTTCACGTCACGAGAAATTCGATTTATACGAACATGCAAGCCTTTTCCGAGCTGCCTCGACAACTGTGTGAGTACCAACTTAATGGCCAAATGAATTATACAGAATACGGGCTTTTATAATGAGTGACTTATAAATTACAGCCACTTTCGTTAAAAACGTGCAAAATAAATTTTGCAACTACTAACTTTCTTGTTGGTTACATCAATTTGTAAAAGTTATTGTTAAAAAATGAATTTAATGAAGTAGCGCTATTTTTATGATGGAAGTACGGTAAGACAATATTTACAATGAGTCAATAATGTTACAGTGAATCATATACTAACATGATATCAAGTATAACGACTGCTTGTTCAGGGCCTCGGAGACCCTTCCCCGCATATTACACGATCATTTCTTAACTTAATATGGGGTTTTGATAACCCGACTATTATTATTTAAAGGAACATTTCAACTTAAGTCCCCACGTTTAGAACGATCCATATTGCAGTGGTATTTGTGGAGTTAACGTCATATCTCCCGGTTAGAAGTAATTGTTTATTCAGAACATCATAAAACATAACAAGAAGATACCACGGGTTTCTAAATAATATCAAACATTTAACTTTCACGGTACATGCGACAAATACATGTACATATTTTAATAATAAAATATCCTTTTAAATATAACTTTTAAAATTATTTCTACATATATCTCGGTACGATGATTTCGTTTATTGAAAACTAACTTTCCAAACAAGTTTGTGTTGCAATAAACTTATTGAATTAGAATTTTGAATCCAGCTCATTGGAAATAAAAACAATATGCAATTTATATTCTTGGAACCGCAATCAAAACTTATATGAAATGACAGACAGAACATATGTTCAGACGTAATGGCTAATACAATTGGATAGTTCTTCGCGGGACGAAAAGCTTAAAAAGGACACTTAAAAGGACGTTGTTTTTCTCATAACTACGGTACAGTTAACATTTACTACGGCAGCTACTACGTACCTACCTACGACGACGTACCTACCTGTGACTATGTAGCTACTACGACGACGTACTTACCTACGCGCTCTACGTAGCTACTACGACGACGTACCTACCTACGACTACGTAGCTACTACGACGACGCACCTACCTACGTCTATGTAGCTACTACGACGACGCACCTACCTACGACGACGTACCTACCTACACGCGCTACGTAGCTACTGTGACGTAGCTCCTAGCTACGACTACGTAGCTACTACGACGACGTAACTTCCTACGACTACATAGTTACTACGACGACGTACCTACCTACGACTACGTAGCTACTACGTCGACGCACCTACCTACGACGACGTAACTACCCACGCGCGCTATGTAGCTACTGCGACGACGCACCTACCTACGACTACGTAGCTACTACGACGATGTACCTACCTACGACGACGTAACTACCCACGCGCACTATGTAGCTACTGCGACGACGCACCTACCTACGACTACGTAGCTACTACGTCGACGCACCTACCTACGACGACGTAACTACCCACGCGCGCTATGTAGCTACTGCGACGACGCACCTACCTACGACTACGGAGGTACTACGGCGATGTACCTATCCGATGAGGAATCTATACTGTGAAGTAGGTGTTGGCCCACGTGACTAACAATGGAATGGCCGCCTTATGTGACTAATGCAATACATTACCTTGTGCGATGCTACGTGTCACTTAAGGACTGTGTCTCTATTGAAGACTGCTCTCTACCAAACACATTATTTCATTAGGCATTTATTTATAAAATTGCTTTCGAATGCGTATGACTAAGAAGTAATAAGCATTTTGTTTTTTGTTATATCCCTGATTATAAGCATATACACCATTGCGCGAATCCATGAATTACCGCGCCGCTAACATCCACTACTTAATGACGTAATAATGCGCTGCGTAACCATCAGATTACGAGATATGCTTCTATTAACCGACCAGTTAACTGTACATATACGATAATCAATATCTTAAAACACTGGTATTATTAAAGTGAGTGCAGCTCTTAAAAGATATTACAGCACGAAATATATAAATCAAGCGAGGCAAGCGGGACACTGCGAGCTCCACCTCATATAGTTCGTGTCAAGAAAATTATATATATTGCACCTATCTTTTTATTTCTAACAAATAATGCACACATTTTTACTTAAATTGTGCGTACTTTTTCCATCCATCCATCCATCCATCAGCCTTTTGATGTCCACTGCTGAACATAGGCCTCCCCTAAATGGCGCCACTCCAACCGGTCCTGTGCCCTCTGAATCCAACGGTTTCCCGCTGTCTTCTTCAGGTCATCGGTCCATCTGGTAGGGGGGCGACCTGTACTCCTTTTGCCTAAACGTGGTCGCCACTCGAGGACCTTCCTTCCCCATCGGTTATCGGTACTTTTTACGCCTTTTAAACTCACTGAGGCAATTAAAGAAAAATATATGATTCAAAGTAAGTTACAACATTAAGACGCATTTACAACGATGTTAAGAATAATTTGAAGAATACAATCTACTATAAATTGAATGCCTTCTCAGCCCATTGACACTTACACCTGTCACTTAATTGGAATAAGACAAAAACGCTGCTAAAGTCGTTCGCATATGGGAAGAATTATTTGCAACCTGCAGTACGAGTATGTATATATGTACATATATGCTTCATATGTAGTGGAATACCTACAAACTCGAGTTTTAGTACAATATAATATAAGTGATATTATTGTTACTACATCAGAATCCAGGATGACGAATAAAAAATGAACATGGCATTAAAATTAGAAGCGCCTGATATGAGCGACGCGACCGCACGGAAACAAAGCTAACACAAGGGTGGTCGGCGCCGACGTCCGCCAACTTTTGATTACGCCCACTGGTAGCCTTCCGCCCCACGCACATACACGCGGATTTTAGTATTTGGTACTGAATATACGTTATTGCTGCAAACATACTTAGTGTAAATAATCGGACGTGTACGATTATGTTATTTTTGTTATGTATTATGTTATAGAAGGCCACCAAATATACTAACCAATACACGTATCTGTGCGGGAACTTTTAATTAGATTCATTCTGAACTTTATCTAGCCATTGTTATTACAGTATTTTACATAATTATTTTTTAACTCAGAACAAATCTATGTATAAATATTTTATTGCTCGACTAGAATAATTATAATAGCTTGTTACAGTTTTGTTATATTTTAAGTAGGTTACGTATCTCAATAAGAATTTCACACTAAGGAAATATGACATCGGGATCAATTGCTTTTTTCATAACTTTACTTACAAAAAGATGTCACTTGAATCGATAATAATCGATGCAATGACAAACACACTCTCCACTCTTATTATGTAGGAGCAGGCGTACCACAAAGAATAAAAGCACACTTTGCTTTATTACATGGATTCACGCAGTACGTGCATACTAGTGATGTAAGGAATATTCGCTTGCGCATCCGCAAGCATTATGTGATATTTTTGCAAATATAGACCTGAAGCCTTTATACAAATTTAAGTCGAACTGTTTGACCACCAACTCTGCATTCTATAGTCCTCTACACTATTTCTATATTTTAATGGCATGTGTAGATGCCATTAAAACATACAAATAGTGTAGAGGTTAATGGTAATGAAAAAAAACCTAGCGTCACCCATTTTGGCGTCAAATTAAAAAACCCGATTATTTGCATTCACAAATGTCAGCAGTGGATATTCGCTTTCGGATTGACGAATATTCAAATTGAAACATCCGATACAGCACTAGTATATACCTATGTGCTGAGTACGTTTCTTCTTAGGGATGCATGTCTCGCTAATGCAGTCTGCTGCATTAAGCACCGAGCGGCGACGGCGCCCTCTTGCGGCGCTCCCGGATTACCATAGTGCATATTCATGTTCGTCGATAAACACAGTTACAACCCGCTTACTTACGGAGATAATGCATGTCATTATATCCACATTCATTATACTTGGAGATGTTCATAATTAACTTTTTATTCAGCGCTTGTGCCACTTGCTGAAGTCAAGCACTACCGTCCGTAGTCGCTTATGAATAAAGATGATAACAGGTAATTCGATATAACGATAAAACTACATGTTCATCTTTATTATCTATATAAAAAACAGGTATGATATTATTGTAAAAATAACAATAACAACAAGTCAATGTTTAGAACATTTACAAATTAGAGGAATTAATAAAGAAACGTTTCTGAATTGTAAACCAAGCTTCGGCATTCACAAAGGTAACATCTACATCTGCTGTAGCTCGGGGCAGTTCTTTAATAGGAATTCATTATGTTTTCTCATCACCATTCCTCATTCCTCATCAAACGATCATTGTTTATGTTTTTTCCGGTCATTGCGAAGTAACAACGAGAATATAAACGTGTAATTTACATTGTAATGACTGTTACATAGAAACGTCGTAAAGTCGTACCAAGGGCAAAGGGCGCGGCGCGAGCATCGTGCGGCAGTACCTCGGAACGAACAGAATTATTCAATCCGGACGTCCCGATTTTGGCAGGACGTCCCGATTTTGTGATCAAAATTTTATGTCCCACGCGAGACAGGCTCAGTCCCGCTTTTCGGAAAGGACTGAACTTTCGCAAAAAAGGTCGCCAAATCTATAAATCTCCAATCATAATAATAATCCAATCATAATCACCACATGTAGATCCTCCAGCCCCCGTCAGCCGTGTCCCACTTTTGAATATGAAATCCCGCTTTTTTCAATGGAAAAGTTTCTAAATCCCAACTTGATAAAAAGATTTTTAGCAACGCTTGTATTATTGTAATTAACAGGCAATTTATTTGTGCAAGTACAATTTAAGATTTACCAAATTTATCTGCTGGCGAGCTTCCCTGCATGCAATCATTAATCATCTACTGTGTTCATTAACAATCAGTTATGTTAATAATACGTTTAATTAACAAGTGTAATCTGTATATCAACAATTAATTATTGGAATTGTGTGGCTGATATAACATCGTATAAAACTTGATGTGTGCTGTGTATTTGCTTTAAATTATTTACAATACTTGATATCCCTTAATTATATTAACTACACCGTCAACTCATATTTGTAACTTTAAATGCATTGTTACATTAATATTAAAATATTTTCATGTGATAAATTTCGGATTTCCAGGCAAATTTTCCAGTATAGTTACAACATACTGAGCTAAATTATAACACTCACGTTATTGCACAAAATACGTATTATTTCTATGAAGAATTATATTAATGAAATACATCACTGCCAAAGAGGTGGATGATGCAATGGTTGACATGTTCTCGTTATTAATCAAGCTAAGTAACATAATTAAGGCCGTGGACTCGTACAGTGAAGGAAGGTTTAATTAATGATTCTTTCATCTCTCCCCTCTCGGGCTCTTCCGTCTGTTCGCATTTTCTCGAGATATAATCAGTGCGAGCTTCTTTTAGCATTTAAGTAAAAAGTAATGAAACTACTGAAGCCTTTCTTATTTCTTATTCTCGTAGATACATTCGATATCTTAACTGCGCGGTCGATAGAAAATAAATCTGTTCATCGTATTTTATGGCTGCTCTAATTTTGCCGCTAAGTACCACTGCGGGTTAGCAAAGTTTAAAGGAACTTTAACGAGGTGCAGTTTACCGACGAGATGAGTTAATTCACGATCCTGCAATGCAGCGCGGCGCGGTGCGGCGGCGACGTGATCCTAATCAGCCCGCGTGCGACACCGATATCACCGCGAAAATGCACATTCTATTACTGCCAGTGCTATACTATCTTGATATAACTCGTTCAAAGGCTTCGCGTATTTGTATTCTATGTGCATACATGTTTTTGAAATGAAATGAAATGTCTTTATTTTGTATAGGCCTGCGGAGGCACTTACAAATTGTCAGTTACATTTTTTTTTCTTAAACTACCACCGGATCGGAATACGACCTCAACTGAGAAGATCCGGCAAGAAACTCAGCGGGTTTGTCTTTTTTTCTTATTTATATTCATTTTTTTAATATTATTACAATCATGTTTTTTTTTACATGGTAATGAAAGTTAGCTCCAGTATCTTGCCTTGCAGTTCAGTAAAAGAGAGCCCTGTTTGGTAAGATACGCTACACTTTGACATTTATTAAATATACTATAGTAATGCATATTATTGCTCAGTCCCAAGCTGTTTTGTCTTCTATGTAATCAGAAATTTTATAATACGCTTTACGGCAAAGTTTAATCTTAATCAATGCTTTGAACTTATTCATTGACAAATTTCTGATCTCAACAGGAAGTTTATTATAAAAGCGTATACATTGACCCATAAAAGAATTATTAATTTTGTGAAGACGAGTAACATGTGCAGAGAGATTGTGCTTGTTCCTTGTATTTATGTTATGCGTATCACAATGTTTAGCATAATTATTAATATTTTTCTTAACATACATCAAATTTTCGTATATAAATTGGGATACAACAGTAAGTATATTTATTTCTTTAAATAATTCTTTTAGTGAACATTTCGGACTTAGGTTATAAATGGCTCGTACAGCCCTCTTCTGCAGTATAAAGACAGTATTGAGGTCTGAAGAGCACCCCCACAGCAGTATGCCGTATGACATAATGCTATGAAAGTAACTAAAATAAACTATTCTAGCTGTTTCTACATCGGTGAAATGTCTGATTTTTTTTACAGCATAAACCGCTGAACTGAGTCTACCCGACAATTTTTCAATATGGGGACCCCATTGCAATTTGGCATCTAAAGTAACGCCTAGGAAGACAGTTGACTCCACAAGGTCCAAAACCGTTCCATTGAGTTGTACATTGGTTTCAACCTGCCTAACGTTGGGCAGTGAGAATTTTATGCATTTAGTTTTTTTCTCGTTAAGAAGTAAGTTATTTACGTTGAACCAATGTACGACCCTCGAGAGAGCATTGTTTACTTCGTCAAACTTGCTTAATTGTCTTTTAATTTTAAATAGTAATGAGGTATCATCTGCAAACAATACCATCTCGTGATTATTTGCTACATAGTAGGGTAGGTCATTGATATATATTAAAAACAAGAATGGTCCGAGTATCGAACCCTGTGGAACGCCCATGGTAACAGATGCGCCGGGCGATTTAGTGCCATTAATAATAACCCTTTGAGTTCTATCGTTTAGATAAGAAGTCAAAAGGTTAAGAGCTTTGTTCCTGATCCCGTAGTGGTGTAATTTCCTGACCAGTATATCATGATGTACACAATCAAAAGCCTTGGATAAATCACAAAACACGCCAAGGGCATCACGCGATCCATCCCAGGCCTCAAACACATGTTTTAATAACTGAATTCCTGCATCTATAGTAGAGCGATTCCTTCTAAAACCAAATTGTGGGTCATGAAGTATCTCATTGTCATTGAAATACTTCAACAAATCGTTTAAGATAACTTTTTCAAAAACTTTACTTAACGTTGGTAGTATAGATATTGGTCGAAAATTACTTGGACAAGAAGTACTACCAGATTTAAATATAGGAATCACTTTACTTTGTTTCATAAGGTCAGGAAATACACCGTTAGTAACACAAGCATTGAACACAGAAGCTAAGTGCGGAGCTATAAGATGGATAATAGAAGAAACGGCTCTAACAGAAAGTCCCCAGAGGTCTGCCGTTTTCTTACGATCCAGACTATTGAAAGCATTGATTATATCTGCTGCATTGACCTCTGAAAATTCAAAGCTCGTGCTACGTTCTTTTACACACTCTTTAAGCAAGGCCTCAGCAGAGGTAGAAGATGACTTTAGAGCTTTAGTTGTTAACAAAGGTATATTAGTGAAGAAATTCTCAAACTCTGATGCCACCTCCAAATCCTCTGTTACATCTTTATTATTTATTTTTAAATTAAAATTCTGGTTATACTCACATATCTTATTAGTTTCGTCGTTAATAATATTCCATGTTGTTCTAATCTTATTTGTAGATGTTTTTATCTTATTTCTTAAATATAGGGATTTAGCACAGGAACAAGCCAGCTTAAAAGTTTTAGAAAATTTTTTTACATATTGCTTAAATAAAGGGTCATGATTATAAGACTTTTCATAGTATAGATCATACAATTTGCGTCTACTAATATAAATACCTCTCGTTGCCCATTCACAAAATTTGGTTCGTCCATGACTTACAGTTTTTGGTTTAAACACTTTTTCAAATTCACCACTGATAAGGTTAAACAACGAATTATATAATAAATCAGGATCATGGTGGTTAGGCAACAGAGGCATTTTCTTAGCCAAATTGCTTTTAAACAGTTCTAGACGGTTACTATTTATAGGAACAAACTTAATCTCCCTCTTTTCAACCTCATTGACTCTCCTAGGGAATACTGCTAACTGCCCACAGTGATCCGAATCAAAGTTATTAATGATTGATGATTTTATGGGTGTTACGTTTGTAAATATATTGTCAATGCATGTTGAGCTAGTAGAAGTTATCCTAGTAGGTTCATGAAAACTTTTGCTTAAATTGTACGATTTAAATAACAAAATAAGTTTACTTGCTTGGGTTGTTTTTTCTAGTGTATTAATATTAAAGTCTCCACAAACAATAATTCTCTTATTAGAACCTATCGCTTTATAAAGTACCTCATCCATTACTTTCTCAAAATCCTCATAAGGTGCAATGGGGGGTTTATATACGCTTACAACCAGGAACTGCTCAAACTCTATACATGAAATTTCAATTACTCGTTCAACAGACAGATTTACAATATCGTTCCGCTCTTTAAATTTTATGTTTTTGTTGACTATTATGAGGGAACCACCACGTATCATATTTGTTCTGCTGAACGAGCTGGCCACCTGGTGCTTGCAAAAGTTAAACATGATCTGATCAGATTTTAGCCAGTGTTCTGTAATACACAAAATGTCAATGTTGGTATTTTCTAGAAATAATTCTAATTCTAAATCTTTCCCGGTTATCCCTTGAATATTTTGATGCACCAGGCTGACCGAGGATAACTTTAAAACATGTTGTTTGCTTCTATTATTTTGAGTGATAACATTATCGCAAGAGGTTGTCTCTATTGTCGTCTTATCTAATTTAAATAATTCATAATGTCATTATTTGCCAAAATATTGGCTGAATTAATGTCAAAATTAGATTGCTCAATAGAAGCAACCCTGTTAGCCAAATTCTTGGCTGATATATCAAAAAAATATGATAGCGATACAGCTATTTGTCTCTTTAAATATCTGGTAAGATAGTAATTATCTTTTGTCAAATAAAAATATTTAACATAATTGTTAAAGTCAATAATATGGATATTATTATCATAATTATTAAAATTTTGACATGTCAATTTATTCAATGTTAAATTCAGATTATACCTACAATTATTTTCCACCTGTGACAAGCTTTGACTGTAGGGAAATGTAAATATAATGATTTTATCCAATTTAAGATTAAGCAAAAGATTGTAATAATAAATTAATTTATTTTTATTTACATTTCCTCTATCACCTATTAAAATAATTAAAGTAGTGTGGGAATTATACTTATGAGTCAATATTTTGTCCATGATATTATGAAAAGATAATCCAGGCATGCAGTGATTGAAAACTGAATGGCCCTTGCAATGATTCGACAAAAGATGACCCATATCCTTTCCCATTTCGTCACTAAACATTACAATATTACTCTTAGTATCTATAGGTAATGTTGGTAACAAATCATGAAGCGCTTGGGAACTATTAGCGACAGATTGGATACATGTATCTGATTCATCAGAGTCGCATTTAGGCAATGAGCAAGGGTCTGATAACGAGATTTTACTGCTATCGAAATATTTAGGTTTTTCCGACACATTACAAGCCATTAATTCATTCATTGCCAAAATGTACTCCTTTAACTGGTTTTCCGATTGTTCATATTTCGTATTGATTGACTTTAACTTCGCCTCCAAGCGATCAATCTCACATTGAAAGTTATGTGTGTCGGTTTTATATTTCAATGTGGTATTTTTTAGCTTAGAGGCATACATATCTAATTTATCTATGAGTTGTAAACGCTCTCTATTTAATTTAACATTTTTAATAAAAAATCTATGTTTCTTTATTATCTTTTGAGTTTTCCTAATATATTTATTAATTTTGACATATTTCTTGAGCTTGTTTTTGCTACATTTAATCACACTTTTTGCACTTTCATTTGTAAGATCGATGGTAACCATAGGTTTTACATTAAATGGAGCAGAAACCAACTCCGGGGCGCCGGTTACCAACTCGTCGAAAAGACTTTGATTCAAAGTTGTTTATTTATGACAAAGAGGTGTAACAGTTTTTTTTTGATAAATTATTTTAATACTTACTCTAGACAATCATTAAAGAACTGTACTGCGTAATTTACTTTAAAAAACTTGACGACAAACGCGGTATATATGTATATGCTATATATAAGCTGCTATTTCCAGTGTTTCTTAAGTTTACGCGGAGACCGCAAGCAAAGCGGTGGCCAGATACTAGTTACATGTAGCTACAAATTGTGTCAGTTTAGAGCTACTTACGTGCGGCCACCGTTTAGTGGTTAGCGTGGAATTAGTTATGAGTGAGAGCGCACGTATGAATAACTTCTTAATGAACTTTTAACATTTTTATCATATTTGAGAAGTTCATATATTGAAGGACGCTATATTTAAGGACGATTTAATTAAAATTAATTTAGTAAAGTCATTTATTTCTTTACGTTTCAATGATGGCGGGTAGCTGTATCGAAATCGTATTAGATACGATATAATATCAAAAAATATATGAACCAGGGAACATATGAACGTACGCTCAAAACAAGTAACGTTCTTATTTTCGTTCTTGATTTAAAATTATTAAAACTTTGCAAGTTATGTCAAAAAACGGAAATGAAAGCGTGCAATATATGTATATAGCATTTTATGATCTTTTGCAGAACAAGAACAATCCTTAGTTAAAGGAAACATAATAAACTCGTATTAAGGGCACCGTGTACTTACGTGAGGTATGCAGCGTAACGTCGTAATGAAGTGCTACGTGCGTAGCGCAGCCGCTACAAAGAGCTACGTTCGCCTACGCGGCTTGTTCTTTGTCGATTCTCCAACTTTATCGACACAACCCCGTCTTAAAATATTTATTTAGGATGTAGATCGTAGTCTACTCTAGCACAAGATAAACGCAAATTAAAGTTTATAAAGATACCTAATTTTTATACATTTTCTTGTGATATTTTCTTTACACGTGATAATTAACAGCTGTTAATCATTATGTTTTAAAAATCAAACTTCGACTCTTTCACAATTTCGGAACTTTGTGTATTTTTAATACATATTTAAATTTTAATGACGCATTATAATCTAAAGTATACCGTACAATATATTTTAAAGAGCGGCTATCTCTCTTCTTCTTCTTTTCGTCAACCCATTATTGTCCCACTGCTGGGCACGGGTCTTCTCTCAGAATGAGAGAGTTTAGGCCATAGTCCACCGCGCTGGCCAAGTGCGAATTGGTGGACTTCACACACCTCCGAGAACTTTTTTTTTTAAGAACTCTCGGGTGTGTAGGTTTCCTCACGATGTTTTCCTTCACCGAAAAGCAGTGATAATTAATTTCTAATACGCACATAAATCAGTGGTGCGTTCCTGGGTTTGAACCTCGGACCTCCCGATCGAGAGGGCAAGTTTCAACCATTAGGCTATCACTGCTTATTATATCTGAATTTGTATAATAGTAGTGTATATAACTTATGAAAATTAAATCTAAAACTACAAAACACTGAGAAAAAATAATACTAATAAAAAACAACTAGTTTACCAAATGGAAAGTAACCTAGTGAGCATAGTAAAACTGTATATTTCATTTACCAGAGTGTACGTGCACCACGACGTCAGTTTAGAAACACACGATGGGCGTAACGTAACGTGACGTAATGTAACGTAACGTGACGTAACACGGCGGGCGGCGACCCGGTGCACCGGACGCTGTAGTTCCAGGGATGCTGTGGATATGAAATTGCGGATCTAGATACGGATACCGATATAAGAACAATTTTATATCCGTTTCAGATACGGGTATAGAAACGTCATTATTTCGGATTATGCGTTACAAGCAAAAAATACAAAGATGGTTTATGACAATCTTTTTTAAGATTTTTTTAAAGTAAAATGTAACATTTCATTTTATTCCTTTGTGTTATATACTAAGAAACATGCTAATTTGGATACCCACCCCACCTATTCTTTAATTAATTTGAAATTAAATAATAACCCAAAAATAAAACGTTATGCTCATCATTGTCAACTTGATCATATTTAGGTCTACTCAGTACTCTAGTCTACTTAAAGATACTAGAACTTTGATTGCCCAGTAATCGTACTCTTCCAGTGCTGAATGCTTAAGAAGAATAGGTATGGCGGTGTCACCTCTCCGGTCGAATAATTTCTTATTAATTTATACCAGTATTACGATTGCAACTATCGCAGGATTGCGCAACCGCTCGCCGGGTCCCCGAGGACGCGTTCATCCCACTTTTTTCAAATGTAATATCCCCATAATCTCTCCGCGCCAGCAAACGCCGGTAGTAGCTAGTGGAATTATGGGAATTTAATTTAGCCGGCGCTCTCAATCAGAATTGAAACTATTTTGTAATAAAAATGTGGCATAGCCACCACGTGGTTTTAACTATTAAATCGAAATTAATAACTCATTTAAACTCAGATTATATTTTGTTAATTGAAGAAACATTCTGCGTTGACATACATTTGACAAACAAAACAGACTATCAAATAATACCACGTAAGTATATTTAACTTGTTAAAGAAGAAAAAACTGACTGGACTTGTCATAACACTGTTATATTAGGTTACGCGTGCTTATCGTCATTATACTTGTGGAGGTCTCCTATCCTGTGCGTCCCGACGGCCGACGCGTCCCGGTGCTCCTGACGCAATTTCACGAGCGATTTGTTTCGGAGGATCACAATTCCTTTGCCGTTTGCCTTTGAGCCCGTCCGCTGGCTGCCTCTAGCAAACACTACATCGCACGTCACTTGAGTTTTGTAAGTTGCAAGTGCAAGAACCGTTTAATTTACTAAATTTTGAAGATGTAAAGTATATTTTTTTATTTGGCTTACAAATATCGCAGAAGAGAATGTTATAAAGGAGATGTTTCAAAATGTATGGACCTTTGGCCAGGTATCTGTACACCATATGATAAAAAAGCCAGTAAAGTATAGAGCACTTTTAAACTAAGCATTTTATTAAAATCGACTGGTTTTATTGGTACAAGACTAGAATTTTAAGTAAGAATTGCAACACAATATAATGGCGGCGATATTATTTCATTTTGACAGTTGAGGTTAATAAACAAACTGTGACAATGACAATCAGTTGTCAGTGACTATCTGAATTCTGATCCAATGCAAAAAAGGAAAAACTTATTATTACATTAAGTAGCTTAGCTATGATAACCTTAAAACTATTGTATAGTTATGGTTCTATGTAAACAAATGTAAATAAAGACTAATCTTACCTCATAGCTATTAGTCAATTACAATTATGATTTCAATTCAAACCCGAATAAATCAGTTGATGTTTGGAAGTCCAAGTTGAGTATGTAAATCCTTTATTCACTAGCCTGGCCAACAGGTTAACCGATGAACAGTCCAATAAGTCCAGAAGATAATATATGTAAGCCAGGGGTTTGGTAACTTGATATAGAAACTCCAACACAATACGCACACGAAAATATTCCGTGAAAATATCTAAGAACAAGAAGACAGATGAATGGATCTAGTAAAAGAATCAATATGACAGTTGTCAGATAATGACAACTATAGTTTTGTCCACAGACTGTCTAAATCAGTTGTTCCGCCATATTGGAAAACGAAGAAAATAGTTGATTTTAATTGGTTTTGTACCAGGAAAGTACACGTTTTTATAAATTTTAAGTATTTTTTTCGGATTCTTGAGATTTTTCTCGATTTTTTGAGATGGTGTACATATACCTAGCCAAGATTGAAACATCTCCTTTACCACACTTTTGATAACTTTAACCTCAAGTACAAGCGACATAAGATATCAAACATACGACGAAGCCTATATCGAGGTTTAATGTTGAAAAGTTATAACAAGTTTTTATGACAACTATAAAAAGAAGCATGATTTCCTTTTTTCAGACGCTAATATTTATCGTAAACATATAACATGACGGCCACACATCTGTATTCGCGGGACGCGGCGGCCGCGGGTTTAATCAAAACTTTCTGAAGTATGGACCGCATCGCCTCGTCGTCGTATTATTAGAAGTAAGGCTTCGTATGTTATTAGATTTCAGAATACCCTATTAGATTCATGACGAAGAATTCATTTATTACGCATGCCAAAAATCCTCTATCGAAATATGTCTACATATAATTATTAATGTAGCAAATCTTGTTACTATATAATTTATCGTGTTTTTTTTATATACAAGGAAAAATAAGCTAACAACTACGTAGTGTGCGTGTGGAATATTGGTCTTGAATAGAACAAATTTCTCTCTATCTGCGATATCATAAGAAGCTTCTAAAGAAAAAATCCAGGAGACGGGCACCAGATTCTTCCTGTATATCATCAACACCTACTGCGAACAACACTTGTACAAGGCGAGAAGAATATTGGTACGAACTTAATTAGAAGAGGCCTGGAATTAGTATTGGACATGAAAACTCTAATCGATGGAAGCATGTATGGACGTAATCATTTATATAGATACAATGTATAAAACCACTTAAAATCCCACGTATGCCGAATACGTGCGTTAAGCGTGACATAATTATCGATATTTGTATGCCCATATGGGCTGAATATAGATCACTTTTCTTGTAAAACATCAAAATCTGTATTCACAAATAAAGAGATTATTATTATTATTATAAAAGTACGCTTAGACACTATGAGTGTCCCTGTAGCCTCGGGGTCAGAATAGGGCTACGGTATCCCCTGCCTGTCGTAAGAGGCGACTAAAAGGGGCTTCCGGGGTTGCAGACGGCTAGAGTGGGAGCTCGAACCGTTCGGTCAGGCAATCCCAGGAAGGACGGCGGTATGTGTGGTCGCATACCGTCGTAAAGACTAGACGGAGCGGTGGGCCCAGCCGCCCATCTGGGAGGAGCCCGATGGGGCAACGCGCTCGGAGGATTCCGGTTGAAATCGTTTCGAGATCCCAGAGTCCTCCTTTTCAGCGCCAAGGACGGCCACCGGGGGGGTTTTAGTGCGGTAAAAATCCCACATAACCCTGCGTCGCTCCCACGGCGTCGGGTACCTTTGGAAGGTTTCACCCTCGAAAACAAAAAAAAAAAAAAAAACTATGAGTGAAAATAACGTTGATATTAGCTAGGTGGTGGCACCGACGGGACCAGACGCGCGAGCGCGAGCAGCCGCTGTCCGCTCCGCTCGTTCCGCTGAATCGCACCTACTTTCATACTACATCGCAATATGTTTTACTTAGCCTCGCCACTTGTCCTGATGTTGTTAGAGAGTTGAACTCTTGCCAACTGTGCCAGCGGTATACTACTGTTTCAACTCGAATCTAATGTAGATGTTATTACTTACTGCTGTCGACAAGGTACTTACATATAACCATATACTTTATGTCAGTACTTAAATTATGAGAATGAGGTCACACAGAATGAAAATAGAAGTAATACAGAAGCTGAATTGGGATGACTGTTGTAAGGTATTTCTAGCTCATAATTTAAACCAATGTATGTAAAGATTTAAGATAAGTTGCCGGCACAATTTCACATGAGGCGACCATAATAGTCCTCGGGAGCAGCAACGCATCTGTGATTGACTCCAGATGGTACCCATGTTCTGCATGTAGTCGATTACAGATGTCCATGGGCGACAGTAACCACTTACCATCTGGTGGACTGCATGCTACTTAAAAAAAAGTAAAACCATTAATGGGCTATTTGAAATTTGTACTCAACATTATTCATATTCATATTCATCTCAAATTCTAACTTTATACAATATTTAAAATTGCAGATGAGAACACGCGGTGTCAGTGCAGTAGGTGATGTACCATCCATCATGTGATACCATCGATGCCATTCACTTCTCTAAAACCGTGAGATAAGAAATCTGAGCAATCAATGCCTTATAGAAATAAAAGTATGGTAGTAGGTTAGAGAACTCAGTATTAAAGCAATTTAAGGCAGAGCTTAAAAGCAATCCGTAGTACCGCCACTCGCGCCAGCGGCGGCCCGCGCGTGCGCCGCGCGTGCAGAGCGCCTCTCCGCTCGATTAGTATGTATTCATTTGCGCTGCATAATTATTTACGGTTGCAGTGGCCGCTACATTAGAGCGTTGTCGAGGGAAATTAATCGCTTTTGCACCGCGCCATAAATTACGCAAGTACCATAAATTTCGGAACTATTACCGCTTGCACAAACATTTTCGTGTTTAATTTTTGTACTGCCGACGCAGCGGTGCAAATGAAACTGTTGACACTGTTTTAATTTTGCAAGTTCTCGTGAAATTACTGCACGATAAATATCGGCAGCATAAAATCTCATAAACAAAATTAAAGTTTTAGCTTGTTGTCTGATTTGTATAGACAAATCCTAGGGGTAAAAATCCATTACTGTAAGAAATATTTATAAAGAAAATCAGATAATATTATTTTACTAAAATATAGGTTACTTTTATTTTCAATTACATATAGACTACTTAGGGTATCTTAGTTTTGAACACAACAAGGTACTGGACTACGTCAAGTGATGTAAATGCTGCGGTATAATCTATTCCATACAAAAATCATCTTTCTGGTAAATATTTTCCATAAATGTTTGCGTAATTGTTTTGTGATGCATAATATTGAGAAATACATAGGTTAGATGAGAGCCCTCAGCGATGATTGTTCAATCAAACGTAAAGCATGCCAAGTATGCCGGGCAGCGGGGATTATTGGTAGTTTTATCGAAAATTTCAATTCTAACTATTGTAGATATTATGGTATAAATACATTATTTGTTGATTCAATTTATTAAAGGTGCTCTGACATTTAAATAAAAACCTTTTTTAATGTATACTATGGAATTCTCTCTGCCACTTGTATAGAATAGAAATGGGTTAAACCTTGATGTTATTATAAAACACACAATTTTACGGATAGTCATGATATGTTGTATCCAACAGTCACTCTTTTAAATATAATTGCGATTTCTCGTTGTACATCGATACGGCATTTCGCGACGTAAAGATACGTCTTATACAAGCCTCATTTTTTTTCCTTATTGTAACTTCGCTTGTTATTTAAAATATTCTTAGGTAATTGCGATAAAACATTTCAAACTTTTAATAAAATTAGTTGTTGTATAAGTTTATAAAATATATTTTATTGTCTCGAGTCATGGATTCCGTATAGTAATCAAACTCTTAATCAACAATATAAAAAAAATCATCTTGTTCATATATGTGGTGTATTATAAAAACAGGTAATAGTTTTTCGGCTCTCTCCAAAAGCAGGTCAAGCTCGCTCGTGAGTGCTCCAGTTTTAAAAGAGCTGAACTTATCTCGGCGTTTTATTCTGTAAACAGGCAATGATGGGCCCTTGTGTGCGCTCGCGATTCTATTACGAGTGTAGCGCTGAAAAACCAACAAAAGCGTACGGTCCGAGCACCATACTACCGTACATTATACGCTCAGCGTAGCTTTTTTAAAATACCTAAATATTTTCCCTAAAATTATTAATTATTATAAGTATAACAAGGCTCATCAAATAATTTTATTCGATAGGGACTAAGAAACAAAACAAAAACAAATATCAATGTGAGATTTTATTTTCAACATGTGCCAAAACAAATAAAATACATAATTATATTGTTTGGTTACGAAAGGATTGAGTTGTGCTTAACTATTTTTTAAATCGTGTTAATATTGCGTATATGTATATTATTATAATAAACATTCGGAAATTTATATTTCTGATCTTTTAGTATAATAGCATTAATGTTAACATTGATGTTATTATACCTGCATAATTGCTCTATTTATAATATATTTTACAGTTTTGAATATAATATAATATACTATTACCAGCATTAAAAGTTGTGCAAAGCTTCGCCTCATTAAAGTGACAGGTTTATTTAAAATCCGTTAAATTATTAAACTTACATAAGGGTACTAAGAGGTGAACTTAAATAAAATCAGAAAAGGTCTCTTGATCTAACGATACATTCAAAAGTTACATTACGTATTTTTTATCTCAAGTCTCGTGTATAAATAATGTAAAGAGAATATGCATGGTTCCTTTCGAAACAATTCATGAATGAAACGCTTTAAATGAAATTCCAGTCATGCAAAGCAAGTAAGGCATCCGGCGAAATTCACATTTAAGATAAGCATAAACGACGTTTGAAACGTGTAGTGTGAAGCGCTGCCGTCGGGCATCGCTGAGCGCTTAACTCAAAGGCGCCGGCCACGAGCCGGATATTATCATATCAAAGTGCTCCGAGCCGTGCGGCTACTCGCGTGCTACGCTGCGCGTTATGTATGCTACGAGAACGCTACGATATTAGCCTACGAGGCTACGTGACTACGATCTATGCTATCCAATAAGATTCACGAAATTGTATGTACATATTATATGAACACCAGAGCGTGAGTATAATGCATATAACAATTAATTGAATAGGTTCAAAACATTAAAATTATTGCTCTTTTCAATATAACATTACTCGTGTGGCTGCCAGTCGTAAACTCATTTTGTTTAATTGAGAGTGGTGTGCGGCTCCGCTGAACTGCTGGATTATTTGCTACTAAAATAAAGAATTAAATTCAAAACATTCCCTGTATTTTCGGTTGTTAAGGTTTCTCAGACCAATTATTATTCGTTTTATACGATTTACTCTTTCCATTTTACAGTTGTGGAAATATTTTAGCACATATTTTTAAACAATTTAAGCTAAAAACGGCAATGCAATCGGACATAATCCACGGTTTAAAAAGCCTACCAAACGGCCACAAGCCCGAAGCGCGCTTCGTTTAATTACGAGTGGTGTTGTGTGCGCTCGGCGCTCGCTGACTAATCGCCGACTTACGGCCGAATATCAGATTAAATGCCGCCGCCGCACTCGCCAGCGCGCGCTGCCTGTAAATAAAGGATTAGAGCTGCCTGGCGTCCTTAAGAACACTCCGTACCTTATTTATAAATAACGTATTAAATAAATATTATACTCATTTACTTTACGGAAAAAAATTGTAACATGTTTCTACCTGTGTGTAATATTTTTGTACCTTTTATAATAATATCTCTATTATATATAAAGAAATAGAACTTTCATAATTATGTAGAGGTATTATAGTATATACGATTGTACTACTACAACAACTTCAACTCATGGAACTTCAACTCTAATGTAGGAACCGTTCGAAAAGTCCTTACCTATGTGGGGTGCAAACCATCATCTTAATAACAATAACGTATATCGTAATTGATTCAGAATATGTTTTTGGTCATTATGATAAAAATAAAACGTATACGATTTATATTAATTATCTGCTACTACCCGTACCCGATATTTAATTTTCTGTAAAAGTAACGTCGTATGACAAAGTTATTTTTATATAAAACGGGTACTATCGACACTTATTTTAATTTCTTTACTGATGACATTTCGATCCAGTTGCATGAATCACGGTAACAGCGAAACTGTAGTGACGGAAAAGAAATAGGACTTGTATACCAAGCCTTCGTTTAGATAGCTGATTATACTTATACGTATATTTTTATTGTTTTCAGTGTTTAATCTTAGAAATTAGTATTGTCTCAAACTTGTCTACGAATTCATCAGCACAAATGTGTCATTTACTCCTGCACGACCGCGCGCGGCGTCCGCTTGCGTCCGAGTGAGAGCTGAGGGCCGTGACGTCACCGATGCCTCCGCCCGCACTCCATGATACCGCCTTATTCTTTTAGGAGTCGGTGAAGCATTCTATAATCATAAATGTCTTATACGTAAATAGTAATACGCTTATTATTTCTCATTTTCAAAATCAGGACCAAAAAATATTTTTTGGTAAATGTCTTTACTATATAACAAGCAAACATTTTTTAAAGGATTACAGGACAAAGGTTTACTCGTTAAGATTACAGTGAGGCCTAAAAACATCAAAATTATTCTTCTAAATGTGATTATGATTAACTATTTAAGCATGATTAGATTTCACCTCAGAAATAATCTGGCGAATGCGCGGAGCATGTGTCTTCGCTCTCCGCTCGTGTGTTTCCGCACGCCGGCGCGCAGCGGCAGTGCCTCCCCGAGCGCCGCGCCGGCCGGCCGACACCTCGCGACACTACGCGGCTGTCCGCGACACTTCGCGCGACACTCACGACTATCCGCGACACTTCGCGCGCGATCGCGGCCCGCGCGGCTGCACGTGCAAGTGACGAGTGTGTGTGTGTGTTGTGACAGTGACCGTGCCGGATGCCATGTGACAGTGTCGGATCACAATTGTGACGGATATCGCTATCGGACGTCTTAGATATATATGTAAGGCTAATTCTCATTATAATGGGATAGTTGTGCTCATTATTTTAAATAATAGTAATACGGAAGTATATACTTATATTATTTTTTCCTACTCCACGTTTAAGCTCGCATCCTCTTTGTTTTATCTAATTAATTGAAGATTTTACAATGAATATTATTTTTACAATAATAATCTGAAGGTTTTACTATATAAAAATAATTTCCATGAAATAAATAGTCAACGACTACATTTTGGGTTTTAAATTTTCGCGAAAAACTTGACTACAAAATGATTATTAATGAATACAATAAGTAACGTATGACAAAGTGACATACGTGATCATTTAACTTATTAAATAATAAATATTCTTATTAAATAATTAATTAGGAACACAGGACCAGTAATTGATAGCTCAATTTTATGTTAACTAATTTACTCATGAAACACTTACACTTTAGCAACGTAAAATATTATTTAAAAACGTTTGAAAATAAACCTCTAGTTTTCTGCCGTAACACAGGACTTCGTTGCGACTGTACTTATAAGGGTCCTTCCAACAATACCTGTCTACTTGTCATCTGCCTTCGTCCTTGGCAAAATGAAATTATGTATGAGCTGTATGAGATTTTTCCCAGTAGTGTAACTAGAATTTTATCCTTCAAAATTTTCGAATGTTCCTAATTGGACAATTAAAGGAATTATTGCTCTGTGAAACCCAATCCAGTGATTTTATAAAAGTGTTATTAACATTTCATAATCTACTAGATTATAAAAAATATTTAAAAAATACTAAAAACGTTCGTCACAAACGATAATGTTCTAATATACAATTTGAAAATAAGAAAGATTTATGATAATTTCTCCTGGTGCACAATTTGCGGCACATTTACCACACTTAATTCTGCCTTGTAACTCATACCGACGACAAGCGCTGCTGCGATGTAGTTTTTAAGGAGGTGATAAGGAAGGACCAAAATACAGCATTCCTTAGTACTCAAGGTTACCATCCTTTCATATTCAAAGGATTTAAGTTGATTACAGAGGTCTATAGGTAGTAGGAGAACATTAGATGAAAAAGTCTTAATTTATTTAAAAAAAACAACAAATCAAATAAATTTTATTTATTTAATTTTTTATAATTGAAATTTGGAACTTTACGGTGCGAAGTCACTAAAATAGTCGCCATAAATAAATAGTGCAAAATATTGAAATCATAAGTTAGGTAGTTAACTGATCAGTTAAGTACCTAAGCTACATTGAGTAAGAATCTGCACCTCACCATCTCATTTTTATATTTAGCAAAGATCATTGGCGCTGTTCCGTAAAAGCTTTGGTTTGATTGGTCTGTCCGAATAGGAATCAGTATCAGTTTATGTATAAGATGTGGTTCTAGTCAAGACTTATACTTACGAATATTTGGTTTTACAAAAACAGCACATTCAAATGTGTAAAGAAAAGGCACGGTAAGAGTTTATGGTTTAAAATAAGGCCTACATAATTGTATCTCTGGCTTAAATTACATATTGCTCTTATACAATTTTGTTGCAATTTGAACGCTAATTCCCTATAAGAATTTACTCAAAATATGAATAGTAATCTCAGGGTTGTAGTAAAGAAACCACAATATGCAATTAACATAGGTAGTTACTTCATTAACAAAATTTTATGATTTCCGTATAACTAAAATTACAAACAAAATTTTTGAATTCTAATATTTACAGATTTACTTAATATAGGTACTTACTGAGTCAATACAATATTCACAATTTAGTTTATTATCAATTTTTAACTATTTATTAACTTATAAATAAATTGATACATAAATGTACATAAATGTCTTTTTACAAAAATGATATAGCCTTAATTCTTATATATTATATTATATGAAATTATAAGCAGCTTAAATTTATATTGCAAGCCAAGCCACCTTTGCTAATAGTGCATATTTTTCTCGTCACATTGTTGGGTACAAGCACCTCTCCACACTTATTACTTTTTCGCGTAATCATCAACAACACTTCTCAGTGGATATAGGAATACGGGGTATCAACCTATCTCGAATGATTTTGAATAGCTCATTAGGCCTCTGACTCGATTTAACAGTGGTGTAATATGCTATAACAAAAGCCACACTCTGTATGGCCATAAAGTTATATAATAAACTACCTTACCAATTAAAACAAATAAAGAAAGACCACATATGTGCCAGAAAATTAAAAAATATATTAATAGAAAAATGCTATTACACGTATTATGAATTCTTAAACGATGATTTAAAAATATAAAATACAAAAAATATTTAATCTTCTAAAGTTATCAGCATTGTAATATAGTGTCTAATTGTAAATCTTTTAATGATAAATACGAGTATGTGAGTGCCATACATTTAGAACGCCTTAACCGGCATATTCAATTTTGGCGCCCTTTTTTTTTTAAACATCTTATGTAATCAATATTATTGTAACCCAAAAAATGACTAAATAAACATCTCTCTTTCTTTCTTTCTTTCTTTCTTTCTTATGATAACCAAGTCCAACGACTTAACATACACCCGAATCATTCCACACCCAATATCAGACGTTGCTTAACATGACAAGCGTTGTGCTAATTTATACATATACTAGGTGTACCCGCGGCTTCGCCCCCGTGTAAATCAATGTATCACAGAGTTTTTCCTGCGCAAATCTCGATCCCTGGGTAATTCTATGATAAAAAGTAGTCCACATATTGTTTCATAACCTTTTATGTAGTGAGAGTTCCATTTAAATCGGTTTAGCCGCTCAAGGATAAACCGGACAAACACAGAGTGAAGAAACGAATTTCAAATGTGTATTTGTGGGTATAAACGTATTGTTAATTAAAAATATTTTTAAAATTAGACAATTTCGAACATTGTAGACCTCATTTTTTTTAAGTAATTTAAATTCTTAGTGGTCTCGTCAACAATATCGGGATACATCTTTGTTATGTTAGAGCATTATTATATTAAGTATAATAAAAAACCAATCCTCTCGATCCCATTTTTTCTGAACTCAGGCGCCATATTATTCAAGGCATTTAGCAAACTGAGACAATGCCAATGATATATCATATTTCCCAATCAGTTAAGCCATTTGGAGTAGTGCCGGATGGCACAATGATCACAACTGTGCTATTGCTATCGGACAACTTAGATATATATATATATAAAATAAACGAATTTCAGTAATCGGAAGTATATTTCATATTCATATTTTTTAAATCATAGTGTGAACCCATGCACATCGTTCATGTATGAAATTAATTAAGAAATATAGTATTATTTTCCAAGTAATATTATTTTTACACTAATGATCTGAAGTATATTTAAAAAAAATCTCAAAATTATTACCATGAAACATATACCTACTCAAACAAAAATTATATAGCTTAACTCACTTAGCAAACTGAGTCTTGGGTTGGTTGGGCTGTGCCGTGTGTCAAAAAAAATGGACACACAAACTAACATAATGTACATACATACTTATATTCATTGGATACAACCCATTATTGTCCCACTGCTGGGTGCGAATTGGTGGACTTCACACACTCCTGAGAACTTTTTTTTTGTGTGCGTATTAGAAATTAATTATCACTGCTTTTCGGTGAAGGAAAACATCGTGAGGAAACCTACACACCCGAGAGTTCACAGATAATATGGCTCTAATATTGTGCCACTAATTTTCCTTATTCATTAGCATATCACACAGCCACAAATCGTGTGATGGGTTTGAAACTCGGACCTCCCGATTGAGAGGGCAAGTTTCGAACATTAGGCTATCACTGCTCTACGTACTTATATTCATACTTTCGAAAAATATTACGCTCCTTGAGTCAGGTAAAAAATAGTCAATACACGAATTTTCAATATAATTGTTCAGGAGGATGAAAAGGTCCGTAAACTTATTCATAAATTGCCGAAAGCCTCGCGCCGAGCTCATCTGTGCACGTCACTGCGCGGCTCCCGTCATCGCGCTGCGGGAACATTCATTCACAATGACATTTGACGTCCTTCGTTCTCGACGCAGCCCCCGTCCAACGCTTCAGAAACTTTAATTAGCTGATCAGAATGATACTGATGTTCAGACATATATCAAGCGATATTGGCATTTCACTACAGGCCAATTAACCCAATAGAAACGTACGAAAATGAATTATGATATTGTGGTGTACTGTTAATAAATATAAAAATGTAACTTATGTAATTAACTAACATGCCACAGAAATGATCAAGGTTCGCTAATATACCTCATACATTAACCAAATGAGAGCAATTTAAGTATACTTAATTTTCTCTAGAATTTTACAATGTCAGTGAAATAAGCATTACGAGAAATCTCCGCCTAAGCATTCCGGTCCAGCCGCTGCGACGTGACGTAGTGCAGTGCGCTCCACTTCGGCGCTTGTTTCGAGCTGCAGTTTCGTGCCAACAACTTAGGAAATCGTTTATCTCCATTAGCCGAGCGCGTCGCCACCAAAGAAATAGCTTAATTAAGCTTTTGTTGCAGCAGAATACGAATCGGGTACAATGGACCAAATGTAACGCGATTTTATAAATAGCTTCAACGGATACCAGTGGTCTCGGAAAATGTTTGCTTATTTTACAAGTGTATAGGAATAAACGTACACTTTAATTAGAAATAAGTGTTGCCAATGAACCGAACGTACTAACCATTCACAGAAAATAGATTTCTAAAATGATTTATCTACGCAAACATGATTTTCAACAATTATATTCGTTTGTTAATTATTTACGAAACTTGAGTATGAAATTTGAATTATCACAGATAATCTCCTCAACCCATTATTGGCCCACTGCTGGGCACGGGTCTCCTCTCAGAATGAGAGAGTTTAGGCCGTAGTTACCGCGCTGGCCAAATGCGAATAGGTGGACTTGACACACCTCCGATTTTTTTTTTATGTGCGTATTAGAAACCTACACACCCAAGAGTTCACAGATAATATCGCTCTAATATTGTGCACCTAATTTTCCTTTTTCATAAGCATGTGACACGGGCACAAATCGTTCTGTATTTGGGGCAGGTCGACAATTCCCTTGTTTACTGGCTACAGTCGTGCTCCGCTTTTTGAATGAGGGAGGCAGCGGCGGACATGCATACATTCATGAGCCGCCCGCGGACACGCTCGCGGCGGCGCCCGCTGCCTGCGATGCGCGCCGCTCGTATCTTGCCTTTTTAATTTTATTTCTAGACGACGAATAAAAGCAGGAAAAGCCTAGTAGTTAAAACTCCGCCTCAGGTCCAGGAGTCCTGTTGTTTCTAAGTTATATACGTATTAAACATTAATTATCACTTATTTAAATAGTGAAGTAAAATGGGATTTTTAAGTAAAACTGCACAGATTTTCTAAAGATTGAAAAAAAATCCAAAGTGTGTGATGTCTCCGAAACCGCCTTCGTAGCGTCCTAAACCCCTTATGCTCCGAATTATATCCGAGCCTTAGCCAGCAGCGGGACAGCGGGACAATAATGAGTTGGTAACTTGGCTTTGAAAACACCCAGTAACAGGAATACCAAATATCATTCACTGTTCATATTTTGTATAGTAAAGTTTCGCTGTATGAGAGTGCATACTTAACAGATGATGATACGATGTGTTTTACTCTACTTTATATGTATATTTACAAAATCTTTATAAATTAATTGAAAATATAACTTAAATGTTTTTTTATAGAATTGAAAGGGAAACATGGTGTAGAGACTGTACTAAAAGTTAAAAAATAATTCGGAAGGTCCTATGTAGCAGTATGTACAATACTCTCCTCAGCAATATATGCTACTGATCCGATCAATTTATGTTATAACAAGGGAATTTTGTTTCTGTTAATATAGCAGACTTGTTTTTTATTATTACGTGGCCACAACAATTAGGCGCATGAAACAAAAGCGGTTCCGTACCCCGCACCTTGCTTCTTTCTCCGCACATCCCCTAGTGCCGTGCAGTCGTGTATCGTCTAAGTGTTTACGTTAGCCAGCACGTGTTTAATGTTATTTCGTTATAATATTAGTTTAATCAGTGATTATTAAATTAGTTGATTATTCGTCAATAAACCTCAAAATGGGTAGGGAAAAAAAAGACTATTCGTGGAGGAGAAAGGACTCTTATATTCAAACTATTCATTTTTTTAAACAAGAGAAGATGCATGGGCTCGGTATTCTTGTCTCCCAAGTCGAAAATCGAGTGTGTGCTGCAACAGGCACCAGTCTCTTATACAAATAAATAAAAAAGAAAGGAAATATTCCATGTCTGCGAATATATTTAACACATGAAAGTGCTTTAGCTTTAGCATGAATAGTCGTGTACACCACTATGGCTTACGTTTTAATAATGTTATACCTACATACTCTTGGTATTTGGTAATAGAAAATATTTCGTATCGGAAAAGGAAATCCCTAGTTTTAATGACGTTTCAACTGTCATGCACCTAATTATTTTGGTCGAGTAGTACGTTAGAACGGTACTTCATAACGTTATTTCATATTTTTAAAAGTTTCTTCTTCTTAAAGCCTTCTTCTTTTTAAGTTACTAACCAAATTTGTTATAAACAGAGAAGGTTTTCATAA
Source organism: Spicauda simplicius (assembly GCA_949699795.1). Classification (NCBI taxonomy): domain Eukaryota; kingdom Metazoa; phylum Arthropoda; class Insecta; order Lepidoptera; family Hesperiidae; genus Spicauda; species Spicauda simplicius. The sequence goes on along the minus strand of OX453071.1, from coordinate 36,698 downwards.
TATATGATTTATTTACATTTTGTGTAGAGCGGCTGACAGAATCCTACGAAGTGTGCTAGTTAGGAATAAATACCGCTGCACAAAACGCTTTATCAGGCAAGCGAGCCGGGCGTGGAATCACTGCGCACCGGCACTAAACGACATTTAAAATACCTCCAGACTGCCGCTAGGTCAGGAGAAGAGCCCACGCCGCGACTGCCTCCCCATATACAGTGTTCGTGCATGCAATGCATAGTGTTTAGGTTACATACTCGAAAATTCAGCCGTAGCCTTAGATTTGTATGCTCGGGCATATTACACTCGAATTAAATGCCGTAAATGTGAATACCGTTATTGTTCTGGAACCTTTTCATGTGCTCTCGCGACGCGGATAAAGCGAGGCTCTTAGTTGCTACACAATTTAATTATAATTATTTACTTTAAAAGGCTTCATTCTGTCAACTTTCATTTAAATGAGTCTTTGCATCTATGGTAGCCTTTAAACACGACCTATGGGCAGCAGTCACTTATCTTTCGGTGGACTGCATGCTCTCTTGTTACTTGCGTATAAATCTATATATCTAACGTAAAACTCTATATATTCCACTTTTCCTGGACATGGAGATTTGATTATGTTGACCACACAATATTTATTAATTAATTAGAAACATATAGTATAAGAAGAATATATCAATATTATAAATCTTTAATGTTTTTAATAAAAAGGTTGACTCGGCAATCGCATGGAAACACAATGTATTGTATTTCACTAGTAATACAAATATAAATTAGATTGCTTAATGCGATTGCTAAGTCAATCTATTTATTTAAAACGGTAAAGATTTATAATATTGATATGGTAACTATAAGATGTTGTTAGGTTAGAACATTACGTCACAACTTAAGACAGAAAGTTCATTTAAGCAGGGACTTAATAAATTAATTAATAATCGACTTGGTATACATGGATCTCACAACTTTTTTCGGTAGGAAAACTGACTTGCGATATTTATATGGGATTACAACTTTACTTATGCAGTAAAGTTGACGTATCTAGGAAACTGGATGGAAATTGAAAAATATTTCAGGTCTTTCTCGATTCATACACCAAACACTAATTGTATTCTAAATTTGAAGCTTCTATATCTCCTAGAAGTGCCTTAGATTTTCGATGATCTGTCAGTGATTGAGTGAGTGAGTGACAAAATGAAAAAACTAGACCGTGTTCATACAATGCCTTCTTGGCTATTAAAAATTTGATCTTCTACTTTTATCCAGGACGAAGTTATAGGGGGTTGAAAATGGCCCAAATTGCTTCAAGAAAAGTATGGTACGGCCGTGCCGCTTTTTTGTTCGACTTGGCTGGGGCACTGCCGTGCCCCCAGATAATCGACTTGGTATTACATGGATCTCACAACTTTTTTCGGTAGAAAATCTGACTCGCGAGACTTGGATATTTTTTCGAGTATTGATTTTTATTGCATAGTTATATATAGCCTGTGCCAAAATAGAGTCGAATTCTGTGATACTTCGTACGTTTAAACCCGTGTACAAACGCCGTAATTAAATAATATGTTGATTATTATATTTATATATTCTTACCGCAACCAATAAAAGTTACATAAGCAGACTCATTTTCTTCTTATTTAGATAAAATAAATAAATCGCGTGTGATTCTGTATTGCTCTTAGCACTCATCTCTCTTGTCTCGTGGCTTTCATAACACTGTGCCAGTGACTGTTAAAATCTTCCCATAGGAGAAACCTATGTCCGGTAGTTATAGACCTTTAAGGCTGCTGGATGTACATTTGGTTTTCTATCCGTACTCCTCTGTATCGTCGACAATCCGTTATTATCCCAATACAGGGCACGGGTATTTTCTAAGAATGAAAGAACTTTAGATTGCACTCCACCGCGCCGGCCAAGAACTTCACACACCTTTGAGAACATTTTTAAAATAAATCTCAGTTGTGTAGTTTTCCTCACCATGTTTTCATTCACCGTAAAGGAAGTGATAATTGTTTTCTAATACGCGCATAATTTTAGAAAGATTAGTGGTGCGTGCCTGGGATTTAAGCCTTGGACTTCCCGATGGAGAGGACAAGTTTCATTAGACTATCACTTCTCATACTATTATGTCCCACTCATACACATTTTCAATAAGAATATATTATAATAAAATAAACAATAAATATAGGATAAATATTATTAGGCTAGGGGTCGTCGCTCGCTAGAGTAATGCGTTCAATCCGCGCTACCTGGAGCCAACGTCGCTACCACTAGTTAACAGGTACGCCTGTTTTTATAAAATTGTAAGTACGGTCATAGTACGGTGTGTTGAATAAACATGACACAATTTTGAGTAAAAACGCACATGCGCATATGTATGCAATTTAATACGTACGGACATAAAATAATAGATCCTTCCCGTAGTTATACAATGTAGAGTGAAAATATTGGCCACTAGGTTATTAAAAAAAAAATGAAACTTAATATCAAATTAGCTGTATTTTAGTTAGTTTCAGATAACTGAAGTAGTAAAGTTTAAAATATATTTTATTATGATGATATGAGCAATTTTTTACACAAGTGATTTAAAAAACAATAATAAACTAGTATGCTTATCACTCGACATTTATTTTCTGTATTTGTATAATAACTCAAGGACCGCTACCACCGGAAATGTCAGATTATATAAAATTATGACAAAAGTAAAATTATTTTCAATTAAGTGCTATTGACGAACAATGATTGTATATAAAACGCTGAATTATGGATTCAAGTATATATTGATACATTGCAATTGTTCGCCTAAATAAGCTGAGGAACTATCGGAAAACATGATTTCATTACAGTAAGTAGGTACATTATAATAAACAAGATGAAATGAAAATGTTCTCTTTTGTGCCATAAAAGAAATATAACGATGTTTACACTTCTATTCTTCTGTACTTACCGATTTCATGCCATTTGCAAATGGAGAGTTTATTCAGAAACGGCACCAATTCAAAAAGAAAGCGCCTCTTTGGGCCAATAAAGTAAATATTCAAATGGGCGGCTTATTTATTCTGCAAATGGAAAACGTCAGAAAGGGCTCACTTTGAAGGCTCGCAATATTATAGAGAGCGCGGCGTCTGCAGGACCGGCCTCATTTACATTTTGTTTAAATTGTTTTACGCCTCATAAACATAATAATATTATGTAAATATGTTTCTAGATGAAGATAGTATAACTACAATGATATGATTATAATGTTTTGGATACAGGATGAACAAGCTTTTATTTCAGTGCACCGAAAAGAAAAAGATATATAGTAGTGAAAGCCATTATTTTGTTGCATCGTAGAAGTTTCTATCATATAAAAGCTTGACTATTTATTTTGTTGCCATCTTTGCCTTTGCTAAAATACTATTAGTGACGGATCAAGGAATGGATAAGTTTAGATGAGATTCGATTATTTATGTAATATGATGAATAAGCAATTGATGATAAATTCGATGATGCTGTTATAAAGCTAAATCGATTCTCTATTCAATCACGACATTTTTAAACATGTCTTGTAAGAGGCGTATTAAATAAGTCTATCTTTGGTCTTTTGAATGCACTTATAAATATTTATTTAGGTAATTCGTTCAAATTGTCTACCAGGTACGGCCGGTATTTTGGCTTCAGACAACAGCAAACCATTAAAAAACCAATACTGCAGCTAGTTTAGAATTGTGGGCGCCAGGTTCTTAAAACTGAATGACCACCCCCATGGCGCAGCGGTTACCATACCGGTCTGGCACGCAGTGGGTCCCGGGTTCGATTCCCGGCCAGACAGGTATCTGAATGATGAGTTTAGATTCTTGTTCTGGGTCTGGATGTTTGTGTATTCGTCTTTGCGTGTGTCCATGGCACCCACGACACAGGAGAAAATCCTACTGTGGGGCTGTGAGTGTATAAAGCGTTTTTAAGTTTTTTTAAGTTTAAGTCTGATTGATAAAAATTCATCGAAACGATACTTCAAGATTGATCTGTCGATCGTTTAGTCAATTTCAAATCGACATGCTCAATCGATTCTTCGATAAATCAATCTCATTTTGACATGCGAGACAAATAATGATAATAATATTAATATGATAGTAATATTGACTTATTATTATTTCGCGTTTGATTCGTTTTGATTTTTCAATTTCCATTAAATGAAAGCCTAAGTGTTAGCGAGACAGGGACTCCATTAGTTAAGTTTTCGTTGTAAAATCTTTTTGACCATCATAAGACGAGATAATAAAATAACATAATATAATCGTTTATTTCCACCACAAATACATAGTGTTACAATAGTTAGGTACATTATTCATAACAAAACTAGAGTACCTATTTGTGGAGGCTGGTCCCTATAAAAGGCTATAAGCCTGTGCCACAGGAGACCGGGCCCACTGCATCTATAGTTTTATTATGCAAACAAACTTAAAAGTAACATGAAGAGATTCGTGTGAGAAAAGAGATTTAAGTGTAAATTATAAGTTAAAACTATGAATAAAGGAGAATGTAAAAAAAATAGATGGCGAGATAAAAAGACTTAAATCTTTATTAAAACGAATAATCACACTGGTATGTTATATCGCGAAATATTTCAGAAAACCATAAATTAGCACTTAACTTTTGTTTGTTTCGGTCTGCAGAACCTTATAAATTATATTTTAATTTTTTAAGATTGTAGTTGTTATTTTTCCCTTTCATATGATATTCATAAGCAGTCGGTCTATTAGTTTTTTCTCATTTGTTTTAATATATATCTCTAGATGATTTTTCGGATGAAAGTGGATAAAACTACCGTATTGGTCTTTTTAATAGCTTTTACGTGATACTTGTATTGTTATGATATATCGGGCTATTTCCCTCCTTTTTTTTGTTAAAATCTGTGAAGCTATTGGACTGCAGAGTATGTTAAAGAAATGGACATACATAAGTACGTTCAAAAATCATCTACCCTCCTTCTGAAGCTGCAGATTAAAAATATATATAAAAATACTATTTCATAATACAATATCTGTTAATCTAATTTATCATCGCATTTCATCAAAATTCCAAAATGCCACAAGGAACTCCAGAAACTTGGGAAATTCTCATCGAGAAATCCCGTGCCTCGAAAAAAGAAAAAAATCGGCAATTATGATTATACCTAGTTGAAATTATTGTTGTTAAGTGTTTATTGGACAAATACTGTGTCGGCAGGATCGGCCGCATGCGGCGCTAGCGGCAGCGTGCGGCGCGGGGGCGAGCGGGGCGCGGGGCGCGGCGGGCGGGCGCGCACATGTGGGCCGGCGCGGAGCGCGCGCTGTTGGCGCTCGCCGCGCTGCTCGCCACCGCCGGCTCCTCCGGTAAGCCGAACCCGCAGGGCCAAGAGGCTCTATACTCGGGGCGAATTCAATCTGGAATAAACCATAAAAAATCCTATGTAGTGTTATCGCCAACTTGCACGAATTTGTATGCATTAAATTTTGACGAAGTAATTTAATTAAGAGGAGATTAACTAATAACGACCAACTGCAAGATAATATGCTAAAACCAGTAAAACAAAATTTATTTACCAGTATCGTCATTGTATAACTAATGATGTTACAACCTTAATTCCATGAAGGGATTAACAACCTACTATAAGTTACAGATAAAAGTTAAGATTAGGTAAAAGACAGATGAGAAAATAACAAAAAGTTGCATTCCCCTGCCAGTCAGTGGTTGCATGGCAACGCTTTGTTATTAGACATTCCATATCGAAGTTGCCCCGAGTATAGATACCACTACAAATCTATAATATATTTAAAATCGAATCCAATAAGTCTATTACAGGTAATATTATCGTTGACGATACAGAGAGATGGCGCCGCGCGGCGGGCGAGGCGGCGGGCCCTCTGGCCATCGAGGTGGCGGGGCCGGTGAGCGGGCTGGAGGTGGGCGGCATGCCGGGCGCCTTGCCGGGGGGCTTACCGGGCAGCATGCCGGGCGGCCTGCCGGGCGAGATGACGGCCGAGGAGGTGGCGGCGGCGGAGGCGGAGGCGGCGGGCGTGCCGGCGTGGCGCGAGCTGTGGTACTCCTCGCTGGAGGCGCTGCGTCGCGAGCCCTCCTTCAACAACACGCAGGAAGACGCGCTGGTGCAGCTCGGCGGCGTCGCCTTCCTCCACTGCCCCGTGAGGAACCTAGGCGAGCGCGGCGTACGTACTCTCGTATTATATCCTGCGTTTACATGCAACTGGGTTACATTGTGCCACATGCTGCCTCGTGCATATTGTGTCAACCATGTCGAAATTGTCCCAGTGATAAATTTTGAAAACAAAACTACCATAGAATAAAAATATTATCCTAGTGAAATATCTGTCGGTAATGTTGTAAAATCTTATTAGAATTAACCAATATTATCCGCAGGTATCGTGGGTGCGGCGCCGCGACTGGCACATCATCAGCTCCGGCGTGTTCATGTACACAAATGACGAGCGCTTTCAGGTGACTGCGGAACCCTCCGCTTATTCGTTTCTTAATTTGGTCAAAAACGCAGTTGGCAGCCCATTGTTGTCCCATTGATTTTCTTATAGAGAAAGAAAATTTAAGTCATGGTCCACCAAACTGATCATTGTTGAATATAAGCGTTGGTAAACGTTTCACATATTAGAAAACTTTTTGAAGTGAAACTTCTTTAGGCGCATGAGGGTAAAATTATTTCGCCAAAGAAGTTTCACTTCTGACATGTGTACTTTGTACGCACGCATGTTTTTTTTAAAGAACTCTTAGTTTTGTTGAATTCCTCACGAAGTTTTTCTTTATCATAAAACAGAGATAATAAATTTGTAATACGCACATCATTTTAGAGATATCAGTGGTCTGTTTCTATATTCCGAACCTCGATTCAAAGGCCAAGCCATTAATTAAGCTACCACTGCTTATGCATAACAATACAAAACACATAACAGCATTAATTCAATCAACTTTAACAGAATCGGTGTTATTCTAGGTACTGCACAGCGAAGGTTCAGACGACTGGATTCTACAAATTAAATATGTACAGAAACGTGACAATGGCACATATGAGTGTCAGGTAAAAAAATCTATTCATTAACAATTCATATTAGTGAACCAAACAAAGTCGTACAAGTCTATCACATAAAACTCAATCTCAAGCAATAAATATACGTGTATATTGTATATCACAAATGCTTACGTTAATTCATAATTCTCAGTAAGTGAATTATGTATTTTTTTATGAGAAATAAAGTTTTTCTTTAACCATAACCATAACACACAAGTATCATAATAGTCCTTTAGGACTAAATTTATTTAAATTATTACCTTAAGTAGTAAAGTTTAAGACAAGAGAAAACATTCGAGGCCTTTCAACTTAGCCATCAGCATCTGTAGTCAAACTCAGGAAAGACCTCAATTTCACTCGGGTTGATTTCGATAGCAGCAGTGACCCCTTACTATTAGATGGACTGCACTATATATATAGTAATACTATATTACGTGTTTTCCAGGTGTCAACAGGGTCCGGCACGCTGTCGCGGCTGGTGCACCTACACATCGCTGTGCCCGAGGCCTTCATCCTCGGCGCCGACGAGTACCACGTGGATGCGGGCTCCACCATCAACCTCGTCTGCATTATCGAAAAGGTGACTGGCTCCATCGCGAAGACTTCTTTTTAACCGACTTCCAAAAAGGAGGAGGTTATCAATTCGTCTGTATTTTTTTTTTTTTTTTTTTATATTTGTTACCTCATTTCTCCGGACTGGGTGAACCGATTTAGATGATTTTTTTTTTATTTGAAAGGTAGTGCGTGTCATAGGGTCCCATTTTTTTTTAGTATTTTTTTGACTAGGGCATCCATAAGAAAATCGCATAAGTCTTAAATTTGCATTTTCAATGTACGCGATAAATGTATGAATAACTCAATATCCCGCCAACCGATTTTGATGATTCTTTTTTTATTAGAAAGGATGTACTCCAGGGGTAGTCTGATAAGAGTTTGATAAGGTTCTAATCATAGGATCTTCAACTTTTTGGAGCAAAATAATAAAATAAGTGATAGTCGGCCGAACCTTAGCTGGAGAAGTCCAATTGAGTAAAATATAGAATAAAATTACTATGTAGGTATTTACTATGAAAAATTTGACCTTCCACTCTTCAATCCTGATGATGCAGGGGTACTGCTAGCCTGAACTATAAAAGTTGGTCGTTTGATGTTTGCGAATATATAATGAAATTGTTAAGCAAATTCATGGGACAAAAATTTGACCTTCAACTCCTCAACCCTGATGATGCAGGGGTACTTAAAGCCAAAACCATAGGAATAAGCCATTTGGTGCTTACGTATATGTTATAAGATTACTGAGCAAAAACATAAGATGAAAAATTTGACCTTCAACTCCTCAACCCTGATGATGGAGGGGTACTTCAATCCTAAACCATAGAAGTTGGCAATTTGGTGCTTACGGTTATGTAAAGAAAATACTAAGCAAAAATATAAAATCAAAAATTTGACCTTCAACTCCTCAACCCTGATGATGAAGGGGTACTTCAATCCTAAACCATAGGAGTTGGCAATTTGGTGCTTACGGTTATGTAAAAATAATACTAAGCAGAGGCACAAAATTAAAATTTTGACCTTCAACTCCTCGACCCTGATGATGAAGGGGTACTTCAATTCTAAACCATAGGAGTTGGCAATTTGGTGCTTACGGGTATGTAAAAATAATACCAAACAGAGGCACAAAATTAAAATTTTGACCTTCAACTCCTAAACCCTGATGATGCAGGGTACTGCAAGCCTGAGCCATAGAAGTTAGCCACCTGGTACTAACGTATATGTTATAAGATTACTAAGCAACAATATAAGATGAAAAATTTGACCTTCAACTCCTCAACCCTGATGATGGAGGGGTACTTCGCGAGGGGGCGCCCTGTTTGTATGAATTGTAAAAGTGTTTTATGTTTAATTTTTGTGAATATGTAGATGCACAAAGCAAACTTAGAGGCTTTATTTAAATACAAACATAAAAATATAGTCACTAAAAAGTGTAAAATAAAAACTTTTTAACAAAAAATATCTACCGACTTCCATGTCACAAAAAAGTAAAAAATAATTTAAATATATTTTGGTCTAGAACATACTCAGTACTTAGTACATAGTTCTGAAGTCGGTGCTCATATAGGACGTAGTTACCGTCGTCCAGCGAAATATGTCGAGCACCGACTTCAGGACTATGTACTAAGTACTGAGTATGTTCTAGACCAAAATATATTTAAATTATTTTTTACTTTTTTGTGACATGGAAGTCGGTAGATATTTTTTGTTAAAAAGTTTTTATATTCAAGTCAAATAGAAAAAGTGGAAGTAGAAGTAGTCAAATGGAAAGTGGCCACCACCGTCCATGGGTATCTGTAAGAAAGTTGATATAGAGCAGGGGTTCTATCTAAAGTCAACCACAGATGCATTGCCGCTCCTGAGGACTAAGACAAACACACCATTCCACCAAAATGAAAGAACTGTTAGAAATAAGTGTGGCGGTGAAAACCAGTAGTAGGTACCCCGATCAAACTGCATTGGTTCGCCTCTTTATTATTCCAGACCAATAAAGTCAATCTATTTTATGCCATTGCATCATTTCGCACTTGTACAACTCGATGCAATGATATGTATGATTCAGAGTCCGGTGCCACCGCAGTACGTGTTCTGGTACCACAATGCGCGCATGATCAACTACGACGCGGCGCGCGGCGTGACGGTGGCCACCGCGCCCGGCGCGCGCACGCAGTCGGCGCTGCGCATACACCACGCCGCGCCAGCGCACTCCGGCAACTACTCGTGCCGCGCGCCCAACACCGAGCCAGCGCACATACATGTCTACGTCTCCGAGGGCAGTCAGTATCTGCTCATATTTTTCTATACCGTCATGTATATTTAACTTGCTTTGTTATCGTTTTTGTACACCCTACCTACTTTCTTATACGTTATTTTTCCTTTAGCGATTTTAAAGTTGTCTGGAAGAGATCGTGATAAGGCTGCCTTTCGTACCTTGCATTATGTCTTTAGTTTTTTTATATATCTGTAATTGGTGGACAATAAAGAGTTTTGTATTGTATTGTATTGTAAGTGAGTGGCCAATTTATTAGGGACAGTATACAGGTTTCATTATTTTCTACTTTAACTAGTATTATCAAACAAAATATTATATGCAAGACTGGTTTTATTTTTTTATTGCATTAACATTGTATGGAGTTATTAAAAATAGCAAGTTTCATGTGTAGAATATAATTTGCTGATAAAATCACTTTGAAATAGGAAAAACGTAAATCTGCGTACTGTCCCTAATAATTTGGCCACCCATTTCGATATTCGCTATGCCAGATTGAACTTTCGTTTTCAATTTTAATATTTATATCCCTTCTATTCCATCTGCGTTCGGGAAATTGCGTAGTATCTTCTCATCCACAATACCTCAACGCCTGAAATCGAAATTATTCGAGCAATGTGAGTTGCCAGTGATGACCTATGGCGCCGAAACGTGGTCTTTCACTGTAGGCCTCATTCGAAGGCTCAGGGTAGCTCAGTGTACTATGACAGGGTTATGCTCGGAATTTCACTACGAGACATGATTCGTAACAATGAAATCCGTAGACGAACAAAACTTACTGACATAGCTCAAAATTAGCAAGCTGAAATGGCAATTGGCCGGTCGTAGCACCGATATCCAAAGAGAGAAAAAAGTCCTCGAGTGGCGACCACGTTTAGGCCAAAAAGAAACACCGTTCACCCCCCCTACCAGGTGGACCGATGACATGAAGAAGACAGCGGGAAACCGTTGGATTCAGAGGGCACAGGACCGGTTGGAGTAACGCTGTTTAGGGGAGGCCTATGTTCAGCAGTGGACATCTAAAGGCTGATAGATGGATGATCCGTTCTATTATTTACGGGCAATCCATTAATTATTGTCTCCCATAAATGTTAAAGTTAATTTTGTAATCTTATTGTTATATTATAAGTTCTTTGTGACTAGTAAATCTATTTGTTTACTATGCTGTAGAAGCTTATGTAGTATCTGTTCAGTTATTGTTCGTATTCGCTTTAGGTGACAAAATGGCGGCGACGCTGAGCCGCAACCGCAGCGCGCGCCCCCCGCGCGCCGCGCCCGCCGCGCTCGCCGCGCTGGCGCTGCTGGCCGGCGCCCTGCCCCGCGCTGGCTGCCCGTGACCGACGACGCTCCCTGGAACTTTCCACTCTTAATATTATATCGTTGACTGTGACTACGACAGATGTGCGACGTATAACGTTATACATTTTGTGCATCTAATGAAGTGAAGTGACGTGTGTGGAACACAAACGATTGTGAAAGGTGTGTCAGAGTCATGGATGCCTCTTTGTAACGTTGTTGTATTATTAATGTTATGAATTACGTTCGTCCTTGACTAGAAGTAAAGATGAGATACGAGATTCTTACTACCGAATACATATTTTTTTCATAATTATGTAATGAATTATTAAATAAAATTGCTCAAAGTATTTTACCAAGCCCAAAATATAAAAATAATTCTTCGAACGTTTCTGGATATAATCTGTACTACATCTGTCTAAATATCCTGGTGAAATATATTTAACAGCGGAAAAATATATTACAAAAACAACGGAAATACATAAGTTCAAATGGGAAAGTGTTTATATTTTGGACAATTCCAATGTCTTATATAGTGACGCTCGACTCGGTGGAGGTGCTGTCTAAAATTAATAATTATATCAAAATCACTGTTATTTCTAAAATAAATTTTTGATCCCGTACCTTCTAGCAACCAACATAATTTCTTTATTTGATTTTATGAAATATATGCCGAGCGATCACTTAATAATCCTGTAAATACGTAAACTATATTGATATTTCTACACGATTTGTGACTGTGAAACAATACGATCTTTAAAACTTTAAATACAAAAGTGCCGTCACGGGACTGAGAGCTGTAAATGAGATCTTCTTAAATAAATAATTAATACAAAATTTGTACTGTGGTTTTATTTTGTCGTCATAAATTAAATTAAAAAAAAAAACATTTATTCATATTATGCCTAATAGTGTTGCCTTATAGCCGCCATGTCGACTGCGCCTCCGCTGCTGCTTGCTAATAGCCTCGAATTGTTGCTCCACTTACTTGACTAAAATAATTAAATTTTACGGGCTGTGTCATACTCATGCATAATAATGTTTACTATTCATACTTCACACTTGCCGAATTAATAGTATAAAAAAGAATGCTTGCAAATTCAAAATTTAAATAGATTGACGTTTGAGCGTCATTCACTATTCGGCTTTCGGTAGATAATTATTCAAGTTTATTTTGTGGTGGTCACGGCTCCTTAAAAATAATTGGTGAGGTGCAGTGCAAGTACAAAAGTACTCTAGGGTCGCCAGGTATTCTTCAGAGAGAAAGGTATTCTCCAGGTATTCTCCAGGGGTGCGCCAGGGGTGCTCCAGGGGTGCTCCAAGGCTGCTTCGAGGGTACTTGGATAGTGCTCCAGGGGTGCTCTATGGGTTCTTCGAGGGGACTTCAGGTGTGCTCCATGGATGCTCCAAGGGTGCTCCAGGGGTACTTAGAGGGTGCTCCAGGTTGGTTGGTTGGTTGGTTGGTTGGTTGGTTGGTTGGTTGGTTGGTTGGTTGGTTGGTTGGTTGGTTGGTTGGTTGGTTGGTTGGTTGGTTGGTTGGTTGGTTGGTTGGTTGGTTGGTTGGTTGGTTGGTTGGTTGGTTGGTTGGTTGGTTGGTTGGTTGGTTGGTTGGTTGGTTGGTTGGTTGGTTGGTTGGTTGGTTGGTTGGTTGGTTGGTTGGTTGGTTGGTTGGTTGGTTGGTTGGTTGGTTGGTTGGTTGGTTGGTTGGTTGGTTGGTTGGTTGGTTGGTTGGTTGGTTGGTTGGTTGGTTGGTTGGTTGGTTGGTTGGTTGGTTGGTTGGTTGGTTGGTTGGTTGGTTGGTTGGTTGGTTGGTTGGTTGGTTGGTTGGTTGGTTGGTTGGTTGGTTGGTTGGTTGGTTGGTTGGTTGGTTGGTTGGTTGGTTGGTTGGTTGGTTGGTTGGTTGGTTGGTTGGTTGGTTGGTTGGTTGGTTGGTTGGTTGGTTGGTTGGTTGGTTGGTTGGTTGGTTGGTTGGTTGGTTGGTTGGTTGGTTGGTTGGTTGGTTGGTTGGTTGGTTGGTTGGTTGGTTGGTTGGTTGGTTGGTTGGTTGGTTGGTTGGTTGGTTGGTTGGTTGGTTGGTTGGTTGGTTGGTTGGTTGGTTGGTTGGTTGGTTGGTTGGTTGGTTGGTTGGTTGGTTGGTTGGTTGGTTGGTTGGTTGGTTGGTTGGTTGGTTGGTTGGTTGGTTGGTTGGTTGGTTGGTTGGTTGGTTGGTTGGTTGGTTGGTTGGTTGGTTGGTTGGTTGGTTGGTTGGTTGGTTGGTTGGTTGGTTGGTTGGTTGGTTGGTTGGTTGGTTGGTTGGTTGGTTGGTTGGTTGGTTGGTTGGTTGGTTGGTTGGTTGGTTGGTTGGTTGGTTGGTTGGTTGGTTGGTTGGTTGGTTGGTTGGTTGGTTGGTTGGTTGGTTGGTTGGTTGGTTGGTTGGTTGGTTGGTTGGTTGGTTGGTTGGTTGGTTGGTTGGTTGGTTGGTTGGTTGGTTGGTTGGTTGGTTGGTTGGTTGGTTGGTTGGTTGGTTGGTTGGTTGGTTGGTTGGTTGGTTGGTTGGTTGGTTGGTTGGTTGGTTGGTTGGTTGGTTGGTTGGTTGGTTGGTTGGTTGGTTGGTTGGTTGGTTGGTTGGTTGGTTGGTTGGTTGGTTGGTTGGTTGGTTGGTTGGTTGGTTGGTTGGTTGGTTGGTTGGTTGGTTGGTTGGTTGGTTGGTTGGTTGGTTGGTTGGTTGGTTGGTTGGTTGGTTGGTTGGTTGGTTGGTTGGTTGGTTGGTTGGTTGGTTGGTTGGTTGGTTGGTTGGTTGGTTGGTTGGTTGGTTGGTTGGTTGGTTGGTTGGTTGGTTGGTTGGTTGGTTGGTTGGTTGGTTGGTTGGTTGGTTGGTTGGTTGGTTGGTTGGTTGGTTGGTTGGTTGGTTGGTTGGTTGGTTGGTTGGTTGGTTGGTTGGTTGGTTGGTTGGTTGGTTGGTTGGTTGGTTGGTTGGTTGGTTGGTTGGTTGGTTGGTTGGTTGGTTGGTTGGTTGGTTGGTTGGTTGGTTGGTTGGTTGGTTGGTTGGTTGGTTGGTTGGTTGGTTGGTTGGTTGGTTGGTTGGTTGGTTGGTTGGTTGGTTGGTTGGTTGGTTGGTTGGTTGGTTGGTTGGTTGGTTGGTTGGTTGGTTGGTTGGTTGGTTGGTTGGTTGGTTGGTTGGTTGGTTGGTTGGTTGGTTGGTTGGTTGGTTGGTTGGTTGGTTGGTTGGTTGGTTGGTTGGTTGGTTGGTTGGTTGGTTGGTTGGTTGGTTGGTTGGTTGGTTGGTTGGTTGGTTGGTTGGTTGGTTGGTTGGTTGGTTGGTTGGTTGGTTGGTTGGTTGGTTGGTTGGTTGGTTGGTTGGTTGGTTGGTTGGTTGGTTGGTTGGTTGGTTGGTTGGTTGGTTGGTTGGTTGGTTGGTTGGTTGGTTGGTTGGTTGGTTGGTTGGTTGGTTGGTTGGTTGGTTGGTTGGTTGGTTGGTTGGTTGGTTGGTTGGTTGGTTGGTTGGTTGGTTGGTTGGTTGGTTGGTTGGTTGGTTGGTTGGTTGGTTGGTTGGTTGGTTGGTTGGTTGGTTGGTTGGTTGGTTGGTTGGTTGGTTGGTTGGTTGGTTGGTTGGTTGGTTGGTTGGTTGGTTGGTTGGTTGGTTGGTTGGTTGGTTGGTTGGTTGGTTGGTTGGTTGGTTGGTTGGTTGGTTGGTTGGTTGGTTGGTTGGTTGGTTGGTTGGTTGGTTGGTTGGTTGGTTGGTTGGTTGGTTGGTTGGTTGGTTGGTTGGTTGGTTGGTTGGTTGGTTGGTTGGTTGGTTGGTTGGTTGGTTGGTTGGTTGGTTGGTTGGTTGGTTGGTTGGTTGGTTGGTTGGTTGGTTGGTTGGTTGGTTGGTTGGTTGGTTGGTTGGTTGGTTGGTTGGTTGGTTGGTTGGTTGGTTGGTTGGTTGGTTGGTTGGTTGGTTGGTTGGTTGGTTGGTTGGTTGGTTGGTTGGTTGGTTGGTTGGTTGGTTGGTTGGTTGGTTGGTTGGTTGGTTGGTTGGTTGGTTGGTTGGTTGGTTGGTTGGTTGGTTGGTTGGTTGGTTGGTTGGTTGGTTGGTTGGTTGGTTGGTTGGTTGGTTGGTTGGTTGGTTGGTTGGTTGGTTGGTTGGTTGGTTGGTTGGTTGGTTGGTTGGTTGGTTGGTTGGTTGGTTGGTTGGTTGGTTGGTTGGTTGGTTGGTTGGTTGGTTGGTTGGTTGGTTGGTTGGTTGGTTGGTTGGTTGGTTGGTTGGTTGGTTGGTTGGTTGGTTGGTTGGTTGGTTGGTTGGTTGGTTGGTTGGTTGGTTGGTTGGTTGGTTGGTTGGTTGGTTGGTTGGTTGGTTGGTTGGTTGGTTGGTTGGTTGGTTGGTTGGTTGGTTGGTTGGTTGGTTGGTTGGTTGGTTGGTTGGTTGGTTGGTTGGTTGGTTGGTTGGTTGGTTGGTTGGTTGGTTGGTTGGTTGGTTGGTTGGTTGGTTGGTTGGTTGGTTGGTTGGTTGGTTGGTTGGTTGGTTGGTTGGTTGGTTGGTTGGTTGGTTGGTTGGTTGGTTGGTTGGTTGGTTGGTTGGTTGGTTGGTTGGTTGGTTGGTTGGTTGGTTGGTTGGTTGGTTGGTTGGTTGGTTGGTTGGTTGGTTGGTTGGTTGGTTGGTTGGTTGGTTGGTTGGTTGGTTGGTTGGTTGGTTGGTTGGTTGGTTGGTTGGTTGGTTGGTTGGTTGGTTGGTTGGTTGGTTGGTTGGTTGGTTGGTTGGTTGGTTGGTTGGTTGGTTGGTTGGTTGGTTGGTTGGTTGGTTGGTTGGTTGGTTGGTTGGTTGGTTGGTTGGTTGGTTGGTTGGTTGGTTGGTTGGTTGGTTGGTTGGTTGGTTGGTTGGTTGGTTGGTTGGTTGGTTGGTTGGTTGGTTGGTTGGTTGGTTGGTTGGTTGGTTGGTTGGTTGGTTGGTTGGTTGGTTGGTTGGTTGGTTGGTTGGTTGGTTGGTTGGTTGGTTGGTTGGTTGGTTGGTTGGTTGGTTGGTTGGTTGGTTGGTTGGTTGGTTGGTTGGTTGGTTGGTTGGTTGGTTGGTTGGTTGGTTGGTTGGTTGGTTGGTTGGTTGGTTGGTTGGTTGGTTGGTTGGTTGGTTGGTTGGTTGGTTGGTTGGTTGGTTGGTTGGTTGGTTGGTTGGTTGGTTGGTTGGTTGGTTGGTTGGTTGGTTGGTTGGTTGGTTGGTTGGTTGGTTGGTTGGTTGGTTGGTTGGTTGGTTGGTTGGTTGGTTGGTTGGTTGGTTGGTTGGTTGGTTGGTTGGTTGGTTGGTTGGTTGGTTGGTTGGTTGGTTGGTTGGTTGGTTGGTTGGTTGGTTGGTTGGTTGGTTGGTTGGTTGGTTGGTTGGTTGGTTGGTTGGTTGGTTGGTTGGTTGGTTGGTTGGTTGGTTGGTTGGTTGGTTGGTTGGTTGGTTGGTTGGTTGGTTGGTTGGTTGGTTGGTTGGTTGGTTGGTTGGTTGGTTGGTTGGTTGGTTGGTTGGTTGGTTGGTTGGTTGGTTGGTTGGTTGGTTGGTTGGTTGGTTGGTTGGTTGGTTGGTTGGTTGGTTGGTTGG